>OX637349.1:4690596-5380756 GCA_951799405.1 Agapetus fuscipes
GTGAATATTAATGGGAAGGTTGTGGGTTCGATTCCCGGCGGAGCACAAAAAAATACCATTTATATTTTCAAATTTGCTCTTCGCTGGGTTGAAAAATTCATAAAAAAAACCATTACCAATGTCCACCAAAGGTCCATCCAGCCTTACAAAAACTGGGTCTTGATTGAGAATTGGTGCTTTGTAGTGACGACGATCAAGCTGGTAAAAAGGTCGGTAGCTCAATTGGTAGAATGCTTGCATTCCATGCCGGGAGCAAGGGTTCGATCTCAAAGGTTTACTCAGCCTTCACAATAAATGAAAACCAGCCCCCCCAGGAGCTGGGAATCCCTCACTTCATTTGAAAGTTGTTGGTGTGAGGCCGGCCTCCTTACCTGTAAAAATTAATAGGTCCCAAAGCGCCACATGCAGGCAAGAAGTTACACTATATGTGTAGCTTAGTTGAAATTTACCAAGGACCAGTCTCATGGCGTCCGTCCAGCTTTACAGCGACTGGGTATTTTTTTTTAAATAAATTTGTGAAGAGGAATGCAATTCACCAACCTATTCTGCCTTTTTTTATTTATTTATTCTTAAAGACACCAACAGAACAAAGGAGTAGCACATACACAAAAAAAAACACAATAATACAAATACATAAGTATCTCCAATGCTCCAATAATAGGTGCCTATCGCATAATCTTATTTTAACAATAATTAATTAGCGGGAGTAGGTATTATGAGTTGGAATAGGTAAATACACTATGCCGGGGCGCTGAGCTTCAACGCACATATACAGCATACAATGCTGTACAGCGATAACCAACGCACACACGCACAATGCATCAGATTCATAAAACGTCACCGGCAATGTCTATAAAATGCTTGCGTTGAAATTTCAGGCATTTAATAAATAAAAATAAGAATACTGAACACGATGTCAGCCATGCAAACAGAAATAAAAACATACATGAAAATTGTTTACAAATATAAACAAAAATAGAATAGAATAGAATATTCAAACCAAGATTTAGGGTTGTTTAAAGATTAGCTTAGGTATGATTCATTAACAGGATATAATATAAATTTAAAATTATCAATCTCGACAAAAATTACCCCTTATCGCAGTTTTAAGTGATTCAATTGAACTGGAAAATATATCAATATCGGGAAGAACTCTCTCCAAAGCATTGTAGGACCTCATCATTCGATCAATAGGTCGAAAATGACCAACGTTGGAATTGTATTTCCTGATTCTAAACGTTTCGCTATTTCTTAATCGTACATTTCCATGAAAATGCAAACTTTCAATATCTGTTGTGTGCAAATCTCCACGTATGAGCTTACAAAGATATACAAGTTCAGCAATATTGCGCCTTTCATACAACGTATCCATCTTAAAGTGACGAAGTCGCTCAGGGTAAGCTTTTCCCCTTCCTAAACCTGCTCTGTAAGAGAGTACCCTCGTGAAACACTTTTGAACACGTTCAATGTTATCTTTATGAACGGCATAGTGGGGTGACCATATAAAGGACTGGTACTCGAGTATGCTACGGACTAATGAGTAATACAATGCTATCAGGCTACTTGGGTTTTTGAATGGTTTCGTAATTCTGAAGATGAAACCCAGAGTCCTATATGATTTCTGTGTAATGATTTCGTAATGTTTCCTAAACGTAAGTTCTGCATCGAGTGTGATGCCTAAGTCCTTGATCGCGGTGACCCTGTCAATGCACACGCTGTTGATTTTATAGTCATATTTCGTAACCTTTCTATTACGGGTGAACGTGATTTCAACAGCATGTTGTTAGTAGAGCACCAAGCAGTCAAAGCACTCAAGTCAGTCTGCAATTTATGGCAGTCGCCCATGTCTTTTACCTGAATGAATAATTTTAGGTCGTCAGCGTACATCAGATAACTGCAAGCGAGATTCGCGCCAAGATCATTCATAAATATTAAAAACAATAGGGGACCCAAGTGCGAACCCTGTGGCACACCAGAGGTGACCACCATTGGACCAGAGTCGTGTCCTCCTACAGAGACATATTGCACCCTGTCACTAAGATAAGAGCTGAACCAGTTTAGCAAACCACGCCCAATGCCCATCCCATGCAATTTCCTCAGAAGAATACTGTGATCAACCCGGTCATCACAGTATGCCTTAACAGAAAGAGGTAATAATATCATAAATTATTGTATATTTAAATGAACTATAAATAACTTGAGAATTTAGAGTTTCTATAGCGACGGTGAAAGCTCACAGAGGACTCTTGAGGTGTGATTTACACAAAAACAGCGCTTAACAAATAAATCATTTTAATATTATTATTACTTCCCAAAACAGATGTTGCATAGACAGAATGGATTTTTTTACAGAATGGGTGGACAGCCTTACACTGAAATTTCAGGAAAAAAAATTAAAAAAAGAAAATCAAACACCAATTTCCGTGAAAAACATGTAAAATAAAAATAGAAATATCTGACGTATTGTATACAAAAAATATTCATGATTAAGATGATTTCTATCCCACATGGAATTTAAAAATAAACTTTCAAGAACTTGCTTAATTATAAAATACCGAATACTCGTACACGGACTGAGCATTTTTTGTTCCATTCAGACTGGCCGACACATTTTGTCGGTTTTGCAGCGGAGATGTCCGCGCTATCTTGTCTCTGGTCTACTTTGCATGCCCGCCTTTACAAAGTGTGTCGTGTATGGAAGTTCCCGCCATTTTGCACATTGAAACATAATTATTAGAGTTAACATGTAATAAAGCAAGCGGTCCGTGCTTCTTCGTATTTTACTCGTGATAGGGTTGCCACAGGGATTTTCAATAATAATATTTCAATTTCCAATACCGGGTTTGTAAATATTTTATTATATTTTAATAAAATTAACAGACAATTCAAGGTAATTTAAAGCCAATTGTAGTTTACACGAACATTTCATAGTACGGTTGATGCAACAGGCCAGAAGTGGAAGTCTCGAAGACTGCGATAGATCTTACCGTTTCTGCATGAAGATAGAGCGAAATAAAATACGGTGGCATATCAACAGCTGATCCATTTTATACGGAACAGCAATCAGCTGGCCAGGCACCGACATGTTTTATTCCGTGCTATCTTCAAATGGGTATGGTAAGATCTACTGACGGCCCTCGAGACTTCCACCCCAGGAGTTAATCCAGTTTTTGAAAAATAAAAATGACGTTGAATACTGAGTGTCTACTCATTTATAATCTATCATCGAAACTGCAAAGATAAATTTATATTAAAAGAAAGTTCATATCGACTGCTCCAAGGAAGACAGCACTAAGTCAAAAATATAGTTTTACAGAAGCGCCAATTGAAAATTATTTATTCCATGGAGAACAATGCCTAAACTATTTTTTACATTCATTAATTAACCAATTTAAAAGAGATAGAGACACGGCTGTCATCTTGGAATGAAGATAATGATTTGTTACCTTCAAAAATGGAAATAAGTCAAAAACCTAAATTTCGGAGTTACTTCCTTCTTCCTTGGAGCAGTCGATATTAAATCAATGCCCACAAAAATACAATGTAAAATAAACATTAAAATAATTAATATTTTAAATAAATTAGAATTAAAAATTATCCGGTATTCAAATTTGCTGACCCTGCTGGCTGCAATGTATCAGAGTAGCATAAATAACAAAAAGCAGAATATATCATATCGCGCGGCGTAGCTCCGTTATTTGCTTTTGTTTCTTGGGGACGCCATGCCGCTCCATCGCTCCATACATTATTAATACAATGTAGAAGGCCGCGACATCGTAGCAGGCAGGGCACGGCAGCGGAAGCACAGCTGCAAAGCCTTCGCTAAGTCATCTCTCAAAGCTCACAACAATGCACCCCCTGTGCAATCGTAGAACCAATATCCCGTGAATATTGAAAGTCAGATTTATAATATTTTTAATTGTTAAAAAAAATGAAAAACAATTTTAATTAGTATCAAGATGGAACACAGAGCTTGCTGATATCTACAAAGAACCCGATGTGATCAGTTCTATCAAAGTAGGACACTTTCAGCATTAGAAAGGAACAAAAAAGTAGGAGTGGAAGAAATGAAACAATACGTAAGATTATTTGTGAAGTGATTAACAAACAGATAAAATTTAAATTTACATAAATTAAGAGACCTTCTTCATTGTTTTAAGAAAACGTATAGAAATACGTATCGATTTTTAACATTTTTTTTTCAAATTGAAAGCATTGACCTATCTAGCTAATTAATCTAGCTAATTTTTCGACTAGGGTCATTTGGGAAAGGTCACGAGCCCCAGACATGAAAGTGAGCATTTTCTGACCTCGTATGTTATTTACTTAAGTGAAAAATGATTGCGGCAGTATCAGAGTACGGCTCTACAGCTGTAGTACTACTTTTTCCTTTAACCCTCAATCTCCCACGTATGGTCTAATGAATCTATCTCAAAAAATTTTGGTCCTTAAAAAAATAAAAAAGACCCCTACCTTGGTCATCTTGACTGTGTTAATGAAGTTTTTTGCCTAGATTTTTTTCTTAAATCACGTTTTTTCGCATTCTCTCAGCTCGTTAGTGTTTCCATAAAAAATGTATGGATTTGCAATGTAATCATTTTAGTAATAATATTTAAGAAAATATTTATAAAACCGTTTTGTGATAAATCACTGCAATGACACTATTCAACTGTAACATCTCCGAAACAAACATGTCTTCAATCCCGACTTACACACACTTGCACTCTCTACGCTCAAGGCTCATGAGGTAGGGCATTTCACATCACAGGGTCTGTCATGCAAAAGGCACAATGTGATTTCGTAAAAGAAAAATACCAATTTTTACAGTATAGGTGACCGATTAGTCTCTTACAATTATAAATTTTCTTAAAGTTCTTCTTCTTATGTTTAAAAACGTAACTCAGTAACACATATGGTGTTACTTTTTTATGATCGAATTTAATATGTTGCAATTCTTGACCTATTTATTTTTACATTTGTGCTTTCCCTCTATCATGTACACAATTATGGTATGCCAAAGAACTTCATTGCTTATAGCTATTCGTATCCGCTTTAAGCAAAGATGGCAGACAAAAAGTAACATACAAAAAGTAACACATACAGATTGCATTCCTTGAAAGGTCCACCTAGACTAGACTAGAATTCCGTAGAGCTTTGTTTTGCTGAGGAAAGCATAGGTTTTTATTTGACTGTGCTATTACGTAATATTAATACTTGAATTTTTTTCTTTCTTTGTTATTCTTTGTAAATAACCTCATCATAAAATTATGTAATTGGACTATCATGTCCGTTAATAAATAAAATAAAATAAAAAATAGACCCAGGATTGGCGATGTAGGGTCAACAGCTTGTTTTGGCAGTAAGGGTGCGTTGATCGACCACGGGTCACTAGCTCTACCCTACGCAACGTCGATTTGCTGAGACCTTAGTATTTTTCCGATACCTTAACGAAGCTCATACGGTTTTATTGTGCCACATTTCTCATCCGGGCTTTTCCAGATCAACCTTACATACGTGAAAAGATAAATACAAAATACGAATCAAACTTTTTTTTAGAAGTATAATATCACATACATATTTTTAATTTGAGCAAAATTTGGGGGGAAATGATAATATAAGTCTAAAAATATTATTTTTTTATAATATTTGTTGCACGTTTTTGTATTTTTAGAAGATTTTTTTTCATAAGGTTTTTTATAAATTTTAATGTTTCTTTCCCAACGAATTAAAAAAAAAATGCACGTTGATTCCTTAGTCCAAAATTTATTTTATCTAAGCTGCAAAAATGTATTGTTAATTCAAAATCATATTGTTACGAGCGTATGAGTTCGTGGGGACATGAGCCTAAAACATGTAGCTTGCTGGTGTGTGTGTCTGCCTCTAGCATAATCTACAATGAGTTTGTGTGTGCATTAACCTAGGCACGGAGCTTGCTGGCGTGCATAACGTATCTGAAAGTGTTTCAAAAAATCCATTATGAAAGTATGTGGCGTATTCTCGAATACGCGAGAACCAACTGTATGAGCCGTATAAATAGAGGCGGCGCGGGCGGTTGTGTGAGAGCAACAGAGTCACTTTCAACATTATGCCGCAGAGTCCTTATTGTAAGCTAGAGCGAAAAGAGTAAGCAGTTCTGTTCTACCAACATTGTGCAAAATAAATCTTGTTTAATATTATAAATAAATCGCAATTTAATTAAAAGAACCCCAAGTAAAGTCATAGCAATATTAAATGCATGCCCACAAACAGAAACGAGTGATTCGCGCTTACAAATGCTGCATTTAAACACAAATTAAAATCCAAACCTGAAATAAATACAAACCCTAAAACTCTTGCTAACCTTCCCTAAGACAGGGATGACATTGGTAAAGTGAACCACTTTTTTGAAGTAGGTCTGGTCAGCCTCATACCAACCTAAATGTCAAAGAGTGATAGATAAGAGTTATTTATCATTTTTAACAGATTCTTTTTACGGTCTTTCATCATAATTCCATTTGTATGTTAATTAAAACAGAAATGCGCCAAACACAATTCATCGAAATGGGTTATTAGATTAATACCGTTTCAGGAAATTCGCATTTCACGGCCATTTGTCGTGAGTGCATCAACCAGAATCGTAATAATTAATAACGTTTGTGTGCCGTACAATTATTAATTCCGTTTAATACTGTGAAATATTGCGCTTCGCACTTATCTGCCACATGCTTCATTATATTACTGCAAATGGAGGCTTTCAAACAGCTTCAGGTTAACCGCACAGAGATTGGAGTGAAACGTTAGTTGCTGAGACAAATCGTAGACTGCTTTAAAGATTTTTTTCCTTCACACTTTTTTGTACGATACAACTCTTTGACTTACGTCACCCATAAAAGATGGTTCAATTTTTTTTTTTTTTAATTTAAGAAATCCTGTGCGGGAGACTCCCTAGATTCTTAAGACTCTAGGGGTCTATGACACTTGTTGTAGTGCCGCAGAGGTGTACGAGCTTGGTTGTCGCTACAAAGCGCCAATACTCAAGCAAGATCCAGTTGCTGTAAGGCTGGATGGACCTTTGGTGACCGGTCATTGGTAAAGGTTTTATGAATTTTTCAACCCAGCGAAGAGTACATTCGAAATATAAATGGTATATTTTTGTGCTCCGCCAGGATCCGAATCCACATCCCTCCAATTTGCCCATGATGTCCCTGTTTCGGGGAAGGTTTGCTAAAGTTTCAGGATTAATGTTCATTTAAGGTTTGGATTTTAATTTGTAAGAAGACATGCAGCGCGAACTTACACGTGGCTGTTTGTAAGCATGAATTTAATATGAATTTCAATTATATGTTTTATGGTTTGTCTATTAACACTGAAAATTTATATTTGATCTGTATTAAATTTTATAGAACCAAAATAATTGTGATGAAGCATTGTTTTATTTTCAATAGATTTTTTTTTATTTTATTTAATTAATATAGATTAATGCTTTCAATATGTCGATCATCTTTGGGTCATTTAACCTGATGAATTTTAAAGGTTTATATATCTTTGCAACATAGATTATAGATCTACATAGATAAAAATCGAGATTTTTTTATTATTTGTAATCTCGAAAAACAATAATTATTCTCATTTTATTTCATATTTGGGTTGAATTTTTATATGATTATTTACAAAGTACAAATCTAAGAATATCGATACAAAATCCAATTGAAACTTTTTTATGCAGTTTTTATATATATTTTTCAAACTGAAAAACCATGATATTATAGAAAAAAATCCGAATAGTACAAACTGGAAAAAACTGAAATATTTTATACTGTGAATGTGACATTAAAATATACTGCAGTATTCCTTGCTTACTAAAAAAAAACATCTTGGATTCTTTGAACCTTCCGAGAAGGCAAACGTTTCATGTGAAAACGTATTGTGACTATCAAATCAAATATTTTTCTGAAACCTACAAAGAACGATTCTCAGAAGTTGTAAAATTATTCCATCAGCAGACCAGAATAATTGGAGAAAATAAAAAATAAAATATCACCCTATGGACAACCCAATTTTGAAAAGCAAAACAGTTCAAACTACGTATTATTGTAAATATTTTTCGTTGGTTTATTTTATTATTCAATTATTCTTTTTATGACATTTTAATATGCCATGACTAAAGCAATATGATATACCTCTTTTTTTAAATGGTTGTTATTGATTATAGCATTTTTTTACAATTGCAAAACAATGATAAATATTTGACTCTTTTTATTCTAAAAATTTGGAACAAAATCATAAAACATGTATTATCTTCATTTCCATTTGGATCTGTTTGATCAACTGTTTTTTATGTACTTATTTCGTAAAAAAAGCAAAGAAAACGTAGTGCGTTACAAATGGTAAACACCTCAAAGATTATATTGATGATGCTCCAAACATATGACAGGATGTTGGCAAACATTGCAGAGGATATATGTAGTTACATATATGTATAAAGCTGCAAATTTTAGCTTGAACACGTGTATAAACAGTGAACAAAATAATCATATCTAATACCTTAAATATAGACCAAAAAATATATTCTGAAATATTTCGTCGCTCAATTTTCCCTACCTAATTTTCATTCAAATCCCAAATTGAAAGCACTCATTCCACTCACCCAAACATTCACATAATTCCCATCCGAACATTCACTTAATGAGATCCGTTTAAAAAAAATCACAGCGACAAATCATATTCAAGAAAATATGATTTGGCGTAGCACATCGTTGGACCGTCGTAGCACATGGCAGGTCTACGCCGTAGAACATACCAGCATAAAACTTTACGTTCAAACTCAACTAAAGTAATTCACGTAAATTTATCGAAACTTAAACACAAACTAGAGGCGCTGATTTCTTTTCTACACGTTTTTTGATTCACTGCTATGGTTGAGTTTGAACGTAGACTTCTGTTCTCGGCGTAGCAGTTCGTAGCGAGCCCGTACCTAACGAACTCTATCGTTTCTTTGCTCAGAGCGTCTGCTCCTGATTTGGATGTAAACGCTTATTTGGAGCGTCTTTGTTTATTCGTGCGTCATTTCGCTCACGAATGATTTCGCCTCCAGAATTTCAGACTGTTCGCGCAGGCGTTGCGTCACTTGTTAGCGAAATGACGGAGACGAAACGGTGTGTAATGAAACAGAGTCTGTTTGCTTCATTAATTGGGATTTGTGTTTTTATTAAGATTGATACAATTAATTAAAGCATGTATGTGGCCAATTTTTAAACTATATAATATATATTTTTTTAAATAATATAATGTTATAATTAACTAATATTAATTATAGCATTATATTAAATTGAAGTAGATGATACATAAGATCCCACTTATCGTTTTTCAAGGAAACCCAAACTGAAGAAGACTCCCAGGAAGACCTCCGAAGATATGGCGTGATAACTGGCTATCTGGCAGTGGCAAAAGGTGCCCTACAAGCCGGTTCCTATCGGCTTCTCTTTTAAAATGTAGTTAAACTAACAAAGTAGTTAAAAAAATATAGGCCCAAAGTAAAAAAATACATTTACAACCAGAGAAACAATACGTATTTTTTCCCCATTGAAACCATGCAGTCTACTTTATTATCATTTTTGCCTCATTTTAAAAGGGGAACCAATGGGAATCAGCTTACATGGCACCCTTTGCCACTGCTATCTGGATCACAGGAGGAAGTAGCGGCACAAACAGATCCTTCGGATGTATAAATGGATGAAGAAGAAAAAATACGATGATGAAATTTCGCTAAGAAAAATGTTATCAAATAAATAAAAAGATAGTTAATTCGTCAAAAACAATAGGAGCCGATAAATACACTATGAATGTTATCGATTATTTTTTTAATATAAAAAGGATTTTTTTTGTTAAAATCTATCTTATATGAAGCGTAACACTATGGAACATCTTAGAGATACAAGATTCCGATCGATTTTGTTCGAAGAAAACTATTGTGATGATAAACCCACTAAAATTTTCTCTGTGCTAAAAATGTGAATGAATGAGTTAATAGAGATTTGTCATACTGTAGGGAAAAATACACTTTCAACATAGCATTCGTCACGTTTCAGTATGAACAAGACTTAGTTTGGATTTCATTGCCAATTGTAATTATTACTTATGTATTTTTCTTTTTCCCACAGTGAAACCAACATCAGTGAAGATCCAGTACAAGCCTCCCAAGTTGAAGGCAGAGACACCGTATGTGGTGGTTTGTGAGGCAGCAGGGTCCAGACCTCCTGCTCAGGTCACCTGGTTCAGGGACAACAGGAGGTTCAGAAGGGGACAGGTGAGCGACAGCATCTATATCTAAGTTGAATAAAGGCATGAACGACGCTTATACGATGAATCGAGTATTTTAAAAATTCTACATCTAAACCTAAACCTAAACTGCAAAGATATGTATAATTTGAGATTCATATTAAATGCATTCCCAAAAGCAGACATGCATAATTTCGCGCTTACACATGCCACATGTGGACCTACAATATAAAAAACCCAATCTCAAATGAACATCAGCCCTGCAACTCTTGCCGACCTTCCCTGAAGCAGGGGTGACATTGGCAAAGTGAACCAGTTTTTACAGTATGGGTGGTCAGCCGCATACCAACCTATCAGTCAAGGAAACATGATAATGATTATGATTATGATGATCATGAGTTGACAATTTTTGTAGAGCTCCCTTAAGTGATGAAGTCACTCCAAGGGCGCTTGTACAAATGATGCCAGAAATTTAGTATTCAGTGCATTTGGAACTTCTCCTTGTCTTCTATCTCTCTCACATGATGAAACAGGTAGCTCCAGGCCAGAGGACCAGCAAATATCAATCCCTGTTTCCCATTTAATGTGTCTAAGGGCGAACTTATACGTGTCTGTTTGTGGGAATGCATGTAGTATTTATATTAAATATTAATCAATCTTTGCAACTTGGACTGTAGATTAAAGATCTCCCAAGGCTAAAGAAAAACCCAAAAAAAGTGTCAGAAGCATGAAAAATGAAAAAAGTAGTATCGATTTAGGAGAAGAGATGTGTTATCAGAAAAAGCTGTAAAATGGATTCGAATCTCAATCGTGTCAGAAATCATTATCTAATTTGATGAACTCATTATCCAAACATTTCATGTGATGGAAATCTTTTTCAAATCCTATAACGGTCCCATTACCATCTTTCTTTGAGCACATAATGTTGGTCTTTTACATTCACATG
Organism: Agapetus fuscipes; assembly: GCA_951799405.1. Taxonomy (NCBI): domain Eukaryota; kingdom Metazoa; phylum Arthropoda; class Insecta; order Trichoptera; family Glossosomatidae; genus Agapetus; species Agapetus fuscipes. The sequence goes on from OX637349.1 coordinate 4,701,800, forward strand.
CGATCCACTTCTCTCATTCCAACCTTTCAAATTTACAACCGTCACAAGCGTCTTAACGACCAAAAAATAATAATTAATTAATTTTTACGACGGTACCTTTTATCATGTAAATTTTGCGGGCAAAGGAAACTTGACCTACTTACACTGCGTACATCTTGAGGAGGCTCATTCCGCATAATGTACACAATATTTATAGCGGCCGTCTTTCGCGTTTAATCTGCTCCACAAGTACAAAACTCTGCGTTAAAACTCAACCACAGCGTTAAACAAAAAATACTTGTAAACCAAAAGCACTCTCGAAGGAGAATTTTAAGGTTTAAAGGCTTCGTTATTTAACGCGCGTCAAGGCGCTAAAGCGTACCGGTTTTTAGCGCTGCGTTGTGTTGTACTGAAAATATGTACACCTGCTTGTTTTATCTTATGTCCATCAGAAGTAATTTCACATGAACAACGTTTGTGTGTGTACTGGACGAATGTCTCTTATGAAAACTAAGAATTGATTTTAAACATAATATTCATTGTCCGTGTTATGGCCGAGGGGTTCAAATGACTGATCTAATGCAACGCAACTAAGCTACACATATAGTGTAACTTCTTGCCGCGTTATCCCCGAAGGGGTCGCATGTGGCGAGTTGAACCTATTTATTTTTACAGGTAAGGGGCCGGCCTTACGCCAACCACTTCACTTGAAGTGGAGGGTTCCCAGCTCCCGAGAGTGCTGGTACTCATTTCTTGTGAAGGCTGTGTAAACCTTGCCGGTATTTTATTTTGGGGTTTGAAATAAACACCGAAACGGAAAATCATTTCTGGCACCCTCGGTGGGATTCGAACCCGAGCTTTCGGCATGGAATGCAAGCACTCTACCACCTGAGCTATCGACCGGACTTTCTAGCGTATTTTGAATAGAAAAATGCGGGTTCGATCCCCGCCTGGGTTATTTGACCATAACTTTGAACCTGGTTCAACAAATGTCATTGGGTAATTATTAATAATGAATTCTTTATATTAACAATAAGGAATTATTGAAATCAAAAAATAAATGTTGGTTGGTGAACAAATCAATTTACAAAAACACTTTCGTGTTTAACATTTTCTTCTTAGCTCTGATTATGTAGAATGTGATTCTTAAAACAATTTCATTTAAAGGTCATCTTTGAATCAAATCTTCTCGATAAGCTAAACTAACACTGGGGAAACGACCTGTCAAAGAGAGCTAACGCGCTTCCAGTACGTGGCGTTCTGTTGCCGTGTAGATACAGTAAGATCTATCGAAAGTCGTCGAGACTTCCACCCCAGTGACGACGACTGAATAGCGTCCAAGTCGTTTAAAACAAAATACACGACGTTGCGGCGTTCCTTGTAATTTTACGTAATTCGTTGACTTATAGGTCACTATGAGGCTGACCACCCATACTGTAAAAAAAATGTTCACTTTGCCAACGTCACTCATGTTTCAGGAAAATTCGGTCAAAGTTTCAGGGCTTCATTTGAGATAGGGTTGTATGTTGTTAATCCTCATGCGACCCGTGTAAAGGCGAACTTATACGTGTCTGCTAGTGGGAATGCATTTAAAATTAATCTTAAATGTAATATATCTCTTTTACTTAGATTTAGATTTAGATTCAGATTCCTTTACTGATACGTTGGTATGAGGTTGACAACCCATACTGTTAAAAATGGTTCACTTTGCCAATGTCACCCCTGTTTCAGGGAAGGTCGGCAAGAGTTGCAGGGCTTATGTTCATTTAAGATTGGGTTTTTTTATATTGTAGGTCCACATGCGGCATGTGTGAGCGCGAAATTATGCGTGTCTGCTTGTGGGAATGCATTGAATATAAATCTCAAATGATACATATCTATGCAGCTTAGATTTAGATTAAGATGGCGCTTAAGCACTAGCGCGCGTTAAAAACGCTTGCTGATTGACAACATTTTTGGTCAAAGCTTTGGCTGAGTTTATACGAAAGTTTTTAAAACTCGGAGCACCGGGCTCAGCAATGATAAATTCACCGAAAAGACTCACAATGTCGGAGAATTTAATTTGAGACATCAAACAAAGGCATATTAAAAGACTCATGATTGCCCACGAGAACGGAATCCCCGGCTTGTTTGGGATGATAAATATTTGAGGGCGCTTTTAAAGGAATATTATTAAAAAAAAATTGTGTACGCATCACGACGTTTTCCTCTCGTTTCTGTTGAATGTAAGACGATATTATTATCGTGTATAAGTGTAATAAGTGTACAAAGACAAAAATGAAAACAACTTCCGTGTATATATTTGTTCCTTTTCCGGAAAAAAAACTTTATTTGTTCAAGAAATTTCAAGTTTATTGTGCAAATCTTAATTCACATCTACTTCTTTTTAAAAATAAACATGAATACATCATTTCCAAAAAATATCAAGAAATGGCGGTTGATCTGTAATGTTGGCAGCTAGGGCTGGGGTTTTTTAAATTTTAAATAAGAACTTTGTATTTGTTTTTAATGTTTATGGATATTATTATTTGTTTATTTCAAAAATGCAACTAGTTGTATATGTTTCTTGACTTATAGGTTGGTATGCGGCTGACCACACATACTGTAGAAAAAGTTTCACGTTGTCAATATCACCCCTGTTTCAGGGAAGGTCGTCAAGAGCTGCAGCGCTTATGTTCATTTGAGATTGGTATTTATATTGTAGGTTCACACGCCTCATGTTTTAAGCGCTAACTTATGCGTGCCTGCTTGTGGGAATGCGTTTAATATAAATCTTGAATGAAATATATATTTGCAACTTTGATTATAGATTAAAGATAAATAGATTAGGACATCAATAAACAAGGTTTTATCTTGAGAATACGTTTTACAAAGGGGCTGTCCATATATTACGTCATTCGCATTAAGAGGGGGGGGGAGTCTGGTCTGCGGATGATGGCAAATGATGAACGAGTACCAAAAATGACGTCGTTCTTGTAAATACCAATTTCTACAAAATATACAAAATATTATGTAAGTAATATAACATTATTACTTATTAAGCTCATCCATTATTACAGCAAGAGGGGGGGGGGGTCGAAAATTGGCCAAAATCGATGACGTAATTTATGGACGGCCCCAAATGCATGAACTTTTTAAAAATAATTTTCATTAAAATTCAAACAAACCTCGAAAATAACTCTAATATCAGAATCAAATAATTATCCAGCGCAGCTAAAAACAAATTTCAGGAAGCTCACCATCGCATCACGGCAAATTCGTTCACGGTAATCGTGCAGTGTTTGTTTTCTAGTGAACACATTACTTCGTGAGTGGTCCATAAGAGGACGCTATCCCATTTCCTCACCCCTGCACTTTGTGTGCTCCATACCTCTCCCTTCCACTCCTCATGCCGGCAAACTTTCAGGAAGCTTTTAATATTCTGCAGTAATTTTATCAAATGTAGAGGATTTCAGTATTGGAAAGCTTGTTGTTAACTCTCTCAAAATATTAAGTTAATTTTATATTGTAATGTAAATAGTAGTTATTATAGCATTATGTCAAAAGTAGATTAATATAGGTGACCACCGTAGGTAGCAATAATAATAGACCTAAGAAATCTAGAAATTAAATTATCCTTTTGCACTCTTGAACTTGGTAGAATATTCGCGAATTTGCTGGCAAAATTAGTCACTGGAGAGTTCTGTATGTGAAGTATATAAGGCGTAGAATTGAGTGCGCTAAGCCAGTGAGATAGTTGCCTTTGATTTGAAGAAGTGTAAGCGATACTGAACTGTGAAAATAAATTTGTGTTCCCAAAAGTGTTAAAAATAAATGTAAATTTGTAAAATTAATTAAGTGCAAATAAAGATCCTGAAAGAAGACCTGTATGTTTTAATTTAGAGACTTTTCGAACCCAAAAACATAACAATATGCTTAGTTATTTATCACGCATCATTTCGTTGACTTATAGGTTGGTATGAGGCAGACCACCCATACTTTAAAAAATGGTTCACTTTGCCAATGTCATCCCTGTGTCAGGGAAGGTCGGCAAAAGTTGTCGGGCTTATGTTCATTTGAGGTTTGGATTTTATTTTTAAGTACACATTCAGCATTTGTATTGTACATTTGTAGTTACAAATAAATGTACACTGTACAGTTAACCCCTTTCGATTCTTGCTGTTCTTCCCTCAAACAGTGGCAACTTTGTGAAAGTGAACCAATTGTTGCAGAAGCCTAGTATCAACCTGTAAGTCAAGGAAATGAAACAAATACTGAAAAAAACATAGATCCTTAAATTCAGTTCTCTGCTTAGAAAGCAAAAAAAAATATGTTGAGAATGAAAAAAACTGTGTTCGGAATTCAATCTTCGTTTAAAGAAAAAAGACTCCATAAAATAAGTCACATAACTTTGTATGCTGTAAAAACATTGTTATGTTATGTCAATGCCAATTTTGTTTCATGAAACAATAACAGGAGTTGCAAGGTCTATGTTCATTTTAGGTTTGGTTTACTTTACAAGAACGCATTTAGCATGTGTAAGCGCGAACTTATGCGAGTCTGACTGTGGGCGTGCATCGAGTATACTCGTACTACTTAAATATCCATATATTTTTGCAACTTACATTACATTGTTACGAATATGAGTAGTTGTGTGTTAGTGTAATAGTAAGACTCTCTAGAAATAAATAAACACTGAGGTAGATAACTTGTATTTGTTAGAGATTGGTTTAATCGAATGTTCTGGTAAAATCTAGCAAGTTGGGAGGTAGTGATTCTCCATGTTTTCACACTGATCTTAATGTTAATTATAAATTAAGGACTAAAATTTCATGTAGCGGGGAGAAATCATTCAACCGTCATATGTCCCAATGTAACTCAGAACCGAAATCGATAAAATAAGTTCGATATCGATAATCTTAAAAAAAAATGAAAATAATCTCTGTTTGCTTCTACCAATTTTTAAATTAATTGTTAAAAAAACAAACAAAATATCAAGTTGACCTCTTGGTCATCTTTAGATTAACTAAAGTCCTAAAAATAGTGCGAGGCTATATAAAGCAAAATGAAATATTATTCAAAAAAGTCGAATTAGGGAAGAATAGAAATTTACTAAGAACTACTTATGTAAATTTATAAAACTGTATACTAAGAACAAAATGGAAATGAAATTAATTTACTAAGAAAAAAATTTACATATCCGAGTATATGTATGTTAGTAAGTTTTCGGGTAATCCATAAACTATTATTATTTGTTAGCCGATGTTTTGGATCGGTTACACGATCATTCATCAAGGCGGTCCTACTGTGTGCGTTTATACATATACATCGATCTAAATCTAATCTAAATCTAAATCTAAGCTGTAAAGATATGTATCATTTGAGATTCATATTAAATGCATTCCCACAAGCAGACATGCATAATTTCGCGCTTACACATGCTGCATGTGGACCTACAATATAAAAAACCCAATCTCAAATGAACATAAGCCCTGCAACTCTTGCCGACCTTCCCTGAAGCAGGGGTGACATTGGCAAAGTGTGGTGGTCAGCCGCATACCAACCTATCAGTCAAGGAGATAATCGATTTAAAAAAAAAAAAACAATTAAATGAAACTCGCTTAAAAAACATGACTACTTTTTCTACAATAGATGCTTGGTCTATTGGTATATCAACTTAGAGACCTTGGAGCCATACAAAAAAGGGAAATCGTGCTAGTTATCAATACAATGCGCAATAGCCCCTCGGGCATAGTTGCCATGTTTGTGTTCCACTCCGTACAACGAGGGCGGGCGAACCTTTTATGTGCTCGAAAAAATTGCACGCCGCCGTCCGATGGATGGTTGGCAAACATTGTATCGCCTGTCAATATGGCGGCAAGCTTTCGGTGTTGACCAATGTCACAACGCAGATGAAACAACATGACAAATATTGAACGTTTTTATTTCCTATGAAAATATGTTATTTTTATGTCAACTATACATTTTAATCTTTAGTTATTCAAACACTGTTTTTTGTTTTCACTCTTTATTTTTTAATTATTTGGACACAAACGTTTTCGACTACACAGTAATCATCATCAGGGAATAAAAGAATTATCTTTAATATAAATTACCATAATTCTTTAATTACCTGATGATGATCAGGTACTGTGTAGTCGAAAACGTTTGTGTCCAAATAATTAAAAAATAAAGAGTGAAAATAAAAAACAGTGTTTGAATAACTAAAGATAAGATGAATTTTTACAGTGTTAATGCACCGACCATCCAAAATAATACCTTTTAATGATTTTTTTATCCTCCATGCTGTAAAACCTTGGTTAACTTTTGCCAAGGCACCACCCCGGGTGTAAGAAAAAAGGCGGCAAGAGTTGCAAGGTAAATGGTTCAGTCAGAGCCGTGCATCCCATACTGGTACATGCGCCTAATAGATAGGCAATATATGGTAATAAAAATATACATTGATATTCAGATTTAAATTTAAAAAATTATGTTCAATTGGAGCCATCGTTCAGTTAATTTCAAATGAGTTTTTGTTAAGGAATGGGAGAAATAAAGAAAATATTCTGAAATGTGTGTATTTGCCTTTAGCTACCCTATGCACGCGCTTGGTATCAGTCAAGGAATGGTATATCCAATAAAATAGCTGAAATGCTGTAGACGTAGAGACAAAGCACTTTGTTGGGTGATAGAAAAACACTTATTCAAATCTTTTAAGATTTACATCTGACCTACTAAATTTTTATCAAGTCATACAAAGTCGCTGGTAAGGTCAAGAGGATAAGAGGACAGTATTAGAATTTGCGTTATTAAAACAATCGCGAAGTTCGAACCTCGCTTACGCCGTATCCTACTCACAATAACCTTGACACTGGTTCAACAGGTGTTATCGGGTGAATATTAATGGGAAGGTTGTGGGTTCGATTCCCGGCGGAGCACAAAAAATATACCATTTATATTTTCAAATTTGCTCTTCGCCGGGTTGAAAAATTCATAAAACCTTTACCTATGACCGGTCACCAAAGTTCCATCCAGCCTTACAGCAACTGGGTCTTGCTTGAGAATTGGCGCTTTGTAGCGACGACGATCAAGCTCGTAAAAAGGTCGATAGCTCAATTGGTAGAATGCTTGCATTCCTTGCCGAGAGCAAGGGCTCGATCTCAAAGGTTTACTCAGCCTTCACAAGAAATGAGAACCAGCCCCCCCGGGAGCTGGAAAACCCCCACTTCAACTGAAAGTGGTTGGTGTGAGGCCGGCCCCCTTACCTGTAAAAATAAATAGGTCCCGAAGCGCCACATGCGACCCCTTCGGGGATAACGCAGGCAAGAAGTTACACTATATGTGTAGCTAATAATTCATTAAAATATTAAAGATTGAATTATTAGTTGATAATGCTCATGCTTGTACCTGGAATGATGATGTGAGGAAGGATGCAAGCCATCTATTATAGCTGACAGACTAGAATGCCGCAGCGGTAGACAGGAGGAGTTGGAAGCGAAGTCTGATGGAGGCCAAGGGGAGATATGTGCTGTATGTAGGGCCATCGAAGAAGAAGAAAAATGTTAACAAATATCAAGTCGGCTTTAGTCAATATTTTGATTTTTTTTAAAAGTCTTGAATTTTTAGTACGGCTAGTTCAACCTTCCACTACACTATATAGTTCCTACAATCTCCTTTGTGCCCTTAATCGCACCGATAACCCAGTCCAATCTTGTGTCTGTTATTTGTCATATTATTGTGAAAGCCTGTCCTTGTCTGACACGCTGTACACAGGTATAGTAGAGATAGAGACGACAATAAATAATCGATTCCTTTCACACGATTTATAGACCTGCATTAGGGTGGATCTTAGTTTCACTAGATATTTTTTCTAAGCAGAAAACTAACTACTAAGAAAATAGGACTATAAAGTGTGATAAATAACATTACAATCTTTATCCTTTTTAATATGTAAAAAAATCAACCTCTTATAATAAAGTAATGTTTATCTCACTTCTTATTTTTGTATTTACTTCACTATTATCATGTTAGTAAGCTACACATAAAGTGTAACTTTTTTCTGCGTTATTTTCGAAGGTTTTCGCATGTGGCGAGTGGAACCTATTTATTTTTAAGAGGAAAGGGGGCCAATCTTACGCCAACCACTTCAGTTAAAGTAATATTTTCCAGCTGCTAAGAGGACTCGTACTCTTGTGAAGACTAAGTTAACCTTGCTGGTATTTTATTTTAAGATTTAAAATAAACAACGAAACGGGGAATCATTTCTGGCACCTTCGAGGGGGATCAAACCCTTGCTCTCAGTATGGAATGTAAGCATTCTACCAACTGAGCCATAGACCGGACTTTTTACGAACTTGGTAGTCGTTACAAAGCGTCCATTCTCAAGCAAGATCCAATAGCTGTAAGGCTGGATGGACCTTTGGTGACGAATCTTGAATTTTTCAACAAAGCAACTGAGCATTTTTGAAAATATATAAGTACATGGTATTTTTGTTGTGCTCCGCCGGGATTTGAACGTACAACCTTCCATTTACAATTCCGAAGCGTTACAAGTAGACTACGGATCGGTTACCACACGGAGTGTTTCGCGAAAATTAAACTTGTACGTAAAAATAATATTTTTGGATTGATTATTTTGATGATTTTGGATGAACGAAGTGTGTAAAGACAGAACGAAGTGGCGGTTGATCTGTGATGTTGGCGGCTAGGGTTTTTCAAATTAGAATTTGTTTTCTGCTAGTTTTTGATGCCTACACATGTTATAATTTGTTGATATTAAAAATGTAATTTGTTGTGTATGTTCCTTGACTTATAGGTTGGTATGCGGCTGACCACTCATGCTGTAGAAAATGTTTCACTTTGCCAATGTCACTCCTGTTTCAGGGAAGGTCAGCAAGAGTTGCAGGGCCTATGTTCATTTGAGATTCGGGTTTTTATATTGTAGGACCACATGCGGCACGTTTAAGCGCGAACTTATACGTGCCTGTTTATGAAAATGCATATACTCGTTATGTGAATCTCTAATGTTACATATATTTTGCAACTAAGATTAGATTGGATTGAGTCCACCCTAGTGTGTACCCACTCCACACACAAGACGATGATTGTCCGGCGTTATGTCGCCTTAGGCCGTTGTGCCCATACGAGTGTTCGTGAGTGTGTTTGTGAGCCCCCGCCAACATTCGTCCATTCATTTCCTCGCACAAACACTGTTTACAAATCACTTCCTCAATCGAATCCCATTTCTTTTTTATGTTTGACAAATAAATTATTCGCCGGAAATAAACAAATATATGCGTGTGTATATATTTTATGACGTGTTGTTGATGATGCTGATGTGTATTCACTAGTGTAGGTTTTATTTTCTTGTTTTTATGTAGCACTTTTATTTTATGAGGTGTTTTTATATAAATCAGATATTTAAGGTTATTTAGCGAGTTTGATCTATAATTTCTTCCTATAATCTAAGTGGCAAATATATTTTAACAATAAAGATTCACATTGATTGCGTGTCACATGCCGACACATGTAAGTTCGCGCTTACAAGTGCCGGATGTGTACTAACAAATCAAAATCCAAGCCCCAAATGAACATAAACCGTGAAACAGGGGTGATTTATTAAAAAATGGGGGTCAAACTCATACCAACCTATCATTCAAGGAATCTTTCATCTCTACGTAAGTTGCAAAGATATATAAAATTTAAGATTCACATTCAATGCATGCTCACAAGTAGGCCCGTGTATGTTCGCGCTTACAAGTGCAGCATGCGTACTAACAATTAAAAATCTAAGCCTAGAGGTTTATTAGTTTTATTAGGTTTATTTGTTGGTTAGAATCAACATCAAACTGCATCTAAATCTGAAATAGGTGTGACATTGTTAAAGTGAATTTCTAACATTGGTTAAAGTATTTCTGCACGAGTTGATTTATTTCCTCGAGCGCTTTTTATTTTAATATCATTTATTTAAAATGACTCTTCAAAATGCCAATACTTTTAAACACTTTATTCGAATACCATTTTCTTATTAGATTTTGGAACAGAATATTTCATTTTATATCTGTTTTTTTTTGTTTTTTGTCAACCTGTACAAAACACACAGAATTATGGGAAATCCTGAAAGCCTTACAAACTTTATCGAATGAAACTTCTCGTGAAGCATTGGTGATTGAAAACATTTATTTATTTCAATTGGTGGAAAAACAAGTTGTATTTTGTATTTCTATAAGAATTTCAATAAACATTATCAGACATTATGTGTATTTTGCTTTTTAAACAGTTTATGAAAAATTGCAAATTTCATTTACGTTTTGTTCTACAAAAAAAAAAAAACGATTTAATTAAGCAATATTTATATGGCACGTTAATAAATTCCCATGAACTAATTTTGTTTTTATGTTGTTCTCACATTTGCCTGAAAAAAATGTTGCATATTTTCAAATAATAATAATATCAGGATGATTTATTTGGTGAGCGCTGTTTTTGTGTGTATCACACCTCAGAGCCCTCTGCGAGCTTGGTCGTCGCTGTAAAAAGCGCCAATTCTCAAGCAAGACCCAGTTGTTGTAAGGTTGGATGGACTTTTCAGTGACCGGTCTTTGGTAAAGGTTTAGTATTTTTTTACTCAGCGAAGAGCACATTCGAAATACAAATGGTATATCTTTTGTGCTCCGCCGGGATCCGAATCCACAACCTTCCATTTTCGAGTCCGAAGTGCTGCCATTGGACTACGGACCGGTCCAGGTCCAAAATCAGATATAATTACCAACTTTACAATTTATTGTTTACAATATAAATCTGTTGTCTCATTTGATGCGTATAGAACCAAAGAAGAAAATAGTGTTTTTTTACACATGGAAACACAGCTCTTTAAACAATTATCTAAGTTTCAAAGATATGCTTACATTTAAAATTCATATTAAATGCATCCCCAAAAACAGACACGTGTTAGTGCGCGCTTAAAAATGCTCTTTGTATGTGTAACTTAAAAATTAAAATTCAAGCCTCAAATTAACATAATCCAACAAGATAGATAGACAAATAAGACAAAATTTGGATGGCGCCTTTTATGACAGTGGGTCACTACAAAGGCGCTTGTCCGTATGATTGGGCGAAGAGGTGAGTCTTGAGACCTCTTTTAAATGGTCTCCTCATATCCAGTTCCCTCAGTGACAAGGTGAAACAAGGGTAACATTGGTAAAGTGAACCGTTTTTTACAGTATGAATGGTTAGCTTCATGACAACCTAGAAGTGAAGAAAGACAATTTTAGGAATTTCAATCTTAACTCTATTTCGTTCTATATTATTCATTTTATTTAAAAAATTACCCTTATTTCTGGGAAAATTGGACGCTAGATTAACTCCAGAGAAAAAAATGTATTTAAAAAAAACAGTTTTTCCATATTTAGGATAAAATTAACATGAAACAATTAAGCGAAATTTTTTCTCGGTAAAAAATTAATTGAAACGCAACGGAGTGAATTAAAAAAAAAAGGTTTTCTTTTATTATTTTTTGGCACGCGAAAATAAACAGTGGCCGTTATTTTTTCAGCCCCTAGCCGCGCAAAAAAAAAAGGAGAAAATGACATAACACATTTGCGATAAGGGATAGAAATTTGGGGCTGCTTTAAATAACAAACCCTTCCACACCTTCGGAGGGCCGAGAAGATATGTTCTGCGGGTAGTTTGTTGGGACGTTGTAGAAATCCCATACTTGGGTTTCTCCCCGAATAAGGGATGAAAATTTTGGGGTTTGTTAGTGTTGTGTTTACCCTGTTTTCGGTGGAAAATATTTGCAACAAAACAATTAGAGTTTAAATATATTTTGTTAATTGGATATTTAAATATGCCGACCCCTGTTTGACTTTGTGTGTTGTGTTTGTTTTATCATTTTTAGTATCATGGTTATTTTATTAATGTACATTAAATGTCTTTTATATTCTTTATTGTGTTTCTATTTACTTTAACTAGGTTCTTTTCTCATTCCTTGATCTACGAACGTTTTTTTTAAGAATCCTGTGCGGGAGACTCTTTAGATTTCAGAAACTCTAGGGGTGACTCTGGATGAAATGAAAGAAGTATGTGAGGACAGAAAGAAATGGCGGTTGATCTGTAATGTTTGCGGCTAGGGCTAGCGTTTTGATGTTTATACATATTATTATTTATTTATTTCAAAAATGTTATGTATTGGTTGGCATGTGGCTGACCACTCATTCTGTAGAAAATGGTTCACATTGCCAATGTCGTCCCTGTTTCAGGGAAGGTCAGCAAGAGTTGCAGGGTGTATGCTCATTTGAGATTTGCGTTTTTATGTTGTAGGTTCACATGCTGCATGTGCAAGCGCGAACTTATACGTTTCTGCTTGTGGGAGTGCATATAATGTGAATTCCTAATATTACAAATCATTGCAACTTAAATCATAGATTATAAATGTAGTACACCCTTCCTGTTCCTTGCTGTTTTTCTATATTCTTAGAGTGCGTGCACTTTTCTCGCATTTCAAGGTCTTACAACGTCTTCTCAGTTGACTTTTCAACCCACAATATTTCAGAGTCTTTTCTTTTGTTACAAAAACAGAAAATCCTCTATCAAAAGTACCACAATCCAATTCATCATCTCTCATTCTGCAATCATTGTCATAATTTGATCCCAACTAGCAGCAGCGCACACACAAATCCCCGACTTAATGAACTTTGGCATTTAAATCTCCAACGCGGGCATTAACAGGGTGTGTGGGAGTGGGTGACAGGATGGGGGGGTGGAAGAGTCTAAAAGAGGGTTGCTAGTGGGGGTGGGGGGGGGGTGAGAGCAATCACAACCACTAATTTACTGTCGGTTCGATTCCAAATTGCATTACTTTCTGGGCTTTACGTTTTATAAGCTCAGAGTTATTCTTGCCGCTAGAACAGATGAACAAATCTTCCCCCTCGACAAAAAAAACAGAGATGGATTGACGGCTCTATATTATAACATTTAATAATTTTTAATTGAATTCTAAATTTGATTAACATTTTGAAACTAAATTGCACTTACGTAACGTGGCGTTAAGCTGTTTAATTTTTTATTGTGTCTTGTCGACAGCTCCTTTGGTAAAACGATGGTTTGATCCCTACCAAGGCAATGAGTATTTCTTTCGCGTTTTAATGTTTCTTTTTCGATGCAATTTTTTTTACTCATCCTTCAATGTCACCCCTGTTTCAGGGAAGGTCGGCAAGATTTGCAGGGCTTATGTCCTTTTGAGAATTGGGTTTTTATATTGTAGGTCCGCATGCGGCATGTGTGAGCGCAAAATTATGCGTGTCTGCTTGTGGGAATGCACTTAATATGAATCTCAAATTATACATATCCTTGCAGCTTAGATTTAGATTAAGATTTAGATTTCACAAGAAATGAGAATCGGCCCCCTCAAAGGGAACAACCTACTGAAAAAAAGTGGCTGGCATAAGGGCGTCCCTTCAACCTGGGAAAATAAAAAGTTTCCACGAGCCTTTAGGAAGAAAACGGTGAGAAATTGCACCATATAATAATAATAAAAATAAACACAGAATTTATATAGCGCCTTTTATGACAATTTGTCACTACAAAGGCGCTGTGTCACTACATATGTGCTTAATAGGTTAGTGTAAGACTGATCTCCTATACTGTAAAAAATTGATCACTTCGCCAATGTCACCCTTGTTTCAGGGAAGGTCGGCAAACGGTGCAGGCTTACGTTCATTTAAGGTTTGGATTAAAATTTTTATGTACACATGCAGCATTTGTTAACGCAAACTTATACATGTCTATTTGCGTGAATCTTTATTGTTCATATATACATTTCAACCTAGTTTATTGATAACTCCAAGTTTGAAATCTTTTGGGTCAACTCAACAAAATTAAAATCACATTTAGTCTTTCTTTAGTTATAGATAATTACAAATTTTAAAATCAATATGATTAATATGAATATGAAGTTGTGGGGCTTATGTTCATTTGAGGTTTGGATTTTATTTGTAAGTACACATTCAGCATTTGTAAGCGCGAACTACACTTGTTGGTTTGTGGGCTTACATCTGAGAGCTTTAAATGAATATATCCTTGCAACTTATATTATAGATTATAGAATATGATTAACTTAACATAAGTAAAATCACATTGCTACGAACGTATGAGTTCGTATGGACGTGAGCCTATGCACGCTGATTGGTGTGTGTGATGTCTCTGGTATAGTGTGGAACAATGCTTTAGTATAATCCATTATGGAAGTATCTACCTTGTTCTCGAACATGCAAGAATCGTCTCTGCCACACATATATATATATACGAGCATAAAAATCTGTGCAACAGACAGAGTCGCTTTAAACATTGTAACGCGAACACATGTAAGCAGACAGTGAAGAGTGAACAGTACATTTTAAACTAAATTTAAAAAAAAAATCTTGTGAATTAAATTTTTATTTGCAATTTAGTAAAAAAAACCCAAGCAAAATTAAAATAGTATTTGGTCCATTGGTTGCGGTTCTGTTGCCTTTCTTGTGTGCTCGCATCCCGGGGATCACGATTTGTCTCTTGGGGCCTCCTCCCTTCCACCCTATACCCCACTAATGATGAAGCGCTTCAATATTTCAGCGCCGTAAGTAGGCTCTGTCTAATAACCGGAAGTAATGCCGTGAAATGTGCATCATCAGGCTTGTAATCCGCCTCAAACAGCGGTCTATGAATAAAACAGCATCATTTATGCTCACATATGTATTCTGAAAAAATATATATTACTCGTCATTTATTTTACAGGGTTTAATTCAATAAAAAATACTGTGATTTATTTTTTTACAATTTATTGCAGATACGCGTCACATTCAGAGTATTAAAACACCTTTAGAATTGTAACTGTAGCACTGTCGTCATTCCACTAGGGGTGGCCAGAGCCTCTGCAGGGCTGCCTCCATTTCTTCCTATCCTTACATCTCTCATTCAATTCATTGATATCCATCACCTTTTTCATGCATTTTCCTCTTTTACGCTCTGTACATCCCATTCTTTCACAATCTCTTCAATCTGATCACTCCATACATTTCTCGGTCGTCCCTTACCTATTAATATAAGGCTAGAAATGGCTATCTTTAATGAATTAAAAGCATATAACGGCGTTTATGATTCATTGGACATTTATTTTTACAAGAAAATATATGCCATTTTACGATTAAAAATACTGCATATAGTCCGGTCGATAGCTAAGTTGATATAGTGCTTGTATTCCATGCCGAAAGCTCAAGTTCGAACCACCGAGGGTGTCAGAAATTATTTCCCCTTTCGGTATTTACTTTTAAAAAATACCGTCTCAATTTCAATAAATGCCACAGAGATTTTAATTTATTTACGTAGATACTCTTTAGCTCAGTACTTTCAACGTTAGCACATGTAACTTTAAACTAATAAAAAAACTACCTACACGATTGACATAAGTGCGTTCTTTTCACTCAGTACAAAGTTGGTATACTAACGTTGAAAATACCGGGCCTTATTGAAGTTATTTTACTTTCCACAGTATAAGCTTAAATTCAATGTCTCACTCGTATAATCAGAAACAGAACATCATTATTTATTTGTTATTGAAAAACAATTCAAATAATAAACACGTGAGTGATGTTTCCAAGAAACATCATTGCTCAGAAAATATTATTGTTTTTCATTGTGTAGAACAAACAATTGTTTTTCAGAAAATATCTTACATTTTCCATGTGACAGTCTTTTTGCAAAGTAAACTGTCATGTTTCATTTTTCTAGTAAATTGAATTCAGAAAAAAGGATAAATATTCTACAAGTGAGATTCAGATCCTTCCATCTAAATACATAACAATTTCAAAGATTTTTTTAATTTATTCATTGTTTATATTGTGTCTTTAAGCTCTTTTTTCCTCTTTTCAAATACTTATCATTTTAAAGTGCTCAGTTGGTAGAGTGCTTGCATTCCATGCCGAGATCCTGGGTTCGAATCCCACCGAGGATGTCAGAAATAATTTCATGTTTTGGCGTTTATTTCAAATCCAAAATAAAATACCGGCAATGTTTACTTAGCCTTCACAAGAAATGTGTACCCCCCTAAAGTAAAGTAAAAGTAAGCCCCCTTTAAAATTAAATAATAACCTGCAGCTTAGTGGCGTGTAAAATCTATAATCTAAGTTGCAAAGATAAATTAACATTTAGAGCTCATAAAATTTTTGAAAATAGTTCATTTTAAACTCAATATTCCCCTGTCACACTGTGACCCGCTCTATTTAAATTCGATTCTAAATCTAAACTTTTTGTCAGACAGACGTAAATTTATTGACTTAATCACCCTCTTCAAAATAAAACATGCTCTAATTGATTGTCCTGCACTACTTAGTGAGTTGAATTTTTTTACTCCACGTTCAGGGACTAGACAATTAGTTTCTTACCGCCCTGTATTTACTAGCACTAACGCACAAAGCAATAGTTGTATGCATCGTTTACAGCGTGTTGGTAATGAGTATGCCTCACTTGACTTGGTTCTGCATAATAATAATTATCATACCTATAACCAAGGTCTGAAAAAAATGTTTTTGGGACGTCCATAATATATAATAAATTATATTGTTTTAGATTGTTATTATATGAATGATGTCTGCCTGGTGAATTTCTTTATTAGTGATATTTGAATGGTTTCTGAAGTTTTTATTTTTGATATGCTTTTGTTTTGCTTCTAAGCTACTGTTTAGTGTTTATATATGGGTTTATTTTTTCTTTTCTTTTCTTTTATGTTTTACCGTAATGTTTTATACTTTTTATTCTTGTTATATATATTGTTATTGTTGTTTTGTATAAACTCCCTTGATATGCTTAGATTATAGATTATAGATTATAGATATGTACTTATTTCGTAAAAGGCTAACGCCGTAAATAAATAAATAAATAAATATCAAATGCATGCCCACAATAAAACACGTGTAGGTAGTGCTTACAAATTCTGAATGTGAACTAACAAACTCAATCCAAACCGCAAATGAAGATACACCCTGCAACTTTTACCGACCTTCCCTGAAACAGGGGTGACATTCGCAAAGTTAACCATTTTTTACCATTATATATACCTAAAAACTAAAACAGCACCTCTTGTGAGCGCTTTAGTTTCAATGTATTTCTGGTTAAGCGTTATATGTTGATTTCCGGACCGGTCCGTAGCTCAGTGGTAACACTGCGGACTCTGAATGGGAAGGTTGTGGGTTTGAATCCCAGCGGAGCACAAAAAAGATACCATTTATATTTTCAAATTCGCTCGTCGCTGGATTGAAAAATTCATAAGTCTTTACCAATGACCGGTCACTGAAAGGTCCATCCAACCTTACAACAACTGGGTCTTGCTTGAGAATTGGCGCTTTCTACAGCGATGACCAAGCTCGCATAGGGCTCTTGAGGTGTGATACACACAAAAACAGCGCTCACCAAATAAATCCACCTAATATTATGATTTATTACAACTTATTGTTGGTACAGAACCACTAATTAAAAATACCGAAAGTTATTCTTGAATTCCTGCGCTCCGAGGGGCGTACCCTCGACTTCAAAGATTTCAGCGTCTGCGCGCGTTTTTAAGATTGGAGATTACGCCGAAATGGCGAAAACAATGTTCCCCTGAATTTGTTCTGCGAAGTTTTCTGCGAGAGACAATGGAGATAAGGTCGTATTCAATTCCCCGACGTCGTCAGCGAGTTGCTTGTTTTATTTAAACATGAAATAGATACACGCAAACCTCGAGATGAGAAATACGTTCAATATTTGTGTTTGCTTGCGAAGCGAGTCAAAATGGTTTAGGAGATGATGATCAAACCTGTTGGGAAGTACTGTCTTACTTTGAGCGTCCAAATACTAGGGGTAATTTGCATTTTTTACCTTTCGTATTAAAACCCTACATACTACATGTCCATGTATATTATTATTTATTGATTTAAAAAATGTTATCTGTCGTGTATGTTCCTTAACTCATAGGCTGGTATGCGGCTGACCACCCATGCTGTAAAAATGGTTCAATGGTTTGCCAATGTCACCCCTGTTACAGGGAAGGACGGCAAGAGTTTCAGGGTGTATGTCCATTTGAGATTGGTTTTTATGTTGTAGGCTCACATGAGGCACGTGCAAGCGCGAACTTGTACGTGTCTGGTTGTGGGAATGCATGTAATGTGAATCTCCAATGTAACATATCTTTGCAACTTAGATTAGATTAGATTAGATTAGGGTATCTTTTAAATGAACTCCACGTACCTTAAAAAACTTGCTACGTACGTACAATTAACACCTTCGAAAGAATATATTATCAAGACGAGGGACCAAACACAGTTCGTAACTTGAATCGTTCGTATTTTGAGGTTGTATCGTTGTGGGTACTAGAGTTTACCCGCACCCAGGGGAAGGTGAAAAGGGGGCAGAGAGAGAGGGGAAGGGGAGCCTATAAATTTTCTTTTGGAATTCCGTAAATACAATTGTTATATTAAGTAAAAGCTGGAGAACAAATGGAAGATAAATAAGCGCTGCTGAAATTTCGGCTCAACTGTTTCTGGCCTCGTTTCTATACAAGCATCTCTATACAACACGAAATTCCTGATACTCTGCGAAACCAAGTTATTCAATTTATAAGGAAAACTTTATAAGGAATGTACTTGCATTTGATTGTTTTAATTTTTCGCATTTTTTTTTTAAATAAAAATTTAATCATTTAAGTGTCAACTAAAGTCATTTGCTAAAAAACCAAAGATGTAATCTATTGCACTATCTAAAATCTAAGTTGCAAAGATATATTAACATTTAAAGCTCATATCAAATGCATGCCCACAAACAAACACGGTTAAGTTTGCACTTACAAAGCCTGAATGTGTACTTACAAATAAAGTCCAAACCTAAAATATATATAATCGCTACAACTTTTGCCAACCTTCCCTGACACAGGGGTGACATTGGCAAAGTGAACTATCGTACCTTACCATCGTACTATCGTAGGTTTAGTAAGCATGATTTTTTTAACATGCTTGCGTTGAAAAATTGAAAATTGAAAAATTCATAGGCTTTTACCAAAAAACGGTCAAACTGGGGGTCTTGCCTAAGAATTGACGCTTTCTATAGCGACAACGAAGCTGGCAAAGGACTCTTGAGGTGTGACTCTCACAAAAATATCACCAAAGAAATTGCTTTAATATTTTATTGAAAGCCTTAAGTATTTCTCTCAGTATTTAAATTACTAAAATGGTGACTTATGGCCTTATGGGTTAACTGTATGAAAAAAAAATTATAATATTTTCGTTCAATTATATTTAACAAATTTTATTGGAAGTTTTTATTTTCTCAGCAACAGATAAGCCGGGGTAAAAATAATGTTTCCGTTATCAGAAGAAAAAGTTTTAATTGTCAAAAGTTTCTTAAACAAGTCGTCTTGCTTCTACACCTGGAGAGAAAAATAATGTTTAAGGATTACAGCGGATTCCAAGATTGAATTTTGTCTTTCTATGCGGAAGATGTGAATTCAAAGTTAATAGATGTCAAAAATATTTTTTTATCGTTGGTGTGTTCTTTTAATTCAGGACTTCAGTAAGATATGGAAAGAAATTATAAGATTTATAAAACTGTCACAATCAATTTTAAAATAAGAATTTGCTCTATTGGTACAAACGTATCTCTATCCCCTAAAAAGGAATTTTGTGTAGCCACCCTTTAATCTATGGAAATATTTTTTGGCTAAAATCCTACCTTTCATAAATAAGTTACATAATTAACATGTTACCTATTACATCAGGTACACCGCGTGTCGTCGGCATCTTGGACCAGTCCGTAGTCCAGTGGCAACATTTCGGACTCGTAAATGGAAGGTTGTGGATTCGGATCCCGGCGGAGCACAAAAATATACCATTTATATTTCGAATGTGCTCTTCGCTGAGTTGAAAAATTCATAAACCTTTACCAAAGACCGGTCACTGAAAGGTCCATCGAACCATATAATAACTGGGTCTTGCTTGAGATTGGCGCTTTCTAAAGCTCTTTCTACGGCTCTTGAGGTGTGATACACACAAAAACAGCGCTCACAGAATAAATCATCCTTATATTATTATTATCTACTGCAGTCTTCTTCTTCTTCATATAGCCTGTCGGGTATCCCAAACGTTGGTGATCATCTTGGCCAACATGTATCTTTTACGCGCCAATCTGAACAGCTCCTCCCAGCTTCGTATGTCGGTACTATAAATAATCTTTAATCTAAGTTGCAAAGATATATTGGCATTTAAGGATCATAATATTTAATGCATGTCTATAAGCAGTCACATGTAAGTTTGCACTTACACATGCTGCATGTCGTCGCCTTAATGATTTTTGTCTTATGTTCAACCGATGTAATTTCACATGAGCATGTGTATTGTGTACTAAACCAGTGTGTTTTATGAGTGCTGGACATAGAATTTTAAAAACAGCTCTCACATTATCGTGTTTTACGTTTTATTCTTAGATCAGATTGTGTAAAATGAGATTCTTAAGACAATTTCATTGAAATGTCATCTTTGAATGAATCAAAAGGTAGATAAGCCATACAAGCCCTGGGGGTATGATGTGTGTATACAAAAAAACAAACCAAACAGCTCACACGAACAAATCTTTTCCCTTCTTTATAATTCACAACCAGGACACGGTTTCCATAGTACCTACCCGAGCCTTGGCGTCCAAATCCCAGCAAATCAGTGGGTTTCAAAATAAACGCACACAGTTTACAAGCTTTCGGGGGGTTGATAATGTTAATAAAATAATTTAATGTTGGTGTTATGGCCGAGAGGACCAAGCGGGCTGATCTTTCTAGCGTGTTTGGAATACAACAATGTTGGTTCGATCCCCACCTGGGTCATTTGATCATAACTTTGACCCCGGTTCAACAGATGTTATTGGGTAATTCTTTATTAATAATGCATTAAAATAAACAATAATGAATTATTAATTGATGATATTAATACCTGTTTCTGGCCAGGCAGAAAAGATTGGTGAATTGCATTCCTCTTCACAAATCTATTTTTTTTTTAAAGAAAAAAAAGCCGGTTTTGCGTTACCTTTGGTCTTCTATGCAAAATCACATTTGGCAATTTAATTTTCTCTGTCAAAAATGGTTGTGTTTTTTTTTTTTTTTTTAGAAAATAGATTTGTGGAAAGGAATGCAATCCACCAAACTATTTTGCCTGGCCAGTTGTTTTCATACGAAAGCAGAAGCTTTTGTGCATGCAACGACATCTGAACCAGGGTCAATTTTATGGTCAAAGGGTCCAGCCGTGGCTCGAACCAACGTTATCTGAACCAAATACGCTAGCTGAACAAGCGTTTTGACCGCCGTGGCCATAGCACCGACTTATCTACATCACCGTTTTATTTACATTGAATCAGAAGTAGCCCATTCCCAAGTTAACGATATTAGCAAAAAATAATACACAAAAACGTGGCAGCCGTTTGAAAATAAAACAGGCATTTCGACGCTTGAATAATAATTCGTATGAAATACGGGCAACCACATTTTCTTCAGGCACTTTCTTACATTTCGACCACACATCTATCATGGAGAAAGGCATAAATTCTCATCGCGAATGCTTAAATTTCTCGCCTCAAAAAAAAATATTACTTAACACCCGACTAATGCCTGGTTCAGACGTGTTCATTTTTTTAAGTACTATAGTTTCTTTAAGGTTCTTTATTTTTTTTTTAATTTTCTTAGAAATTCCTTTTAGTTATTTAGACAAAATAAATAAATATTTAATTTGGTCATTTGAAACATTGGCACTAACTTATGTACTGCTACTTGGTGTATTAAAAAGAAGATTCTGAGACTGTTCTTTAAGCATATAAATGAAAATGAAAATTATAATTGATTATCTATGTTCCTTAACTTATTGATTTGTATGAGGCTGACACCCCATGCTGTAAAAAAAAAATCACTTTGCCAATGTCACTCTTATTTCAGGGAAAGAGTTGCAGGGCTAATGTTTATTTGAGATTGTTTTTTTTTTTATATTTTAAGCCCAAATGCAGCATGTTTAAGTGCAAGCTTATACGTGTTTACTTGTGAGAATGAGAATTTAATATGAATCCCAAATGTAATATGTCTTTGCAACTTAGATTAAAGATTATTAAAGCTCAAAAATAGCATCCATCCATACCAAATATGGTATGGTTATGAGCAAATACATAACGCGCATACTGAAAGTTTACTCTGTTATCATTTCACAAGGGGTAGCTAGAGCCTCTACAGAGTTGCCCTCATTTCTTCCTTTCTTTGCTTGTTTTTATTAGTTTATTCATATCCATCACTTCAAGGCTTTTAGATGGATCTTGAAGTGTGATCCACACAAAAACAGCGCTTACCAAATAAATCATCCTAATATAATTATACTATTATTATAATCACCTTGATCATACTTTTTTCAAAATTATACCAATCTGATAAAATTTAAACTTCCATTACTCTTTTTTGTCCTCTTTATCACACCCACCTACTAATGCATTAGTACTCGACCCGTGTGAACGGGAAAAATTCCCTATAAGAGAAAATTTCCTTTTTTTCTCGCGCCTTTTCATCAGTAAAGTTAAACACCGCAAGAATAAACACATTCGTCTTCATCTCGCACTCTTTGTGTACAAATAAATCATGCCAATGCGCGAACATACCTACAGTTAGTATATGTTTGATTTATTCACTTGCCTGCATTAAGATTTCAGCAGTAATCGACGAGGCTGTGCCACGAAATGAGTATA
This sequence comes from Agapetus fuscipes, assembly GCA_951799405.1. Taxonomy (NCBI): domain Eukaryota; kingdom Metazoa; phylum Arthropoda; class Insecta; order Trichoptera; family Glossosomatidae; genus Agapetus; species Agapetus fuscipes. Next base: position 4,724,519 of record OX637349.1, read on the forward strand.
AAAAAAACCTCATTCTGATTTTTACTTGATGAAATATTTTCTCATACTTGCATCTTTATTCACAAACAATACTATGAGAGTGCTATGAATAAGTTTAAAGGATGTGGTTCGGATTTGCATTTTTTTACAATCATCTTTAATAATAATAATCTTTTATGTCAATGTAACAAGTAGACAAGTATAAGTTCGAGCTTACACATCGTCCCCTTAGTGCTTGCTTTTCTTATATCAATCAGAGGTAATTTCACATGAGCAATGTTTGAATGTGTACTGGACCAATGTGTCTTATGAAAACTGGATTTTTTTTTTTAATATTTAAAAACATACCGCATGTGAGCTTAAAAAATAAACAAAACATGAAAACCGCCTTCACCTGTACCCTTAGTACGAGTTGCAAAACTTGGGAAAAGTAAAGTTTACACTTAATGGTCTTAGTAAAAGAGTTACAGTGATGAAGAAAATCAAGTTCAAACAAACAAAACGGCAGATTTTGGGGGAAATCACTCTTTAATAATTGCCGTAAACTTGTACTCGTACTAAGGGTACTGAACACCGGAGTAGCATTGACTAAAGTAAACCAAGTTTGTACAACATAGGGGAGCAGTCTCATACCAACTTATTAGTGAAGAAAAAAAATATATCGGAATATGGTTTAAAGTAAGAAATAAATAAAAATACTGCAGAAGGAGCTTCACAAAAATATTTTTGTTCATACGATGGCATCTGTTGAGCCAGGGTGGAGGTCATGAAATTAAAGTTTTATGAAAATTCTAATGTAAAGCTCTAGCCGTCAACATTGTAAATCAACCGCCATTATCCTTCTTTCATTTCATTCATTCGTGCATACATACTCGTATCACAAAATACATTTTTTTGAGATGGATATGAAGTGGCTTGTGCCCACACACATTTCGGTTGGATTCGCACAGCCAGAACTTTATTCGCAAGTCTGCTTCTCACAAAATCAGCTAGTTAAAATGTTTTTCGTGCGAATAAGATAAACATGCTGTAATTTTCTTAGTCTTTCTCCGCTCGGCAAGTTGGCAAAAGTGCCAGCGAATGGATTTCCAGCGCGCCGACGTCTTTGCGAATTCTGTGTTTATTTTGGAGTAAACACACATTTGCGCTGGGAGCGATGTGGGCGCTGAAAAACTTGAAACGATCCTGAAATTTCAGCAATTACGCAAAATATGAAATAAATGTTTCAGCATTAAAGATGCGCTGAAATTTCCATATAATCTCTCTTTCATGTTTAATTTAAGTATCAGATGTGATAAAGCAAGATTTAAGGTGCATTCAAGTTCAATTTACATTTTCTTTGTGTTTACAAAGATATGTGTAGGCTTACGATTTCACATAAGCCTTTTTTTTATTTTACGATAAATTTTAAATCCATTAAGAAAGAAGTTGCTCTAACCTTGCCGGTTCCTACTGAAACATGGGTATGTAGGTGGTAGCGAAAATGTTTTAGTTTGAATAATATAATGTTGATCAGCACAAGAAGTGTGCCTCTTCGGAAAGTTGGCAACTATATTAAAGAAACGTCAAGGATAAAATAGGTTCCTATTAACTTACGTAATCTCGCTCACAAGCCTTCAAAGCTTAGCGTCTTCCGCATCGCAATCCTCCAGGACTGACTCTCTTGTACCGCTGTTCTCCGAGGTCTCCTTGCTTCCAGGACTTCCGTGACATGCTTGACGTTTTCTGCCTGATGAATCCTGGGTTGTCTTAGTTGTCTGGCACCAAAAAATGCAGCCTGCAAGACATTTCTGATTATTCTACAGTCGTATGCACGAGCTACGTGTTTGGCCTACTGAAGTCTCATTGATTTTATTACTGACAAAATTATGGCTTTTTCAATATGAATCTCAGCTTTGCTTTGATATGTATGCACCATATTTTACCTTAGGTACATGTTCAAGAATGAGACAAAGATTTTTTTAAAGACCTGAAGAGAATACTAACTAGAATAGGTACTACATAATTATATTTAGATTTTCTGAATACCAACTACGAATAAACTACTGGATAAATACTACGTAATGATAAGGTTCAAACAGACAAACTATTTAAAACACAAGGGGGTCTGAAATGAGACAAAAAATTCAAACTATTTTACAATATTTTTTATCATCACTTTTTTTTACCCAATGAAATTGTAACATAACTTTTAGTGAAGCGTTTAAACGCTTTTCACGGCTCTTGGTGGAATGAAATTCCCCATGATTTTCCTTGCGTCTCCAGGTTGCCCAGGGCGAGAATAATTTTTCCGGCGCCCTAACTAATTAATCATCCTGAGTGCAGCGCTCTCATACCAGAACGGGTCTGGCCCTTCGTTAGCGAAGAACTTTATTGCGCATGATGTAAAAAGTATGAGATCCGTGGAAATAAATTACAAAAAAATGTTCAAAAAATTGCCAAAAATTTCTTTCCAGGGGTGGAAGTCTCGACTACTGTCGGTAGATCTTAACATATATTTTTAAAGACAGAACGGAATACAACACGGTGGTAGATCAACATCTGATAGATTTTATAAGAAACAACAATCATATTGCGAACATATTGCGTTATATCTTCAAATTGATACGGTAAGATCTACCAACGACCGTCTCTCCTTACCACGGTAATTCTTACCTACCGAATATCGGTAATATTTGTATGAATACCCGTCAATCCAAGACGGCCGCAAGTGAACACCTGGTTAGTCTTCATACAAATATAACCAATATTCAGTAGGTAAAAATTACCGTGGGGATGAGACTTCCAGCCCTAGGATCTATTTTGATTCTTTTCATCCTTTCCTTTTCTAAACAATTTTAAAACATTTTTTTATATAAGAACTCCCCTTCATGGCGTCGATAAGCCTTGGTCTCGACCAACGACTTGGATCTTTTTTTTCATAGCATTAAAACAGTGCCCATTAACCAGTTACATTCAACAAGCAATCGGAAACACTTTAGAATATGATTTTTTGTTTAAGATTATAAAATTCTAGATTGTTTACAATAATTATTATTGCAAACTTTGTCAATTTAACAACAAAAATATGTTTGTCTCCATCATTTATTTTCTTGTTATCTATTTCGGATAGACATATGTAGATTGTTGCACAATTTTTGACAGACTATTACAAATGTGGACTTTTTTTCTTGTATTCAAACTCCTACAGATATTTCAGTTTCCCGATATTATCGAAAACAAAAAAAAATGCAATTTGATTTTTAGATTTTCAAAACGTGTTATTTATGTCAGCATGACCTCGCAACAGGTCCTTAAGGTCACCCAGCGTGGGTCCCTTTTGCCTGGCAACATTTTATCTAATATAATTTTTATGAACACCGGAATATCGGCTTTCCCAGAGTATCCCAAAGTACAAAACGTAACTTAAAAACTCAACTGAAAATACATGAAAACCTAAACAGCGACTCGAGTGAGCGTTTTGATTTCCATTTATTTTTGATGAAACACTATGTGTGAGTTGAAACATAACTTTGGGATACAGGAACTAGGAGAGCACTCTCCTTGCCGGGGTCTGTGGATGCTTATATAGGCACTGAAGGCGCACCTGCGATCACTTTACTCAAGCGCTGAGGGTGCTTCATTATTGGCCTGAAAGTTTGCGGCCAATTTTTTTTTGACAAAGTGTTTGATGCTTTGATAAAGGGTACTTGTATCAAATTACAAGTTTTATTTTTGTTGTAAGCCTTTATTATTTATTTAAACGCAACTACGCCACTAAGCTACACATATAGTGTAACTTCTTGCCGCGTTATCCCCGAAGGAGTTGCATGTGGCGAGTTGACCCTATTTATTTTTGAAGGTGAGTGGGCCGGCCACGCCAGCCACTTCAGTTGAAGTGGGAGTTTCCCAGGAACCGAGAGGGCTGGTACTCATTTCTTGTGGAGGCTGAGTAAATCTTGCTGGTATTTTATTTTGGGTTTGAAATAAACACTGAAACTGGAAATCATTTTTGACACCCTCGGCGGTATTCGAACCCGAGCTCACGGCATGGATTGCAAGCATTCTACCAACTGAGCTATCGACCGGACAACCGAACCTTATAACCTTATCAAATTCATTCCTTGACTTATAGGTTGGTATGAGACTGACCACCCGCAATGTAAAAAATGGTTCACTTTGCCAAGTCACCAATGTTTCAGGTCAGTAAAAAATGAAGGACTCATGTTTATTTGAGGCTTGGATTTTATTTTGTAAATAGCATGCATAATTTGTAAGCGGAAAATAAATATTAATATATATCAAATTCATTCCCACATACAGGGACGAGTAAGTTCGCGCTTTCAGATGCTGCATGTGAACTTACAAATTAAAATCCAAACCTCAATTGATCATTAAAAACTGCAACTTTTGCCAACCTTCTTTGAAAAATAGGGGTGCCATTGGCAAAGTGAAACAGTTTTTAGAGCACGGGTGGTCAGGGTCATATCAACCTGTAAGTCAAGGAATCTCGTAACAAGCTTGTTTGAAAAAACTCCCAAGAAGTGTTGAGTTTGATGTATTTTTAAACCTCGGAAGCTGGGAACCATGCTCAACTGAAGTGGGTGGCGTAAGGTTAGCCTGCTTACCTGTAAAATAAATAGTTTTCAATCGCCATATGCAAAACCCTTAGGGGGTAACACGGCAACAAGTTGCACTATATGTGTTGTTATAGTTGCGTTTTTGCGCAGTTGTGTTCCCACAGTTTGAAGTTGAAAAATTATTTGTTACAAAGAAAACCATTTGTTTGCAATAAAATGCATCGTGCAATTTCCTTCAATATGATGGTCGTGAATGCATACAGGTATTTGCAGAAAGTCATTCTCCATAACGCAGTATTGGCGTCATCTTCTCCGGCTTTCAGCGCATTATTGGAATACTTGCTTGCACTTTACAGGGGCGTTATGATATGCACTATTCAATGTGATGTTTGCCTCCCAAGATGTTCCACCTGGGGTGGCAGAGGCAAGAGTGAAGATGTGAGAGGTTTAGTTAAAGTGTGGTGGAGGCAAAAATGAACTTTTATAGAGTAGGTAAGTATATATTAAAAAGTATAATAATATTAGGATGATTTATTTGGTGAGCGCTGTTTTTGTGAATCACACCTCAAGAGCCCTCTGCGAGCTTGGTCGTCGCTGTAGAAAGCGCTAATACTCAAGCAAGACCCAGTTGCTGTAAGGCTAGATGGACCTTTAGTGACCGGTCTTTGCCCTTTGGTAAAGTTTTATGAATTTTTCAACCCAGCAAAGAGCATATTTGAAAATATAAATGGTATATTTTTTGTGCTCCGCCGGGGTTCGAACCCACAACCTTCCAATTACGAGTCCGAAGTGTTACCACTGGACTACGGACCGGTCACTTATGCAATAATTAAAATGATAAATCGTCATAACAATCAGACAGGTGTGTAGTCTAGTGATTAACGCACGAGCTTGAACTCCAAAGTTCATGGGTTCAATTCTCAGCAAGGCACAAAAAAAACGTTAAATTTTCAAAACAATGCGGTCTGCAGGGTTGAAATATTCATATGCCTTAACAAATTAGGTCACTTATAAGTTCAACCTTACAGAAACTGAATCTTATAAGGGGCTGTCCATATATTACGTCATTCGCATTTAGGGGGGGGGGGGGGGAGTCTGGTCTGCGGATGATGGCAAATTATGTACGAGTACCAAAAGTGACGTCGTTCTTTTAAATACCTATTTCTACAAAATATTATGTAAGTAATTAAGTAATATAACATTAATAATTATTAAGTTCATCCATTATTACAGCAAGAAGAGAGGGGGGGGGGGCGTCATTAGATAATGACTATAGGATGATTGTAAGAGGGGGGGGGGGGTCGAAAATCGGCCAAAATCGATGACGTAATTTATGAACCCTAATTGGCGCTTCTTATAGCGACGACCAAGCTTTCGGAGGGCTCTTGACTTATATATTGATGATAACAGCAAGCTTTCGACAACCATCTGAATTAAATTACGAGTACCTTTTCTTGTTTATATTGCGTTCCATGGCACGTGCGTTACTATGTACACTTATAAATGTCATCTAATATATAGCTTTTTTATACTGATCGATGATGCTTTACCGTTGGAAACAATTCTTTCACACCAACCAAAGTATAATAAAAAATGTGTATTTGTATGCAATTGTGAGAGCAGGAGTATGCCATAATCATTGCATAATATTGAGGTGATAATATTCGTGGAATGTGCAAATGCCTTCTGCATATCGCCTGCTTTAAAATGGGGCTCGCAGTCTCGACTTCGTGCATTTGTCCTAGATACCCAAGTCGCTAACGATCCCCCGAGGAGCACTCCAACCACTTCTAGGGAATGCCAAGTTCTAGAAAACACACGGCACGCCTTCCTTTACTCCATCAATCTAAAGTTAACGTGAAGCAAAAATGATTTTCGTATATTTTATTAAGTGCCCTAGTTGAATTGCATGTGTGGATTCGTAGAAAAATGTCCAAGACATAATGGGTCGAAAAGAGGGACGTAGAAGAACGAAGAGAGCTTATAAGTCACATTTTGAAGAGGAAAGCCAAGCTAGTAGGGCACTCTATAATCTATAATCTAAGTTGCAAGGATATATTCATTCAAAGCTCTCAGATGTATGCCCACAAACAAACACGTGTAGTTCGCGCTCACAAATGCTGATTGTGTACTTACAAATAAAATCCAAACCTCAAATGAACATAAGCCTTGCAACTCTTGCCGACATTCCCTGAAACAGGGGTGACATTGGCAAAGTGAACAATTTTTTACAGTATGGGTGGTCAGCCTCATACCAACCTATAAGTCAATTATACATAACAATACCAGTTCCTTGACTTATAGGTTGGTATGCGGCTGACCACCCATACTGTAAAAAAAATGGTTCACTTTACCAATGTCACCCCTGTTTCAGGGAAGGACGGCAAGAGTTGCAGGGCTTATGTTCATTTGAGATTGGGTTTTTATATTGCAGGTCCACATGCGGCATGTGTTAGCGCGAAATTATACATGTCTGCTTGTGGGAATGCATTTAATATAAATCTTAAATGATATATATCTTTGCAGCTTAGATTAGATTAGATTAGATACCACCTTTCTGAACATCTTCGAAGGTAAAATCTTGCAAAGACAAACAAGAGGTCGCCCAAGAATTTTATACTTCAAGGATGTGAAGCGGCTCATGGATGTCTCCTTCTATTCGCATCTCAAGAGGATGGCAACAGACAGCTGAGACAAATGGCTGACACAACAAGGCGCTGCCTGTAGATGATGACGATGAGTTTAATTGCTGTATTCATAATTGTTCTTTTACCCAGCTGCCATTTCAACTGGTCCGTAGTCTAGTGGTAGCATTTCGAACTCGTAAATGGAAGGTTGTGAGTTCGAATCCCGGTGGAGCACAGAAAATATACCATTTATATTTGTAAATGTGCTCTACGCTGGGTTGAAAAATTCATACACCTTTATCAAAGACCTCTCACCAAAGGTCCATCAAGCCTTACAGCAACTGTGTCTTGCTTGATAATTGGCGCTGTCTACAGTGACGACCAAGAAAAACAGCGCTCACCAAATTAATCATCCGAATATTATAATTATTATTGTCCTAGATACTTAAGTTTCTAACGATCCCCCGAGAAGGACTCCAACCACTTATTTGTGAATTCTTCTTCTTAATTTAAACGATAGAAAATACTACAAAAGTAATGTTTCATTATGAGTTCAGTTACTATCAGAAGTTACCTCCAATAAAATGCTTAATCCATAATTTTTCAAATCAGTGAATCGATATAATTTATCTTCTCAAAAGTTACCACCTGCTATAATAAAAGCATATTCTCAATTTCCTTACACTCCTCATGCTCTTTTCCAGCTACTATTCGCGCCTTTTTCCAGTTAATTTTGGAATTATTTTTTAAGATTTTTTATGACTGTTTCCAGGTATTTCTAGTGAACGATTTCGAACCGGAATTCGAATCACGAGTACCCTAAAAAAATATCAGTAATTGTTGATCCTTTCTCCAAAAATATTTTTCGTATATTCATTCAAGTTTTTCTGATGACTTTTTCCAGGTATTTCTAACGAGTGATTTTCAATATTTCTCGTGTTTTTTAACGGTACTCTTCATGTTTTTCCATAGTTTTTTTTGTGCCTTATTCCAGGTTCCCTTCGTGCTTTTTTTCAAGTTCTCTTTGTGCCTTTTTCCGGAGAATACTCGTGCCTTTTTGGGAAACCACTCTGCCGGGATATTTCCCAGGAGAAAGTGCCGGGATGCTAATCAGCATCCTCAACATCGGTGCGAGTTATGGTGGAAAACACCTGGATATGAAAATCGTGAAATAAACTTTTCCTCCCGTCTTGTTTCACGTATTTATGGGCTTAATTTTATTATCCTCCCAAGAATAAAAAGCCATGTCACGAAAGCATTCAAAATTAAGCTGACTAAATTTTTGGAAACAAAATATTTATCTGTTGGCGTAAGGTCTGTCTTTTAAACTGTAAAAATAAATAGTTTCCACTTAGGGAAATGCGAAACCATTCGGGGATAGCGCGGCAAGAAGTTACACTATATGTATTTGTAGCGTAATGACGTTTTATCGTTTTTTTTTTTGTCCGCGATACGCTATCGAGGGTAGCTTATGTAAATGTTTTTATACTAGGGGAATATTAACTGAAATTTCATCGTCTATCATTTTCCTCCTAACCATAAGTCTGTTCACATGTTTCTCAGAAACTTTTATCTGTTTCAAGTCGCTCATGTATGTAATTGATTTAGCGAACCATAACACCAGTATCTAGTCAACACAATGACACTGCAAATCTATTTTTCTGTGAAATTATTATGTTTTCCATTTGGTATTTATTAAGTTATCACAATTATGTACGGTTTTATTTCAATAATAAAGTAAAGACTTAATTGATTCTTCGAAAACGTTCTAATAAAGCAAAGAACTTGGATCGTGTCTTTTACATGACAGGCACTGTGCTGTAGAATTCACTACTCCATGTGCTAGAGCCGTCAAGATTGAAGATAAAATTATTGTTTCGGAAATGTTACAGTTGAATACTACCCATGCAGTGATTTATCCGAAAAAAACACTATAAATATTTTCTTTATTAGTTTTATTGTTAGACAAATTTTAAGAGATCTTGAATACACAATGGCTGACAACTGGATCGCCCAACATTTTTTTGGCGAAAGCATTTTTCAAAGCCTTTTTCGAACTGCAGCATCTAAAGTGAAAATAACCATGATGATTTCCGATCTTTGTTTAAAATTTCACTGAAAAAAGAAGAAGAAGGTGTTTATTTAAGAGAATAAACAGAAAAAAAGAAAAATAAGTATAATACCATAGTATCAAGCGAAAAAGAATTAAGATTTGGGACGATAGTTTTCTTATAAAAAATGCCCTCAAGTTTGCAATAAGTATAACTACACAATTAAAATTTATTAATCGGATATTACACGAACCGTTTTAAGAAAACTTACATTATTCTCGACGTTTCGTTAGTGACGTAGTTAACGTCATTCCAACCGTAATTCCAACATAAACCTAACAAATGCCCTCAATATTCTCCGCTACAAAAGTAGTGGAGAAAAGTAATTATTATTCGTTCAAGCAATACCAACTATCCCAGCTTAATCCCGCAGATCTATCCTCCGTGCGACACTATCCCGCGTTGATAATGACTTGAATAAATTACTTGTTAATCCTTACTATCGAACAAGCCCTCAGTCCGTTTGCGATGGCTTTGCGTATGACCCAAAAAGCCCTGCCAATACCGGCAAGTTGGGGATCGATAGCGCTGGCCGTGTATGTATCAGAAGACGGGAAGAACCGTGTAGGGGTGTGCGAAAACCGGTATTCGTGAATATTTGCAGAATTGTGATATTTCACTGTCAGTCCCTGAAAGATGCTTAAGTTGCAAAATACAAGATAATGTACTAAGAAAAATAATACATTACGAGGATTAAAACAAACAAAATGATGTGATGCAGTATGCGAATTTACCAAGAAAACTCATGTAAATTTAGAAGATCATACATATACTAAGAACAATAATAAATCAGGGGAAAAGTCTCAAAAGAATTTACAAGCATTCGCATGTAACCATGCGTGAAACATAAATCTTAAATATTAATACATCTCTGCAATTTAGGTTCCATTCATTTTTAATCTCACCTATTTGTTCTATCCATAAATACTGTACTGTACTGTATCCTGCCGCCGTTCCACTACGGGTGGCCGGTACCTTCGCAGATGCGTCTCCACTTTTTTCTGTCCTTGCATATCTCTTACATCTCTTCAACATCTATCTCTTTCCACATAAAGAGTCTTCTCTTATTCTCACTCTGCAGGTTCCATTATTTTGAAATCTTACAGATTTGGTCTTTCCATTCCTCCTTCGGTCTTCCCCTTCCACGCTTTCCTCTGACATATCCTCTGTACACTTTCTTCATAATTTGTTCATCACTCATTCTTTCAAGATGTCCCAATCATCTCATTGTACTTTCATTCTCTTTTATACCACACTCTATCATCCCCCAACCATTGCAGACTCTATCATTGGCTTTCCAGTCATTGCTCTCAAATAAGCGTTTTGTAATATTGTAATTTATAGATAAATGAAATAACGTTAATATTGTGAAACATATATTTTTTTAGAATTTTAGACAGTTGAAGTTGCTTATTACATATTTATATGGGCATTCATTCATTGTCCACGCCTCACTTTCATACATCAATTTCAGTACGAATATGCCATTGTGCACCGTCAAATCATTTTGTTCAAACCGGTAAAGCCGGTATTAAAATCTACTTGCATTTCTCGCATCTCTAGAGCCACCTCATTCCACTGAGCCGGCCACCCCGTATTTGTATTCAAACCTGGATCCGCAGATTAAATGCACGACTTCCTTCGCGGTCCGCTCGCCTACATCGCCGGCGGAACCCCGCACACATACATTCCGATTGCATCTCTACGGTTATGAATGTACGTCTCACGGCTACCAACAATTTACTGCTGCTATTATTGTGTACGCCATTAATAATTCACCGAAATACTCCTAATGATTGGGTATAGTTCTTGTTTGGTAGTTCATAAAATACCACTACTTTATTGCAGAAAATTAATTTTGAATTTCATCCTTGATTGTAGAGTACATAAAGACATTTATCGCTTAATTTAACGTGAAGACTTATGTATTTTTTTTAAAACGGTTAACAAAAACTAAATAAATCACCTTTGATTTATTGCGATGCGAAATATATTTAATTGAAAATGTTTTGTTAGGATTTTCTTTGAGTTTTTTTAATCAAACTGCAATTTATTTATTTTACACAATGTCAGTTTACAATGTATTGATCACTTTTCTAGCTCTTAGCTTATCAACTTCACGGCTCAATGTTTCAATTAACTGAGCCTACGAACCATTGCGGCTCGTTTATATAGGTACGAAACGGACGATTCTTGCTTGTTCTAGATTATTCTATAGTGCATTGTGCTTGCTTTTACACCTCTATACTGTTCGATATTATTCCAGTTACTCATACCAGCAAACCACGTGCCAAGGTACATGCACACGCTCAAACTCACAGAAGACTATGCTAGAGGTGGACACGCACACACAAGCAAGCCCCACAAACTCATACGTTCGTAACAGTATTTAATGTAAATATATTGCGGGTTCAATTCACTTACCTACATAAAAACAAACACAAAACGTTTTTTGATATTTTTTATACAAAAAACAAAATCAATTCCTAGAATTTATGTACAAATACAGAGTGAAACATTTTATGAAAAAAAAGTTTTGAACACAATTTTTGAATAAGTGCTTTATTATTTCTAGCGAAAATATATCCTTATACTCGTAATATTCTACATTTCACACATTTTTAAATATTTTTTGAGTTTAAGGGATGGGGGAGTGTAGATTTCAGTTACGCCCCTGAGCCGTATCAGCGTTTCTTCATTACTAACAGTTCAGTGCGTGTACAGTATTCATTTAGTGGAACATTTTTCAAACAGCTGAACCGGCGAGAGAATTTCTATAACACACCCCCACCCCCCATGTTTTGTTTATATCCATTATATTTTGTCCGGTCGGTAGCTCAGTTGGTAGAGAGAGCTCATTCGATTAACCTAAGCCCTTGCTAACAAGACCAATGGTCACTTCTCAACTCTGAAAAAGTAAAGTTTTGTTAATTCATTATGTAATTTTTGTATTTAAAACAGTTATCTCATAATTCTTCTTCTTCTTCTTCCTCGGCCTTTCTCAGTCCACATCTGGAAGTAGACCTCCTCCAATCTTCCCCATGTTTATCTATCGGCTGCTGTGTTCAACCATCCCCTGCCTGCAGTTCTCTTGATGTCGTCCAGCCACCTCAGTTGGGATATCTGATTATATCATACTGAATTTCATTTATTTTTTATACATTTTTTTAAATAGATTTGTGAAGGCAAATGCAATTCTCCAACATACTCTGCCTGGCCAAAATCAGCTATTAATATCATAAATTAATAATTGATATTTGTTTATTTTAATGAATTATTATTTAATAATTACCCAATCACATCTGTTGAACTACGGTCAAAGTTATGGTCAAATAACCCAGGCGGGGATCGAACCAACTTTATTCTATTCCAAGTACGCTAGAAAGATCAGCCCACTTGGCCCCCTCGGCCATAACACCGACGAGCATTCCTAAGCATTTCTCCACTTCTGGACGTAGGCCTCCTCCCATCCTCTCCATTCCTGTCTATCGGCTGCTGTGTTCAGCTATCCTCTGCCTACAGTTCTCTTGATGCCGTCCAGCCAACTCAGTTGTTGTCTCTGATTATGTCATACTGAATTTTGCTTATATTTGGAAGACGCATATTTTTTAGAAAAACTTACACTAAGTCTGCTTTACATCCGTTTTTCTTTTCATTGTCACAAAAACGATTCAACTTTCAAAATCAGCACTTGTAGACACACACATATAAAAAAGTATACTTCAAAATACACCGCATCGACTCTGAAAAACTTCCATACTCTTGTACTCCGCATTCCCTTCGTTGGTCCAGCATAAGCCAACAAAGGCCAATTTCCTATCGTCCAGTACACAGCACAACGTATTAACTCAACCAGAGTGTTTCACCGAATCCAAAACGCTCCCTGGAGGTGCTTTCAAAATACCATGATTTTTTTTTATAAACGCGATGGTGTAGTAAAAATGTAGAGTTTTATACTTGGGGTAGAGTTTACTTTGAGCAACGAGTCTTGCTTGGCCACGCGGAAAAATTAAAGCGAGGCAAAGAAAACAAACGCGCCAAAAGCATTTTTCCATTTATGCTGGAAATTAATTTAACGCTCTCGCGGAATACCCCAAAGTTCTGAGAACGATTCAATTTTGAAAAATATCAATGGATTTTTTCTATTTTTCCGGTCGGTGGTCTAGTCGTAGCGCTTCAGACTCGTAAATTGAAGGTTGTGGGCTCGAATCCCGGCGTAGCATATAAAATATACCATATATTTGTTTAAATTTGCCTGGCAAATATCACCTTGTCCACCACCTTAAGAACGCACTTTACACAGATTTCACTAACGTGATGATTTCCTTGAAATTACTTCTTCTTTAATTCATCAATTTACTTGAACATTGATTTGTCTTCTGCCCACAATCGATGTGTTTAGAATGAAGAGTGTATTAAATTAAGAGAGGAATCACAAATGCATCCTATACTCGATTTTTAGTAAGTTACAATGAATTGAAAGACACCGAATGCAAGAGTTCACAATGATTGGGTGATGAACGAGTGTGGTATAAAAGAGAGTGGAAGTACAAAAAGGCACAAGAGATGTTTAGGATGAATGACTAACGAAGAAAGTGTAGTTTGAGAAAAGTCTGAGGGAAGCATGGAAATTGAAGACCGGGAAAGGAATGGATAAACAAAATAGGTGATATTGCAAAAGAATGAAGAAAGTGATGAATGTAGAAGAGATGAATGAGATATAAGAGACAATGACAGAAAAAAGTGGAGACGCATCTGGAGAAGCCCTGTCATGGGCAAAAAACAATTTCGATCTCAAAGTCAAAACTAACCAACACACTCTTTCTTAACCGGCTACCCCTAGTAGAACGACGACTGGATACAGTAACAGAAATATTCTAACATCGCTGTACTTATACTGCACTTATCACTTTAAAAAGTTTTTTTAAAAGACAACAAAACATCATCCTAAAAAGTGTTATCAGACAAGTGACGCGTTCGAAAAAAAAAATTTTTTTTTTTGACCTCTTCCGATACACTGTAAGCGACCAAAGTGTGCCGTTTCCCCGGCACAGGGGTGTGCTGGGTCGTTATTTTACTGCCACTTCTCCGCCTACTGCCCTGGGCCCCCGCCCCCGCCTCTCAGCTTGCCTAGGGCGCCGTAAATTTTTACAGCCTACCGTGGCGGCAAAAAGAAGGACCGTCAAAAATATATTATATATTCGATAAAAAAAATATGAAGCGCGAATAAGCGCCATGTTTGTTTTTTCTTTGAAAACCTCATTGTTTGCTGATATACAGTAACTGTTACGCTGTCAAAATGCTTCTAAAGGTGGCTAAAGCCATTCGATATTTTAATTTTAATATTTGTATGAAATCACCTGCAAGGAAAACCGCTTAAGATATTAATATATTATTACAAGCGTATGGTAGTATGCATACGTGACCCTAATCACGCTGGGGGAACAACGTTCTGGGATAGAATCATCCACTACGTTCGAGAAATCGAGAAAAGTCGAGAAACGCCCATACGAACGTATATAAATGTGAGCCGCAATTGTGTGCAGCCTAGAAGTGTCTGGTACAATCCACTATAATAATCTAGAACAAGCAAGAATCGTCCCTTTCGTACCTATATAAACGAGCCGCAATGGTACAGAGGGTAGGTCTATTGAAACACTGAACCGTGAAGTCGATAATCTAAGAGCTAGAAAAGAGAATAGTACATGGTTAACCAATATTGTGTAAAATAAATCTTGAAAAATAAATAAATTGCAGTTTGAGTACAATCACCCAAATAAAATCATAACAATGTGGTGCTCCATTATTTAAGAGGACAATTTCCATTCAATAACAGATTATTGATAAAAAGCAAGAAAAAAAATGTTAATAGTATCTCTTCGTGTCTTAGGTTTTTAGAAATAAGATTCTATATGCCAAAGCAAATAACTTACATACATCCTCAAGTCACTAATATGATTTTTTACGTGTGAAAAAAAATGCTACAATCCGCCGAGCTATACTTTGTAAATTTTATAATAAGTCAATAAATACCTCTGGATATTTGTACAAAAGTTTAAAAAATATTTCTTAACTTCTCCTGTACATTCTCTCTCTTTTCCCAGTTTTATTACTATAATAGTAATTACATTAAGATGATTTAATTATTGAGCGCTGTTTTTGGGTGAATCACACTTCTAGAAACCTCTGCGAGCTTGATCATCGCTATGGAAAGCGCCAATTCTCAAACAAGATCAAGTTGCTGTTCAGCTGGATAGCCGTTTTGTAGTAAAGGTTAATTATTTTTTCAACCCAACGAAGAGCATATTTGAAAATATAAATTGTTTATTTTTTGGTCTTCGCCGGAATTCAAATCCAATTCCTAACCACTAGACAACGGACCGGTCATGATATGCCTATTTTTAACCAACCTTTCATATTCTCTGTGAATTCGGCTAATAAAGGCAACTTTAGGTTAATAATAATGTATTTATATTTTCTTTTTTTTTGTTTAACGAGCTCAATCATCGCACGGATATGCTTCAAACAAAATATGTGCAGTCGATATCCGCACGTTTGTTAGGAGTGTCACCAAAACTCCTTCCAAGAAAATCATTCCGCTTTTACGTTCACTCCAAATTGGCCACTCAAACGCAAACAGCTAAGCCATAAAGCGTAGCCCATATCATCTCTAGAACAAGCCAGCAGTATTCTTAGTATAAAACATTACGTAAACTCGAAAAACGAGAAATTCTGTTAAAACTAAATCACTCTCTAGGAGCGCCATCGTATATTCTGTAAATTTTCGATTTACGCAATTGTGTAGAGATTTGCGTGATTCTTTATACTCGTGGTGCAGTTCTCTGGATTATCTACCGTAGGAGCTGACAATGTAGGCGATATGCTTTATGTTACGTGCGAGTTTATATGACGAGATTGTAGACAATACGAGTTATATCTGAATAAAAGGGAAGCAAAAATTTTGAATGATGTATCGATATTGACGGGTAACGAGTCACTTGAGAAGTATAATAATAATAATAAGGAGACTACGATAGGATCCCACGTATTGCTCTTTAAGGGATCCCAACCGGAAGAAGATCAATGGGAGGATCTCCGAAGAGAAGGCGTGATAGCTGGCAGTCTGAATCACAGGCGGAAGTAGCGGCGCAGACAGATCCATAGGGATTATAAAGGAAAGAATGATTGGATAAACATATATGTTTAGATGATTTTTTAATTAAGCGCTGTTGTATGTAAATCACACCTCAATCCCTTTGCAAGGTATCTTGTCACTGAAAAATAACTTATTTCTCAGCAAGACCCATTTGCCTATTAGCTGGATGTGGCTAAGCGATTTTTAAAAATGCGGATGAAATTTTCAATCCGTCGTATTTTTAATTCGTTTTTGATAATCAATATAGGGAATCGAGCTCAGTTCCTTTAGATTATGAATCCAATGCATTACCCACAAGACTAAAGGCCAATCTCCTTCACTTTTTTATTCTTCATTCTGTGTTCTATGGTAACATCCTCGTTTTTTTTACGAATTTTTAAGCATGGAATTATGAAACAATTCAAATATATTTCTTTCTTCTCTTAATTTCTTACTACCATGTATTGTTTTCACGAGAAGTGTTGTGGAAATCATGAAAGTTTTTAAAATAATAAATATCAAGTAGAATTATCATAATTCTAAAATTAAATACAAGTATAAAGTAGAATTGTATAATCTCTTTCTGTTAATAATCATAATATGTTTTTACTTATGCACAAAATGTTTATTTAAAGAACGGCAAAAGAAAATAGAAGTTGATTCAATAAAAGACAATAAAAAGCACAGCTTTTAATTGAAAATGCAAACTACATAGAAAAAATGTTCCTCAACAGTAATTCAACACCAAAAAAAGTACTCTTCATCTTTCAAAAAGCATTCCAGTATTTGCTTTGATCATTAAAAAAATATTGGCACAGCATTCTTAGAGGCTCACCTTCCCTCCGACGAGTTCCACAAAGGGTTGAAAGACCCCCTCTTCTAAGGGCGACTTCCTGCCTTCTTTAATGACTCCCTGCCACCCTTAAAAGCAGAAGAATCCCTCCAGCATTCCTTTGTTTACCGAGCGAAGGGGATGTGGAAACAGAGCCAAGGGGAAGGCACTTTCGACGACTTTAAATCTGTGAATGGAGCCTCCGTCTCAGCATCCATCATCCCTGATGTGAAAGGAAAATTATTTGCGGAAACGAGTGCGGAAAAATCGCAAATTTTCCGACTGTTGTTTGCAAGATTAATTAGCCTTGGTTTACCCCGTTGAATGGTTGATCTGAGAAAGGAATTACTAATCGTAGATTTGTACGGATTAAAAGGAGTTAAAAAAAGTTACAAAAAACTGGAGATGATTCAACTGTTTTTGTAAGGAAAAAAGCGCTTTCTTTGACTCTCATAGAACTTACCAAAAAAGCACATTTTTATATTAATGAAAAATTTGATACGTTAATTAAGGTACAATATATTGCGTAGATATGTATTATTAAAGTTCATATTAAGATAATTACTTAGCTGAGTAACCAAACAATGGCAGTATGTTTGAAATAGAATAGTGTCGGTTCGATTTTCGTCAAGTTCTCTTGACAAAAGATTTGAAATTTAGTCCAGTTCATAAAAAAGTATGTGATTACTTCGATTTAAGTAATAATAATATTCATAAAATATAAATATTCAGTTATTGATGAGATCCGCATATTTGACAATGTGACGTCCCACGGCTGGATTTCCAGCGTTTTATTTAAATAGATTTGTGAAGAAGAATGCAATTCACCAACCTATTTTGCATGCCCACCTCATGCAAAAGCCTACCTAGCAACCTCATGCGAAAGCAAAAGCTTGCGTGCTGGCAATGGCATCTGTTAAACCAGGGTCGAAGTTATGGTCAAAGGGCCGGCATGATTGAAGTTTTATTCTGTTCCAAATACGCTAGTCAAGAATAGCGACTTGACCCTCGGCCATTACACCGACAAATGATATTTAATTTTTTGTTTTTGCTTGTAAATGACCAAAAACATCTAGAAATGTGACGTATACCCGCCAAGAAAAATTCAAATTAGTAATATGTATTTACCTTACCTCTTGGTAGCTACGCAAAAAGTTCTGTGTAGGAATAATTTTCAAAAAAAAATTATAAATCACAATCTTCGTAATCTCACTAATTCAATCAAACTATCAGTTTTCTAGTTTTTATTTTTATTTTCCCTCCTTTCTCCAACGTTTTTCGATGCAATATTTATTCTTGCATTTGCACCTTTATTGAAAAATTGCAAAAATACTCGCAAGGAAACATCTCGTCAAATATAAATTCCTCTCACACACACCCCGACACGTTGCAACTTTGAAAAATCTCTCTGAGCTTACCACCTGGGAAAAGCAGTCCTCGTATGTGTATACTAGTTGACATAGGTGTTATTATATTAGGCATTCATGCTACTAAAACTTTCAGGAAAATTCATTTGAATTCTCCGATCAATCATGCTGCTTGGTTTTCCCATACAAAGTTTGAATAACTCAGCGAGTACAAAAAACCTCAAGAAACTGGTGAATAAATTCGTTCGTAATTTAAATCATTCGCTGCTCAAGGTATTTTCATGTCAGAGAGAAATATTTCTATGGAAAGTTCTGCAACGCACTGAAAACAAGAAAAGTTCTCTCATCATTTCGATAAGATTACAGGGGTTTCTCAGATAAAAACACCTTTTTTTCTTATTTTCTACGACAGAAAACATTCCAAAAGTGTGAAAATCCTGTACTTTAGACTTATATGCACATCATTTTTTTAATTTTAGAGTTAAGCCACACAAATATTTTAAAGCACAATATCGCAAACGCAACTTAGCTACATATATAATGTAACTTTTTGACGCGAAGTGATTCGCATATGGCGAGTGGAACGTAGGTATTTTTGTACCAACCACTTCAGTTGAATAGGTGGTTTTACAGCTCCAGAAGTGGCTGGTACTCTTTTTATGTGAAGGGTGAGTAAACTTTGTCTGTATTTCATTTTGTGTTTTTGAAATAAACACCAAAACGGGGAATCATTTCTGACATCTAAAATCTAATCTAAGTCTAAGCTGCAAAGATATGTATCATTTGAGATTCATATTAAATGCATTCCCACAAGCAGACACGCATAATTTTGTGCTTACACATGCCGCATGTGGACCTACAATATAAAAAAAACCCAATCTCATAAATGAACATAAGCCCTGCAACTCTTGCCGACCTTCCCTGAAGCAGGGGTCGTGGTGACATCCTTGGTGGAATTCGAACCCAAGCTCTCGGCATGGAATGCAAGCACTCTACCAACTGAGCTATCGATCGGACTAACGAATAGTTTTAAAAGTTTTTTGTTAAAATTTTTCTGATTGCTATATTCATCGCTCGTTAAGCAAATCATTCATGTTCCGAAGCACACGTTTATTGAGTGCTAAGTGTAACTACAGGCTGAATATGATAAATTGTCGCTGGGTTGTATGGAGCCGCCGTGCGAGAGGGTTCGAGCGATGACACGCGTCTTTCTGAACACCCGATAAGTGATATGTGATGAGAGATAAGTGCCTGAAAGGAGGATGGCTTTGTAGACGTCACAACTTTCCAATGAATTGACACAATCTTTATTTACCATTACTTAAAAGGTACACACTTTTTTTCAAGTCAAAAATGTATTCGAAATGTCTGTTGCTGCTCGATTCCATCTAATCTAATCTAAGTTGCAAAGATATGTTACATTGGAGATTCACATTACATGCATTTTCACAACCAGACACGTACAAGTTCGCGCTTGCACATGCCTCATGTGAACCTACAACATAAAAACCAAATCTCAAATGGACATACACCCTGCAACTCTTACCGTCCTTCCCTGAGACAGGGGTGACATTGGCAAAGTGAACCATTTTTACAGCATGGATGGTCAGCTGCATACCAACTTATAAGTCAAGGAACATAAATGGCAAATTACATTTTTTAAACCAATAAATAATAATATCTATGGGCATCAAAACTAAAACAGAAAACAAATTCCAATTTAATAAACCCTAGCCGCCAACACTACAGATCAACCGCCATTTCTTTCTGTCCTTACATACTTCTTTCATTTCCTCCATCAAGTGCATTTTTAATCTTCTTCTTCTTCCTCTTGTTATAGATCTATGATCTGTTTATTGCGTTCCTTCCTGTGATGCAGAAGACCAGCTGTACTTCCATCTTTTGGGAGGGCGACCTGGTAGACGCTGGCCGTCTGGTTTTTCCTGTACCACGATTTGGGTTATCCTTTTTTTGCTCATGCGGTCTACATGGTCCTGCCAAAACCATCACCTCTTCCTGCTCCATCTGACGATGTTTTCAGTGTAGCAGATGTTTTTGATTTTTGAGTTCCTTAAAAAAACATGATTTTCGGAGAGTTGATTTCCAAGGAGAGACATGAACGCGCTAAAATAGAATGGCAGATTAGCCTGGCCAGATTCTGATCTTTTTGAAGCACTCCCGAATCTATAATCTAAGTTGCAAATATAAAGTGCATTTAAGATTCATATAAAATTCATTACCATAAGCAGATACGTACAATCCTGCGTTTACACATACCGCATGTGGACTTGTAACATAAAAACTTAATCTCAAATGAATATAAGCCCTGTAACTCTTGCCAACCGTCCCTGAAACAGAGGTGACATTGGCTGTACTGTACTGTATCCTGCCGCCGTTCCACTAGGAGTGGCCGGTACCTCCACAGATGCGCCTCCACTTTTTTCTGTCCTTACAACTAACATTGGCAAAGTAAACTATTTTTTTTCAGTTTGTCAGCTTCGTAACAATCTATAAGTCAAAGAAAATGTCTTAATGATTCTTAATCGTCGAAAATGAGTTGAAAACCAAAATTATAAAACTATATACACATGAAAACAAACTTTTCCTTGAGAGAGACGAAAAAAAAAATACTTTCAGTCTATTACTCCAGGATACGCTTTGGCCTTTACATTCCACTCGCGGGTCCGCATCGAACGGAAACTGGGAAAACCCCGCCGCGCTGAAATTTAATCGACAAAAGCAGCGTCGATAAATTTCCACTTTTATCCAGTTTTTATGAGTATGTGCGACCCCCCCCCCCTCCACCCCCGCAGCAAATTGATGGAACAACGCATTACAAATCAAATAAAAAATGTTGATTTGTTTTGTTAGGAAGGCCGTGCAAGGGAGGGAGGGAGGGATGAAACGACATAAATTTTCTAGTTCGCTACCGTGATAGTCTTGCATATCCGTCAATTGTTTTTTTTTTTTTTTTTATCATCAGAAAGAAAAACTTGTGATGGTTTTAGTATGAAATATTCAACATTGTCAAACCGGATTGTTTTTTTTTTCTTTTAAATATCTTTGGATCACGCTTTTCATAATATTGTTGCACACTTGAAATACGTGCGCTTATACACACATACATCAAAAAGATTACACACACTGAAGCACGTAATACAGAAACATCTAAGAGTATTCGTGTCTTGGAATGACGTTCTAGTGATTGTGTGTGCGTAAATATTCTGGTGGTGGAATAATCCAGAAATTGCGAGAGAGACCCCTCCGGTTTACCATATAAGAGGTCAAAATGGCAGGACAGCAGAAGTAGCAAGGGAACAATTTGCTAAGCAACACAAATAATCAGTGACTGTCGATTTGTGAAATAAATTGTAAATTCTGTAAAATAAATTGTGAACAAATAATTCTTTAAAAAATTAATTCTGACATTTTAGTTCAAAATAGAATCCAGTAAGAAACGTAACAATTGGTGTCAAGTATTTTCATACACTATTGGTATGAATCTGACCATTCAAAGATACTGTTAAAAATGGTTCACATTGCAATTGTCACCTGCGTTCAGTAAAGCACAAAAAAATATTGAATTTTTTAATTGTGCTCTTCGCTGGGTTGATAAATTAATCCACCTTAACCAAAGACCGGTCACTTTAAGTCGATCTAGCTTTACAGCATCTGGTTTTGCTTGAGAATTGGTGCTTTTTTTTTTTTTTTTAAATATCAAACAAACAGTTTTAACATGATACATCTTGGTACAAAAGCATAATTGAAATAATAAAAAAAAAGCAAAATTTTTGCAGCAATGATCAAGCTTGAAGTGTGATTCACACAAAAAAAGCGCGTCACCAAATAAACCATCCTAATATACATCCAAGACCCACCGTTATAGTGTGATGGTGTAAAAAACCTGCTATATTTTATGATTTTTTGTCAAAAAAATTTAAAGGAGATGTAAGACAAAAGTAGATTCGAACCCAAACCCATATTAATGAAAGTAGCATATTATGTTCGTTAGATTAATACTCATCTCCAGGACGAGGGAACAATGAAAATATGAGTCAGGATTCAGCTCTAAAATTTCACATTACACGAGTTTATATTGCAGAACAAAAATTACAACTAAAACTTTGAAACATTAAATAAATTATATTCAATATAATTACGTTCATTTCCATTCGCTCACATTGCAAAATCAAAACATTAAACTAATTCAGCTGGCGGGAAAACTTTTCTTCCCGTGACCCTTTTCCCTACATTTCCTATTATTCCCGTTCCCGCGCTGTTTCGCTTTTTCACTGACAGCCACCCTAAAAGACTGTTCATTTTGGTAAATCCTTTTTTTACCTAGTAAAACAACGTTGATGGAAGATTATTTCGACTTCAACAAATAAGACTGCAAATAATACGAATAGTTTTTTAAGTTTTTGTTATTGCACAGTGAAAATTCATTTTTAAGAGAAAAATATTGTTAAAAAAGCACAAAAACTTATTTTTCATAAATTAAGGAAATATTTCACTTCAAGTACTTTCAAATGATTTACGTTATTTTCAAATCATCGTCAAACAAAGAGCATATTTGAAAAATTAATGAGATTTCTTATACTTCACTTGGAAACGAACTCGGCACCTTCCATTTATGTCATCAAACCCTTCTTTTCTCAATCTAGTTTTACTTTTTGAAACAATTTGAACAAAATCAGATTTTGAAGGGTTTGTGTATTCACACAGTGAAAATTCATTTTATTTAAAATAAAATTATTTTTTTCTAAAACACAGTTTTATTTTCACAATATTTTTTTCTACCTCAAGCACTTTCGACCTTCAATACTCAGTGCTTCAATGAAAGTGCTTAAGGTAGAAAATATTATTGTGTAAATAAAACTACGTTTTAGAAAAAAAAAATTAAATGAACAAAATCAGGTCATCAAGTCCTAGTTCCTCAAGATGCCTTGTTAGGCTTCCCTTCTTACTTTTGAGTTTAACAATAAATATTCTCGAGTTAATGAAAGCTTTTCTTTTAATAAAGGGTGTTTTTTTTAGAGGTATAGAACTTTGAAATGGAATAAAACAAGGATGAATTTTTAAAATTGACATGAAGTTGACTTTATTCGAAAGATAATCCTTTGGCATTATAATTTAAATATGATTTCTGGCATATGACCACCATGACTGGCTCGGACGTAATCTAATCTGGAGGTCCAATTTTCAATAACTTTTTCCAACATTTGTGGCAGTATATCGGCAATAACGCGGCGAATGTTGTCCTCCAAGTGGTCGATCGTTTCAGGCTTATCGGCGTAGACTAGCGACTTCACATATCCCCACAGAAAGTAATCTAGCGGTGTTAAATCACACGATCTTGGAGGCCAATTCACGGGTCCGGAACGTGAAATTATGCGATTACCAAACGTTTCCTTCAGTAAATCAATTGTGGCACGAGCTGTGTGACATGTTGCGCCGTCTTGTTAAAACCACAGCTCCTGCACATCATGGTTGTTCAATTGAGGAACGAAAAAGTCAGTAATCATGGCTCTATAGCGGTCACTATTGACTGTAACGTTCTGGCCAGAATCTTTTTTAAAGAAGTGCGGACCAATGATTCCACCAGCCCATAAAGCACACCAAACAGTCAGTTTTTCTGGATGTAACGGTGTCTCAACATACACTTGAGGATTATCTTCACTCCAAATACAGCAGTGTTGTTTATTGACGTAGCCATTTAACCAAAAATGTGCTTCATCGCTTAACAAAATTCTCTTATGAAAATCGGGATCAACGGCAATCTGGTTTTGGACCCATTCACCGAATCTACGCCTTGCTAGGTGATCGTGTGGCTTCAATTGTTGCACGAGTTGTCTATTCATGTTGAAATGCCAAACTAAACTAAACACAAATCACTTGACAGCTGACAAAATAGCCGCCAGTTAAAACAGTGTTGCCAACTTAAAGCTCTATACCTCTAAAAAAAACACTTTATATATACTTAATTAACTTTGGAAATCTTCAATACAGGTGGCACCAAAAGAAGACAAAGAATCTGCGCACAATGTACTTTCACTGTGTAAAGCACCAAACCCTAAATTATTTTTTTTTCATTTTCACAAAATGAGTCGATAGCTGATTTGATAGAGTTCTTACATTCCATGCCGAGAGCTCGGGCTCAAACCCCACCAAGGGTGTCAGAAATGGTTCCCCGTTAAGGTATTTATTTCAAACCAAAAATAATACCAGCAAAGCTTACTCGGCCTTGACAAAAAATGAAAACCAGCCCCATGTGGAGCTGAGAAGCCCCTACTTCCACTAAAGTGACGTGCGTAAGGTTATCTGTAAAAGCGAATAGGTCAACTCGCTACGCGCGCACCTTTCGAAGTAAACGCGGCAAGAAGCTGCATTATATGTGAAGCTTAGATGCAGAGATGCGACTGTGAACGCATCTTCAGGATGTCCGTTCTCCACCCTCCTTCCCCCTCCCGTGACCGGAAAGCGCGGGGGAGTTTTGTCTAATTAAATTCCGAGCGCATTTGGAAACAGTTGCGCGGTTTTTCGCCCGCCCGGCTGCAGCCCACCCAATATTATAACAAATAATTAACGTGGAAGTTGTTTGATTGAAATCAACCGCATTTCGTTCCGACAAAACACGATCAGTGTTTGTAGCCAGAATCTAAACGCCTGACATTTCAATTTTGTGTTTGAAAATTACGAGTACATTACAATATACTTATGGGCTTTAATTTCGTTTAAACACGACTTCGTGTTTGAGAAAAGACGCTTTCTACGGCGCAGAGGGCTCTTGAAGTGTGATTCACACAAAAACAGTGCTCACAAAATAAATCATCCTAATATTATTATTGTTTTTTTATTGCAGATAACTGAATCAGCCAACGAGACCATGGTGATCAGCACGCTGTCGTTTTCTCCTAGCCCCGAAGACGACAACACTCGTCTCCGATGTCAGGCGGAGAACCCTCGGCTGCCTTCCTCACTCCTGGATGACTCCTTCATGCTCAACGTCGTCTGTAAGTACAATAATCTTCAGATCTTTCCCACTTGTATATTTTAGATAATTTAAATTAATAATTTAGAAATAAAACGTAGAGTACTTGCAAAAGGAGATTTGATGACACCCAATAATAATGCTAGCCAAATAAAAGGGTTTCTGTATAGACAATGTGAAGATTAATTTTAAATTAATAAAATAAAAATACAAAACAAAGTTGTTCTTTACGAGTTGATTTATTTCCTCGAGCGCTTTCGATGTTATCAAATCATTATCAAGAGGACAACTAACAGATCTAAAATTACAAATGTGGATTCCGCGGAATATTTTAGTCATTGAATTATGGTGGGGTGAGGGAAGGGTACACATACAGACCTCAACCCACCTCACCATAACCTGATCTGTTTTGATAATAATATGATAACATTGAAAGCGCTCGAGGTGATAAATCAACTAGTGAAGAAAAACTTTGTTTTGTATTTTTATTGTTTTTTATTTTTATTGTCCATGGCTATTTAACATAGTTATGGACAAGGGTGTCAGGGATGCTAGACTTAATGATTGTGGATTGATGATAGGAGAGAGCAAAGTGAGTGTTCTACTGTATGCAGATGATGCAGTTCTTGTATCTGATTCTGCAGTAGAATTGCAAACAATGCTCTCTAGATTGAATGAAGCTTTGTTAGGTAACCATTTGAAGTTGAATGCAAGTAAGACGAAAGTATTGATTTTTGAAAGAGATGATGAAAGTATGAATTATGAATTTAAAATTAATGGAATGAATGTTGATGTCGTAAATGAGTTTGTATATCTGGGAAGTAAGTTTGAAAAAGATGGAAGAATGACCGGTGAATTTGAAAGAAGAATAATGAAAGGCAGGTGCGTACTGGGTGCTACCGCTAGCATCGCCAAAAACCAGAATCTTTCAAAAAATGTTCGACTGGCGGTGCACGGTGGTATACTAGTGCCCACTCTGATGTATGGAAGTGAAGCCTGGACGGTGAGTGAAAGTGAGATTAGTAAAGTCCATACGGTAGAAATGGATTACTTAAGAAGTATGATTGGAAAAAGACGGAGTGATAGGGTGAGGAATGATTTTGTTAGAGAGGAATCCGGTGTAAGAGAAAGTGTGAAAGTAAAGATTAAAAGAAGTATACTTAGATGGTTTGGACATTTGGAGAGAATGAATGAGGAAAGAATGACGAAGAAAGTATATGCTGCAAGAATTGATGGATGTCGTGGAAGAGGAAGACCGAGAAAGGTATGGATGGACCAAATTTTCGAAATAGCGAGTGAATGGGATATCCAGAGTCATAATAAAAGGAGAGCTTGTATGAAAAAAGTTATGACTCTGGATGAAATGAAAGAAGTATGCAAGGACAGGAAGAAGTGGCGGCTAATCTGCAATGCTGATTTTTAATGTTGGTTTATTGGCTTGCTACATTTTTTGCACAAGACATTTTTTACTTTTTTTGTATAGATTTATTTTTAAGGTTTTGTTGTTTTCATATAGTTAAATGTTATTTATTACTCGTATTCCTTGACTTATAGGTTGGTATGAGGCTGACCACCCATACTGTAAAAAATGGTTCACTTTGCCAATGTCACCCCTGTTTCAGGGAATGTCGGCAAGAGTTGCAGGGCTTATGTTCATTTGAGGTTTGGATTTTATTTGTAAGTACACAATCAGCATTTGTAAACGCGAACTACACGTGTTTGTTTGTGGGCATACATCTGAGAGCTTTGAATGAATATATCCTTGCAACTTAGATTATAGATTATAGATTATAGATTGTATTAGTTTAAAATTAATATTCGCAACATCAATACAAAAACCCCCTTGAACTTTTAGATGATTCACTTGGCTAGCATTATTTTTGGGTGTCATCACATCTCCTCTACGAGCTTTTGGTCGTAGTTGTAAAACGCAACAAAAGACCCAGTTATTGCGTGCTTAAAATGTTAACCTTTGTGATCGACTTGAAGACGTCAGATTATATTGTCAACCGAAGAAATATAGGGTCCGGTCGATAGCTCAGCTGGTGGAGTGCTTGCATTCCATGCCGAGAGCTCGGGTTCAAATCCCAGCGAGCGTGTCATAAATGATTTCCCGTTTTGATGTTTATTTCAACCCCAAAATAAAATACTGGCATGTTTTACCCACCCTGCACAAGAAATGAGTACCGCCGTTCTCAGGATCTTGAACACACCCACTTTAACTGAAGTGGTTGGCGCACCGGTCAGACCCCTTAACTGTAAAAATAAACAGTTTCCACTCGCCACGTGCGAAACCCTTCGGGGATAACGCTGCAAGAAGTTGCACTGTTTGTGTAGCTTAGTTGCGTTTGCGTTACTCATGTATTACCTGATGACATGATATATAGAAGAAAATGCATGAAAAAGGTGATGGATACGAAGGAATCAAAAGAGGTATGTCAGGATAGGAAAAAATGGAGGTAACTCTGCAGAGGCTCTGGTCACCCCTAGCGGAACGGCGACAGAGTTACAGTTACAGTTACATTTGAATGAGAGTCAAAGTAATCATCAATAGACCACAACGGGACTCGATCTCGCGTTTGTTTCAAAAACACTATGACCTCTTTGAGAAAAACGCGGCAAGAAGTTGCACTATATGTGCGGTTGAAAAGCGTTTATACACTTTATGCATTAAGTTTGTGGGAGAATTCTCTACAGGCAGATATTCAGTTTAAATACCGGTTTGAGAGATTTATGTGTAAGTTTACAAACACTTGCGAAACTGCTGCGGTGATATGACGACCGATAAATCTATATTTTTCACTCGTCTTTTTTTTATAAAAACTTCCTCCACAAACTCCAGACAGATTCCAATGAATATATTATTCAAGTTGGGAGCTGCTCGGAATTGAATGTATTACACTCGGAAGTGGAACGGAAAAATCCTTGTGGAAATATAATTGTTTATGTAATTGAGGAAATAAAAACACAAAACATATCTAGTTGAAGAAGTTTTTTTTGTGATATTTTATTTTTAAATCCTTTAAAAAATTATCATGATTAAAATACACGTTATAAGAAATGAAAACTATTTAAGTATTACCTTAAAAAATATTCAGCAGAAAAAAACTCTAGGATTACAAATGTACATTAATGGTTATAAAATTATCTTATTTTTATTACTAGCAGCAACATTCAAAGTTAAACTTGGAATAATGATTGAGTGTTGATCGATTTATAGGTTTGTATAAGGCTGACCAATCATATTAGAAAAATGGTTCATTTTGCAAATATCCCCCCTGTTTCAGGGAAGGTCGACAATAGTTGTTCTATTCATTTGAGATTGTTTTTTTATGTTGTAAGTCCTATAACTGCAAACTTATACGTGTCTGCTTATGGGAAGCATGGGTAAAACTTTTTATTGAAAGTAACTTCTCATACTAAGTGAACTAAATCTAAGTGAACAGGTTCTAAACTACAGGATTATTACACTCTTTTAGTGTTTTCTCTCGTAGAATATAGGAAAAAAGGTGCATTTGTCTGAGAAACCCGTGTTAGCTTAATACGTCACTTATTTAGTTTTACTTTTAAGGTATCCATAAGCAAATAAAACCTACATGCTTGCGATTTTGTGTGAATATCAATCATGACATGTTTTTTTACTATTTCTCTGCAACTATTGATTGTAGATTAAATTCTGCCATAATCTCATATTCTCGTGTTTTTGAAAAAGCGCCGCATCCCCAAAAACAACAAAGGCTTATTCGGCGTGTGTTCTAAATAGATTTCCGCCCACTCTCCGGCCAATATGAGCTCTTTTCCCATTCGCACAGTGTGTCCAATAAAATTTGCCATAGTCCAGTGCAATGATACTCAACCTTTTTTGTCTTCGGGCCACACACATATATTTGATAAGCTACGCGGGCCGCAACACTGTGCTCCGGGGTACCTGATGGAGCTGGTGTCTCCAGCAACTACAACCTCGCGCGGACAAACACTGAGGTCAGCTGCATCAAGAAGCAGCTGCCTGGACATCCCTGCAAGAAGGCCCCGCACTGTTTTTGGAGACAGGGCATTCAAGACGGCCGCTCCAATGACTTGGAATGCTATTCCCGCCTCACTGAGGGAACTGGATTTGGAGAGACTGCTCAAGACTCACCTCTTCGTCCAATCATATGTACAAGCGCCTTGCAATGACACACTGTCATAAAAAGGGCTATATATAATTTGTATTAAAAATAATAATAACACTATTCTGGTATGACAAAATAAATCATGAACCCCCCCCCCCATTTTTTGGAAAAAAATGAGATTTTTAAAGTCATAAACTAAAACAGAATAATAATAATAATACATATCACCTATCATTATCAGCATACGGTTCCTTAAAAATTACAGCAGTGAAAAAAGTAAAACTCAAAAGTAACATATTATATCTAAGCGTTTATTTCAAAATTAGTGTGATTTTTGACATTGAGATAAATTTTTAACAATTTTAGACGAATCGTGTTTATAATTACTGCATGCTATTCTCAATACGTCATCAAGGTATGAATCAGTAAGTCGATTCCTGTATATGAAATATATAATGCCAGATTCTGTAAATCACGTCATAATAAAAGGAGGGATTGTATGAAAAATGTTATGACTCTGGATGAAATGAAAGAAGTATGTAAGGACAGGAAGAAGTGGCGGCTAATCAGTAATGTTAATTTGTAATGTTGGCTTATTCATTTGTGTTACATCTTTTGTATAGGAAAGGTTTGACTTTTTTTACATACATTTCTGTTCAAGGATTTTGGTTTTTATATACTTAAATGTTATTTATTATTTGTATTCCTTGACTCAAAGGTTGGTATGAGGCTGACCACCCATACTGTAAAAAATGGTTCACTTAACCAATGTCACCCCTATGTCAGGGAAGGTCAGCGAAAGTTGTAGAGCTTATATTCATTTGAGGTTTGGATTTTATTTGTTAGTACACATTCAGAATTTGTAAGCGCGAACTACATGTGTTTGTTTGTGGGCATACATTTGAGAGCCTTAAATGTTAATATATCCCTGCAACTTCGATTATATATTATTAAGTATAGACGTTCCTCATAATAAATGTGTTAAGGGCCTTATGTCCAGGGTTTTTATGTCCATGTATATATTGTTATTTTTATTCTTTGATTTAAAAAATGTAATTTGTCATGTATGTTCCTTGACTTATAGGTTGTTATGCGGCTGACCACCCATAATATAAAAATTGGTTCACTTTGCCAATGTCACCCCTGTTTCAGGGAAGGACGGCAAGAGTTGCAAGGCTTATGTTCATTTGAGATTGGGTTTTTATATTGTAGGTCCACATGCGGCATGTGTTAGCGCGAAATTATACATATCTGCTTGTGGGAATGCATTTAGTATAAATCTTAAATGATATATTTCTTTGCAGCTTAGATTAGATTAGATTAGAGGGCCGCATAAAAAAGCTTGTCGGACCGCATGCAGCCCGCGGGCCCCAGGTTGATTATGGTTGGTCCAGTGGAATGCGCTAGTTGATAGTAGAATATGCGGCAAAAGCAGCCCAATTAAACCATTCACTAACTATACCTCTAGTGCAAAACTTCCCGTGTAAACTCATCTAAAGCGTTAACGAAAATGTACAGAAATAAAAACGTTCACAGAGTGAGTTTTTTTAGTTTGAATACATTTTTGATTAACTCTTAAATGTTAAGTTTCTTGCTTGGGGTACTGGACCGAACAACTAGCCGAATTCTATGACTATTCAGCGACTGGACTGGGCGACTAGACGATTTCTATGGGAGCGGAGAGTCAATGGAAGAGTCTGAAAAACCACAATGTAACGTTCTGAAATGAACAGCCTTTTGCAGACCTCGAATACTTGAAATCAACTGGTTTTTACATGCGCATTTAACCTTAGTTACAGCTTTTAAAGTGAATTCGATAATGCTTGTACTAAGTTAATTTAAAAACTGCATCGTTTTTTTAAATTTCATCGAATAGAACTAATATTACTGTTAATTTTTTGAAAATATATTCAGCAAAATATCAAAAAAAAATAGTGATTACTTGTCCTTAGATTTAGCCTCTGAGGAGCTTTAGCTTGGTTCTGACGCTTTGTGGTTACGATTGAGTTTGAGGCTTGAACCCCTTAGAATCAGCTATTATCATTAAAAGACGCAACTAAGCTACACGTATAGTGTTACTTCTTGACTGCGTTATCCCTGAAGAGGCTGCATGTGGCGATTCAGGACCTATTTTTTGTTACGGTTAGGGGGCCGACCTCACATCAACCACTTCGGTTGAAGTGGGGGTTTCCCAGTTCCCTAAGGGGCCTGTTTCTCATTTGTTGTGAAGGCTGAGTAAACCTTGCCGGTATTTATTTTGGATTTGATATAACACCTAAACGGGAAATCATTTCTGACACCCTCGGTGAGTTTCAAACCCGAGCTCACGGCATGGAATGCAAGCACTCTACCAACTGAGCTATCGACAGGGTCAAATGATTATTATGAAGAACTTTGTAACTTCGATATATAAATCTATAATCCAAGTTACAATATATATTGACATTTAAAGTTCATGTATGATGCATGCCCACTAGCAGGTACGTGTAATTTCGCGCTTACACATGCTGCTTGTGTGCATACAAAATAAACCAAACCTCTTACGAACATAAACTTTGCAACTCCTGACGCATTTTCCTGAAACCAAGGTGCCCCTGACAAAAGTGTACCAAGTTTTTACAGCATAAAGAGTCGGCGTCATACCAACCTATTAGTCAAGGAGTCTTCAAAATTGAACCATGTCGTTTAAAAATAGTAATCAATGATTCAAGCTACTATAGTCCGATCTCTGTAAGATTTCATGTTTTGTTCGTGAAATAAGGAGGTGATAAAAGTACTTACATTCTTTTGGACATCAAAAGAAGATTGTGGGTCGCAGAAATTTGAAAGTACATGACTTTCTTTGCTTCTTGAAACTCTAGAACGGACCGGGATTAAAACACCTAAGGATTTCATCCTGTGATTCATCCTGTCCAAGACAGAGGGATTTATTTTCTCTCAAGTGGTTTTCAACATCAGGAAGACCTGACGAGACAAAAGGAGAAGAAAAAAGACGATGAGGAATTGACCACCCTGGGACTACTAAAAATATCCGAAAATAAGTTTCTTTGGTGATCTAAATCTAAATCTAAGCTGCAAAGATATATATTATCATTTAATATTCATATTGAACGCATTCTCACAAGCAAACACGTATAAGTTCGCGCTAACACATGCCGCATGTGAACCTACAATATAAAAATCCAATCTCAAATGAACATGAGCCCTGCAGTTCTTGCCGACCTTCCCTGAAACAGGGGTGACATTGGCAAAGTGAAACATTTTTTAAAGTATGGAAGGTCAGCCTAATACCAACCTATAAGTCAAGGAATCAATCATTATGGCTATTTTCCCTTTAGATTTTGGTTTTTTTATGTTGTAGGTTCACATACGGCATGCGCAAGCGCGAACTTGTACGTGTCTGCTTGTGAGAATGCATGTTATGTGAATTCCCAATGTTACATATCTTTGCAACTAAGATTATATTATATTAGAGTAGTCAAGCCAATACGAAGTTTTTTTGTTGTCGAAAAATCTAAATCAAGTAAAAGAGGAAGATAAGAAAATACAAGACCTAATATAATAGGAATTACCTTTACGAACTCTCGCACTGCTAAAAAAAAATGGCATGAAACTGAATCAATTTACTGTTTTCGTAGTGGAAGAGCCATAAATATCTGCGAACACAACACCAGCTTGTTTTCCTTTTTCCTTTGCTTTTCTCCAAATCAAAAGTGCCGGTTTTTACGACCCTCGCAGACATGGACCTCCCACTTCTTCATTAAATCCTTTGAGTGAAAATCGGCAATAAAATGCCTCCCCCCGAAAACATCCCCCCCCCCCCCCCCATCACTTCCGAGTAGGCGCTTGTACATTGTACAACCCTTAATTTGTAATAAAAACAAGTCTTTTCATCAATGGAATTTAATTGTTTGGATATTTTTGAATTACGCTTTTGACTCTATAAAAATAAAAATTAAAGCTACATAAAAAATGCTATCAAGCTACATATATAGTAACACTTTTTGTCGCGTTTTTTCCGAAGGAGTCGCATATGGTAATTGTGACCTATTCATTTTTGCAGGTAACGGCCTTGCGCCAACCACTGTGAGGGTTTTTCTTTTGATAGTATTCAATTAGGATGTTTGTAATATGTGAGGATATTCACTGCTAACTCTTCGTTCGTTCAAAATCCGCTTCGAGACTCAAGCCGTGCTCAGGAGAACTCTCTCACACCATTTGTGGCTCTGCTACAAATCACTTAATAATATCACTTATAAAACAGATAAGGAATCAAACATTTAAACACACTTTATTATTCCACAATCACAATATTTATATAATTATTTAGTTTATCCACAATCACAATGTATATATAATAAACCACAGCAATATTAATTATGACCAAATTCACATGCTTGTGGCTCTCCCGCCAGGGAAGTTTTTTTTTCCTTCTGCATTCTTTTGTTTTCCTTTTTCCATTCAAATTCAAATCTAATGTTCCATTCCACCAAACAAACAAATTCATCTCGTTACACCACTTTAGTTGCAGTGGAGGATTCCCAGCTTCTGAAGGGGATAGCACTATAATCTTTAATCTAAGTTGCAAGGATATATTCATTTAAAGCTCTCAAATGCATACCCACAAACAAACACGAGTAGTTCGCGCTTACAAATGCTGAATGTGTACTCACAAATAAAATTCAAACCTCAAATGAACATAAGTTCTTCAACTTTTGCCAACCTTCCTTGACACACGGGTGACATTGGCAAAGTGAACCATTTTTTACAGTATGGATGGTCACTCATTTCTTATAAAAGCTGAGTAAGCCGTGCCAGTATTTCATTTTGGGTTTGAAATAAATACCGAAACGGGAAATCATTTCTGACAAACTCGCTGGGATTCGAAACCGAGCTCTCGACATGGAATGCAAGCACTCTACCAACTGAGCTATCGTTCAGACAAAAAAAAAAACTGTGAGATTAGAAAATATCTGCTTTATCATGCATGCTTAAACATGCAATAGTCACGTATTGCACCATCCGCGTGACTAGGCTGGAATAAAGAAATATTATTGAAATAGGAAGGTTCTACTTAAGAAAAATGAATAGTTCTATTATTACTTGTAAAAATAAAAATTAAGAGTCATATTTACATCAGAAAGAATTGACAAATTGCCAAAAAAATGACAAAAAAAATGATAAAAAAAATTGTAAACTTCAAAGAAATATTATGTTTTATTTATATCTTTAACCGTCCATTAATACGTCACAGTACTTACGCATCCCATTTCTTCGAGTGGGTGTGACGAAACCATTCTAAGGATTTAAGTACTCTTACTTTCAGCGTTTAACCAAAAAACGCATAGAAGCTTAAACTCTCACTGGGAGTGCTGTTTTAATTTCCTTACAATTTTTGATAAACAACGTGGATGTATAGTTTGATACTTGGAGTGCGGAAGTAAACACCCTTGAAGGACCCGTGAACATCAAACGCCCACCTGGGATTAGTCCGACTTGCCTGAACGGGTATAAAGCATTACGTATAAACTCTACCAAACAATGTTAAACTCTCAAGAGAGGTGCTGCTTTAGTTTCCGTATATTTTTTGTTTAACTTTATGGTTGATTTTTAACGTAAGTTGTTTACTTGGGGACCTTAAGCTCCACATTTAAGCCTCTGACAAACAATCAGTCTATATCTTACACTTATGCTACAGTTATATGGTTAAAGCTTTATAAGTCTTATACCAAACTAATGGGGTATATGTGCCTTAAATATTTGATGGAATATTCAAAAATATCTTATGTTTGATCTACCGTCTTGAGTTAATCTGAAATGTGGTTCAAGACTTCAAAGCATAAGTTAAATAAGCAACAGCTGTAACTGCGATAGTCCAAAGAAATACATCAAGAAAAGCAACCCGTTTCGGTGTTTATTTCAAACCCCAAAATAAAATACCGGCAAGGTTTACTCAGCCTTCACAAGAAATGAGTACGCCCCCCCCTTCACTGAAGTGGTTGGCGTAAGGCCGGTCCCCTTACCTGTAAAAGTAAATAGGTTCAACTCGCCACATGCGACCCCTTCGGGGATAACGCGGCAAGAAGTTACACTATATGTGTAGTTTAGTTGCGTCGCGTTTCAGTTACGACCCTCTAATTTCAATTGATATTTCATTTTGATTTCTATAATCTACAATCTAAGCTGCAAAGATACGCTAACATTTAAGGCGCACATTAAATGCATGCCCGCAAACCGGCACATGTAGGTTCGCGCCTACACATTCTGCATGTGTGCATACAAATAAAAACATAAACCTGGCAACTCCTGCCACACTTCCCTGAAAGCGGGGTGCGGGGGCAAAAGTGAACCAATTTTTACAGCACGGGAGTCAGCCTCATACCAATCTATCAGTCAAGGAGCACAAAAAAATATAAATCATGTACTAAAATTACTTTTTTTTAAGAAATCCTGTGGGGAAGACTCCCTAGATTCTAGAGACTCTAGGGGTCTATGACACTTGTTATAGTGCCGCAGTGGTGTACGAGCTTGGTCGTCGCTACAAAGCGCCAATACTCAAGCAAGACCCATTTGCTGTAAGGCCGGATGGACCTTTGGTGACCGGTCATTAGTAAAGGTTTTATGAATTTTTAAACCCAGCGAAGAGCAAATTTGAAAATATAAATGGTATATTGTTTGTGCTCTGCCGGGATTTGTACCCACAACCTTCTCATTTAGAGTCCGCAATGTTACCACTGAGCTACGGACCGGTCAGGTCACTTAAGCATACAAATAATAAATTGAATTTAAAATTGCAATTAAAATTTAATGTTAAACTTAAAATTATATCCCTTAGCCGCCAACATTGCAAATCAACCGCTATTTCTTTCGGTCTTTACATACTTCTTTCATTTCATTCAGAATCATAATATTTTTATCCACTCTCTCGGGCTCGATGGGCATGTGGAAATAATGAATTATGATAGACTGACAATGTTTATTTACAAAGAAATAGTAAAAGGAAAAGGAGGGAAGGGACGACCGAGAAAAGTAAGGAGTGATCATATTGAGGAGATTGTGAAAGATTGGGATGCACAAAGTGAGCGTAAAAGAAGAAAATGCATGAAAAGGGTGATGGATCTGAATGAATTGAAAGAGGTATGTCAGGATAGTAAAAATGGAGGCAACTCTGCAGAGGCTCTGGCAACCCCTAGCGGAATGGTGACAGAGTTACAGTTACAGTTACTCTCGTTTCATTATAACTCTGAATTTCCTTTCTGGAAATCGTTGGAAATTGTTCGCACAGCTGGAAAGCCTTCATAAACTAGATGCTGACAAATTTGTCACCGAAATGACGTTAATCTGAGCTAACCAGAATCCTAGGTAATGCTGGTGACTAAGCCAAAGCCTAAATAATTGATTATTAGTACTGAGTTGACAATGCCCCGCTAGGCAGGTGACGATCAACGTCTTCATTTATTATTGTCACCTGTTTAACCCTCCGATATCAACCTCCGGAAATTAACTAAAAAAATAATTATGCTTTGGTTTCCAACTTGTTATTTTTATTAAATATTCAAAAAATTTAAATGGTAAAACATGGTTGTAATTCACTTTATTATTTTTGTTTTTGCTCGAACATTTTCGCCTAATGAGGCATTTTCGGGAGCAGAATGGTTACAAATATATTTTTATAAAATAATTTTCAAAACATTTTTTTTTTCTTCCAAAACAAAAACAATGTTCATAGTAACGCAAAAAAAAAAAAAAAAAAAAAAAAACGCAACTAAGCTACACATATAGTGTAACTTCTTGCCGCGTTATCCCCGAAGGGGTCGCATGTGGCGAGTTGAACCTATTTATTTTTACAGGTAAGGGGGCCGGCCTTACGCCAACCACTTCAGTGAAGTGGGGGGTTTCCCAGCTCCCGAGGGGGCTGGTACTCATTTCTTGTGAAGGCTGAGTAAACCTTGCCGGTATTTTATTTTGGGGTTTGAAATAAACACCGAAACGGGAAATCATTTCTGACACCCTCGGTGGGATTCGAACCCGAGCTTTCGGCGTGGAATGCAAGCACTCTACCACCTGAGCTACCACCTGAGCTATAGTAAATAATTAAATATACATTCTGCTCCTGAAGATGCCTCTTTAGGCGAAAATTTTCGAGCAAAAATAAAAAGAATAAAGTGAATTAAAACCATGTTTTACCATTTCATTTTTTTAAATATTTAAAAAAAAAATGGACTTTCACTGTGTTAACAGATCAACACTTAAAATATTATAAATAATTATAAAAAATTATAAAAAAACACACAGTTTTATTTTCACAAATTGAGTATTTAATACCACCTCAAGTACCTACTTTCGACTTATTCACGTCATTATCAAGAGGATACTAAATTACAAAAATTGACAAGACAAACACCATAGAGAAATAAAATAAAAATAATGATTTAGGTACGACAAATAGGTACAATAAGGAAATGACACATATTATAATTACAATATTATATAATGATATAACAAATTGACAAAACAAAAAACCATAGAGAAATCTAAATAAAAATAATAATTTATGACAAATAGGTACAATAATGAGATGACACATATTATAATTACAATATTATAAAATTGACAAAACAAAAACCATAGAGAAATCAAATTAATAAGTCACGATAAAGAAGCACAATTAGTTAATAACAAAGGTGAGGCAGCAGGAATTTGGACATTGACCAAATTGTAAGAATTAGAATTTTTATGGTGGTATTAAATACTCTATTTGTGAAAATAAAACTGTGTTTTTTTATAATTTTTTATAATTATTTATAAAAATGAATTTTCACTGTGTGAATACACAAACTTTAAAAAGTCTACTAAAAATTTTGTTATTTTTAATTTATTATTATTTTAATTTATTATTCATTATCTTTAACTGTTTTATTTTTTGAATATTTAGTTAATTTAGTGCTACTTATCGTGGATAAAAATTTAAACAAAGATTAACTTAACAAAGATAAATTAACATTTAAAATTCATAGCACACCCTACACAGACACGTGTATGTTTGCGCTTTCAAATACTACAATTCAAATACAAAAAATTAAAATCCAAACCGCAAATGAACATAAACCGTGCAACTTTTGCCGACCTTCTCTGAAACAAGGGTGACAATGCCAGCATCATAACAACCTATAAGTCAAAGAATACAAATAATAAAAAACAAATACATTATTTTTAATTACACCTTTAAACACTAGTTACTGCATATTTCAATTTAAAGAAGTAAAAGTTTAGAGGGCTCTTGAGGTGTAATACACACAAAAATAGCGCTCACCAAATAAATCATCCTAAAATTATTTTTATTATAAACTGACTTTTCACAGAAAACAAAAAAAATATAATATTTTTAAGGGTTTGGTGGTTTACACAGTGAAAGTCTATTGTATATTAATTAAATAAAACACAGTTTAAATTCACTTTTATATTCTTTTAACTTTGTCTAACGTTTTCGCCTACAAG
Organism: Agapetus fuscipes; assembly: GCA_951799405.1. Classification (NCBI taxonomy): domain Eukaryota; kingdom Metazoa; phylum Arthropoda; class Insecta; order Trichoptera; family Glossosomatidae; genus Agapetus; species Agapetus fuscipes. Next base: position 4,763,730 of record OX637349.1, read on the forward strand.
GCATCATCAGGACAATGACCAAAAAATATTAAAATTAGACCCTTAATATTAATAAAAAAATAAACAGTAAAAAATATGGTGATCTTCAACGGGTTCAATCAATTCAACACCTGTCATTTTTAGGTTAACAATTAATTTTCGCAGAATAGACTTTTTAATTATACTTATAATGTCAAATAGCTGGGTTGTTACAGAAAATGCAAATAATTATTTTGTTTTTTGTTGTTAAAAGGTCTCAAACAGACGTGTGACGTTTGTCTGCCGTAAAATTAAAAAAAACGAGATGTGTCTATTGCAAGATTCAAACATTTTTACATTGCGAATTAAAAATATTTTTTCAATTTTTGCAATGAACGCAGACGTTACAAAATATGTAAAAATGTTTTTGCTTTTTGCGAACGGATTTCGCTTTCATTGTGCGAGCTTGTTTGATGAAAATTAAAAACAAAATAACAATTTTTGCGAATTCGCGTGGGTAGATTATGTTCCAAAGCACGCCAATATGACAATACGACGAGTATAACATATCATTTAAACTCAACAGTAGCGTTTTACCCGAAAATATATAAAAACTAAAACGCCCACTGGAGGTGCTGTTTAAGATTCTCCACATTAACGGTGAAACGTTGTGATTAAGTTTACACGTAAAATTTTACAATTTGGGTACAGAATGACAGTACTTACTCCAAGTAAAAAACATCACTGAAAAACTCAACAGTGGCGTTTTACCAACAACAAAAAAACAGATTGGAAACAAGAGAAGAGCATGCATGAAAAGAGTGATGAAATTAGAAGAAATGAAAGAAGTATGCAAGGACAGAGTCAAGTGGAGGCACTTGTGTGGAGGTACCGGCCACCCCTGGAGGAATGGCGGCAGGATACAAGACAAGACAATGTATGCAAATTAAACGTGCACTGTAGGCAATGTAGCAAGTCTGGTTGATAGCTCAGTTGGTAGAGTGCTTGCATTCCATGCCGAGAGCTCAGGTTCTAATCCCACTGTGGGGAGGTCAGAAATGATTTTCCGTTTCGGTGTTAACATTAAACCCATAATAAAACCTCGGCAATAAAATGAGTACCACCCCCTCGCGAGCTAAAAAACCTGCAGTTCCACTTAAGGGGTTGGCGAAAGGTCGGTCCCCTCACCTGTAGAAAATAAATAGGTTCCACTCGCCTCATGTGAAACCCTTCGGGGATAGCGCGGCTAGAAGTTACACTAAATGTTTAGCTTATTATCAGTATTGATGACGGTGGCTTTACAACGTCCCCCAATTCAACTGAGCCCGCAATTCAACTAAAGTGGTTGGCGTAAGGCCAGTTCCCTCACCTGTAAAAATAAATACGTCCCACTCTGTGGGCGCTTTTTAAAAATCTACGGTTGGGCTTAAACGTAAAAATGTAATACTTTGGGCTACAGACTGGACGACAAAGCTACGCGCAGCGCTTTTGAGGCTTTCATATAATTATTTCGTCCAAACGAGATGTGGGAATGTTTTGATTGTCAACATTGAATCAAATTTGAAACAACAAAAGGCAGAATGAGGGGTGTGTGGGGGAGGAAACCGTGGAAACCTTCCTCGTAACCATGTGGGCATATTTATAGCAATACGTGTATTTTTTTGCACATGTGCTAAAATATCGGTGCTTCTCCAACACAGGTAATTTTACATTACTTCACATGTATACTATGTAGGTACTGAACCAATGTCTGTTATGAAAACTGGAATTGATTTTCAGAATATTTAAAACAACTCTCATATTGACGTGTTTTCTTTGCTCAAATTGTATAGAATTTGGTTCATATGACAATTTTATTGAAAGTTCATCTTTGGATCAAACAGTGGATAAGCCAAACAAACACTGGAGGGACGTGATGGCACGACAATACAAGAATTTCGAGGTCAAGAATGCAGGTTCTATAATCTATAATCTAAGTGGCAAATATGTTTTAAAATTTAAATAAAAATTGAATGCATGCCCACAAGCTGACACTTGTAATTGTTAAAAATGAAAAACTTTGTTATAATTCACTGTGTGAGCTTTATTTTTAAAAACACTACTAGTTTCGGTGGGTCAATATCCACCATCGACGGGTGTCAACTTAAAACTAACATAGAAATACAAAAAATACAGTCAGAATTTAATCAATTATAGAAGGGGAGGCGGAGCTTAAGAGGAAACATGTCTTCTATAATTTCATGTCCTCTTCTATAATTGATTAAATTCTGACTGTATTTTTTGTATTTCTATGTTAGTTTTAAGTTGACACCCGTCGATGGTGGATATTGACCCACCGAAACTAGTAGTGTTTTTAAAAATAAAGCTCACACAGTGAATTATAACAAAGTTTTTCATTTTTAACAATTGTAAAGATGAACTTTCACAAAGTTACTGCTGAAAACCTAAATAAGTTGACACTTGTAAATTTTCGGTTACAAATGCTGCATGTCTACTGACGAATTAAAATTCAACTCTCACGTGAACATAAACTTTCCAACTCCTGCCGCCTTTTTCTGAAACTGGGGTGGCATTGGCCAAATTGAACCAAGAGTTTGCGGCATGGAAGTATGATTTGAAAAAACCGTAGTGAAAGGCTGAAGAATGATAAGAATGAAATGCAAGAATGCGTGTGTTTAGAATTGAATCTCCAAAAGGTTTGACAGATAAAAAAAAGTTTGCATGTATGAAAGACTAGCGACTCTGGCGGTCAGATTTGAAACGAATCCGGCCGAATTATGACGTTTTTATTCGCGTCCATTTCAATGTTCCGACCTCATTCAGTCAATCTCTTTTTTTTAATAAATGTAGGTAGTTTTTTTAATGTCTAAAAGCAACTAAGTTCGCATACATTATTTTTTTGTTGTGTCTTAAGATTAATACAAAAACAGATTACTCAAAAAATTTCATGACGATCTTCGATAAACGTCGCACTAAAAGAAGAAAATGTGCATTGCAAATAATTGCGTGATAAATCCCGCTTTTTTATAAAGTTGTCCACCCTGATTGGTCTCTCCCCTCGGCGGGGGTTTATTTCCATAATGTCCGTCACACCGCGCCCGTCAGGGCTGCGCGCGATCGGGATTTTTTCTTTTGCCCGAAACGCAATTAGCGTTGTTGCTACCAATTAAACCCGCCCCTGTAGCGACACGTGGCATTTGCACCGAATGTCGGAGCAAAAAAAAAACCGTGCCCTGTCAGGCAAAAAAAAATGTAACGGTCCAATTCAACAATGGATATTCCATGTAGATTTGCTTTGTACATGAAATGCACACGTATTTCTATAATTTTGTTGTGTACAGAGGTTTTTAGTGCTGTTAACAAAATATTTTTACTAAAAAACAATCCTCAGTCGGTGGCCAGAGGTGGCGATTCGGTTCCTATTGATTTTTACGGGTAAGAGGGTCGACCTCACACCAACCTCTTTCAATTAAAATGGGGGTGTCCCAGCTCCCGAGGGGGCTGGTTCTCATTTCTTGTGAAGTATGAATTCACCTCGCCGGTATATATTTTACGTTTGAAATGGACACCGTCACGGGAAATCATTTCTGACACCATCGGTGGGGATCGAACCCTTGCTCTCGGCATGGAATGCAAGCGTTCTACCAACCGAGCTATTGACTGGACTTTTTACGAGCTTGGTCTTTGCTACAAAGTGCCAATTCTCAAGCAAGACCTAGTTTCTGGAAGGCAGGATGGACCTTTGGTGATCAGTCAAAGGTTTATGAATTTTTCAACCCAGCAAAGTGCATATTTGAAAATATAAATGGTATATTTGTTGTGCTCCGCCGGGATTCGAACCCACAACCTTCCACTTGAGAGTTTGAAGCGCTACTACTGAACTACGAACCACCAGTCAACGGACGCCAAACCAAAAATCATAAAAAATTCAAATGAGTAAAACATAGTTGTAATTTACATACTTATTTATTTCTTTTTTGTTTAACATTTTCGCCTAATGATGCAGGAGTAAAATGGTTACAAATATTTTTATACCTTTGGACTTTTGGATTTTCACTGTTTTAATAGATCAACACATTAAAAAATATACAAAAATCATAATATTATCAATGTTTACTTAGTCTTCACAAGAAATGAAAACCTGTCATCTCGAGAATACGGAAATCCTCAGTTGGATTTAAGTGGTTGACGTAATGCTATTCCCCTTACTCACGAAAATAAATAGCTTTCACTCTGCGAAATCAACTATTTCGGGGGAAACGTACTTAACAGTAAAACAGCATTGATCGCAATAATGGGGTCGGCACAAAAATGTCTTAAAAATTACGTCACCTCTTTTAATATTATTGTTTGTTATCTAAGGTCACCTATGTAGACTTGTGATATCATTCCATTGCACTGAGGCAAATTTTGAATATTCCAACTCCACTTAACGTATTTAATTATTTTTCTAAAAGTTCAAATAATTGAAGCGTTTAAAATTTAAATACTAAATCTGATTTTGAAATTCGAGTTTGACGTGAGCCCCATACAAAAATATATTCATGCATGGATTCCACCTTATATTGGTGCCTTCTTACTTTACATATTTCGTCAAAGTCTGCCAGGAAAGGGCTTATTTACATTTTTATTATATCTCCATTGTTTTGCTTCACTGCAGGGGTTTTTTCCTTCAAACTGGTTTATAGATTACTTCATTGTTTAAGCAAATTTCTAAATTGGTTAAATTTTTGTAGTTTAAGCCACTCATTTGAAAACCCTTTTTAAGCCTACAAATTAAAGCTGTTCAGAAAAATTTAACAACAATTAATTTTCATATTTTGTATTGTTTGTGTATTATCACTGTGAAAATTCATTTTGTTTCAATTTATAATTTTTGGATGAAATTTTTTCAAGCAAAACACTGTTTATTTTCACTATAGACTTTATTTAAAAGATTAAAATCTTTAAAACAAAATTACGAACGTTTTCGACCTAGAAGGTCCTACCTGATGATGACCTTCTTGGTCGAAAACGTTCGTAATTTTGTTTTAAAGATTTTAATCTTTTAAATAAAGTCTATAGTGAAAATAAACAGTGTTTTGCTTGAAAAAATTTCATCCAAAAATTATAAATTGAAATTAATTTTCATGTTTTGTTCATACACATATGAAGTTATGCAATGATGGTTTTACAATTTTCTTGACTACGCTAAATGCAACGAAACAACTACAAAAATCAATTCTTGGAAAGAGCACCATAGTCCTTGTGGTTGGTGTCTCAGTTAATTATTTAAAAGATTATCACCGCGGTCGCTAGATGTCAACCTACAACTTAGACCTATTCTAGTTTATTCTTTCCCCTTAGGTTGTTATTTTTTTTCTGCATCTCCTCAGAATCCCCACTTGTACTTACTCATAGTGTATTATTGAAATTAAATGAAAACAGCTTTAATTGTTGAATTTTACGGTTCCCTCATGACTTTGTGCAATAATATGCCTCTGTTTTTGTTTTAGGCGCTTAGTGCAGGCTGCCTCCATTTTGTGCACCCATAGTTAGTAATTTGTGTTGGGATAGTTGTCAAAGGAAAGGGATGAGGCTGGAGAGTGACGCGAGCTATGATAACACAGGAGCCAACTTTTAATGGAGTTTTATGAGAGTCTTGTTTTTCCAAGTCATTAGCAACTTTTGCAGACTGGGGACGAAACGCTTATTTTCAATCGCCTTACCTCCCCATGTCATTATTATCGTTCAAGAAAAACATAAGAGAAATTCAATCAAGTTTGTTTTTTTTTAATAACTTCAAACTGCTCTTTTTTCAATCACGTGTTTCAAATTTTTTTAAATGCTTCCATTTTATGGAAATCTTTCTTTTTCTTTTTAACCACAATTAACACCTCGAGTATCTACAATCTTCGATCACGCACAACAACATTTTTTGTAAGCAATTTAGTTTGTGCTTCGCCAACGAAGAAGAGACATGTCTCTGTACCACGAGTAGAAAACTTGCGTAGTTACACTGTTTTTGATTGCGATAATTGAAAAAATTGTATTAAAACTGAATCACTCCATAGGAATGCCGTCATATATTCCATACATTTTTTACATGTTATATAGGAAAGTTTGAGTAAATATATTTTACTGGGGCTACCGATGTCATCGGATACGTTGTAAAACGCATTTTTCTTTCAACACTGTACTGTATCCTGCCACAGTTCCACCAGGGGTGGCCAGTACTTCCGCAGATGCGTCTCCACTTTTTTCTGTCCTTACATATCTCTTTCATCTCTTCAACACATCACTTTCCTCTAATATACTCTTCTCTTATTCCCACTCTGCAGGTTGATACAAATAAAATTCGGTTTGTTGTTTTTCTTTACATAATATCAAACGACAGTGAATCTAGTCTTGTGAGGACTTTTTTAATTTCTTTAATGGATTTTTGTTTGATCATTTAGTTACTAGATCGCGTAGCTTTTAGGAACACTTTTGAACTTTGTACGGACGCCATTTCTTCATAAAGTAATCAGGATTTATTTTTATTTCCGCCATTGCATCCCGTTTTATTACATTTTCAATTTGCGAATAAATTGTTATAGAAGAGCCTACGCGGAGAGAGTGTTGGTGGATTTAGATTTACAGGGTTCAAACCTCAGTATTCACCATCCCTTAGATGCATACTACGAGTTGTTCAAAAATAGGCTAAGGCGAATGACAAACTAAGTATTTCAAAACGTTATTTATAGCATTATTTTTCACCCTAACTAAAAAATCTTCTAGATCTGAAACAAATAAACCGGTTCGTAATCTATTCGTTCACACTTCGGACTCGTGATTGGAATTTAGTGGATTTGATTCCCGGCTGAGCACGAAAATATATTTAATTTTTCAAATTTGCTTGAAAAATTAATCTGCCTTTACCAAAGACCGGTCGCCAACGGTCCATTCAGCCTAACAGAAACTGGGTATTACTTGAGAGTTGGCGATTTTACAGCAACGACCAAGCTGTAAGATGATTCTTGAGGTGTGATTTATCCAAAAACAGCACACAACAAATAAATCATCCTAATATTATTGAAACTTGGCAACATTGGCCAAGTGACTTTGGTGCTATGGCCGAGAGAGTCAAATGGCTGATCTTTCTAGCGTATTTGGAATAGAATAACGCTGTTTCGATCATAACTTTAATCCTGGTTCATCAGCTGAGGTAAATATTAATATATAATTCATTAAATAAATAATAACAAGTTATTCATTGATGATAATAATACCGGTTTCTGGCGAGGTGGAAAAGGTTGGTGAATTGCATTCCTCTTCACAAATCTACTTAAAAAAAAAGAGAAGCGTTTTTGGTCAGTCTCATACCAAGTATAAGTCGAAGGACCTACCCACTCGTAAATCAAGACAAGCATGTATTCTTGGACCGGTCCGTAGTCCAGTGGCAACACTTTGGGCTCGTAAATGGAAGGTTATGGATTCGAATCCCGGCGGAGCACAAAAATATAACATTTGTATTTCCAAATCGACTGCTCCAAGGAAGACAGCACTAAGTCAAAAAAGATAGTTTTGTAGGAAAGCCAATTAAATGTTATTTATTTTATGGAGAACAATGCCTAAACTATTTTTAACATTAATTTATTAACGAATTTAAAAGAAATAGAGACACGGCTGCCTTCTTGGAATGAAGATAACGATTTGTTACCTTCAGAAATGGAAATAAGTCAAAAACCTAAATTTCGGAGCTACTTTATTTTTCCTTGGAGCAGTCGAAATGTGCTCTTCGCTGGGTTAAAAAATTCATAAACCTTTACCAAAGACCGGTCACTGAAAGGTTTATCCAACCTTACAACAACTGGGTCTTGTTTGAGAATTGGCGCTTTCTACAGCGACGACCAAGCTCGCAGAGGGCTCTTGAGGTGTTATACACACAAAAACAGCGCTTACCAAATAAATTATCCTAATGATGACTGAATAGTCGAAAACGTTAGTAGTATAATTTAAAATTTAATTTTGTAATTATATTGTATTTGTGAAATTAAAAACAGTGTTTAAAAGTTAAAAGTGTTGTTTATTTGAATAACAAACCAAAAACATGAATTTTCACAGTGTTAATACACAAACCATAAAAAATATAAATTATCCTAATATTTTTATTATTATTGGGATGAATATTGAAGCGTTATTGTATGTGCAAACCATCGCAAAGTCTGTAAATTGTGATTGAAAACATCTCGATTGGCCATAACCGTGATTTCGCCATAAATTCGCGAAATGTCGCCGAGTGTCGGGCAAATCATATTACGACGGCGATACCGCGGCCTGTATCGATTTCATATAAATTCTTTAGAGATTGATGGCGCTTCCACGATTATTTTTTTAAATTATTGTTTTCCGCGAGGTTGTACCTGCTTTTACATACACGTGTATCTGTAATTTTGGCGGCTTATTCATTCATCTGTAACTCTGTCACCGTTCCGCTAGGGGTGGCCAGAGCCTCTGCAGAGCTGACTCAATTTCTTCATATCCTGACATACTGTAACTGTATCCTGCCGCCGTTCCACTAGGGGTGGCCGGTACCTCCGCTGATGCGCCTCCACTTTTTCTGTCCTTACAAACCACTTTCATTTCCTCAATATTAATAACCTTTTTCATACACACTCTTCTCTTATTCTCACTCTGCAGATTCCATTCTTTCGCAATCTCACCTATTTGGTCTAACCATTCTTTCCTCGGCCTTCTCCTTCCGCCCTTTCCTCTGACATTCCCTTTGTACACTTTCTTCGTTAGTCGTTCATCATCCATTCTTTCGAGATGTCCGAACCATCTCATCGTACCTCTTTCAATTCATCATCTTTTTCATACATTTTCTGCTTTTATATTTACTTTGTATGCCTCTTTCTCCACAATCTCCTCAATCTGATCACTCCATACTTTTCTCGGTCGTTCATTACCTCCTTTTCCTGTCATACTTCCTCTGTTTATAATTTTATGTTATATTTTTTGTACACTTACTGACTTTATTTAGATATTTTCTTAAGGTCATGTTGCTTTTAAATACCTAAATGTTATCTATTATTTGTCTTCCTTGAGTCACATCTGGTTCAGGGAAGGTCGGCAAGAGTTGCAGGGCATATGTTCATTTTAGATGTTATATGAATCTCGAATCTCATATATCTTTGCAACTTGGATTATGGATTATTATTACAGATAAGTAAACATGCACACACATAAACTTATACATTCATAGCAGTGTGTACACTTCGAAATATAATAAAGCACAGATTTTTCTCGTTTCAAGCTCACTTTCAAGTCGTATCGTTGGAACAACAAGCAAATAAATATATTTTTATTTTGTCTTGAAGCAGGCAAACACTAAGCGCGCATCCTCCCACTCCCGACGGCTCCATGCAAATGTAGAGAGAACCTCGTAAATATATTTTTCATTCCGCGCCATATATTCAAAATTGTGCGCGCCCGCCTCTTAAATCGCCCATTTAAATGCACCTCATTTATTCTCGGCTAAGGCCCGGTAGTTTCATCGTTAGCATATGTGACTTTAAACTGATAAAAAAAAACTACCCACTCGATTGACATAAGTGCGTCCTTTTCATGCTGTATAAAGTCGCTATGCTAACGATGAAACTACCGGGCCTAAGGCAACGAAATATTACACGCAGAGATTTAGAGATTTAACCCTCTGCACTTCAAGAGATGTTTGCTCGCTCTCTCAGTTCTTGTTTGCCGTATAGACCAGTACCCTTAGTACGAGTTGCAAAACTTGAGAAAAGTAAAGTTTACGGAAAATAGTTAGGTTTAAGTTAGAATTACGGTCGTTTGACATTTTGACAATTATATTTATTTTTTTTTAAACTGAACAATTTTAAAACTTAATTTAAATCGGATATTTAACGAACCGTTTAGAGAGAACTTACATCATTCTCGACGTTTCGTCAGCGACGTAGCCGACGTCTTCAGTTCATCCTCAGTCGCCGTACAGAGAGGATGTTCTCCTGAAGACGTCGGCTACGTCGCTGACGAAACGTCGAGAATGATGTAAGTTCTCTCTAAACGGTTCGTTAAATATCCGATTTAAATGAAGTTTTTAAATTGTTCAGTTTTAAAAAAAAATTATATAATTTACGGAAAATATTAAAGAGTTATACTCTTTATGGTCTTCGCAAAAGAGTTACAGTGATGGAGAAAATCAAGTTCAAACAAACAAAAACGGCAGATTTTGGGGGAAATCACTCTTTAATAATTGCCGTAAACTTTACATTACTCAAGTTTTGCAACTCGTACTAAGGGTAGATACAGGTTTGGAAGTCTCATCACCACGGTAATTCTTACCTACCAAATAACGTTAATATTTGCATGAAGACCTGTCAATTCAAGATGGCCGCAAGGGAACAGCTGATTAGTTTTCATACAAATATTACCGATATTCGGTAGGTAAGTATTACCGTGGTGATGAGACTTCCAGCCCTGACATTTTAATGCAGTTGCAAATTACGCGATGCAAATTACGCGATCTCTTTTAAAATAGCAATTCCTATTGGTTTATTTTGTCTGTAACTACTGTTTACAGTTAAGTATGTCATAAATTTTCATATATTTTCATTCTATCCTGATTTATCTTTCACTTATCTACTTCTATCTATGTGCGAATCTAAATTTCGATCCTCTCTGTAGTTTTGGTTTAAGAGTACCCATATTTTGAAAGCAGGAAACAAAAAAGGTTGACTTGATTTCTAAAATCTAAGTCGGAAAGATATATTGATATTCAAGTCTCATATTTAATGCATGCCCACTAGCAAGCACTGGAAGACTATGGTTTTAAGTATAAAGCGGTAAGCTCAACGGTGTTATTCATACACAGCAAATCCATGTCTCAACCACCAACTATCGTGAAAGTTCCGTACAGAAAAACGATAATCTAGAATTACTGCTGGGTCGGGTGACGACCATCGAGAAGGCTTTTAGCCAAAAAAAATTAAAGCATTGCATGAGCGTTCTGTGATACGCTTCCCCAGATGGAATTGTATTAACGGAACGGGTATAAGGATGGGTTTTCGCAATATATATATATACTAGCAGACTGACCATGCTGCGCACGGTTGTCTGCTAGGCCCTTCGGGCAGTGTAAGTCTGGCTTCGCAATAATTTTTCCTCACACCTCCTTCATAGTAACTAAATGCTTTAAGAAGTTATTTGAAAAAAAATTGCGGTAAAAGGGTTATTTAGTTCTTTCATGTTCTGAGTATCTTGTATGAAGCATGAGGTATGAGTCTGACCTCCCATAGGTACCTTAAAAAAATGTTCACTGAACGAATGTTTCTCTGTTTCTGAAAAGGCCGGCAAAAGTTGTAGGGCTTATGGTCAAGAGAGGCTGAAATTTGTATTTGTAATTACACATGCAGCGTTTGTAAGCGCAAACTCACTCATGTCTGCTTGGGGGCATGCATTCAATATGAATTATAAAATGCATGTATGCAACTTAGATTTATATTCTAAAATTAAAAACATCAAGTGCCACAATTATATGTTAGCGTGAACAAACATTTGCCAGCCTGAGCGTGTGAACTATATTTGAATTGATTTGCATTGAATATGAATTATAAAATGTATCTATGCAACTTAGATTAATATTCTAATATTAAAAACATCAAGTGCCACAATTATATGTTAGCGTGAAAAAACATTTGCCAGCTTGTGGGTGTGCATTGTATTTGAATCATCAAATCTCTTTTGTGCAACTTTAGATTATAAATTAAGATAACCGTTGTTTAAGGATTTTTCAAACTCAAATTCCTTGACTTAAGGGTTAGTATGAGGCTCACCACCCATATCGCATAAATGGGTTCACTTAACTAATGTTCCCCCTGTTTCTGAAAAGGTCGGCAAAAGTTGCAGAGCTTATGTGCATGAGAGGCCTTAATTTTAATTTGTAAGTTCACATGCAGCATTTTTAAGCGGAAACTCACTCGTGTCTCCATGGAAGCATGCATTGAATATGAATTATAAAATGTATCTATTCAACTTAGATTTATATTCTAATATTAAAAACATCAAGTGCCACAATTATATGTTAGCGTGAAATGACATTTGCCAGCTTATGGGTGTGCATTTAATTTTAATCATCAAATAAGTTTTTTGGCAACTTTAGATTATTAATTAAGATTAACGTTGTTTAAGGATTTTTCAAACTCAAAACCTTGACTGATAGGTTGGTATGCGGCTGACCACCCATACTGTGAAAAATGGTTCACTTTGTTAATGTCACCCCTGTTTCAGGGAAGGATGGCAAGAGTTGCAGGGCTTATGTTTATTTGAGATTGGGTTTTATAATGTAGGTCCACATGCGGCATGTGCCAGCGCGAAATCATACATGTCTGCTTGTGGGAATGCATTGAATATAAATCTTAAATGATATATATCCTTACAGCTTAGATTAGATTAGAAATTCCTTGACTTATGGGTTAGTATGAGCCTGAATACCCATATCGCAAAAAATGGTTCATTTGAAAAATGTTTCCCCTGTTTTTGAAAAGGGTGGCAAAAGTTGCAGGGCTCATGTTCATTACAGGCCTTAATTTGAATTTGTAAGTTCACATACAGCATTTATAAGCGCGAATCCACTCGTGTCTCCAGGGGGGCATGCATTGAATATGAATTATAAAAGTTATTGTATCTGTGCAACTTAGATTATATATTCTAATATTTAAAAAAAATCAAGCGCCACAACTATATGTTAGCGTGAAATGACATTTGCCAGTTTGTGGGCGTGCATTCAATTTGAATCATCAAATAACTTTTTTTGCAACTTTAGATTATAAATTAAATTTAACGTTGTTGAAGGATTTTTCAAACTCAAATTCCTTGACTTATATTATGTTAGTGTGAGCCTGTATATCCATATCGCAAAAAATGGTTCACTTGAAAAATGTTTCCCCTGTTTTTGAAAAGGTTGGCAAAAGTTGCAGGGCTTATGTTCATTATAGGCCTTAATTTTAATTTTTAAGTTAACATGCAGCATTTATAAGCGCGAACCCACTCATGTCTCCAGGGGGGCATGCATTGAATATGAATTATAAAAGTTATTGTATCTGTGCAACTTAGATTATATATTCTAAATATTTAAAAAAAATCAAGCGCCACAACTATATGTTAGCGTGAAATGACATTTGCCAGTTTGTGGGCGTGCATTCAATTTGAATCATCAAATTTTTAAGGTTTTGTTATTTTTTATATTTAAATGTAATTTATTATTCATATTCCTTGACTTATAGGTTGGTATGAGGCTGACCACCCATACTGTAAAAAATGGTTCACTTTGCCAGTGTCACCCCTGTTTCAGGGAAGGTCGGCAAAAGTTGTGGGGCTTATGTTCATTTGAGGTTTGAATTTTATTTGTAAGTACACAATCAGCATTTGTAAGCGCGAACTACATGTGTTTGTTTGTGGGCATACATCTGAGAGCTTTGAATGAATATATCCTTGCAACTTAGATTATTATTATTATTATTAAATAACTTTTTTTGCAACTTTAGATTATAAATTAAGATTACCGTTGTTTAAGGATTTTTCAAACTCAAATTCCTTGACTTAAGGGTTAGTATGAGGCTTACCACCCATATCGCATAAATGGGTTCACTTAACAAATGTGTCCCCTGTTTCTGAAAAGGTCAGCAAAAGTTGCAGGGCTTATGGTCATGAGAGGCTGAAATTTTTATTTGTAAATACACATGCAGCATTTGTAAGCGCAAACTCACTCGTGTCTCCGTGCAGGAGTGCATTGAATATGAATTATAAATGTTAATGCGTCTATGCAACTTAGATTGTATATTATAATAATACTTAAAAAAAATTAAATGCCGCAATAAGTATGGTTTCATATAAAAAGTTGACCTAATCGATCGTCATTATTTCTAAAAAATACATGTTATAACAGCTGGTTGAAGTATAATTTTGAAATGAATAAAAAATATAGGTAGGTAGGTACTCAACGGAATTCAACCGAAAAAGAATCGACTTGGCAATGGCAGCGATGGCAACTTTGAAGCCTATGTTGAAGTGCGGGCAATTTATTTGAAATTCGAATGTCAAAATGAGTTTTGTTTCTCGCATAGGTTTTACATAAAAAGGTGTTGTGATTGATCATGTTTATTTATTTAAAAAACAACAATTTAAAATCTACTAATGATGAGGAAGCACATCCCAAGTCCTGAACAATATTTGTTGTGAATATGACGTGCATCTGTTCAGGAGTTCTTCAGTTTGAATGCCATTAACGCACAATTATTTTGTATGGGGAGGCCGTTCATTTTTATAAAGATAAGGGATGTCAGGCTTATTTGTTTTAAATTACACATGATAAGAGAGCGCCGTTTTTGTGTGTGTCACACCTCAAGGGCCCTCTCCGATCACGGATAAGACTTTTTGAAAAGGTGCGTCTTGAGAGCTCCGCAAAATATACCCATAGATTCGGAGTTCTTCACTCCGGGTGGCAGTCTGTTCCACTCCACCGGACCCGCAACACGGAAAGCACGGTCTCCAAAATTTGTACGGATTCGCAATGTCTTCGATCCATGGATTAGCTATGCCTATGGATCAAACGTGTTGTGAATGACCTAGAAAGTTATTGTTTTGGGATAGGAGAAGTTAGAAAAACGAAAAAAAAACAGATAGATAGCGATATGTAGGTGTTAAATAACTGCAAGTAAAGTTTACGTGCAGTCTGGACCCCATGGGGTAGCGTAGGGTTAAGCCTGTGACGGAGGGACTTCACACTTTGCATGTCATTTGCATGATATGACGTTGACAGAAATGGCGACACCGCACTTAGACGTACCGCGAGAACTGTTCTTAATATGTACATTGGAAAAACAAACGTAGACATCTATTTCTATGGCGTTATAACAGTAAAGAACAAGAGCGAGAAGGTTCTCGAACACACTCCATCTATAATGTAGGTATAATAAAAATCGCAAAGTGGTTTTAACATTTAAAATTCATGTAAAATGCATGCCCACACATACATAGATATGTGTATATTCGCTTGGGGACTTACAACATAAAAGCGCAATCTAGATGAACATAAGCCTTGCTAATCTTGCCGACCTTTCCTGAAGCAGGGGTGAATTCAAAGTGAACCGTTTTTTACAGTATGAGTAGTCAGCCTGATACCAAACTACATATCGACTGACAGCGCTAAGTCAAAAAAGATAGTTTTGCAGGAAAGGCAATTGAATGTTATTTATTCCATGGAGAACAATGCCTAAACTATTTTTTACGTTCATTTATTAACGCATTTAAAAGAGATAGAGACACGTCTGTCATCTTGGAATGAAGATAATGATTTTCTACCCCAGGAAATGGAAATAAGTCAAAAACCTCAATTTCGGAATTACTGCCTTCTTCCTTGGAGCAGTCGATATAATATAATCTATAATCTAAGTTGCAAAGATATATTAACATTCCAAACTCATATCAAATGAATGTCCACAAACAGTCACGCGTAAGTTCGCGCTTACAAATGCTGCATGTGTATTTACAAATTAGAATCTAAACTTCAAATAACCATAAGCGTTGCAACGTTGGCCGACCTTCCCTGAAAGAGGGGTGACATTTTTAAAGTGAACCATTTTTTACAGTATCGTAGGTCAGCCTCATACCAACCTATAAGGCAAGGAAGATATATAAATTGTTTTCATTTTCTTATTAAACCACACTTACACTTCAATCGATACGTGAGTAAAAAGTTACAATGGAAATGTTTGGGGATATCCTTGTGGGTACCTACATTTTTTACGTTCTGGGGAAACGTGGCGCTTCCTTGAAATATTTCCTTTGTGTCATCGTAAGATAAAAGTATAATCTTCATAACGCTGTTTGTTTTGGCGGGAAATGCTTTATGTCGATAGATAAAGTCTAAAATACTTCCATGGTAGAGTCGAGTCAGAGCAGTTAAATCAAACCTCAACAACCGTTTGTCTTGGTCATCGTCGGTACAACGGTTTTGTGAATAGACACACACTGAAAATCTGTGACTCACCCGTCGTCCAAAGCAAATTCGCCATAAAAGAATAATAATCCGTGGATCAAGTGTAGATTAAATTGAAACTTGGTGAATAGCACAGATTTTTATGCTCACAAACGCTTTTCGTAAAGAAACTCACAATCTTTTTTTTAATCCAAAATTATCAGTCCTTCATGATGCATTTTTTTATTGTCACTTAATAGAATGTGAAAGCTGTCACTTTTTTGACTTGATTAATACCTAGTTCACTTTTACTTCCTTCTTTTGCAATGAAAATACCTCTATTTGGAGATTAGACAAACAAGCATAAAAGTGATATGTTATACACATTTTTTAATATGATTATTTATGCTTTATTTTGTGTAAGCTTTGTATTGTAAGCAATCCTCTTTCTATTTACTTATTTTGAAATGGCAAGGTTACCAAATAAAATTTTATTGTAACTCAAACTGCTAAATTTAATCTAATCTTATCTAAGTTGCAAAATATATATAACATATAAGACTCACATTAAATGCACTTTAACAAACAGACATGCACAAGTTCGCGCTTAAACATGCCGCATGTGGTCCAACAATATAAAAACCCGAATCTCACATGGACGTACACCCTGCAACCCGTGCCGACCTTCCCTGAAAACAGGGGTGATATCGGCAAAGTGAAACATTTTCTACAGCATGGGTGGTCAGCCGCATACCAACATATAAGTCAAAGAACAAAGCTAAATGGTTCCCGAAAACGGAAAACTAAATGGTTCCCGAAAAACTTAGATTTGCTATTGAATTCCTGATTTTAATCAGTCACTGAAAGCAAAATTAATTAATTCAGTTGATTCTGTTGTTACTTTTTTTCTGATAAACAGTGAAAATTAAGAAAACATCATATAAATAAAGCTATTTTTTGTTTAACGTAGTTTATTTTCACAATAATATTTAATATCTCGAGTACTTTCGACCTTCAATATTCAGGCCATTATCAAGAGTGATGTATAAAAAATTAAAATTATTAAGAACAAACCATAGATCAAAATTATATAAATTCAAATAAATAGGTAGGTATAGGTACAATAAATATGAACTTAATTAAAATTAAATACAACAGTCAAAAATTAAAATAAAGAAAACATAAAATAATATATAATAATTACAATATCCGGGGGTCAAAAAATAAATAAAATAAAATAAAATATTTAAAGCACAAATAAAATTATTGAGTCAACACAAAAAGACAAATAATAATAATAACAACAAAATGACAAAGAATAAAACTAAAATTAAGGGGATTGGGTTATGGCGGATTGCGGAGAGGAGCAATGAGCAGGGGGGAAGCTAGAGGGATTTGAATATTTACAATAGGGCCATTCTGCTTACATTTATGAATTTCAATTGTTTCTAGGGCATTTAGTTGCCTGTATTTACATTCCGAGTGCAGTACTCGAGATATTAAATATTATTGTGAAAATAAACTACGTTAAACAAAAAATAGCTTTATTTTAAAAAAATGAATTTTCACTGTGTGAATACACAAACCCTACAAAATCATCATATAAATATTCATGAAAGACGCTCTATTTTGTTTCAACATTATTTTACAAATTTTGACGATAGTTGAGGTTACATGGTACATTCTGTAACACTTAAATAATACTAACACAAGACAGGGAGATATCACGTTTCGGCTGTGACAAGTTTGACACGGAAAGGCTTTTGTTTTTATTTCAGTTCGCAACAAGTTTTTCAGAGGAATTTTTATCGATGATTATTGGCAAAGTTTTGTGATGAAATTCAATTTCATATAACATTGTACGTGGGTTATTTGGCACTCCCGAACTATTGCATATAGGCCTACATAAAAGTTATTACCTTCCCGCATGAAAAACAAATTCAGAGATTTGGTATTCACAAAATCCTCTGATCATTTTTTATTTGTTTTGTACTAAACTGATTTTCAAATAGCGTCAGAACCTTATGGTCTCTCAATCATCCACAATCCTGTGTTTCAAAGATAAATTAACATTTTGTAAAACTCTGTGTTTTTTTTTATAATTTTTTTATAATTATTTATTAACATTTTAAGTTTAAATATCAAATGCATCCCCACAAACAGGCAAAATATATTATAGGTTCACGCTTACAAATGCTACATGGGTTTGTGTATTGAAATTGTGAACATTCGTATTTGATTTCTACTATTTTTTTTAAAACCATAATCATTCTAACTAAATACTGTTTTATTTCGAACAATTTATTAATTTTATTTTAATTCAAATACACGAACGTTTTTAATCTCAAGATCATCTTTAGTTCGTGGTCTACGATCTAAATCTAAATCTAAGCTGCAAAGATATGTATCATTTGAGATTCATATTAAATGCATTCCCACAAGCAGCTTACACATGCCGCATGTGGACCTACAATATAAAAAAACCCAATCTTAAGTGAACATAAGCCCTGCAACTTTGCAACCCTGCGACGTGATTATTAACGAAAATTAAATTTACAAATCGAGTGAAAATAAAATAGTGCTTAATAAGACTTAAGCTCTTCGCTGGGTTGAAAAATTCACGAAGCCTTTACCACAGACCGGTCACTAAAGGTCCATCCAGCCTTACAGCAACTGGGTCTTGCTTGAGTATTGGCGCTTTGTAGCGATCACCAAGCTCGCAAACAACACCTCTGCGTTACTACAACAAGTGTCATAGACCCTAAGAGGCTCTGAGTCTCCCGTACAGGATTTCTTGAAAGAAATGTTTTTGATATCATTAATAGATGAAGCATTCACTTTGTAACCTTTAATTTTTTAAATATTAAAATTGAAAACCGAAAACAGTTTTTATATGGTTACGGGGCGAGTAAAATTTACTAATATATGACCGGTTTCGGAAACAATGTTTCCATCATCAGATACTTATAAAATATTACGTTTCCGAAACCGGTCGCACATTAATAATAATAATAATAACAATAATACTAGGATGATTTATTTGGTGAGCGCTGTTTTTGTGTGTATCACACCTCAAGAGCCCTCTGCAAGCTTGGTCGTCGCTGTAGAAAGCGAAGAGGGCATTTGGAAATATAAATGTATATTTTTGTGCTCCGCCGGGATTTGAATCCACAACCTTCCATTACGAGTCCGAAGTGTTGCCACTGGACTACGGACTGGTCCAAGAAATGCCAGCAACACGCGGTGTACTTAGCGGTCACCCATCCAAGTAGCATCCGCGCCCAATGTTTAATTAATAAATTTTACTCGCCCCATAACCATATACAAATTGTTTTTGATTTTTTATGTTTTAAAAATGTTTTTGTTCTAAAAAATTTAAGTAGTAGAAATGTACAATTTTTGGTAACATTTTCGACTTGCACACAGAGTATCCACAGCCGGTAGGTCCCAGCAGGTTAGTCTCGTTTATTGGAAAGTACGAGCTTAAACTCGGTCCATTGTGGGGATTATAAAGACGGCGAGCTCCGTGAGATATTTTGTGTTTACAAAGGCCATATTTCCTGCGGAGAGGTCCCCACTTCATTGATCCCCTTCGACCGCAATAATATACAGAACTTGAAAATATGTGCAACTTACAGGGGACCTGGAACGGCGGGGTAGATTCAATACATGCCTGATAGCAGCAGATGTTTTATTTTCAACTCACGCAAAACGCAAAAATCGTACTCATATAGTGTAACCTCTAGCTGCGTTCTTTCCAAAGAGATCGCATGGGGTGAGTGAAGCTATTTCGTTGTTGGGATGGTCGAGGGATTAAGGCGTTGACACTCGAATTTGCGCTATCGACACTACATAAGTGCTAAGTGACCAAGCTCGTAAAAGTTTGGTCGATAGTTTAGTTGGTAGAACGCTTGCGTTTCATGCCGAGAGCAAGGGTTCGATCACCACCTATATATAACCTGAGGTGTCAAAAATGATTTCCCGTTTCGGTGTCTCTATCATACCCAAAATAAATACCTGCAAGGTGTACTCAGCCATCAAAAAAAATGGGAAACCCCATTTCAACTAAAAGTGGTTGGTATGAAGCAGGCGTAAAAATCCCATAAAAATAAAAAGGTGTCGAATTGCAGCATGCCACCTCTTCGGGGATAGCGCAAGCAAGATGTTACCCTACATATGTAGCTTAGTTGCGCTACGTTGCGTTGCGTATCACATTCTCCGGTTTTGTATGAAAATCAAAATATGAAAGGTTTCCTGGTAGAGCGTGGTCGTTGTGAACTGAAGTCATAATAATAGTAATATTAGGATGATTTATTTGGTGAGCGCTGTTTTTGTGTGTATCACACCTCAAGAGCTCTCTAGTCCACATTCTTATGGTATGATTTCACTACTCAGTATTTTTTTCGCCCACCTGCTTATTACGAAAATTTTTCAGTTTTTTTTATTTTTTTATTCAAGGCAGCGACACAAATTGCTGGTATGGATTCAATGTATTATTAGCGTGGATCGTCCCCAATGGCGGATATAAGATGAGCCCCGCGCCAGGGCCGATAGGGCACGCGAAGCGCCACCAGAAAGGGCCCTTTTCGCCTCTTGGGGGCCCCCTCCGCCGCCATTACCGTTCTTCATTACAACAATGGGGCCCCCTTCACTGAATTTTCATCATTAGATACCAGATAAATCACGATTTCCTTCGCTCTCTTCACACAAAAAAAGTGCCTTCATTTTTATTTTTTTTCCTGCTCTCGTTTCTCGACTCAACGAAAACAAATCAGCTGTTTGTTGTTTGAATGAATGACGTCAGAAAATTGAAAACGACGCAAAACTAAACGTCGTCACCCGGCCGGGTTGCTAGGAGAAAGATATACATTTATTGGGTTGTTTATAACTAAGGATTGTTTATAAGATAAGGAATCCTTAAATTATAGGTTGGTATGAGGCTGACCCATACTGTAAAAAATGGTTCACTTTGCCAATGTCACCTCTGTGTCAGGGAAGGTCGGCAAAAGTTCATTTTTGAGGTTTGGATTTTATTTGTATGTACACATTTGATACGGCATACATTTGATATGAGCTTTAAATAACAATATATCTTTACAACTTAGATTATGGATAGATTATAGATTATAGATGGCAGTCCCACAAAAGCATGACGTTTCTTTGCCGATGAAAAAAAATCCAAATTCAAAAATGTTCGTTACCTACTCATTTGATTGGACCGGTCCGTAGTCCAGTGGCAACATTTCAGACTCATAAAATGGAAGTTTGTGGATTCGGATCCCGGCGGAGCACAAAAATATACCATTTATATTTCCAAATGGGCTCTTCGCTGGGTTGAAAAATTCATAAACCTTTACCAAAGACCGGTCACTATACACGTCAATGAAGGGCTCCCGTCAGGCACATTAGCTTCAGTAACCTCGACGTTCTGGGGAGGGTGGGACTTCTTAGAGTCATGCGTTAGCCCCTGATTTGAGGATCCTCTTTTTCCTTTCTTGAGTAG
The DNA here is from genome assembly GCA_951799405.1 of Agapetus fuscipes. Taxonomy (NCBI): domain Eukaryota; kingdom Metazoa; phylum Arthropoda; class Insecta; order Trichoptera; family Glossosomatidae; genus Agapetus; species Agapetus fuscipes. The sequence continues at coordinate 4,785,149 of OX637349.1, forward strand.
AGTAACTTTAGCTGATTAACTTCAACGGGAAGGCCTTCCGCCGCCAAAAAAACATTGCAAGTGAAGTATCACCAAGTGAAGCGACTCCGCATGAGTTGTATGAACTTGGTGGGTGGAGGTGGGTAAAGTGCCACTGAAAGGTCCATCCAACCTTACACCAACTGGGTCTTGCTTGAGAATTGGCGCTTTCTACAGCGACGACCAAGCTCGCAGAGGGCTCTTGAGGTGTGATACACACAAAAACAGCGCTCACCAAACCTTCGGGCTAACATAAAATATAAAGCCACGTTACATCTATGATGCAAAGATATTATATTGACATTTCAGGCTTATATTTTATACATGCCCAAACGTGTAAGTTCGCGCTTAGACGTGCTGCATGTGTAGGTACTAACAAAAAAAAAGCATGGGGTCAGCCTCATACCATCTTATTAGTTAGGTTGGTATGACCAAATTTATGACGTATAATACCAACCTGTGATGATGATGATGATGATGATGAGTTGATGATTTCTTTATAGCGCCGTTTCGTGATGTAGTCACTCCAAGGGCTACGTTACGTTATTTAGAAAAAAAAAAATATAAAAGTAAGTGGAAAAAAATCAAAAGCGTATTTTTTAATGTTCTTAGAATGAAACAGTGTTTTTTAATCCTAAAAAAATAAAAAATACTTAAATTTATGCTTCCTGTTACAATAACTGACGATTTTAATATTATTTTGAAAATTAAAATAACCCGTGAAACACGTGCTGAAATTGTTTAATTTGAAATTCAATTTTTAATATATGAATATTTAACAAACCCGAGGCTGTTTAACCTTGTTGTATTAAAAAAATATATTCAAATATAAACTTGTGTTTTTTTTCAGTAAACCAAATTGTTTTCATTATTTTGGCATATTTTTCACAGATACCAATCTATATTGGACCGGTCCGTAGTCCGTAGTGGCAACACTTCGGACTCGTAAATGGAAGGTTGTGGATTCGGATCCCGGCGGAGCACACAAAATATACCATTCATATTTCGAATGTGCTCTTCACTGAGTTGAAAAATTCATAAATCTTTACCAAAGACCGGTCACTGAAAGGTCCATCCAACCTTACAACAACTGGGTCTTGCTTGAGAATTGGCGCTTTCTACAGCGACGACCAAGCTCGCAGAGGGCTCTTGAGGTGTGATACACACAAAAACAGCGCTCACCAAATGAATCATCTTAATATTATTATCTATATCTATAAAGAAGGATGTGTGTATGTATGTATGTATGTATGTATGTATGTATGTATGTATGTATGTATGTATGTATGTATGTATGTCCCCTATAGACTCATAAACCGCTCATCCGATTTTGACGAAATTTTCAGAAAACATGTAACATATTCTTAGAACGAATCCTGTGAAGTTTAATGGTGATCAAATAAACAGTGGTTCTCAATTCTCGATATTTCAGCAACGAGGTCGGTAAATTTTGAAACCACCCAATAGAAGAAGACCATTATATTCAACTACAATACATAATCTTAGTTGCAAATATACATTTACATTAAAGATTCATATAAAATGCATGCTCACAAGTAGACACCTGTAAGTTCACGCTTACAAATGCTGCATGTGTACCCACTCATAATTTAAAATCCAAATCTAAAATGAACAACCCAGTAACTTTTACTTTACGCCAACTTGAAATGGATGTTATTCAGCTCCTGAGTGGCTTGACACTCATTTCTTATGAAGGCTGAGTAAGCCTTGCCGGTATTTTATTTTGGGTTTAAAATAAACACTGAAACGGGAAATAATTTCTGACAACTTCGGTGGGATTCTAACTCGAGATCTCGGCATGGAATGCAATCTATCTATCTATGTATATCTATAAAGAAGGATGTGTGTATGTATGTATGTATGTATGTATGTATGTATGTATGTATGTATGTATCTATAATCTATAATCTAAGTTGCAAGGATATATTCATTTAAAGCTCTCAGATGTAAGCCCACAAACCAACAAGTGTAGTTCGCGCTTACAAATGCTGAATGTGTACTTACAAATAAAATCCAAACCTCAAATGAACATAAGCCCCACAACTTTTGCCGACCTTCCCTGAAACAGGGGTGACATTGGCAAAGTGAACCATTTTTTACAGTATGGGTGGTCAGCCTCATACCAACCTATAAGTCAAGGAATATGAATAAAAAATTACATTTAAATATATAAAAGAACAAAACCTTACAAAGAAATCTATACAAAAAAAGTCAGAAATTTCCTATGCAAAAAATGTAGCAAATGAATACACCAACACTAAAAATCACCATTGCAGATTAGCCGCCACTTCTTCCTGTCCTTGCACACTTCTTTCATTTCATCCAGAGTATGTATGTATGTATGTATGTATGTATGTATGTATGTATGTATGTATGTATGTATGTATGTATGTATGTATGTATGTATGTATGTATGTATGTATGTATGTATGTATGTATGTATGTATGTATGTATGTATGTATGTATGTATGTATGTATGTATGTATGTATGTATGTATGTATGTATGTATGTATGTATGTATGTATGTATGTATGTATGTATGTATGTATGTATATGTATGTATGTATGTATGTTCCCTATAGACTCATAAACCGCTCATCCGATTTTGACGAAATTTTCAGGAAACATGTAACATATTTTTAGAATGAATCCTGTGAAGTTTGATGGTGATCAAATAAACAATGGTTCTCAATTCTCAATATTTCAGCAACGAGATCGGTAAATTTTGAAACCACCCAATAGAAGAAGACCATTATATTCAACTACAATACATAATCTTAGTTGCAAATATACATTTACATTAAAGATTCATATAAAATGCATGCTCACAAGTAGACACATGTAAGTTCACGCTTACAAATGCTGCATGTGTACCTACTCATAATTTAAAATCCAAATCTAAAATGAACAACCCAGTAACTTTTACTTTACGCCAACTTGAAATGGATGTTATTCAGCTCCTGAGTGGCTTGACACTCATTTCTTATGAAGGCTGAGTAAGTCTTGCCGGTATTTTATTTTGGGTTAGAAATAAACACTGAAACGAGAAATAATTTCTGACAACTTCAGTGGGATTCTAACTCGAGATCTCGGCATGGAATGCAGTTACTCTACCAACTAAGCTATAGACCGGACTTTTTACAAATATGGTGGATCGATATTGGTTTGGTTAGGGATAAGCAACCTGCGGCTCACCAGCCACATGCGGCTCTTTGGGTGTGAAGTTACGGCTCTTTAGCTTCATACGCAAATATAAAAAAAACACAGAATTATACTTCTGATCGAAAAAAACTAAATCGTTCTGAATCGATTAACGATCTCTCCGCTACTCGCTTTTCACCCCCCACCCTCCCCCCGCCCCATCGACGCTATTTATTGTTGGCAAAAAAACATTTGTGGCTCTTTACAAATCCAAATCCAAAATAAGATATGTATCATTTGAGATTCACATCAAATGCATTCCCATAAGCAGACACGCATAATTTCACGCTCACACATACCGCATGTGGAACTACAATATAAAAACCCAATCTTAAATGAACATAAGCCCTGCAACTCTTGCCGACCTTCCCTGAAACAGAGGCGACATTGGCAAAGTGAACCATTTTTTACAGTACGGGTGGTCAGCCTCATACCAACCTATAAGTCAAGGAAAAACTTTGAAATTTGTAAATTGTAATTTTTGGCTCTTCCGACTCAAAAGGTTGCCAACCCCTGGCCTAGACAAAAGTTCCAAATTAAAAAATGTTATTCAAGTATTCCAAGTTGAATTTTAGAAATGTAAGAAAGCTTTTATATCCCGCACTTATAAAAAATACGATAAACGAAAGTTCGTAGGTCACAACTAGAAGACCATATTGAAATATAATATTATTATTAAAACCTTTTATTGAAACATACTTTTAATTAAAATATACATAATATAGTTGTTTTTTCAAAAAACGCATTTCTGTAAAATTATATACTCACCACAAATTTCAATATCGTTTTTTTCTCGGCGGTTAAACGTCTTTCTTCTATGTGACAATGGTCCAAAGCAACCAAAATAAACAAAATGTTTGCCTTTTACCTAACCCGGCCGTGCGACTTACAATTTTGTTGTCAATAGAAAATGTTCCGTGTGCACTACCTAAAACTTTCACTTATTGAAATAATGGATAGAGCACATTTTAAATGTAGGGAAAAAATGTGAATTCACTTGGCCGGGATAAAGACAGGACAGGGAGTCAAAAATTCAACATAAATTAAACACTTTTATGGAGATAGTTGAAAAAACACTTAAGTGCATCATATTGTATGAAGCATTTTCCCCAACTGCATACGTGTCACAGTGCGGTTACATTGAAAAATATTCTTGATTGTTTGGAATACATTTATTTCTTCACTTTGCTCAAAGAGTATAGTGAATTTTATTGATTAGTTCTTTAATTGTATCATTATAAAATTTAATTTATTGTTTATATTCTTTTCTTGTATAGGTCAATATGCATCTGACCAACTATAAATAGAAAATGGTTCACTCTGCCAATGTCACCCCTGTTTCAGGGAAGGTCAGCAAAGAGTTGCAGGGTGTATGTTCATTTGAGATTTGGGTTTTTATGTTGTAGGTTCACACGCAGAATGTGCAAGTGTGAACTTATACGTGTCTGCTTGTGGGCATGCACTTAATGTGAATTCCAAATGTAACAATTATATCCATGCAACTTAGAATAGATTAGATGAGTGACGTTACATAGCCGATTTTTTTATCTTAAATATAAATGGAGCACCGCAATCGATTTTCCCTATGCTTGGCTCTGCTGCTTAACAGTTGTACCTAGACCTTTTTTTTTTAGAAAACGTGAAGATTAACCTAGAGATAAATTGTGTGAAGCTTGATTCCGATTAGCACACTTTTTTTTGTTGATCCTGTTGTTTTCTCTTTTATCTGTAGAAAAAAATTGATACCACATGCCCAAATGGCGTAGTGAAACACGCCGGGTACTGCTAGTTATCTATCTATAACTATAAAGAAGGATGTATGTATGTATGTATGTATGTATGTATGTATGTATGTATGTATGTATGTATGTATGTCCCCTATAGACTCATAAACCGCTCATCCGATTTTGACGAAATTTTCAGGAAACATGTAACATATTCTTAGAACGAATCCTGTGAAGTTTGATGGTGATCAAATAAACAGTGGTTCTCAATTCTCGATATTTCAGCAACGAGGTCGGTAAATTTTGAAACCACCCAATAGAAGAAGACCATTATATTCAACTACAATACATAATCTTAGTTGCAAATATACATTAACATTAAAGATTCATATAAAATGCATGCTCACAAGTAGACACATGTAAGTTCACGCTTACAAATGCTGCATGTGTACCCACTCATAATTTAAAATCCAAATCTAAAATGAACAACCCAGTAACTTTTACTGTACGCCAACTTGAAATAGATGTTATTCAGCTCCTGAGTGGCTTGAAACTCATTTCTTATGAAGGCTGAGTAAGCCTTGCCGGTATTTTATTTTGGGTTTAAAATAAACACTGAAACGGGAAATAATTTCTGACAACTTCGGTGGGATTCTAACTCGAGATCTCGGCATGGAATGCAATCTATCTATCTATATCTATAAAGAAGGATGTGTGTATGTATGTATGTATGTATGTATGTATGTATGTATGTATGTATGTATGTATGTATGTATGTATGTATGTATGTATGTATGTATGTATGTATGTATGTATGTATGTATGTATGTATGTATGTATGTATGTATGTATGTATGTATGTATGTATGTATGTATGTATGTATGTATGTATGTATGTATGTATGTATGTATGTATGTATGTATGTATGTATGTATGTATGTATGTATGTATGTATGTATGTATGTATGTATGTTCCTATACTCATAAACCGCTTATCCGATTTTGACGAAATTTTCAGGAAACATGTAACATATTTTTAGAATGAATCCTGTGAAGTTTGATGGTGATCAAATAAACAATGGTTCTCAATTCTCAATATTTCAGCAACGAGGTCGGTAAATTTTGAAACCACCCAATAGAAGAAGACCATTATATTCAACTACAATACATAATCTTAGTTGCAAATATACATTTACATTAAAGATTCATATAAAATGCATGCTCACAAGAAGACACATGTAAGTTCACGCTTACAAATGCTGCATGTGTACCTACTCACAATTTAAAATCCAAATCTAAAATGAACAACCCAGTAACTTTTACTTTACGCCAACTTGAAATAGATGTTATTCAGCTCCTGAGTGGCTTGACACTCATTTCTTATGAAGGCTGAGTAAGCCTTGCCGGTATTTTATTTTGGGTTAGAAATAAACACTGAAACGAGAAATAATTTCTGACAACTTCAGTGGGATTCTTACTCAAGATCTCGGCATGGAATGCAGTTACTTTACCAACTAAGCTATAGACCGGACTTTTTACAAATATGGTGGATCGATATCGGTTTGGTTAGGGGTAAGCAACCTGCGGCTCACCAGCCACATGCGGCTCTTTGAGTGTGAAGTTACGGCTCTTTAGCTTCATACGCAAATATAAAAAAAACACAGAATTATACTTCTGATCGAAAAAAACTAAATCGTTCTAAATCGATTAACGATCTCTCCGCTACTTGTACTCGCTTTTCACCCCCCACCCTCCCCCCACCCCATCGACGCTATTTATTGTTGGCAAGAAAACATTTGTGGCTCTTTACAAATCCAAATCCAAAATAAGATATGTATCATTTGAGATTCACATCAAATGCATTCCCATAAGCAGACACGCATAATGGAACATACCGCATGTGGAACTACAATATAAAAACCCAATCTTAAATGAACATAAGCCCTGCAACTCTTGCCGACCTTCCCTGAAACAGGGGCGATATTGGCAAAGTGAACCATTTTTTACAGTATGGGTGGTCAGCCTCATACCAACCTATAAGTCAAGGAAAAACTTTGAAATTTGTAATTTTTGGCTCTTCCGACTCAAAAGGTTGCCGATCCCTGGCCTAGACAAAAGTTCCAAATTAAAAAATGTTATTCAAGTATTCCAAGTTGAATTTTAGAAATGTAAGAAGCTTTTATATCCCGCACTTATAAAAAATACGATAAACGAAAGTTGGTAGGTCACAACTAGAAGACCATATTGAAATATATTATTATTATTAAAACCTTTTATTGAAACATACTTTTAATTAAAATATACATAATATAGTTGTTTTTTCAAAAAACGCATTTCTGTAAAATTATATACTCACCACAAATTTAAAGATCGTTTTTTTCTCGGCGGTTAAACGTCTTTCTTCTATGTGACAATGGTCCAAAGCAACCAAGATAAACAAAATGTTTGCCTTTTACCTAACCCGGCCGTGCGACTTACAATTTTGTTATCGATAGAAAATGTTCCGTGTGCACTACCTAAAACTTTCACTTATTGAAATAATGGATAGAGCACATTTTAAATGTGGGGAAAAAATGTGAATTCACTTGGCCGGGATAAAGACAGGACAGGGAGTCAAAAATTCAACATAAATTAAACACTTTTATGGAGATAGTTGAAAAAACACTTAAGTGCATCATATTGTATGAAGCATTTTCCCCAACTGCATACGTTTCACAGTGCGGTTACATTGAAAAATATTCCTGATTGTTTGGAATACATTTATTTCTTCACTTTGCTCAAAGAGTATAGTGAATTTTATAGATTAGTTCTTTAATTGTATGATTATAAAATTTAATTTATTGTTTATATTCTTTTCTTGTATAGGTCAATATGCATCTGACCAACTATAAATAGAAAATGGTTCACTCTGCCAATGTCACCCCTGTTTCAGGGAAGGTCAGCAAAGAGTTGCAGGGTGTATGTTCATTTGAGATTTGGGTTTTTATGTTGTAGGTTCACACGCAGAATGTGCAAGTGTGAACTTATACGTGTCTGCTTGTGGGCATGCACTTAATGTGAATTCCAAATGTAACAATTATATCCATGCAACTTAGAATAGATTAGATGAGTGACGTTACATAGCCGATTTTTTTATCTTAAATATAAATGGAGCACCGCAATCGATTTTCCCTATGCTTGGCTCTGCTGCTTAACAGTTGTACCTAGACCTTTTTTTTTAGAAAACGTGAAGATTAACCTAGAGATAAATTGTGTGAAGCTTGATTCCGATTAGCACACTTTTTTTTTTGATCCTGTTGTTTCCTCTTTTATCTGTTGAAAAAAATTGATACCATATGCCCAAATGGCGTAGTGAAACACGCCGGGTACTGCTAGTATATCTATAAAGAAGGATGTGTGTATGTATGTATGTATGTATGTATGTCCCCTATAGACTCATAAACCGCTCATCCGATTTTGACGAAATTTTCAGGAAACATGTAACATATTCTTAGAACGAATCCTGTGAAGTTTGATGGTGATCAAATAAACAGTGGTTCTCAATTCTCGATATTTCAGCAACGAGGTCGGTAAATTTTGAAACCACCCAATAGAAGAAGACCATTATATTCAACTACAATACATAATCTTAGTTGCAAATATACATTTACATTAAAGATTCATATAAAATGCATGCTCACAAGTAGACACATGTAAGTTCACGCTTACAAATGCTGCATGTGTACTCCATCCATTTGATTTATTGTAACGAATTTATTTAAATGAAAAACGGGGGGTCTGTGAGGGGGGGGGGGTGGGCAAAAGACGGAATTGTTGGATTAAATTACCTAGCGCTGAACTTCCACGTTGGAATGGCCTATTTGATGACAATGCATCGTGCCCTAAGTAGGCGCCATTTATTCGCGATATCCAATTTAAAATGGGCCCAACATCGCTCCAGCTACTAAAAACAGAAATGCTCATCAAATCCTGGAAGTATTTTTTATACTAGCTCACAAGTATTTTCCAGGAAATACTAAAAAAAGAAAACACGGAAATTCTCTTATTTCTGGATACTTTATTTTTTTATTTTTGATGTTTGCCTCGTGTATTTTGACAATGAGTCCGGTCGATAGCTCAGTTGGTAGAGTGCTTGCATGCCATGCCGAGAGCTTGGGCTTGAATTCCACCGAGTAATTCCACAGAAATAATTTCCCGTTTCGGTACTTATTTCAAAAACCTAGGCGCGTGCATAGGATATAGGCAAATATAATCTAAGTTGGAAAGATATATTAACATTAAAAGCTCATATCAAATGCATGCCCACCAAACAAACACGTGTAGTTTGCGCTTACAAATGCTGAATGTATACTTAAAGATAAAATCCAAACTTCAAATGAACATACACCCTACAACTTTTGCCGACCTTCCCTGACACAGAAGACACATTGGCAAAGTGAACCATTTTTTTTTTCAAATAAATGTCGGAAAAATATTTTCTCCCATTCCTTTAAAATAACCCATTTGAAATTGACTAAAGTGCTAACGATGGGTCCAATCGAACTTCAACTTTGAATTTTAAATCTGAATATCAAGCTTAAATGGTTTTTTTACCATATCGCTCCCTTGTCCGGTCGATAGCTCAGGTGGTAGAGTGCTTGCATTCCATGCCGAAAGCTCGGGTTCGAATCCCACCGAGGGTGTCAGAAATGATTTCCCGTTTCGGTGTTTATTTCAAACCCTAAAATAAAATACCGGCAAGGTTTACTCAGCCTTCACAAGAAATGAGTACCAGCACTCTCAAGAGCTGGGAAACCTCCACTTCAACTGAAGTGGTTGGCGTAAGGCCGGCCCCCTTACCTGTAAAAATAAATAGGTTCAACTCGCCACATGCGACCCCTTCGGGGATAACGCGGCAAGAAGTTACACTATATGTGTAGCTTAGTTGCGTTGCGTTGCTCCCCCAGTTCTTGTTTACCGTATACGCCAATCTTGTCAAATATGACTTTTTCATGCAGTTGTCTTATGAATCAAATTCTACACAATCTGAGCTAGGATAAACCGTAAAACTCGATAATGTGAGATTCTTTTAATTATTTTTTAAATAAATTACTTGTTTTCATAAGACACATTGGTCCAGTACACATGCAAACATTGCTCATGTGAAATTTTCTTAATCGCGTTTACGATAAACAAGAACTAAGGCAGCGATATATTGACTACTTATTAAGCGCATGTGCCTGTATGGGATGCACGCCCCTGCAAAAACATAAGACTAAAATCCCGACAAAGTTTACCTCTGCGGCACCTTTTCATGTATTATAGTCTTATAGATTCTTAATTCACAAAAAAAAGGCTTAACACATCCGCCACGATTGTCACTTAGCTTTTTAAAGGTTCGCGCGCGCATACCTACCCTCGCTGCCATTGTGCGGCCGCATACACATGGTGAGCTTATGGGATCTCTCGGCGGGGAAATTGAAAATCTGCCCTGCGGAAAATTAAGAACCCGCCTTTTCACGGGTTGCCTTTACCAGCCACTACAGAACAAGTATTAAATGTTACGTTTAAGCTCAACTATAGTGTTTTCAAAAAATATATTAAAAATAAGACGTCGTCTCTATTTAGCGTTTTGGTTTCCATATATTTTTGGTTTACGCTATTTTTGAGTTTAAAGGTTTTTAAATTTTCGCACAACGACAGGAGGTAATATTTTTTTACATTTATAAATAAATGAGATTTTTCCAAAGGCTACTTTGCTTGTCTATGTAATCTGTTATCTCAGTTGAAGAGATATGTTTACATTTAATAATGATGACCGGTCCGTAGTCCAGTGGTGACACTTCGGACTCGTAAACGAAAGGTTGTGGGCTCGAATCCCGGCGGAGCACAAAAAATATACCATTCATGTTTTCAAATATACCTACTCTTTGCTGGGTTGAAAAACTCATAAACCATTCCCAAAGATCGGTCATCACAAGGTTCATCCAGCCTTACAGCATCTGGGTCTTGCTTGAGAATTGACGCTTTTTAGTGACGATCAAGCTCGTAAAAAGTTCGGTCGATAGCTCAGTTGGTAGAATGCTTGCATTTCATGCCAGGAGCAAGCGTTCAAATCCCACTGAGGGTGTCAGAAATGATTTCCACTTTTGGTGTTTATATTTCAAACCCCAAAAAAAATACCGGCAAGGTTTACTTTGTTTTCACAAGAAATGAGTGCCAGCCTCTTTTGAAGATGGAAAACCACCACTTTAACTGAATTGGTCGGCGTAAGGCCGGCCCCTTTACCTATAAAAATAAATAGGTTCCACTCGCCACATGCGAAACCCTTAGGGAAAACGCGACAAGAAGTTACACTTTTTATGTTTAGTCTAATCTAATCTAATCTAAGTTGCAAAGATATTGTACATTGTAGATTCACATAATATGCATTCTCACAAGCAGACACGTACAAGTTCACGCTCGCACATGCCACACGTGAACCTTCAATATAAAAACCAAATCTCAAACAGGGATGACACTGATGTGAACCATTTTTACAGCATGGGTGGTCAGCCGCATACTAACCTATAAGTCAAGGAACATACACAATATATATATATATATATATATATATAGTTTTTTAAATTAAGTGCGTTTTTTTTATCTAGAGACACAGACGCACAAGTAAAAACACACAGACACACAATCACACATTCGCAACGATATAATTTTATGGATAAATCTCCGAATAGCAGGCATCTTAATCTATGAGGTAAAGCAAACTTTGGTCTTGAGTTATTGATCTGGCGTTCCGTTCCCCACCTGGCTGCCGGAGCGTCTAACGTTCTTCCTGCTTCCGCTGTTGCCTACACGGCGGGCACGGCGCTGCTTTACGAACGCTTGTAACTCATTCTGAAAATAAACGTAAATAAGTGCTTTGCATCATATCCGGAACGGAATATTATGGAGCTTCCTGTATGGGAAATATAAACAGGGTTATTCACAGCACATTTGATACAAGGCTGATCCATGAATTGTAGTTTTTTTGTATACAAAATTCACGTTAGGTGGCGGATCTAATCTAATCTAAGTTGCAAAGAAATGCTACATTGGAGATTCACATTATATACATTCTCACTTGCAGACGCGTACAAGTTCGCGCTTGCACGTGCCGCATGTGAACCTACAACATAAATACCCAATCTCAAATGAACAGAAATCCTGCGACTCTTGCCGACACCTAACCTAACCCGAGCTCACGGCATGGAATGCAAGCGCTCTACCAACTGAGCTGTCAACCTTCGGAATACGAGCCTTAACCACTAGACTACAGACCGGTCTTATACTCAATATTACCATTTAATACTCAATATAAAATTATAAATGCTACTCGTCTACATAATATATATATACATATATATCAAATATCTTTTACGATGTTTTACGATATTTTTTTATTTCAGAAGCGCCTTTAGGACGAAAAAAGACAAAATCTTGTCGGTTACACCAAAACCATACTTTGAAAGCGTAGTTGTTTGCTTGGGCATAAATAACAACAAAAAGTCATCGTAGAGCTATGGGAGTAAGCTCATTAGAAAGTGCGGAAATTTTTAAGTAGGATAGCATTCATAACTCATTTTTGACCAAAACGTCGCGTATGCCTTTTTATCTATTTCCTTTTAACCGTCGATATTATGATGACAGTAACTCCCCGTTTAATCTCAATTTCTCCATACGTACATACAATCCGTATTCGTTATATCCGGATATGCGCTTGAAGCGATACCCTCGTACAGCGACGTATGCTCTACCCCTGGGGAATCCAACTCATCACATCCATTTAAGCTCGTATAATTTTATATTTCTTTTCAATTATTCCTTCAAGGATTTTCCATTTTAATTTCCATACATATCCGACGAAAATTTTGTCTTCCATTTTTCCAATATACTCGGATGTAATAGGGATTTATTTTTTAATATAAATTATCATTTTTCATTTATTATCTTTGCCATAGTCTGGTTCGTAGTCTAGTGGTAACGCTTTGGTCTAAAAAAAACGCAAGGTTGTGGGTTCGAATCCCGGCGTGGCACAAAAAAGAATACCAGTTATAATCTCAAAAATGCTCTTCGCTGAGTTGGAAAATTCATTGCCTTTACAAAAGACCGATCACAAAAGGTTCATACAGCCTTACAGCAAGTCTTGCTTAAGCATTGGCGCTTTGTAGCGACTACTAAGCTCTAAAAAAGTCTGGTCGATGGCTCAGTTGGTAGAATGCTGGCATTCCATGCCGAGAGCAAGGGTTCGATCCCCCGAGGGTGTCAAAAATGATTTCCCGTTTCAGTGTTTTTTTCAAACCCAAAATAAATACCGGCAAGGTGTAATTAGCCTTTACAAAAAATGAGAAGAAACCCTCATTTCAAGACAAGTATTAGGCGTAAGGTCGGCTTCCTGACGTCTAAAAAAAAATATGTCGCACTCGCCAATTGCGACCTCTTTTTTATATTGCAATTCACCAACCTATTCTGCCTGGCCAGAAAAAGGTATTAATATCATCAATGAATAGTTCAGTATTGTTTATTTTAATGAATTATTAATTAATAATTACCCAACTACATCTGTTGAACCAGGGTCAAAGTTAAAGTCAAGTGACCCAAGCGGGGATCGAACCAACGTTATTCTATTCCAAATACGCTAGAAAGATCGGCCACTTGGCTCCCTCGGCCATAACACCGACGAAATTTTATCAAATTTCTTTAGGGATAACGCGGCAAGAAATTACACTATATGCCTAACTTCGTTGCGTTACGTTGGGTATTGTTATTTTAAGTCATTAAAGAACTTCTTAGATTAAAATAAAAATTACTTTGTTTCAATTCAGAATTTGTTATTTGTGAGATCCTTAAATTCTGTTTTAAGTCATATTGAATAAACAGAAAAAACACGCGAAACAGTGTGCGCTTAAAAAGTGAAAATAAACAAAAAATACTTATCTACTTGTAAAGGTTGTACATGCAAGGCATCACATTAAGCTTTCTGGGACTTTCTATGTAAAACTTTATTCTGGTGTAGTCTCGTAAATTGACAAATATACAAAAACGTGAAACCAAACGGATTCTCAACTCAGAGCGAACATATTGGACGAGCAAGCAAACCGAACGTGTTGTGAGTCTTGAGTACGTGCAGCTATTTGTTGGTGTGGCCAGTGCAATATGGGCGAACGGGCGAACAGTGCAACCATGAAACCAAACACTCGGCAACATACTGCTGCAACGGCGGGCCCGACATCAACACCGCTGGTGCGTACAGCAGAGGAAAATAAAAACATTGAACAACTTATTAAAAAAATGCAGCAAAGACTAGATGACTTCGGAAACCTAAAAAAGGAAATAAACGAACTAAGTGACACGCGCGAATTCATTGCAACACAATATGACGAAATGTTTCGAGAGTTCCAAGAAAATAAAAAACGCACAACTGCTCTTATAAAACAGGTAGAAACTCTACAAGAAGAAAGCTATAAAAAAAATGCTATTATAATAAAAATGCAGGAGCAAATAAATGAACTGATTGACCCGACTATGAAGACATCAGTGGAAATACACGGGATATCGCTGCAAGAAAATGACCCTGAAGAGATAGTTCAACAAATCTGCGCATTTAAGGGATTGGAAAAGGAAAACGTCAAAAAGGTAACTGTTAAAAAACCAATCGACCCTAAGAAACATAAAACGATAATTGTTGAACTTAATAACATCAAGGCAAGAGAGAAGATTCTCGAAAAAAATAAAAATAAAAAACTTACAAACGAGATAATTGGCTGCGAGGGCAAACAAAATATTTACATCAATGAACTAATCCCCGCTACAAAAAAAAAACTACTCTGGCAGGCAAAGCAAGCAGCCAAACAATTCAACTTCGATTTCGTATGGATCAAAAATGGCAAGATACTTGCTAAACGAAATGCAGCGCAAATAAGACCGTTTATTATAAATATGTAAATGGATATTGATAAAATATTCCGCTGTAACGACACGGCGAGTACGAGCCAGGAGCGAATAAATGCACTGGGCACAGGCACAGGCGCAGACGCAAACATGTAATACCTGACGTCATAGCCTTCATTTCAATAATATAAGTTACTTATGATAAAATATAAATACTATCGGCGCAGACTTTGATAATGAAAATATTGTCTTCACTGTCCATCAACAGATAGAGCAGTGGATGAAGTCACTACCAAGTTCAAATAATAAATTAAATATCATTCACTTAAACATACGCAGCTTAAGAAAAAACTTTGATCAACTATGTGTACTTCTAAAAAACACAAATGATAAAATTGATATAATAATACTAAGCGAAGTCAACATCAAACCAGACGCGGCTCATCATTATAATCTAAATGGATACGAAAAACACTTTAAGCTGAGGACTGACCGCCGCGGTGGTGGAATTATGATATATATAAAAAATAGATTTAAATGCACAACAGCTGACTCAATTTTTAGAAACTGCGAAAGCTTATATCTACGAGTCACGCATGAAGGGACCAAACTTAATGTTATGTGCATATACCGCCCACCATCTATGCAAAAATTATTGTTCCTTAATGAACTTGATATATTTTTAAAGAACCATGCAAGAAACGAGAAATTAATACTTATTGGGGATATGAATATAGACACAAAAGATAATAATAACATACTAACGCAAAGAAATAAAGATATTCTATGTAATTATGGAATGGAGGAATGTATATACGAGTTTACTAGAGAAGAGATTAGTGGAAACAATACCACCCAAACCTGCATAGACCACATTTTTACTCGTCTTCATAGATACCCAATATATTCCTCAATTATTAAACACAAAATCTCTGACCATTACGTCACGGCGCTATGTGTACCCTTTACAACTACACCGAGATCTAAAAAAGCGGAAAATTCAAAGCTGTTGAATAATAAAAAAATAGAAAACATGCTACATAACATTAAATGGGAAAACGTTGCAGCAAAATACGACTGTCCTATATTATTGCTTAACGAAGTTGTCGGAATATTTCAAAACATATATGAAAAATGTACTTATGAACAACAGGCCCTGACAAGTAAACAAAACAATGAAGGTTGGATTACCCACAACTTACAACAAATGATGCACGATAGGGACAAATCCTTTAGAAAATGGAGAAGTTGCCCAACTAATAATAGATATAGAAATAAATACGTCAAACTACGAAATAGAACGACTGTGGAAATAAAAAAAGCAAAAATAAATTATTATCAAACCGAATTTGAAAAAACGAAAGGGAATATGATTAAAACCTGGAAAACGGTAAATCGCTTACTAGGAAAAAATGTAAATTCCATCGATGACGTTGTTATGAAACACCTAGGCACAAATACGAATGTGAAAGACATAGTAAATAACTTTGCCTCCAGTTTCATTTCTGAGGTAGAAAAAATTAAACATAATTGCCAAATCAAACTTCTACCGAACAACTCACCACATGCTAATAAACAAATGCAATCCTTACGTATCCCATATGCAAAACCAACCGAAATTCAAAAAATCATATCTGAACTAAATCCACAAAAATCTACTGGCATAGACTGTATTAGAATAAAGGATATCAAGTTTGTGAAAGATAACATAAGCGCAACACTATGTAAAATATTAAACATGTGTATTTCTAAGGGTATGTACCCTGACAGTCTAAAAATATCAATAATAAGGCCCATTTACAAAGGAAATTCACACAAGGAATACTATAACTACAGACCCATCTCTATTTTAACATGCATAAATAAAATTTTTGAAACATACCTGGTCCAAAAAATAACTAAATACCTTGACAAGAATGCAATCATAAACACCCAACAATATGGATTCCAAAAAAGGAAAAACACAACGCAGCTTTTGACTGATTTTGCAAATACCATAAACCAGGCATTAAATAACAAGAAACATGTGATAGTTATATTTGTGGACTATGCAAAAGCCTTCGATACCCTGGACCATCTTCGCCTTGAAGAATGCTTGGATGATGCCGGGATCAGAGGAAAATACAAACAACTGCTAACAAACTATCTACAAAATCGACACATAACAGTGAAAATAAAAGACACTTACAGCAAAAATACAAGAATAAACACGGGAGTGGCACAAGGATTGGTCATTGGACCCTTAGAATACTTGCTTTACTGCAATTCCATGACTAAAGTCACATCACAAACAATTTGTTATCAATTTGCAGATGATACAGCTATAGTATCAATCGGTGACACTCAAAAAGATGCACAGCAGAAACTGCAAGCAGACTTTAACCAAGTGATAAAATGGTCGCACGACTATAGTCTAACGATCAACATGGAAAAAACAAAAGTCATAAACATCACCTCCCCATATAATAAACATAGGGAAGAAATAACAATATATGCCCACACATACGAATGCTTTCACAAAGCTCTACGAGACTGTGTTTGTGCAAAAATAAATGTTGTGAATAAGTACAAGTACTTAGGTATCATCATAGATTCCTACTTCAACTGGGAGGAGCAAGTCAAGACAGTCTGTAACAAGCTAAGGATATGCCTTCTGAACATGTACCATCTAAAACCATACCTGCCATACACAGTGCTAAGACTGGTTTACATGGGGTTGGTTGAGCCGATTATTACCTATGGACTAAGAATATGGGGCCTTACTTTTAAATCGTATATCGACAGGATCTTGAACATACAAATCAGAATATTAAAATGCATAGTTCCAAAAGAAATAAAAAAAGCAGCAAAAGATAATCACAATATATTATTTAACTATGTCAACGTCTTATCGGTGGAAAATCTATGCAAATACAAAATAATGACGGATCATTTTCTTGACGATGAGCACAAAATAAAAATATCGCACCCAAATGAGACAAGACTAGTTTCGGCACAGCGGCTGAGGGAGCCTCGGCAGGTAAATTACTACGGGAAGAGAACATTGGCATGTGTTATCCCTAAACTATATAACCAGCTTCCAAAAAGCATAAATGAAGATAAAAATAAAAATAAATTTAAAAAAAAACATTAAGACACACTTTAAACACCTAAAGGTTAATGTATAAGGATTATATTTAAGAAACATATAGAAGAAATCAATACTATAAATATGGTAATGTAACCTGCAGACAAGCCTCGGCTTTGCGGGAACAATTAAATACATTGTATGTATTGTAAAAAAAATATTAAGATAATAAAGGAAAATATAAAAAAAAAAAAAAAAAAAAAAAAAAAAAAAAAAAAAAAAAAAGCGTGAAATTCTTTATCGGGCTTGGCCGTGTCCTGGTCTCCCTTCTGGGTGTGGACCTCTTCTGGTGGAACGATTGGGAGACCAGGATAAACGGCGGGGCAGACCTGTCATTTGTCAGCCATCGGATGGGAAATCAGAGTAATGGGGCAGATAAAAGAGCCGTGAACTTGATGCTCCATACATGCCCAACTGTACATCAATGTAGAGGAATGCTTTTACACCGACGCTCGTTTATTTATCATGCTGGTTTTCTCGTTGTTTCAATTTTAATTCATGCAACTGTTACTGTATCCTGCTGTCATTCTACTAGGGGTGTCCGGTACCTCCGCAGATGCGTCTCCACTTTTTTTGTCCTTGCATACCTCTTTCATCTCTTACACATTAAACTCTTCTCTTATTCTCACTCTGCAAGTTCCATTCTTTCGTAATCTTACCTATTTGTTCTATCCATTCCTTTCTCGGTCTTTCTTTTCCACGCTTTCCTGACATTTCCTCTGTACGTATACCTACACTTTTTTTGTTAGTCGTCCATCATCCATTCTTTCGAGATGTCCGAACCATCTCATTTTGCTTTTTTGTACAGTAAATAAAATAAATAAATAAAATTAATCATTTCGCACGTTTAATAATAAAGAGCAATAACTCAAAAAATAAGATTGTTGGGAAATCACGTTTGAAGTTCACAAAACCAGTACAACTTGTATGGGATGAAAAAGGCGACCGATGTTTTATCTCGGTCATATTCGTCCAAATTGAACGGCTGTCGCATTCTACCTATTCTTCTCGCATTGTTCTTGCATTTTTAAAAAATCTCGATTTTCTCAATTTTTGAGTTATTTCTTTATTATTAAACGTGCGATTTCGTTAGTGCTGATTTTCTGTGAAGTCTTTGACATAACGACCCCCTGTGGTTTTTTGGCTTTTGTGCCATTTGATCCAAACATGACCTTTTAATGAAATTGTTGTTAGAATCACATTCTACACAATCTGAGCTAAGCAAAAAATCGTAAAACAAAATAATGTGAGAGTTGTTATAATTTGTCTACAATAAATTTCCAGTTTTATAAGCTACATTGGTTCAGTACACATACAAACATTGCTCATGTGAAAGTACCTCTGAACGGCAAAAGACAAACCAGCACTAAGAGGACCAACTCCAGACACCAAACATTTAAAAGAAAACACGTTCAAAACACACATCCGTACGTCTATATCGATCCCCATTTAACTTAGCATTCCCGAGATGTGGCCCATTGACATAAAAAATGTTGCGTTGGAATTCAAAGCAAATACTCTCTCATGCCTTTACAACGTCACGTCTCGGCGTTTTGGTGAGCAAAAGAAACTGCCTTACTTCTCAGCACACAAGTATTATTAGCACTCAAAGTCAAACGTGGCATTCACCAAAGAATCTACAAAAACTAAAGCAACGTCTCTGGGGAGCGTTTGACTTGGTATATGTGTTTGGTAAACGCTAAAGTAAAGGTGTACACTTGGCAAGAGAAATGTTTGGTAATCTACGCGTCTGTGTTGACAAGCGATCACGGTCTGCCCAATATTAAATTGGCTCACGTGTTGATTTGACAAGTCTTTTTCTGCATTTTCCATTTGTTTTTTTCTGTGTTTGTATCACAATTGTCTTTGTTTGTATTGTTACGATTTACGGGTTCAATTTAATACAAACTTCAGTTACATATTTTATAAAATTTATTTTATGATTCTGTTCACATTTCGTTATTTCGCAGAGTTAACTTTATATCAAGGTCGCTTGATTACTCATTAGCTCGATGGCTCAGACACAAGTCTTATTGCAAAGCGTCTTGGTCTTTATTTTATAGGTGTATAGGGGACTGACACAAGCGAGACCTTGCCAGAATATTCGAGCAAATACTCAAACAAATCGAACAAATACAAATACAATTATTTAAGCACCTACATCTAGAAACACAGACACACTCACACAAATAAAAGCACACAGCCACACAATCACACATTCTTAACAGTATTATTAGGGACAATTGCTGCTGTCAAAGCTGCGTATTTTAGTGAAACAACTGTTTTTGGTGTTATCATATTTTTTTGTTAATGGCACAACTTTATTTTGTTGTTGTCATCTTTTCTTGTTTACGACACAAATGTATTTGTTGTTGTCATCTTTTCATGCGTATGCCACAACTATGTTTATTGTTGTCATCTTTTCTCGTTCATTACACAACAATTTTTTGTTGTTTTCATTTTTTCTTGCTTATGGCATATCTATTTTTGATGATATCACGACAGTTTGCGTGTGTGTCACTTCTGTTTTTGTTGTTGTGTGGTCACTACTCTCTATTGTTTCTGATAACGCCACAACCAACTGCTTTACTTTGTGTTTCATTGTGTGTATTGCCTGCATACAACTTCATTTTTCTTGTTTATGCGACAAAAGTTTTTGTTTATATCACCACTATTTTGATTGTTATCTTAACTTATTTTGTCAGTCCAGAGCTTTTTGTGTCACAAATTCTTTGACAAACAAACGTATTGACTTGTATTTGAAGTGAATCAACTTTAATTTTTCATGAGGCTTAAAAAACATACGAACATTCTTTGGTATAATTTTAGTTAATGACATGAAGTTCATGTACAAAACCAGTCGTAAATTAATAAACTTTAATAATAGGGCCTGTTGCACCAACCTCCAATCAATATTTAATTGAAACATCAAATTTGATTGCTTAGTTCTGGTAAGGACCTCGGTTAAATATTTCTCGAAAGTTGGTAAAAATGTGATGGAATTTGAACAGGAAATATGATTCACATCAGCTGACTTACGTATATGCAATCAATTGGTTGATTTGAAAGGGAGAAATCACACTTAATTTTGATTTTCGTCTGATTGGAGTTTGGTGCAACAGGCCCAATTTAAAGATCAACCATACATACTATACACAGTTGTTTTTGCACCTTTTGTATGATTGTGTATCATTGTAGGAATTTTAATTCCACATAAATACAACCAGTTAAACCTTTGCTATATCTATTTCTCTTTCATTGTTTATTTTCTTCACAAAAACAAATAAATATTCTTCAATTCCGGTTGGAATGCTCATTTTATTTATCCAGCATTATTTGATTCCTCTGAGATGTATCAAAAACATTAAAACAGATATTAAAAGCAGATAAACTGTTGTGAAAATATTAAATAAACAGCATGAGAATCATGATAAAAGTATTTTGAAATCTCCATTGGGTTTAGCTCGGAAAGAGATATCGCTTTTCATACAGCTTCTACTCCGGGACTGCAGATGTGCTACCTCAACTATCGTATGCCTTACTTTTTGTCCGTTTTCGTATACGAAGATTGTATAACTTCTTTTTACCATGTTAAATCTTGGATTCGGTATATTTTTGTAATAAATAGCTGTTTGAAGAGGAATTTAATTTTTCGTGGCTAGAAACAGGAGTCAAAATCAACAATAAATTTTGTATGGTTTGTGTATTAACACTGAATATTTATATTTGAAGACTACGGGGAAAAAATGTCAGCGAAAATAAAAATAAAACAATCTACTAATGCTATCTAGTGCCATCTGTGTGTATCTAAAGCTCTGCAAAATTTGTAATGCAACAACAGTCGTTATCACAGTTTATGGTGGTATTTCCGGTTCGTTGTGTCAGACAATAACCATGAGAAATACAAAATTTTAAATTTATAATTTTAATTTACTCAAAATGTTCTTCAACTGCAATTCCTTGTTCTTCCTCTGTAGTCTTCATTTGATCTAAGAAGATGATCGAGAGATCAAAAACGTTCGTGTATATTAATGAAAATTAAATTAATATATCAAGAGAAAACAAAACAGTGTTTTATTAGAATTGTTTTGGTTCTATAAAATTTAGTAAAGATCAACAATTAAAAAATATTTGTATATATTCATTAATAATTGCTCAATGACATCTGTTGAAACCAGGGTCAAAGTTATGGTCAGGGATCATCTTGACTGCACAATTTTCGGCTTCAACTTCTTACAGTATTATTCTGAAAAATAAGAAACCCATCTCCTTTCTTTGCTTAAAACACAACCGCTCTACAAAGTAAACCATTAACTGGTCTTTTATTCTAGGATCTAGAGGATTTCTAAAACCAATTTTTTATTCTTAACCTTTAAGACTATTGGATTTATTTTAGTTACCATCGTAGCTTTGTTTGTTTATATGTAAACATATTTTCGGTTCTGCCTTGGTGTGCAAACATTCTCTCTGTACATTCACAACGATTCTCGAGGCATCGTGGTAATATATTTTACAGGGATTGTATAAATAACGCCCTTATCTGGTAATTGGTGGGAAGAGTCGCCCGCCTCAGTTGAAAAGACAGTATCGGACTTCAAAGAGCAATGGAAAACAATACATTCTTATTTGCCGATAGTTGAAATCAATGGTGCCTTTCCAAAAAAGGGGGGCACACTCTTTCCCCCTTCCCCCTTCCCGTTTACCCTTAGAGATGCATTATTTGATAAAAATGTATCGAATACTGGTATTTTGATTTTGGATTTAAAAAACAAAAAAAATAAGTGCCGAGATAATAATAATAATATCAGGACGATTTATTTGGTGAGCGTTTTTTTTTGTGTATATCACACCTCAAGAGCCCTCTGCGAGCTTGTTCGTCACTGTAGAAAGTGATGATGGTGATGATGAGTTGGTGATTTCTTTATAGCGCCGTTAAATAAATAATCTAAGTTGCAAGGATATATTCATTTAAAGCTCTCAGATGTATGCCCACAAACAAACACGTGTAGTTCGCGCTTACAAATGCTGATTGTGTACTTACAAATAAAATCCAAACCTCAAATGAACATAAGCCCTGCAACTCTTGCCGACATTCCCTGAAACAGGGGTGACATTGGCAAAGTGAACCATTTTTTACAGTATGGGTGGTCAGCCTCATACCAACCTATAAGTCAAGGAATACGAGTAATAAATAACATTTAAGTATAAAAAAAAAAAAAAACAACAACAAAACCTTAAAAATAAATCTATACAAAAAAGTCAAAAAATTCTTATGCAAAAAATGTAGCCAACTAATAAACTAACATTACAAAATCAGCATTGCAGATTAGCCGCAGCTTCTTCCTGTCCTTGCATACTTCTTTCATTTCATCCAGAGTCATAACCTTTTTCATACAAGCTCTTCTTTTATTATGACTCTGGATATCCCATTCACTCGCTATTTCGAAAATTTGGTCCATCCATACCTTTCTCGGTCTTACTCTTTCACGACATCCATCAATTCTTGCAGCATACACTTTCTTCGTCAGTCTTTCCTCATTCATTCTCTCCAAATGTCCAAACCATCTAAGTATACTTCTTTTAATCTTTACTTTCACACTTTCTCTTACACCACATTCCTCTCTAACAAAATCATTTCTCACCCTATCACTCCGTCTTTTTCCAATCATACTTCTTAAGTAGTCCATTTCCACTGTATGGACTTTACTAATCTCGCTTTCAATCACCGTCCAGGCTTCACTTCCATACATCAGAGTGGGCACTAGTGTACCACCGTGCACCGCCAGTCGAACATTTTTTGAAAGATTCTGGTTCTTGGCGATGCTAGCGGTAGCACCCAGTACGCACCTGCCTTTCATTATTCTTCTTTCAAATTCACCGGTCATTCTTCCATCTTTTTCAAACTTACTTCCCAGGTATACAAACTCATTTACGACATCAACATACATTCCATTAATTTTAAATTCATAATTCACATTTTCATCATCTCTTTCAAAAATCAATAGTTTCGTCTTACTTGCATTCAACTTCAAATGGTTACCTAACAAAGCTTTATTCAATCTAGAGAGCATTGTTTGCAATTCTACTGCTGAATCAGATACAAGAACTGCATCATCTGCATACAGTAGAACATTCACTTTGCTCTCTCCTTTCATCAATCCACAATCATTTAGTCTAGCATCCCTGACACACTTGTCCATGACTATGTTAAATAGCCATGGACTCATCACACATCCTTGCCTCACACCCTTATAAACTTCAAACCACTCACTATACTCACCATCAATACGAACACATGCCTTACTATTTTCATAGTTTGCATGCACCGCACCTAGGAGAGCCCCATTCACTCCGTATGCTTTCAAAACATCCCATAACATACCTCTGTCTACTGAGTCAAAAGCCTTTTCCAGATCTACAAAGGTCGTGAACAGCTTCCGCCTCACCGACAATTGTTTTTCAACAAGTTGTCGTAGAGTAAATATATTTTTTTTCGTGATGGTATTTTATTACTTAGTCAGCCACTTCTTGTCCACTCCTGGGCATAGGCCTCCCTCATATCTCTCCAGGCGTCTCTGTCCTGGGCTCTCTGCATCCGGTCACCAGCAACTCTTTTAATATCATCCGACCATCATGTAAGAGGCCTTCCTCTAGTTCTTTTGTCTTCACGAGGTCTTTATTCTACCACTCTTTTTGTCCATCTTTGCTCGCTCAATCTGGCAACATGCCCTGCCCACGACCACTTCTGCTTTGCCACTCTTTTGACTATGTCAGGAACTCTCAATCTTCTACGTATTTTATTATTTAGTTTGAAAGAAACACCGAAAGAGGAATTCATTAAATCACCCTCAGTGGGGATCAAACCCTAGATGTCAGCATGTAATGCAAGCATTGTATCAACTAAGCTATCAACCGGACAATACCTACAATACTTTTTTTTAATTCCTACACCAGTTATAAAAGGAAAAATCTCATATTTTAAATGGACCAGCAGTAGTTTTGGGTACAAAAATAGTCACAAATCACTGCGTATCCTGAGACGAAGGTAATAATTATGCTTTGATATGAAACAATAATTCTCATTTTATTCCGATATGAGTTCTTAAGGGGACTGGTTTCATGTTAAGGCTGAGTAAACTTTGCCAGTATTTTATTATTTATTTTGCAATAAAACCAAAACAGGAAATCATTTAAGGGCCGATCTTATAAACATTCGTTTGTTTAAATGTCAAATCTAATAAACCGAAGTTTGGTACAGATTTCGTTTTTCTGTATTATAACAATTCGTTCGTACATTTTTGGTTTAATTTTACCGGCGGATCTAGCCGACCCCCGGTTTCCAGCTAGATACCGGTCGGTTTGTTAAGGTTTGAGGTTAGGTCAGCTGTCAAAGCATTCTTTTTTGCGGTGAGTTTTGCGTGTCATTAGACTTCTACGCTCTACCCTGTTGAAGATAATTTCTTCCTACAGTGATAGAGAATTCATTAAAATAGGGCTGTATCAGTCGTTTTCGTGTTTGTCATATGCAACTTTAGGTTATATTTCTTCTCTGACAGCAAACGAATGACATAGTACCTATGTTCATGAATGCACTTAAAAAATCATCGAAAATACGAGTGCATTATTGAGAACTAACGGACGGTTAAAAAAGCTTTATAGGACGACCATCGGTAAAATCATTCCGTAAACGTCAATCCGTTAGTAAAATGAGGATTTACTTACGGATATTTAGTACAACGTTTATAAGATCGGCCCTAAAACACCCTCAGTGAGGATCAAACGCCAAATATCAGAATATAATACAAACAATGTATCAACAAAGCCTTCGAGCGGACAATAACTACAATTCTTATTTATACCTACACCGGTTTTAAAAGGAAAAATCTCGTTTTTAAATGGACAAGCACTAGTGTTGGTCTCATCCCTACCCCCTCCGTCCAGGGACCGTGAATGCCAGTGAATGGGGAAAAGGTTTTAAGGCCCTTTACCGGGAATAATAACATTTATCAAAGCTTTGCGAGCTGATCCTTTGACTCTATTTTGTTTGGGTTTGAAGTTTGGCGGCGTTTAGGGCGCAGACATGAAAGGAGGGAAAAAATATAAATAATAATACTGTCGTTGTATCGAGAGCGAGTTCAAGGTTCGACTTCAAACAAATCGTCCCCTCCACGTGTCCACAGCTGGATAATGACGCACTAAAAAATACACAGATTTTTCAATCTCACAATAAAAAAGTGAGTCTCCATTTAATTTAACTTTTCTGTAATTGTTTTGTATATTTTTTACTATAAAGTGTGTGTGTTTTTTTATCCATAGAATTTTTATTTTCTGTAAAGCCGTGTCCTACAGCCATACTCATACGTATATCTCCATTTATACTTATCTTAGTTGCAAAGATAAATTGACATTTAAAATTCAATTTGAATTGTCATTGTCCTGATGATGCCTTGTAGGCGAAAGTGCTTGACAGTCAAAAATTATAAAAGTGAATTAAAACTGTGTGTATTGAATTAATATTTAAAATTCATACTATTTGCATGCCCATAAACAGGCATGTTTAAGCTCGCGGTTACAAATTCTGCATGTGTGCCTACTCACAAATTCAAATCCAAACCTCAAATGAACATAGGTCCTGAAACTTTTCGCTAACCTTTCACGAAACAGGAGTGACATTGGCAAAGTGAACTATTTTCTACAGTATGTGTGGTCAGCCTCATACCAACCTATAAGTCAAGGAATACAAATAATAATCCTCTTTAGATTTACAGATTTATATCTAAGTGTTGGATTCCTTCCATCTTTTATTTATATCTTAAAATTGTCTACAGCAATGTTTTTCAATCTTTTTTCTATCAATAGAAATTCTTATGAGCACTTCGTAGGAGGAACAGCATTTATCTGCCAATCAGGGGCGTGCATCTCATACAGGCACATGCGCCTTAAAGGTAGGCAATATTTGGTAATAAATTCATTTAAGCTTAATATTGAGATTTACAGTTCAAAATTTAAATTTGCTTGGAGCCATCGCACTTCAGTCAATTTTAAATGAATTATTTTAAAGGAATGGGAATAAATCATTTTTCTGAAATGTATTTTCCTTTACCCTATGCACGCGCCTGTAATCTCTATAATCTTTAATCTTAGTTGCAAAGATATATTAACATTTAAAGCTCATATCAAATGTATGCCCACACATAAACACGCGTTGTTTGCGCTTACAAATGCTGAATGTATACTTACAAATTAAATCCAAACTTTTGCCGACCTTCCCTGAAACAGGAGTGACATTGGCAAAGTGCACCATTTTTTGTGGTAAGTGTGGTCAGCCTCATACTAACCTAATATCTACTAATATATCCCGTAGGAACTCTCAGCGTGGTTGTCCTCGAGCGTTTTTTTCTTCAATCCATCCTTCAATGTTGGTGGAACATCACAATTCTATAATTGCCTGTAACATACCTGTTATTTTGAAGTTAAAATAATTAAATCGTTTGTTTTATTAAGTCCCCGCCTAGGCTTGTTTTCCATACAAAGTCTCAATTGACAGCATAAGTGGTCCTTGCAAACAAAGTGGTCACTTAAAAAATCGATGGACGCTTTTTGTATAAAAAAAATTCTCGAGTCATTTTTGTCAAATTGAACTTGACATTTGAGCATTTTAAAATGTAAACACGTACCTGCGTGTAACCGTATTTGACATTCAATTTTTTTAAGCCAAATTACGTCATTAATTTATTTTGTCAAATTACATAATTGAAGTTTATTGACCTATTGCGGCCCAATAGTACGTCAAAGATTAAGTAATTATAATATGTTTACGGGCAAGATTGTCTTATGTTCATTTGAAAATGGATTTTTTTATATTGTAAGTTCATATCCATTTTTAAACAACGAATTTATACGTGTCTGCTTGTGCGAATGCATTTAAAATTAATCTTGTGCATTTAAAAATATATTTGCAACTTAGATTATAGATTTATAGACCATAACGACCTTATTAGGTGACGATATGTGAATCTCTACATTTTTAATCTCATCAAAAATCTGTTTTTTTTTTCATTATTTTCTAAAATAAAAGCTTTGGCATAAAAACATCATCTGCTTACCATAAAAAATGATAAGATTGTCAAAGTTCGAAAGTGCGCGGGAATCAGGGATGCTATGGATATCCTTATCCGTATCCGAAACTCTCGGATATCCAAGATAAAAAAAAACCTTAACCGAAACCGAAATAAAAGTTTCGGATCTATCTATAATATTGAATCTAAGTTGCAAAGATGTATTAACATTTAAAGCTCACATCAAATGCATGCCCACAAACAAACACGTATAGTTCGCGCTCACAATTGCTGAATGTGTACTTATAAATAAAATCCATACCTCAAATGAACATAAGCCCTACAACTTTTGCCGACCTTCCCTGACATTGGCAAAGTGAACCATTTTTTACAGTATGGGCGGTCAACCTCATACCAACCTTTCAGTCAAGGAATACAATATAGGATAGTTTCGGGTAACGGTGGAATCTCAATGAAACATGTTTTGATGGGGCTTCCACACGCTTGCCAACCCATCACAAGTCAAGCGCACAGTGTGTCGTCTAGAAAATGCTAGCTGGACCAAATTAGTCCATTAGACAAATTTTTGTCCAGCTAGCATGTTCTAGACGACACTCTTTGCGCTTGACTTGTGATGGGTTGGCAAGCGTGTGGAAGCCCCATGACAAATTTTCGCCCGTTAACTTTCAACAAACAAGTAAAAACTAAAAACCTTTGGTACTAAAACACGTGCTACGCAGTGAAAAAAACGCAGTTTAAAAAATAATTGATTAATTATCTCTGTCTCGTTCTTCCCTGTGAGTGGTCCTTATGTCAATCGATGCGGAAACGAGATACAACTATAATGAACATTGGTCAATTGCTTAAAAATCTGATATCCGTAACATTAAGCTCCTGGATATCCGAGATAATTAAATATCCATATCCATATCCGGAACCGAAATAATGTAATTGCAATAATGAGTCGTATAAATGCAAACGCCGTCAACTCCTAACGCGATGATTTTGAGAAAAATAAACTTGTGTTTTGAACGCAATTTTTCCCAGTTGGAGATGACGGCGTTTGCACGAAATCACACTTTTTTAATTAAAGTTACGAAGGATTAAGTGAGGTTTTCATCACATTGCACACAGCAAATGATTTGTTACACTACGCAGAATGAAATTCAATAATTATCTCAAAAATCATAAAATTTTGAGATTTATTTATTTATTCTTAAAGACACCAACAGAACAAAGGAGTAGCACATACACAAAAAAACACATAATACAAATACATAAGTTTCTCCAATGCTCCAATAATAGGTGCCTATCGCATAATCTTATTTTAACAATAATTAATTAGCGGGAGTAGGTATTATGAGTTGGAATAGGTAAATACACTATGCCGGGACGCGTGTTCCCATTCCTAGACCTAAAAGGAATGTTCACTCAGAAATGCACACGGAAGTATCATACCCTAAATCTGCCGTTATTGTTTCTTACACTTTATGGTCTTAGCAAAAAAGTGACAGTAATGAAAAAAATCAAGCATGTTTATTAATTTTTTATCTTAATTATAAAGTTTAAACAAAATATATAACTTAAAAATTGCGACCACAAAAAAATATTTAAAAAAAATACGTTTTTTTCACTTCTGTAGCTACTTTCTCGTGTGTGCTATGTTTTGGAAATATTTTTTTTCATTCTATTTATAGAACTATACATTGTATTGTGTAGTATCGAAACCGTTTTTTTATAATGTCAATAGTTTTTGAGTAAATATGGAAAAACTGAAACTACTTGATGA
Organism: Agapetus fuscipes; assembly: GCA_951799405.1. Classification (NCBI taxonomy): domain Eukaryota; kingdom Metazoa; phylum Arthropoda; class Insecta; order Trichoptera; family Glossosomatidae; genus Agapetus; species Agapetus fuscipes. The sequence goes on from OX637349.1 coordinate 4,814,996, forward strand.
ATTAAATTTTTTCCGTGTGCTTGTCTGAGTAAACATTCCTTTTAGGTCTAGGAATGGGAACACGCTGCCGGGACGCTGAGCTTCAACGCACATATACAGCATACAATGCTGTACAGCGATAACCAACGCACACACGCACAATGCACCAGATTCATAAAACGTCACCGGCAATGTCTATAAAATGCTTGCGTTGAAATTTCAGGCATTTAATAAATAAAAATAAGAATACTGAACGCGATGTCAGCCATGCAAACAGAAATAAAAACATACATGAAAATTGTTTACAAATATAAACAAAAATAGAATAGAATATTCAAACCATGATTTAGGGCTGTTTAAAGATTAGCTAAGGTATGATTCATTAACAGGATATAATATAAATTTAAAATTATCAATCTCGACAAAAATTACCCCTTATCGCAGTTTTAAGTGATTCAATTGAAATGGAAAATATATCAATATCGGGAAGAACTCTCTCTAAAGCATTGTAGGACCTCATCATTCGATCAATAGGTCGAAAATGACCACCGTTGGAATTGGAGATGACGACGTTTGCAGTTATACGACTCATATCTATCTATCTATAATCTAAGTTGCAAGGATATATTCATTTAAAGCTCTCAGATGTATGCCCACAAACAAACACGTGTAGTTCGCGCTTACAAATGCTGATTGTGTACTTACAAATAAAATCCAAACTCAAATGAACATAAGCCCTGCAACTCCTGCCGACATTCCCTGAAACAGTGGTGACATTGGCAAAGTGAACCATATCCTTAACCATATCCATATCCGAAACTTCATATCCATAACATCCCTAGCAGGATTAACCCCTACAGGGTGGCACGTAAAATATTTAAGTATCACATTCAGATTGCCGGCGTCGCTTTGTTTTTTAACGCGGGTGTTGAGATTTTTTTACTGGAAAACTTGAAATGACTTGCCGGGCGAGGTAAAGGTGTGATCATTACCTGCTGGGATAAGGCGGTCAAGACGTGTCTGAAAAAAAATTGTAATTTTTTTTTTGACACACACTGTACTTGAAAATTTTATAAACAGGTAATTTTAAGTTAAAAAATAAAGTATGTAAGGTACAATGATATTTTTATTGAAAAGGGGAAAAACATTAAGTGCGTTAAAAAATGTTTTGTTTTCTGTGTTGATATAAAAACAAAAACATGCAAGGATACTTTTTGGTAGATATTAATGTGTTTTATTACATCGCTCATACAAAATGTACACAATGCAAAGATATATTTACATTAGGATTCGTATTAAATGCATGCCCACAAAAAGACGCGCGCTTACACATGCCGCATGTGAACTTGCAACATGAAAACCTTAATTTCAAATAATGATAATAATAAAATATTTTATCGCAGCCGCGGAGGGTGCAATACGTGAACAGCCATATAAAATTTACAAATTAATATAGAGGAAACAAAGGATATAGAGAAAAGAAAAAAAGCATAGGCCCTACAACTCTTGCCGACCTTTCGTGAAATACGGATGGCATTGGCAAAGTGAAATATTTTTTACAGTATGGGTGATCAGCCTCACACTAACTTATACATCAAGTAAGGCTAATAGAAATTGTCAATAATGAATTATGGAAAAAAAACTAAATGGTGCTAATGGTTCCTTGACTTATATGTTGGTAAGAGGCTGACCACACATACTGTAAAACAATGGTTCACTTTGGCAATGCCACCCCGGTCTCAGGGGAATGCGGCAGGAGCTGCAATGTTTCTGTTCATTTAAGGTTTGGTTTATTTTGTATGGACACATGCAGTGTGTATCAGTGCAAACTTACACAGTACCTGCTTGGGGCCATGTATTAAATATGAGCCTTAAATGTCAATTGTCTTTGCTGAAATTCAAGATTATTCTAGTTTTTTACCAAACACACAGTCTGTGAATCAAGGTTTTTTCAGTTGTGGAAGCGTCATATAATTCTGGCTCCATAAAAAAGCAGAGATAAGCCTGAAGCGGCACACGATACAATGAAAGCCCTGTTAATTTCGCAAACGGCTTTCCAAGAAGTGTGCTTTTATCTGCTTTATAACGCCGGCAGTGGGGTCTGCAGCGGGCCGGCGCTTTACAGCGATATTAATTTGATTGTTATGAGAGCGGTAACCTTCACTTTAATTCATTGAGATTTCGCGCGAATGTGCGCCGCTTGAGGGGCAATAACGAGCCGGGTTGATGAAGATGTTTTCGCGAGCATAAGCTTGTGATTATAATAAAACTGTATTGTTGTCGAGACACGTCTTTTCGCGAGTACAAGCTCCGGCAGCATGCAGCTTCGGGCAACTTCGCGTTTTGCCGAAAAAACACGACTGTTTACGTAGTCCTTCGGCTCGTCAACCATCCTTGACTCATAGGTTGGTATGAGTCTGACCACCTATACTGTAAAAAATGCTTCACATGGCCAATGTCACCCGTGTTTTAGGGAAAGTCAGCAAAAGTTACAGTGGGTGGTCCACTTCATATACAAACAATAAACAACATTTAACCATACAAAAACAACAGAAAAGCAAAATAATGATACAAAGATATAAATCGAATCAAACTTGTTTAATTTCAGTAGCAAACGTTTAATGGCAGCAATTCTCTTGAAGCAGCTTCTCCCATGCTGCCTTAAATCGAAACAATAACTTAGCGTTTAGAGCAATGTCTTCCAAGTTGTTGTTTAGCGGCGCTAAGATTGATGGACCGCTGAGCGTTGCTCCCCCACTACGGTTAGTATTAGTTCTTCATAAATTACCTGCCGAGTATACACCATCGATCATAGCGAAATCAATACTGCCGTCTGTGTGAACGCTCCATACAAATGTACTGTACTTTTTCATTAACTAATTATGAAACGTATGGTGTTATTTGCAAGCAACTAAGCTATGCATATAGTGTAACTTCTTGCTGATGCTGAGATATGAAATACACTTGTACATACTTACTAGCAAGTCTTAGTATGTCAACGCTATGGTAAGCTACACATATATTGTAACTTCTTGCCGCGTTATCTCCAAAGGGTTAAGAATGTGGCGAGTGGTTCCTATTTATTTTTACAGGTAAGGTGGGCGGCCTTACGCCAACCACTTCAGTTGAATTTAATTTAATTTAATTTAATTTTTTGGTAATTTATACAGCGCCGTCATGTGACATCACCTCGAGGGCGCTTTACAAATATGAAATATTAATATTTAATATTTGTTTAAAATTTGGGGTTTTCCAGCTTCCGAAGATGCTGGTACTCATTTTTTGTAAAGGCTGAGTAAACCCTGCTGGTATTAAAACCTTGTGGGATTCGATCCCGAGCTTGGAGGCATGGAATGCAAGCACTCTATCAACTGAGGTATCAACCGCTCTACTCGTATTTCACACACAAAAAATCCATGGCTCAAACACAACAATTGAAGTGACCCGGGGTTTCTCAACTCCCAAAGAGGCTAGTACTAATTTTATGGAACGAAAAAAACGGGTTTTACTGACCGTGCAAAAGAGAAGAACGATTTTCTATACGTTTCGTCGGAGTCATATTCGACGTCCTCAGGAGATCTATTACTTTCCGGTAAACATAGAACACATTTTGGTATTTAATTCCTCCAAAATTAATAGCACTTTGTTCAAATCTATTCTTAAAAATTGTATACAAATCTAAAATTATCACCGATATGTTTAAAATTCATTTTTAAACCTTTCTGCAACTTAAAGATTAATCCACGGCTGTAACATCCTTCAGGGTGAGATGCCAAAAAAAAAAACTAATTATGAGTAAATCCTCGTAAGAAACCTCTAACCTACAATTTTTTCACACTTTTTTAAGGTTTTCTCTCGTACGAAATAGAAAAAAATGTGCATTTATCTGAGAAATCCATGTTCATTTACTTTGTCACTTATTTAGTTTTACCTTTAAGGCATCGATATTTTACTAATTTACCATCGGATGTTATTAAATTTTCAAAGCAACATATTTTCCAGCAATTCGTTTCAAATGAACATCACAACCTGCATTGCCTGTACAATCTTATCCTTACATTTTTAATGCGATTCTTCCATCTCGTGAATTGTAACCGGAGCACAATAAACCAAGTGTAAAACCATTTTATATCAACTTGTATATCAAAAAATGTACTAAAAGTTAAACAGCGCCTCTAGTGAACGTTATAGTTTTTATGTGTTTTTTGATAAAACGGTATATTCAATGTAAATCTTCTATCCAGCAAATTGTAACAAGAGCACAACACGCCAAGTATACAACATTCTATTTAAACTCAACCATAGCGTTTACCAAAGCATGTATGGAAACTGAAACAGCACCTCTATTAAACGTTTTAGTTTTCATACATTATTGCTTAAAACGGGTACTTGGGGTATGAAATGCATCAAAAAGGAGGAAATGCTACCTCTATAGGAAACGACATGTTCCCTTCAACGTTCTTGGAACGTAAATATTTTAGAAGTATGCTCTACAATGCTGTAAGTTTAAAGCTTGAAGCGTGTTCCAAACAAATGCAAAGAAAGTAAGACAGCGCTTCTATTGATTGTTTTTGTTTTCATACATTTTTGGTAAGCGTTATTGTTTACTTCACACGTGAAATTGTATTCTGTAGGTACTTACTAGTATTGTACACTGTATTTTTCTTTATAAAGTACAAATGTACATCCGTATCATGTTGAAAATGGATTGAAAGGATTGTGCTTTTGAAATAGCGAATCTATTGGATATTTTAACAAATAAGAATGGATCTGAAATGGCATAATAATCTGAATAAAATATGCCAAGAAGTTTGCAAGAGTCATAACTGGCTCGAATTTGATTTTTTTATTGTGACAAGAGAAAGAGGAATTATTCTATAGTCCACAAAGATAGATTTTCAAAGCTTTGCGAAATTCCATTTTGTTTTTTTATTGAATTTTGAAAGGGCTTTAGAAAAAAAACCTTAATTCATTTCATAATAGTATTATTAGAATGACATATTTGGTAAGCGTTGATTTTTGTGAATCACACCTCAAGAGCCCTCTACGAGCTTGTTCGTCACTATAGAAAGCGACAATTTTCAAGTGAAATCCAGCTCCTGTAAGGCTGGATGGACCTTTCGTGACCTTTGTCTTTGGTAAAGGAATACGAATTTTCAACCCATCGAAGAGCATATCTGAAAAAAATAATGTTTTTGTTGTGCTCCGCCAGGGTTCGAATCCACGACCTTCCATTTAAGAGTCCGAAGTATGAATTCGTGCGTACATGAGCCTTAACACGTAGCTTGCTGGTGTATGTGCCTGCCTCTAGCATAATCTACAATAATTTCGTGTGTACAACTGTACGTGTACCTAGGCACGTAGCTTGTTGGTGTGCGTAACGTCTCTGGAATAGTGTCGAACAATTCTAGTTGAAGTATCTCGAACATGCAAGAGTTGTCTCTGCCGCCCATATATATACGAGCAAGGATTATGTGGGGGACGAGAGTTGTTTGAAACATTGTAACGCGAAGACATAAGCTAGAGCGAGAAATGTAAACAGCAGTGGCGAAGGGTGCCATACAACTCGATTACCATCAGTTTCCTTTTTAAAATGAGGCAAAAATGATAATTAAGTAGACTGCATGGTTTCAATGGGGAAAAATACGTATTGTTTCTTTGGTTTCAAATGTATTTTTTTACTTTGTGCCTATTTTTTAACTACTTTCTTGCCTCATTTTAAAAGGGAAGCCGATGATATTCGAGTTGTATGGCACCCTTTGCCACTGATAAACAGTACGGCGTAACCAATATTGTGCAAAAAAAAAAATTGTTAAGTAAATCGTAGTTTAATTAAAAGAACCCCCAGTACCATTATAACAATATCTTTGCAACTTAGATTATAGATTAAAGAGATTATAGATTATAGTGCTCAATAAACGACTCAACAAATACTTATAAAGTCTATACCGCTGCATTTCTCCCCTATAATAGGATAGCATCACAGCTATTTGTGCAGAGTTGGATTTCCTTGTTCAGCTTAGATTACCGATACTGAGGGCTGGTTGTTTTCTTTGAATGATTGCATCGTATTTGCTTAGCACAATCTACGCCTCACTACCTATAGACACTTCTTGACTGGCACGCTGACTCCCCTATTCACAGACGATGCTATGAAAGCACACAATGATAATAATAAAAATAATGAATTAGAGTTATATGCACCTTTTTGTGATTCACATCACTACAAAGGCGCATGTGGGCTCTATGCTTTGAGCATCTTCCTGAAGGCTGTCTCATCTTCCTGGACTCTCAGCCTCTCTGGGAGAGAATTCCATGCCGGTTCCCGAAGACTGTGCATGATTGTCTTTTCGGCAGCTCCAAGAGACTGACACATGACCCAGCTGACCTCAGAGAACTCCCCATTTTCATTTAAACAAGTTCTCCTCGTGAGTTCCACTAGATAGTCAGAAGCCAGCCCATGAAGAGTCTTAAAGACCATCAAGCAAAGATATGCATTAATTTCGAACATTTGATCGGTGCTTTCATGTAAAACAACGAATATGTTCCAACCCTCCTCATACCCTTCCTGTGTGTATGTGTCAAAAGGACCCACAGCACATGGATGATCCATGCAAATTTTTATAATGTCTCAAGTGGCAGAAGGCTTTCAAGCAACTGCAAGACAAAACAAGAACCTCTAGGTCAGAGGCGTGTCCATGATTCTAAAAGTAAGTGACTCGATGTTAGTGAATCTAATAACGTACCTTAGGTGGCACTCCTTGTGGGATTGTTGCTAGATCACGAGTAGCGTAAACCAAACTAAGGGCAGGATTACTGAAAATCCGCTGCGGATGCAACTCGGCAAAAATGAACACAAAATCTCTCAAAGGAACCTTTTTTTTATTTTTTAAGGAGAAATACAAATTCATGAACCTATTTTTGCCTGGCCAGAGAATAAATTTTGCTACTCTTACCGCCTTTCTTTGAAACCGATATGGCATTGGCAAAAGTGAAAAAAAAAAATGGCGGTTCGGCCTTATACTAATCTATTTTTCAAGGAATCCTGCGCCTGTCGGTGGAATCTTCTTTTAGTGCAATTTATATCGAAGATCGGCGATCATCATGGCTATTTTGACCTTGGATGCTGTTGTTCGAAACAGGGACTCGGTGCTTTGCTGAACCATTGTCGAAAGTTTCCTAGCCACGATGTCTTCTGGCGTCTCTGAGATCTTCTCCCCTAAGCCTTGCTCTGTATGATAAGATGGAGAAGACGGTATTTCTCAAAATGTGACCGAAGTACATAAGCTTTCTCCACTTAACGGTTTGCATAAGCTCCTCAGATGACTTTTTCATCGGTAACTCGACCACGCCAAAAGATCCGAAGCATTTTTCGGGAAAGACACATCTCGAACGCTTTAATTCGTCTCTCCAGTACCTGTGTGAGCGCAGAGACACACACACAAGTAAAATCACCATTTTGTATTTTATTTTTGATTTGAATGTTCATCCATTTGCTTATGCCCAAAATGTTATTTGTTGTATATATTCCTTAACTTATAGGTTGGTATGCGGCTGAACACTCACGCTGTAGAAAATGGTTCACTTTGCCAATGTCACCCCTGTTTCAGGGAAGGTCGGCAAGAGTGGCAGGGTTTATGTCCATTTGAGATTTGGTTCTTATATTGTAGGTTCACATGCGGCATGCGCAAGCGCGAAATTGAACGTATCCGCTTGCGAAAATGCATGTAATGTGAATCCCCAATGCTACATATCTTTGCAACTAGATTAGATTTGATATTTTGGTAACAGTACAAAGTTTCAGCAGCATGGGCGGTAAGCCTCATATCAACCTATTAGTCAATTAACATGCGCCTAAACGAATCATGTCTAAAATCCACGCACAGCGTAGCAACACTGCGAGGTGGTTTACATAGCACCCTCTGTGAATGCCGGTCGGTGTGAAATACTTAGACTCGCTTACAGCACAATAGATCAGCGCTGGCTGCGGTTGAGAATTATGCTCTAGTAATTACCGCTATAGGGCGCTATAACTGGGGCTGGTTTATGGATTAAATGATTATCAAGGAAGCGAAAACAAGTTTATGTGCGGCGCGGCAAACAGCAATTAATAAACGAGATCAACGCATTCTGAGCGGGATTCACAAGGTGTATCTACACTGCTGTTTACAAGTATGTTCTTGATGGTTTTAGGTACTTACGAAGCTATAAATGAAAGAGGAGTTACTCTGAGGTCAGCTGGGTCATGTGCCAGTCTGTTGGAGCTGCCGAAAAGACAGTCATGCACAGTCTTCGGGAACCGCTCTTTCCGTGTTGCTGGGCCAGTGGCATGAAATGTTCTCCCAAAGAGGCTGAGAGTCCAGGAAGATGCTCAAAGCATTCTTGTTTTCCCGTTAGAGGCCACATGCGCCTTTGTAGTGATGTAAATCACAAAAATACGCATATAAATTTAGTTTATTATTATTATTATTACCTATACATTTTCAAGGACAATAAGAACTCACTGTTTGGAAAAAAAATTAAATTCCCATCGTAAAAAAATTGTGCAAGTTTTACGTTTTTTAGGATAGGGTTTTCTTAATTAGAACATCTGTATGTGTACAATTGTACATATAATTATTTGTTTAAGAGTTTTAGGCTTACACGGCCGGCTGATGATGCTTGAGTGATGTTTTCCGGGATCTGTTGCCGTGGTTTGTGGGAGCTGGAGCTTCCGGACGTTTCGCCTATTTCTACGATGGGCTTTTTCAGCGTGAAGTATGGTGATGAAGATGATCTTGATGAGAACTGTGATGTAGAACTGTGATGAAGACTTCCTCGGTGTAATCACAGCATTTCATCGTCCATTCTTTCTGCATGTCCAAATAACCTGAAACAGAGCATTGGCAAAGCGAGCCATTTTTACAGTATAGGTGGTCACTGGTCAGCCTAATACCAACATATAAGTCAAGAAATGCAAAATATAAATATCATTTACGTATTTTTTTTATTTTATTTTTTCTCGTATTCCTTGACTTATAGGTTGGTATGAGGTTGACCACCCATACTGTAAAAAATGGTTCACCTTGCCAATGTCACCCCTGTTTCAGGGAATGTCGGCAAGAGTTGCAGAGCTTATGTTCATTTGAGGTTTGGATTTTATTTGTAAGTACACAATCAGCATTTGTAAGCGCGAACTACACGTGTTTGTTTGTGGGCATACATCTGAGAGCTTTGAATGAATATATCCTTGCAACTAAGATTATAGATTATTATAGATTATTAAAAAATAACGGAACCTTAAAAATAAATCGAAACAAAAAATAAAAATAAAATTTGTTTAAAAAATAAGTAGAATTAAACAGTGTTTTTTTTTCATACTGTACAAAATTAATAATTAATCAAAGAAATATACTGTTTTAATTCCCTTTTTTATTATTTTATTTTAAATTGTTTACAAAATTGTTTACAAAAAAAAACCTGAAAATAAGAAATCCCTCTTCGTGCCAAAAACGTGGTTTCCATTTACTTTTCCTAATAGATTGCGACCAAAGTGTGGTTAGCATGCAAAAGAAAGCATACCACGGTGAATAAACAGCTTTGGCGACCTGAGATAGTCATCAGCCTCATGTTTAATTTAGCCGAAGACATGAAAGCGGATGCATTTGGTCGTCACTGCGGCCGTAAATCCCGCCGCCTTACGTTCCAACTCAACATCAGCGTTTCACTGAAAAATAAAGACAACTAAGACGCTCCCTAGTAGCGCTGTTTTTTTTATTAAAGAAGCCTGTGCGGGAGACTCCGTAGATTCAAGAAACTCTAGGGGTCTATGACACTTGTTTTGTGCCGCACAGGTGTTGATGATGTTGCAGTTGACGTTCTTGTCCGATTGCAGGGCCGTTAGCTGCGCCGTGCTATGGTGTGTGTTGCGTTGCGTGTTGGGTTGTTTTCTTTTGAGACATTGAGAGGAAATGACGATTGATATTGGATTTGAAAAGGGCAAGTTTAAATTGGGGGGGAAACTTAGTCCATTAATAATTTATTCAATCAATTAATATTAAGACAATATTAGACTATCATGTATATGAAATCCTTTTGTATTGTCATAGGCGTACCTAGGAAGGAGCTTTTTATAATTATTTTTTACCTTCATTTTCAGGCTCATTTGAGGCTGACTACCCACACTGTAAAAAAATGTTCATTTAGTCAATGTCACCCGTATTTCACCCGTATGATACGGATGCCACCTATCACGTTCAGGTACAGGTCGAAGAATGCAACAAAGCATTTTATCTTCAAAGACCTGGAGAGATTTACTGTGTTTCTGAGTCAGACTCCAAGCTTTACATCCGTACAACACAACTGGCCGAACAAAAACCCGTTTTTTGGTAAACGCAATTTTCGAGTTTACACAGTTGTTTTACACTTGGCACACTGGCCCGACTTTCTTATCCGCATCGCCGTACATTTGGTGTGGGGGGTAATTTGTTTCAGGGACCTACAAAGTTTGTAAGGAAGCGGTCTGGGGGTGGAGATACGCCAGTTTAAGGGGTCTGGTTTATGGCCTTATGACCAGTAGGTGATGTTTAGTGTGTCTTAGGTGAGTCCAGTTGTATAAACATTCCTAATCGTAAACTTAATTAAAATAAAGAAAATATTTAAAATATTTTACATCAAGTAAGAATCTAATCTATTGTTATGAATTTACTTGAAGTTCTTTTAATTAAATTGATATTAAAAATGATTTCACTAAATTCATTTATCACCATAAAGGTTACTATCTAAGATGCAAAAATGTATTACGTTTACTATTCATATTACATGCATTCCCACTTGCAGACTTGTGTAAGTTCACGCTTACACATGCCACATGTGGACTTACAATATGAAAACCCAATCTCAAATTTAAATACGCCCTGCAACTGTTGCCAGCCTTCACTGAAACCGTAGTGACATTAGCGATTTTTACAAATTAATACAATTTATGAATTTCTGGGATATTGTTCATATATCCAGATATGTTTTTTTTTTTTTTTTAATTAGCAAACACATCTTTACAGACAGTTATTTCTTTTTCAAACTTATTTTTTAACTATATTTACATACATTTATTGATTGCTTATTCCAAACCACTCTTCAGTACTCATTCTTACTCATACAAATCATTACACACCCTTACTCTCTCTTGACACAAACTCATATTTATGTAAATATTTAAAAATATAAATGGTAAAACATTGTTTTAATTCACTTTATTTTATTTGTTTATGCTCGAATATTGTCGCCTAATGAGAATTTTTTTTGTTTTGGAAAAAAAGTTGTTTTGAAAATTGTTTTGAAAATTATTTTATAAAAATATATTTGTAACCATTCTGCTCTTGAAGATGCCTCATTAGGCGAAAATATTCGAGCATAAACAAATAAAATAAAGTGAATTAAAACAATGTTTTACCATTTATATTTTTAAATATTTATAAAAATGGACTTTCACTGTGTTAACAGATCAACACTAAAAAATATCATATTTATGTTTTCTTTGTTATTACTAAGTTTTGTATTTCAGTGGACATTTGATATATTTCTTCATGTCTCAATTTTATTTTGTTTTTTGTTGAGAACTCAAATATAGAAAAAAAAAACGTATCTTATGTTTATAATACGCTTTGTTGTATTAGACCTATTTTCACTTATGAGTTCTCGACCCCTGTTTCAGGGAAGGTCGGCAAGAGTTGCAAGGCATATGTTCATTTGAGATTGGGTTTTTATATTGTAGGTTCACATGCGGCATATGTGAGCGCGAAATTATCTGTGTCTGCTTGTGGGAATGCATTTAATATGAATCTCAAATGATACATATCTTTGCAACTTAGATTTAGATTAGATTTAGTTCTTACGTTGCTATTCACACACAAAAAATCTATGGCTCATTCTCCACATAAGTTCAATTTGGCACACAAAAAAAATGGATAAGCTATGGATTAATTGTTTTATGAATAGCACTGTTAAGGATTATGCTATAAATGTTATAAATCGTCATTCACTAAATAAACCAACATATTATGTTTCACTACGAAGAAAGGTGCATTCATATTGAAGGATTTACATCAAAACCTTATAAAACAAATCCTGAATACTTAATTTCAAAAAAATTTAAATCCTTTAAAACGGAAAAATTATGAACACAAAAGAGTCTCGAGTTAATTACTTATTTATTTTATTCATGTTAAAGACAAAGTTTATCTTGATAAAAAAAATAAAGGAGGATGAGCGCTTGGGTCCCTACATTTCCTTACCGCCAATTTTCTTCCGACATGGCCCTCAAGGAGGGAACGCTTTCTCTTATTGTTTGGAGGTCGAAATTAAATTCCCCTCATTACGTTGATCTTAAGTTCTTTTGGCCGTCCAAAGTTCCAGCAGTTTGGTGTTCTTAAAAAACTCCACCCCGCCTCAATACCGCTTTCTTCGTGTTTTCAACGCGTTCCCTGCACTAAGGATGGGATTATCCGGTATTAAAAATACAAGGATTATTAGTTTTTACAACTTTAAAAAGAAATATGGTGCGAAGCTAAGCTTAAACATTTTATTAATTGGTTTGTATTGTCAGTGCGACCGCATTAAAGAAAACCTGGCAAAAGTTGTTAATTCAATGCAAATTTGTGGATTTTTTTTTACTGTAAAATAAATCCTGGGAAGATCGGCAAACTGCCTGAATGTTTTTGAAAAAAGTGCCATAGACGAGAAGGGTTTCAAGCGTAGAATGTATTTAAAAATTCTTATAATAAAAATTCTAAAACTACATTAATTCATTTAAATTTGATGGAGTACCATTGTTTTTTTCAGTCCAATAAATTCATCAATAACATTTTCAAATGGATAACGGCCTTATTTTGTTAGTAATTGTTTTTTCATTTAAGAAAATCAGTATTTCGAAGAAATTACGGGGAGCTACGAAATCAACACTTACTCATAATTTTTTGGTGCTATACAAATTTTAATTTTAAAAATTTTCATCATTTTCAGTACACCTATTTCCTTCCTTCCATCATCAGCCTTTCTCAGCCCAATCTTGGACGTAGGCCTCTTCCAATCTTCTCCATTTCTGTCTATCGGTTGCTGTATTCAGCCCATCCTCTGCCTGCAGTTCTCTTGATGTCGTCCAGACACTTCAGTTGAGATCTCCGCACTCTTCGCTTGAACATCCTGGACCACCACTGGATGATCCTTTTCGGTAACCTGTCATGGTTCCACTTTGCGACGCGACCAGCCCAGCGCTACTTTAAGCAGGCCACTCGCTGTATGACATCAGTGACACCAGTGCGTCCACGGATTTCTTGACTTTGAACTCTATCTCTGAGGCTGGTTCTCAATAGCTCTTTAGCACGTTCTTAGTTATTGTGTGGCCCAATAACAGTACATCTCTTTACTCTAAATAAATTCAAAGTATATATAGAATACCTTTCTTTACCAACTTTCAAGACCTGGATACCGGTAGTCACATTTCACCGTAGACCCGCCATCTCTACGCCACCCTCTACGAAGGCTTTATTCAAAATTTCTCGTCTCCAGCTACGGCGCTGAATGCGAACCATCAACAATGGGAGATGTCTGCTTGGAAAAACGTTGATTTATACCGGGCCACTTTCCAGGAGGGAAATTTTTACAGAGATCTTTATCATGAAACCGTGAAACGTAAAAATATTATACTTATTTTTTTTCCTTGTACGTAACGAATAGATTATCTGGTACTTTGGCATCACGTGAGGGGTAATTAGGATAGCCTTTTGTGATTCGTGGCATTTTCTTTTTTTCTTCATTTTATTCCCCGTATGATTTCTTTCCTTTGTTGTAGTAATATCTTCTTTTTTGATTTGGATGGAATAATCTTTTCACACGTTCTCTCTCGATTTTGATACAAAGTGTAATGTTCAAGAAATCGGAAAGAAATTTCGCACGTATTTTATTATTTCAGGTTTATCATTCTTTTTATGAATTGCATATTTTTTGAGAGGTTTTTTTATACTTCCCAAGGGGTAAAAGATTAATCATTAGATATCTCATGTGATTGATTAAAGAAAATGACCTTCCAAAGAGTTCTAAAATTGACTCAATTTTAACTATTAATTTCAAAGTTAAAGTCATATTCATTTTACATTGCCTTTCTTTTAATCTATAATCTATAAATCTATAATCTAAGTTGCAAGGATATATTAATTTAAAGCTCTCAGATGTATGCCCACAAACCAACAAGTGTAGTTCGCGCTTACAAATGCTGAATGTGTACTTACAAATAAAATACAAACCTCAAATGAACATAAGCCCCACAACTTTTGCCGACCTTCCCTGAAACAGGGGTGACATTGGCAAAGTGAACCAAAGTTAATAACAAGTGCTAATAGGATGCTCAATTCTAGAAAAAGACATCTTCTCTGTCATTTGTAAGTTGTGAACCGACGAACTTTTTCTTTCGTATGCTAGGTAGATATTCAATCTTTAAGCTTTGGACTTATTTTTCACCTAATGTGGAAGTTTTTTTTGAACTGAAACCATTGTGAAGGCTCTGTTTACCTTGCCGGTACTAAAATTTAGGATAATAAAAAGATACCATGACAGTTTATCATGTCTGACACCCTCGTACTCAAACTCTTGTTTAGGGAAAAAGATTTTCATGTATAGGTACAGGTAAGAGGGTTAGCCTTACGCCAACCACTTCAGTTGAAGTGGAGGTTTTCCAGCTTTCAAAGGGGCTGGTTCTCGTTTTTTTTTTAAGTTATTTTATTTTGAGTTCGAAATAAACACCGAAACGGAAAATCATTTCTGACACTCTCGGTGGGATTCGAACCCTAGTTCTCGACATGGAATGCAAGCACTCTACCAACAGAGCTATCGATCGGACTAGAAAGGCAAAGAAATAATTCTTACATTTTCTCTGATTTCATCCGATGCACACTTACCTTCGCCTTCCTACATTCCTTGCACACAGTGTTCGGTAGGGGTGGCCATTACCGGCGAGTGAATAAGCCGCCCTCCTTTTCCTTCTCCCCCAGTGACGTAGCTTTATCAGGAGTGAGTTACAGTGGCGGACACATTTCTTTGTGCCGCCACTGGAGAGAGGAACGACCAACCCTTACTGGTGGATCCATACCGCAAACTATTAAAGAAGACAGAAGTATCACCAACTGAAATACTTATAATATTTTTTAGTGTTGATCTGTTAACACAGTGAAAGTCCATTTTTATAAATATTTAAAAATATAAATGGTAAAACATTGTTCTAATTCACTTTATTCTTTTTTTTTTGCTCGAATATTTTCGCCTAATGAGGCATCTTCAAGAGCAGAATGGTTACAAATATATTTTTATAAAATAATTTTCAAAACAATTTTAAAAACAATTTTTTTCCAAAACAAAAGCAAAATTCATAGATAATTTTTTTTTTAAACACAAATGTATCATTAGGCGAAAATATTCGAGCAAAAAAAAAGAAAAAAGTGAATTAAAACAATGTTTTACCATTTATATTTTTAAATATTTATGAAATACTTTTATTTAGTTTGTGTATATTAAAAACTGTCAAAATTCACATCGATTGAGTTTTATTTAACTTTATAGAACTTTTTAATCCTGGTAAAACACTGTTTTTTTTTTCGAAATAATTTTATTACGAACGTTTTCGATCATGTCGATCATCTTCGGGTAAGAATAAAAAAAATAAAAAATAAAAATTGCCGCAACAATTGCCAAACTTCGCTAAAACAGAGGTGACATTGCCAAAAGTGAACCAATAGTTTACAGCATTAGGGTTCAGTCTCATACCAACCCTTTTAGTCAAGGAATAAAGAAAAATACTGAACGGTGGGCCAGGAACTAACAGATATAAAAAAATATTGAAAAAATAAAATAATGACAAGAACAGGAATAATTATTTGTGTTTCGGTAACAGATATTTAGTCGGTGTTATGGTCGAGGGGGCCAATTGGGCTGATCTTTCTATCGTATTTGGAATAGAATAACGTTGGTTCAATCCCCGCCTGGGTCATTTTGACCATAACTTCGACCCTGGTTCAACAGATGTAGTTAGGTAATTATTATTAATAAATATTTCATTACAATTAACAATAAAAAATTATTAATTGATGATATTAATACCTGTTTCTGGCCAGCCAGAGTAGGTTGGTGAATTGCATTCCTATTCACATATCTATTTAATATATACATATATATATTTACCCAATTTTATTACTTAAAAAAAAAACTGTCAAAACTTCCATTCCTGAATTCCTTTGGATTTTTAACTGTCGTGTCATTGGTTAAAAAATAATCCATAATGAACCACATTCCATTTTTGAATTTCTATTGGCTTGCTTAAAATTAGAATGCGTTTCCATGACAACAAAAGTCCACCATACTTATTTTAGTAATAATAGTAAAAAGACGCACCAATCAGGAAATTCGTACACCGATTTTAAAGTCCCTCCATATTCATATCAATTACTATGGCTCACATCTAATTGGTCGAAAATTTTACTAATAATTAGTACTTTGCTTTCTTTGTTCCTATTGGGTTATACTTTTTTCAATGATACCACGTTTCCATGACAACAAAATAGATGCCATTTTGATTTTAGTAATAATAGTAATGGGTCTGACCAATGGAATATTCTATTTGAATTTGGAATTACTTATTATATTTATTTTGAAAGATGGCCGACTGTTTATTGCAATCTAATTGGTTGAAATTCAAATTATATTTAGCATTGCTCCTATTGACTTGGATTTTTCATTATTGATGCGTTTCCATGGCAACAGAAATGTGCCATTTTTATTTCAGTAATAACACTTATGAGATTAACCATCGATATATAGAACTGGATGGGCTGAGAAATCAATACTTTGAGAATTAGAAATGCGCTACCCCACTCATCATACAAAAATCCAAAGTCAGTCTTTCGGTAACCTTCCAACTGTCAACAGGTGTGTTACCTTATTGGAAAAAAAAATCCATATAAATGCCAAACCGGGTATTTTCTAAACGTGCCTGCAAAAACGACGCAATGTGTTAAAGAACATGGAATAATATTTCACTTTAATCACTATTCTTTATGATTACATTGATAAAATTTATTTTTCGTTTGTCGAAATATTTTGTTCGCGAAAGTCACAGCCATTTCTAGAACTAGTGATGTTCAAATATATAGGTATTTGCTTCTTCAAGTATGTAACTTCTATGCTCGCGATAATAGATACTTGTGAAAATCATCCCGTACACAATGCGGTAGGAACATTTTTGAATTCCGAATTTATCAGATATTTTCATACATTCAACAGCACTAGTAACAAAGTTCCGTTGCCATGGTGATTTATGGTTTCCATGGTGATATGTAAATAGATTGAAAACGGAGTAGAGACACGTTGCTTACCTATATAGAAAATAACAAAAGCATTTCATGTGACGTGAGCGAGACAACACTATAAACAATGTATGGTGTTAAAGACGTTGCATCATGTCGATAGGAACTAAATCACATTCACAGCCCCTCCAAATATATACCTCCATGAGATTAACCAATATAAGTTAATATTTTAAAATTAAGCATAAATTAATAATTTACAAATATAGCACAAAGTTTTTGTTTGCGAGTTGATTTATTTCCTCGAGCGCTTACGATGCTATCACACCATTATCATGAGAAGAATCGTTTTTTTTTCTTGATAATGATGAACAGTTCTCTTGACAATGGTGAAATAAATCAACTCGTCACGAAAAAAAATGTTCCTTTTTTATTTTTACTTGTTTTTTTCTTGAAAGATTTTTCATAGTGTGAATACACAAACCATTAAAAATACACAAAAATCAATTTCAAAATCATAATAATAGAAATGAGCTTTGTTTTTTTGTGGATCACTTTTCTCAAAGGTACCTACATGGTTGGGCGTAATCATTCATTTTATAAAACATACCAATCAACCCTTTTTTTTAAGAAATCCTGTGCGGGAGACTTCCTAGATTCTAGAGACTCTAGGGGTCTATGGCACTTGTTGTAGTGCCGCAAAGGTGTACGAGCTTGGTCGTCGCTACAAAGCGCCAATACTCAAGCAAGACCCAGTTGCTGTAAGGCTAGATGGACCTTTGGTGACCGGTCATTGGTAAAGGTTTATGAATTTTTCAACCCAGCGACGAGCAAATTTGAAAATATAAATGGTATATTTTTTGTGCTCTGCCGGGACTCGAACCCACAACCTTCCCATTCAGAGTGCGCAGTGTTACCACTGAGCTACGGACCGGTCCATTTCCCTTTAACGTTCATTGTTTTATTTTTTGATCTCTCACAATACCTAAACATGACTTGTATCTTTCAAAAGACGACTACGATCGTTTCTCAAACTTTTAACTTCGCCTCAAAGTATCTGAAATCATAAATCAAACAAATTAATTCATCTCGTTTTTCGAAAAGTCTGCATCGTTGTCAAACAAAAAAACAAACTCTAGGATTTTGTTTGTTTGTTTGAACAAAGGCTTTTGTTTCTCGCAGACTTTTTTTATTCCCAATGAATATTTATGATTCTTAATGTTAGTCTTTCAGACAAATCAAGGATCAAAAAATATTCAAGATGTGAATGGACTTAAAAATTTGCTTTTTGTACTTTAAACATTTAAATGTAGAACATATCTGCTCGTTTTATCAAGAAATACATTTCACTTTATTTAAAGGAATAAATTAATTAAAAAAACATTATGAAGTATTTAGAAATTAAACATTTTGAATCGTAATTCTAAATAAGCACTTAAATATGAAAATGACTACCAATTCTTTAATATATTACAGGTATGACTCTTTTGTCGATGCCATCGTTTTTTCAGAAAAGGTTGTATAACATATATTTTTTAAGAAAATTATACTTTATATATTATACAGATACACCTGCATTATTTGTAAGCTCTAAATCACACGTCTTTTTTGTGTGTATGCTTAGAAAATCTGTAATCTTCAATAAAAAAAATCATATATTAACATTTAAAGCTCTCAAATGCATGTCCACAAACAAACACGTGTAGTTCGCGCTTACAAATACTAGAGAATATAAAACTAAAAATATAATGAACCTCAAATATGAATGTATAATATATTCATTTTTTTTATACTTTGTGTAAAGTTTATTTGTGTCAAGATTTCCATCAGTTATACAATAATAAAAATACATTTAAGTTTAACAGTCTTTGCAAGACGTTCTGGAGTTTGTATAATGATAAACCAGTTTATCGCAAACAACTAATACCCAAATAAAAAAGTTCTTTATTTTTGTGATAATATACAGACAGGATAAGTTTATACGACAGCGATTCAAGATAAGATTATACATCCGGGATTCAAGATGCGATTATAATATCACGAGTACGCAAACTGCTCTTCCTGCAGCTTTCATCTCGAGATAAGATATCTCATGCTCAAGGTAAGATATCTCGAGTGAAGCCAGGATAAGTCCCCATAAATGCATGCATCACCTTTGTAAGGTTATCTCGCCGAGACCTCCCATGCAAAGTGAATGTGAGCTGTTGTTTGGAGTTCTGCAAAGGTGCGTCGTCAGGTATTATGTTCCCAGTGCTTGAAGTTATGCATCTTAATCGTGTATGCGCTCAAAGTAAGATAAATATGGAGTAGGTTGAATAAATTATGCTGGATTATAATCGATATCAACCTTTTCTTTACTCTTTTTAGATGAGATGAAAAGAGAAAGAAAAAAAATTAAAAAGTTGAATCAAAAATTGCCTTCAAATAAAAAAAAAATAGGCTGATTTATTTGGTGAACGCTGTTTTTGTGTGTATCACACCTCAAAAGCCCTCTGCGAGCTTGGTCGTCGCTGTAGAGAGCGCCCATTCTCAAGCAAGACCCAGTTGCTGTAAGGCTGGATGGACCTTTTGATGACCGGTCTTTGGTAAAGGTTTATGAATTTTTCAACCCAGCGAAGAGCAAATTTGAAAATATAAATCTTATATTTGTTGTGCTCCTTTGTTGAATATTTCAGATTTTTGGAAATTTTGAAATCTGTAATCTATGTAAGTAACAACGATTTATTGAGAGCTGTCGACCGTTTGCGGACTTGCATTTATTTATTTTCTTTAGGAATCCTGTGTGGGAGGCTCCCAAGTTCTTAAAAGGCATGGGGGTCTATATCAGCCCCAAAGGGTGCCGCAGTGGTGTTACTTGAATTGTTTCTTTTGTCGTGAGGCGCTGCAAGGAAGTAGGAATTGATTTTGGTTTGGAATAAAACCATATAAAAGTGGGAAGCGAACACAGATACTGTTAGATCATTCTATTAACGGTCAGTTTGGCAAAGGAATGAGTCATGAAAACGCCAAGTTCTCCCAGTTTTGAGATAGACTGCAAAATGGATGAATGAGAGTCGTTCTACGAGTTTTCCTTCTCTGAAATGTATACGTTGCACGCTTAATCATAAAGAGCAATAACTCAAAAAATAATGTGGGAAATCACGTTTGAAGTTCAGACAACCAGTACAACTTGTAAAGGATGAAAAAGGCGACCGATGCTTTATCTCGGTCATATTCGTCCAAATTGAACGGCTGTCGCATTTTACCTATTCTTCTCGCATTGTTCTTGTGTTTTATAACAAAATCTCAATTTTCCCAATTTTTGAGTTATTTCTCTTTATGATTAAACGTGCGACGTGCTTTCCACATAAATTATAATTTAAAAAAATTGAAGATTAAAACAATTTTTCTTTTTTACTTTCAGATCCTCCTGTGGTACAGCTGACTCTTGGAAGTACATTGAGACCAGGAGAGATCAAGGAAGGAGACGACGTATACTTCGAGTGCAACATCAGAGCGAACCCCAAAGAGCATCGCATCTCCTGGTACCACGACGTAAGTGCTTACACATTCATCTTCTTACTTCTAAACAACTAATTTTGTCGCTGGTGTGGTTGAACGGAGAAGGCGTTTGCACTCGAATTTGCGTTATTGAAACAAGAGAAATTTTAAACCACGCCTGCGTCGTGTCCTACGACAATAACTTTGACCCTGGTTCAAAACAAATACTCGTTGTATTCCGCTCCAAATCTTAATAAACAAATTTCTTTTTTGTATTCAATTCGATGTAAATACTTTTTCCAAAAAAGTCCTACAAATACCTCATGCTTTGTTTAACATGTTGCATACTCAGAAAATTCAAAGCTCATTAACAGCCCTGAATGGAATTCCCAGTACAAAAACAATGATCCATTTATTCCTTGACTTGTAGGTTGGTATGAGGCTGACCACCCATACTGTTAAAAAATGGTTGACTTTGCTAATGTCACCCCTGTTTTAGGGAAGGTCGGCAAGAGTTGCAGGGCTTATGTTCATATGTGTTTTTATATGGTAGGTCCACATGCGGCATGTGTTAGCGCAACCTTAGACGTGTCTGCTTGTGGGAATGCATTTCATATGAATCTCAAACGATATATATCTTTACAACTGAGATTTAGATTTAGATCCATGGATCAACAATGAATTAAAAATTTGTGAATAATACAGTTGACTTCACACCAATCATTGTCCATGTTTTCATTATTATTTACGACATAGATACTGTTATGATTTATTTCGGGTTCTCTTTTAATAAAATTGTAGTTGAATTTATTTCAATGTAGGTATTTATTTTTAACAAATCAATTACATACACAATATGATTCACTCTGTAACTTCTGAATTGTTGTTTTCAAAGCTTGGGGTTTCAAAGAACCGCTGCCTATATTTATATTTGACCAAGGCCTATTCTCGCGTGTCCGAGACGCCTCTAGAATGGATGTTACCAGAGAGTGCGAGAAGTACAAGGTACAAAAGATCAAACACTCACGGATACACAGGGGCGTGCATCCCATACAGGCACATGCGCCTACTAGGTAGGCAATATATGGTAAAAAAGATGGATATTCAGATTTAAATTTCAAGATTTAAGTTCGATTAGCACCATCGTTAACACTTCAGTTGATTTCAAATGAGTTATTTTAATAGAACGGGAGAACTTTTTTTTTTAAATGTATTTGTCTATACTCCATGCACGCGCCTGCGTCTACACACACACATTTACAGCAAGTAAACACGCCTAGGCACACAATCACAAAAACACTCCGGCATGAACCTATACATTCCTAACAAAACTTAATGTTAAGATAATAAAGATTTTTTTTTGCCAAAAATGAGATGCGTAAAAAAAGTTTGCATTCTTAAAACATATCTCTGATCTCTTCAGAAATTACTGAACAGTCGGATGATTGGGCAAAGGAGAAAAAAGGCAGATCTCTTTACATTGGCTGATTGCTCCCACTTTAGAAAGTTTCCCAAGCAACGCACGCAGCCTCAATGCTAATTTTCATCCTTTAATGATCCATTCATATCCCTCCCCCCATCATCTAGAGCAGTGATCCGCAATCGCTGTTCTGCGGTACTCTAGTGTGCCATGAACCAAGTACATGTGTTATTTTGTCTTCTTGTTGTTATAACTCTTCAGTTATGGTTATTGCAAAAACCCAGCCTCATACGCGTTCCGTTTATACACTTGCATCCGGGTGAGCGTATCACAGAACGCTAATACAATGCTATATTTTTTGTGGTGGAAGACTTTTTTGATGGTCTCTATGGTTCATGATGATTTATTTTAGAATGTATCATTCCTCAAGCAAAAAATCCAGTTGCGGTAAGGCTAGATGGACATTTGAAGACCGGTCGTTGGTAAAGATATATGATTTTTTCAACCCAGCGAAGAACATAATTTGAAAATATAAATGATACATTTTTTGTCCTCCGCCGGGAATCAAACCCACGACCTTCCATTTACGTTACCACAAGTCAACGAATCGGTCAATGTCACCCCTGTTGCATTTAAGGTCAGCACAAGTTGCAGGGCTTATGTTTATTTGAGACTTGGACCTTTTTATTGTAAGTGCACATCCAGCATGTGTTAATAAAATTAAAATAATTCTAGGATGATTTATTTGGTGAGTACTGTTTTCGTGTAAATCTCTCCTCAAGAACCCTCTAAAACGCGATCTTATACGTGCCAGCTTGTAGGCATGCATTTTATATTAATTTTAAGCATAAATACATCTTTAAAACTTTCATCATAGAAAGTACCGTTTCATATACAGCATACTTAAAACATATCTTCTGAATTTTTATTGTATACAGGTACAATAAAGTATTCATAAAGTGAAATTCAGCAGTTTATAATAATTAAAACAAAATTAAGAAGCAAGTGAAAATAAAACGTTGTTTCATTAGAAATTTTGGTTTTATTAAATTTAGTAGAAATCAATATCTTGTAAGCTTTGTCGTTTAGGTACGGATTTTCTGCGGAATTTTTGTAAGAAATTTTGTGTACCAAAGTGTGGAAAGGTTATGGAGGACTGATGCAGAACCCAGGAAGGCCTTTTGTTAAGAGAATTCTGCCGATTAGCGCGTTTCTTTGAATGCCGAATCGCTTCCACCTTCCGATTGTTGGAAACTACATTCGGGGTGACTCCGAGTCCGCACAATGCGCTAATTTTGAGAATTGTGCGAGCATAACGGTCAGCTGGTTTATGGAGGGAACAGTAAACAATGCTCGACCTAGGGGTTAATCGATGCTTAATGGTGGGTTGAAACAATCATGAAAAAGCGTTACATGAATACCTTTGGTGATATTGACCGGTTATTGCATATTTTGTTAGTATTAAGGGTGAATTATAATGTATTTTGAACAATATTGGGTAACACAAAAAAACGCTACACATATAGTATCACTTCTTGGCGCGTTAACCCCGAAGGGTTTGGCATGTGGCGAGTAGAACCTATTTATTTTTTTACAGATAGAGGGGGCGGCCTTCCGCCAACCACTTCAGTTGAAGTTGATGTTTTCCAGCTCTAGAGGAGGCTGGTACTCATTTTTGTGAAGATTGAGAAAACCGAACCCAAAATAAAATTCCGGCAAGTATAAAATACTCAACCTTCACAAGAAATGAGTACCAGCTGCAGGAAGTTGGAAAACCCCTACTTCATCTCATGTGATTGTTGCCTTCCTTCTCTCTGATCTGTAATAATAAATAGGTTCCACTCTCTATATATGCGGCAAGAAGTTACGCTATATGCGTAGCTTAGTTGCGCTTTTTTAGTAGCGTAGCGTATGCAGTGTGTATCTAGGAATTTCAACTATTCAAACAAAACAGTTTTTCCAACTTAAAACACATCAAATAACTTACATTTCCACGGTAGAATTTACAAAATTTCCGCAGAAATTTATAGACTGGCTGCGTAGCTTTATGAGGTCAGATCCAGCCATGCGTTGAATAGCTCCCTTCCTTCTATGTATATCCTACCGAGCCATCCCTTTACGCGCCTCTAACTGAGTCAATAACTAGACCTCTGGCACAAGTAAGTCCAAACTTGGATAAAAATCAACTCGTCACTTTTCGGTTCATCTATTTTCAAAGGTTTTATGAAGAAAGTTGATTTCAATTGGTACAATTTAGTATGTGTTTTTGAATGTAAACATTGAAAAGCTTTGATATTTTTATATGGGATGGTTTCCTTGACTGATAATGTAATTAATTGTTTGTATTCCTTGACTTAAAGGTTGGTATGCGGCTGACCACCCATACTGTAAAAAATGGTTCACTTTGCCAATGTCACCCCTGCTTCAGGGAAGGTAGGCAAGAGTTGCAGGGCTTATGTTAATTTGAGATTGGGTTTTTTATATTGTAGGTCCACATGCGGCATGTGTAAGCGCGAAATTATGCATGTCTGCTTGTGGGAATGCATTTAATATGAATCTCAAATGATACATATCTTTGCAGATTAGATTATATTAGATTAGATTAGTAGTAGTTTTCTAAGATGAAAATAACAAAGAATAGATAAAAAATAACATGAAAAATTTATTTGGTGAGCGCTGTTTTTGTGTGAATCACACCTCCATCATTATCCAGCCTTACAACAGCTGGGCCTTGCTTGAGAAATAGCCCTTTGTAGCAACGACCAAACCATTAAAAGCCCGTTCGATGGCTCAGTTGGTAAAATGCCTGCATTTCATACCGAGAACAAGGGTTTGATTCCCACCGAGGGTGTCAAAATAAATATCGTCATGATTCCACTCCTTACAAGCCTTACTATGCCTTCACAAGATATGAGAACCACCTCTTCGGGAGCTGGGAAACCCCCATTTCAACTGACATGGTTAGCGCGAGGCCAGGTTTTTAACCTTATGTAATCTAATGTAATCTAAGTTGCAAATATATGTAACATTGAGGATTCACATAATATGTATTCTTACAAGCAGACACGTAAAAGTTCGCGCTTGCACATGCCACGTGAGAATCTACAACATAAAAACCTAAATCTCAAATGACCGTGCACCCTGCAACTTTTACTGGCCTTCCCTGAAACAGGGGTGACATTGGCAAAGTGAACTTTTTTTTACAGCATCGGGGGTCAGCCGACCACCAACCTATAACTCAAGGAATATACACAACAAAACAAATACAAATACAAAATACAAAATTCTAATTTTAAAGCTGCCAAAATTACAGATCATCCAACATTTTTTTCTGTCCTTACATTCTTCTTTCATTTCATCCAGAGTCATAACCTTTCTTATACAAGCCCTCCTTTTATTATGACTCTGGATAGCCCGTAAAAATAAATATGTCCCGAATACAACATACATACAACCCCTTCGAAGATAACGCAGGCAAGAAGTTACACTATATGTGTAGCTTAGTTGCGAGTTGTGAACCCAAAATACATCGTAACAATATTATTTGTACAGTAGCAGCAGTGAGCGTGGCAATATTTCGCGGCAGCCGTATTTATTTACCTCCTTTTTTTTGGCATTGGTAGTGACGCGGGTTGACTGGCCACCCCTAGCGGATTCCACCGCCCCAATAGGCCTCTTAATTAACTGCTGTACGCCCTCGGACTTTGTACGATTGTGAGTGACCAGAACACAGAGTATAAAATATTTCATAAGCTCCCCTCGATCGCGTAAATCGAAAAAAAAAGTAAAGAAGATGGCTTTACAATGTTTGCTTTATTAGAAATATACGGGGCTATTATTATACATTTTAGTCGTCGGTTGAGCCCACGCTTTGACAAACTAATGATGCATTTGTATGAAGACCTGTCAATCCAAGATGGCCGCATGTGAACAGCTGATTTGTCTTCATACAAATATTACAAAATTCGGTATGTAAGAATGACCGTCGTGATGAGACTTTCAGCCCAGGCATCGTTAGTTTGTCAAAGCGTGGGCTCAACCGACGACTAAAATCCCTAAGAATAACCCCGATAGAGTTTTATTTCTACAAGAAAAAGACAGAATTTAACATATTATAGTACAAACACAAACTTTTCAACTGAAGTGGTTGGCGTAAGGCCAGCCTTAAAATCTAAATCTAAATCTAAGCTGCAAAGATATGTATCATTTGAGATTTATATAAAATGCATCACCACAAGCAGACACGCATAATTTCGCGCACATGCCGCATGTGGACCTACAGTATAAAAAACCCAATCGCAAATGAACATAAGCCATATATCGCGTGTGAACCTACAACATAAAAACCAAATCTCAAATGGACACACACCCTGCAACTCTTGCCGTCCTTCCCTGAGACAGGGCGACATTGGCAAAGTGAACCATTTGTACAACATGGGTGTTCAGCCGCATACCAACCTTTAAGTCAAGGAACAAACACGACAAATTTCATTTTTTAAATCAATAAGTAAAAATATCTACGGACATCAAAACTAAAACAGAAAACAAATTCCAATTTAATAAACCCTAGCCGCCAACATTACAGAAAAACAAAACTATGAGAACTTGGTGTTTTCACAACTCATTCCTTAGCCAAACTGCCCGCTTATGGAATGAGTTACCGGTATCTGTGTTTCCATCCCAATTTAATCTTGCCCTTTTCAAATCCAAAATCAATCGCCATTTCCTCTCAGTGTCTCAAAACAAAAGCAACGCCACACACACCACAGCACTGCGCAGCTAACGGCCCTGCAACTGAACATGGACAACTGCCACATCACCAACACCTCTGCAGCACTATAACAAGTGTCATAGACCCTTAGAGTCTCTCAAATCTAGGGAGTCTCCCGCATAGGCTTTCTTAAAAAAAAAAAAACCGCTATTTCTTTTCTGTCCTTACATACTTCTTTCATTTCCTCCAGAGTCATAATCATTTTCAGACAGGTTCTTCTTTTATTATGACGCAAGATATTCCATTCATTCGCAATTTCGGATATTTCAGATATTTGGTCCATCCATACCTTTCTCGGTCTTCTTCTACCACGACATCCATCTATTCTTGCTTTTCTTCGTCAGTCTTTCCTCATTCATTCTCTCCATATGCCCAAACCATCTTAACAAACTTCTTTTAATCTTCACTTTCACACTTCACTTTACCACATTCTTCTCTTACAAAATCATTCCTCACCCTATCACTCCGTTTTTTCCCAATCATACTTCTAGAAAGTCCATTTCATCCTAAGAATATTATTTTGATTACATATAGGAATATAATCTTCATTACACTATTCATAGTGAGTGTTTATCGGACTCTGACTAACACTTTGCCTCGCTCATACGTTTATTAATCACCACAGATTAGTTTCATATCTGCCATCTTACGCAAATTACATTCGAATACATTATAAGCGCTTGCAAATTAATTTCCGATAATGGTCCCTCAACTGTTTAACACCTGGCCGGGTGGAGCGAGAAGTTGGCAAAGTGCTACCTCGAGCTAATGTGCTTTCTGACCCCTAAGATGTCGGGGTGACCCTAAAGTAAGGGTAGGAAGCTTCAAGCTACCTGGCTGGAGGAAGGTTCCACGACAAATAAGTCACAGACAGCTGAAGCGCTACCCTGCTAAATTCCTTACGACCTTAAGACGACGAGACAGCGATTCGTGTCCAAAAATAAGGTGTACTGTGATTTTTTTTCGATGGAGCTCTTTTGCAAGCGCTAGCAAGCTTCAATTTGGATTGGTATCTAAAGCGTAAATAATTTAGCAGAATAGCGTATTTGGAAAGGAGTAACGCTGGTTTCATTCACGTCTAGCCCATTTGACCATAACTTCGACCCTGGTTCAATTGATGCCATTGCATGCAGACAAGCTTCTGCTTTCGCATAAAGACAACTGGCCAGGCAAAATAGGTCACTGAATTTCATTCTAAATCTAAACTGAAAATATATATATCGTTAAGATTCATATTAAACGCATTCTCACATGCAGACACGTATAAGTTCGCGCTAACATATGCCAAATGTGAACCCACAATATAAAAACCCAATCTCAAATGAACATAAGCCCTGCAACTCTTGCCGACCATCCCTGAATCAGGTGTGACATTGGCAAAGTGAACCATTCCTCTTCACAAATCTATTTTAAAAACCTTTAATGAATAGAAGTTTCAAACTTTCTATAGAAAAGTCGTGTGGACGAATTATCCATAGATGAGCTTTCTGTGGACGAGCTTCCTTTAACCGATTTGTCGTGACACATTTGAGTAATGTTGGTAAACGTGGAACTTCAGGGTGACCCTAAAGGAAGGGTAGGAAGCTTCAAGCTACCTGGCTGGAGTAATGATTGTAGACGGGAGCTTCAAGATGTCTTATCGACTAATGTTTGAGATGAGTGAATGCAGGGTTTGTGGATTTAATTTTAACAAATTGTAGAATAATTTATTTGGTGAGTCCGGTCGATAGTTAAGTTGGTAGACTGCTTGCATTCAATGCCGAGAGCTCGGGTTCAAATCCACCGAGTGTGTCAGAAATTATTTATCGTTTCGGTGTTTATTTCAAAACCCAAAATAAAATACCGGCAAAATAAAATACTCAAATCACCACATATGACTTTTTTGTGTAAAACGCAGGTAAGAAGTTACACTATATGTGTGGCTTAGTTGCGTTAGTTGTGTTTAATTTATAACATCAATTACATTGATTTTTTCTTTGAATTATAGGTTGGTATGCTGCTGTAAAATGCTGTAAAAAATGTTTCACTTTCCCAATGACACCCCTGTTACCCCAGCAAGAGTTGCAGGGTGTATGTCCATTTGAGCTTTGGGTTTTTATGTTGTAGGTTCACATGCGGCATTTGCAAGCGCGAATTTGTACGTGTCTGCTTGTGAGAATCCATATCATGTGAATCCTCAATGTAACATATCTTTGCAACTTAGATTAGATTAGATTGATTCGCATAGCTGTATTGTGAAAAAACTTTAATGTCCTCTTCAAACAAAGGTCATCATTTCAAATACGATAGCGTAGTGTTCATATATCGCACGCTTAATAATAAAGAGCAATAACTCAAAAAATAAGAATGTTGGGAAATCACGTTTGGAGTTCAGACAACCAGTACAACTTGTATGGAATGAAAAAGACGATCGATGTTTTATCTCGGTCATGATGATGATGATGATGATGGATGATTTCTTTCCTGTGGCGCCATTTAATGGTCCAGGACCATCTCAAGGGCGCCATGGCTTCTCGAGAAAAGTAGTGTCTTCAGTTCCTTTCTGAAGGTGGTGGTAGGCTGGTTCGCACGAACACCGATGGGTAAATTGTTCCAGGCCACCGGCCCGGCCACCGCAAAGCTTCTGTCTGCAAAGTTTGATGTGTTTGCTCTATTGGGCACTATAACCTTGTTGACAGCAGTAAGGGCAGAGCGTAGTGGTATTTTTGAAGTCCCATCGACAGAGCATAGCCCAGCGAAACATGGGGGTGCAGTGCCGTTCAGGGCCCTATGTACAGTCATATTCGTCCAAATTGAACGGCTGTCGCATTCTACCTATTCTTCTCGCATTGTTATGGCATTTTATTACAAAATCTCGTTTTTTCAATTTTTGAGTTATTGCTCTTTATTATAAAACGTGCGATATGCATACCTTTCATTCATATGCTTTCATTGTAGTTATCTAGCATGGAGGCAGAGGTTCACTAGAGGTATTCTAAGGGTGCATTTTGAGGGTATAATAATTGGCCTGAGATTTATTATTCCGATTGTTCGCGAGTGCAAGAGCCGCACCGCACCCCCATACCCCTGCACCCACCCCTAAACTGCCTTAAAAGGAACATTCTCTTAGTTAACTTTCATTACATTCCCTCCTAAGTGTGAAACTATACGTTCAAGCTCAACCGTAGCGTTTCAACAAAAAAATACTGTTATATTGTATTGCGAATATTCTAGACGTTAAAAAAAACGCTACTAAGCTACACATATAGTGTAACTTCTTGCCGCTTGTCTTGCTTGAAGAGTTTCGCATGCGGTAAGTGGAACCTTTGTATTTTTACAGGTAAGGAGGCTGGCGTTACGTCAACCACTTCAGTTGAAGTGGAGGTTTCCCAGCTCCCGATGGGGCTGGTACACATTTCTTGTGATATTTTATTGTCAGGTTCGAAATAAACACCGAAAACGAGAAATCATTAATTCTGACATCCTCGGTGGGGTTCAAACCCGGGCTCTCGGCATGGATTGCAAGCACTCTTAGTACCTAGTTGTTTTAGTTTTTCTGTGTTAAATTAATATAGGCTGATTTATTTGGTGAGCGCTGTTTTTGTGTGTATCACACCTCAAGAGCCCTCTGCGAGCTCGGTCGTCACTGTAGAAAGCGCCAATTCTCAAGCAAGACCCAGTTGTTGTAAGGCTGGACGGACCTTTTGATGACCGGTCTTTGATAAAGGTTTATGAATTTTTCAACCCAGCGAAGAGCAAATTTGAAAATATAAATGATATATTTTTTGTTCTCCGCAGGGATTCGAACCCACGACCTTCCAGTTACGAGTCCGAAGTGTTACCACCTGGACTACGGACCGGTCGAACGTGTTAGTTACTAATAATTCAATGAAATCTCTATAAATGAGTAAAAGCGTAGGCAGGGATACCTAATAATAATTTGTATTTATTTAATTAAGTGTTGAATCGAATATTCTGATGAAGCAAGGTGATACGTAACGATTCTCCATGTTTTGAAAATAGTCTTAATAAACTGTATAAATAAGGACCAAGATCCCTTGGAATACCAGACTATAGCAGGGAAGACTCTCATCGGCAGGGTCAGAAACTCTGAAATTAGATAGACCTGTCAGACAGGGAAATTGTGAGATGGGGCAGGGAGAGGCGGCGGTACTGGAGGGACCATGTGGATAGGATGGACAGTTGAAGAATCCCCCATGTGGCTGCCTACAGTATACCTGGAGGACATCGCCTACAAGGAAAACCGCTAAAGAGATTGAGAGATAGCTGGTGCTCTACTTCCTAAGATGACAACTTCCCGTTTTACAGCTGATCATTCATCTAAATCTAAATCCAAATCTAAGCTGCAAAGATATGTATCATTTGAGATTCATATTAAATGCATTCCCACAATCAAACACGCATAATTTCGCGCTCACACATGCCGCATGTGGACCTACAATATAAAAAACCCAATCTCAAATGAACATAAGCCCTGCAACTCTTGCCGACCTTCCCTAAAGCAGGGGTGACATTGGCAAAGTGAACCATTTTTTACAGTATGGGTGGTCAACCTCATACCAACCTATCAGTCAAGGAATACAATCAATACTACAAGCAATACTACTAGATCTACAGGTAAAACAGCAAGAAGAAAATATTTGGAACGAAATGTTGTATACTAGTAGTATAGGAATGGAAACTCTGCTAGCCTGTAACGTGATGACCTATGAAGTATACGAAAGAATAGAAATTGCTCTGCATACAAATTAAAATAATAAATTTTGACTCAAAGACAAATTGGAAATCTACTAGAAAATGGTGTTACATGGGTTTTTTACCATCAATTAATTTCAGAAGTTATTTTCCTTCTTTTGTTGCATTTTTAGTCAAGTTGTTCATTTTACAATGTACAATAGACTCAACGCAAATTCTATAGCCAAAAATAATGAGACGAAACCCGAATGTGTTTATAGGAAAAAACAATAAAGACTTGTGATGCTTGTCCTTCTATAAAAAAAAAGTAGGTGCATGGCTTTTTTCTGAGTGCATCAGGTCCGCACATGAATTGACAAATACAAGATTGTGACGTCAAACGGGTGGATCACTGGGTAAAAGGCAATAAAATATGTTTTATTGGTTGCTTCAGATGTGTCAAGTCGTGGTAGGATCGCCAAACAAGCAGTGTGGCCTTGACCCTGTACCAGTCTGGGTACTCAAAGAATGCATCTTACAGCTGGCTCCATTTATTGTTAAGGTAATCAATGGATGCCTAATGGATGCCACTGTTCCTCCGTCTTTGAAGGTAGCACACATCACGCCAATCCTTAAAAAGCCACAGTTGGATCCCGGTGATCCCTCAAATTATAGACCTGTGTCAAATCTGCCATTCTTGTCGAAGGTGCTGGAGCGGATCCCGGTGATCCCTCAAATTATAGACCTGTGTCAAATCTGCCATTCTTGTCGAAGGTGCTGGAGCGGATTGTCTCGCGGCGGTTGGTATCCTATCTGGATGCAAGCGGCTTAATGCCTAAGAGGCAGTCTGCATACCGGAAATATCACTCAACAGAAACCGGTATGCTCATGCTTGTATCGGATATGATATCAGCTGTGGAGTGTGGTAATCTAGCCTTACTGGCGCTTCTTGATATGAGTGCGGCCTTTGACACAGTAAGTCACCCAATTCTTATTGAGAGATTGGAGGTGTCATTTGGTTTGACCGGAGGGGCTTTGGCGTGGTTTTCTTCCTATCTGGTGGAGCGCAGACAGGCGGTGCGTATTTGTGATAGTGTTTCACCTACCTACTCGCTGTCTTCCGGGGTCTCACAGGGCTCTGTGCTGGGTCCGATCCTTTTCATATTGTATACTGCTGAGATTGAGAGTATTGTTGAAAAATGGGGCCTCATCGCACACTCATATGCAGATGACTGGCAAATATACTCTCATTCTCGGCCAGACATGGCTGAGGACCTCAGTTGCAGGGTCTCTGGGTGTATCGCGGAGGTCGGTGGGTGGATGAGGAACAATGGCCTAATCTTAAACATGGATAAGACGGAGATACTCTGGGCAGCCACATCGAGGCGTGACCACCTTCTGGTGAATAGAGTACCACTCTCCATTGGAGGTAAGCTAATCCAGCCTTCTGATTCGGTAAGACTTCTAGGAGTCTTACTGGATCGTAACCTGACACTGGATAGGCAAATAGATGCCACAATAGCTTCTTCTTTTTTTTCGCTTCGCCAAATAAAGGCAATAAGAAAATGTCTGCCGTCAGATGCGGTTAAGACCCTGGTGAGTGCGTTTGTGATGTCTCGGATTGACTATTGCTCGACGCTTTATAGTGGTCAGCCGAAGAAACAGTTGAATCGCTTTCAATCTGTGTTGAATTCGGCAGCAAGACTCATATTCGGGATTCCCAAATTCGCTCACATCACCCCGCTGTTAAAAAAACTTCATTGGCTTCGTTTCCCGGAGAGGGTGGTCTTCCGTGTTTGTTTAATGGTATATAAAGCCATCAATGGCTTGGCCCCACCTTATCTGGCTGATATGATTTCACCTGTTGAAATGGGTGTTAGGAGGCAGACACTCAGATCTGCGGGTGATGGAGTAGTCAATTTGGTTCAGCCGCGCCGTCAGATTCGTACAAACTTCGGAGACCGCGCTTTCCGTGTTGCGGGGCCGGTGGAGTGGAACAGACTGCCACCCGGAGTGAAGAACTCCAAATCTGTGGGTGTATTTCGAGGAGCACTCAAGGCACACTTGTTTAGAAAGTCTTATCCATGATCGGAGAGGGCCCTTGAGGTGTGACACACACAAAAACGGCGCTCTCTTATCATGTGTAATTTAAAATAAATCAGCCTGTTATTATTATTATTATTAGGACTGTGGTCCCACACAAGTGTGTCTCTTGTCTGCCGAGAAAAATATTCTTAATGCAAATTTGTGCTCAGTGTATTTTCAAAAATTTGTGGTGGCAAAAAAATGAAAGCGTCAGTTACTGCTTTCAGGGTTATTCGCAACACATTTGATCCGTAGCTTATCCATGGATAATTTTTTTTTTTTGGTATGGAAAATTTAGGTAGGAATTTTAGTTAGGTGGCTATTGAGTCATGGATTTGCTGTGGGTGTGAACACTATTTTAAACCTGTAGTGATCTTTTTTTACTGTAATTGTAACTGTTACTCTGTCGCCATTCCGCTAGGGGTGGCCAGAACCTCTGCAGAGTTGCCTCCATTTTTTCCTATCCTGACATACCTCTTTCAATTCCTTCATATCCATCACCTTTTTCATGCATTTTCATGCAGTCCGGTCGATAGCTCAGTTGGTAGAGTGCTCGCATTCTACCCCGTGAGCTCGGGTTCGAACTCCACCGAGGAGGGTGTCAGAAATGATTTCCTATTTCGGTGTTTATTTCAAACTCCATAATAAAAATACCGGCAAGTTTTACTCAGCCTTCACAAGAAATGAGTACCAGCCCCTCGGGAGCTGGGAAACCCCCACTTCAACTGAAGTGGTTGGTGTAAGGCCGGCCCCCTTACCTATAAAAATAAAAAGGTTCAACTTGCCACATGCGACCCCTTCGGGGATAACGCGGCAAGAAGTTACACTATATGTGTAGCTTAGTTGCGTTTTTTTTTTTTTTTTCTTCTTTTACGCTCACTTTGTATATCCCATTCTTTCACAATCTCCTCACTAATTTGAAATGCAACTTAGATTGGTTGGTATGAGGCGACCACCCATACAGTAAAAAAAAATCACTTTGCTAATGTTACCATTGTTTCAAGGAAGGTCGGCAAGAGTTGCAAGGCTTATGTTCATTTGAGATTTATTTTTATGTTGCAAGTTCACATGCAGCATGTCGCCCTCCTCCCTTTCAGTGCTTGTTTGGCTTATTATTTAATTCAAGGATGACCTTGCAATGAAATTGTCTTAAGAGTCAAATCTACACAATTTCAACTAATAAAAAAACGTAAAATACAAAAATGTCGAGTTGATTTAAAGATTTTACAATAAATTTCCAGTTTTCTAAGACATATTGGTCCAGTACACATGCAAACATTGCTCATGCGAAATTACCTCTTATGAAAATAAGACAAACAAGCGAGACAATGTGTATTTTTTTTATTTTTTTTTGTGAAATTTGATTTTATTTTTAATTTGATTTTAAAATGTAATGTATCTTTGCAATTTAGATTATAGATGTATAGATGGATTAAACACTAGAATAATAAGGAGAAATTCTTATTGTGGTGAGCAGATGAAATTTTAAAACCTTAATTCAGTGCGCCAACAAGCGCGGGCATTCCGCTTTCAATGGAAAATTTCCTTACATATGAGATGAAGAATTTTTAATAACCCCATTCCACATACTCATCGTATCACCTTTCATACCTGGAGATGAATGCGATAGTTCGGGCGTTTGAAAAAAATAGGCACTTCGGAAAAATGATTTGGAAAAAATGGGCATTTCGAAAGAATTGGTATTTGGAAAAAATGGGCATTTCGAAAGAATGGGCTTTTGGAAAAACTAGTCATTTCGAAAAAATGGGCATTTCGAAAGAATGTGCATTTGTAATAAATGGGCAATCCTGTAGGTACTCAGTTTATTTCTTCTTATTATTTTTTTTATTATATTCTTCACACTACCCGTGATCTAGCAACAATCCCACAAGAAATGCCACCGAGCTATGATATTAGCTTCAATAACATCGAAACACACGTGCCTATTTTGAGTCATGGGCACGCCTCTGCCCTAGATGTTCTTGTTTTGTCGTGCCATTGCTTTTACTTCACGGGAAGGCCTTCCCCCACTTGAGAAAATATATAGATTTTCATTGACGTCCTGTGTGCTGTGGGTCCTTTTGACACATGCATACAGGATGCATGTACAGGATGGTAATAAGGAGGGTTTGATCATTTCGAAATAATGGAATAAATTTGGAATAAATGGTAATTTGTATAAAAACATCGATATGTAATGAATTTACGTAAATAATTAATACCTTAATGGAAAAAGAGCATTTGAGAAAAATCTGGATCTAGAAATACAATAATTTGTAAAGAATGAACCTTTGAAAGAAATAGACAATGGGGAAATATGTGTAGTGATTGCAAGAGAAATTTTGAAGAAATAGTAGCAAATCGGTGTTATGGCCGAGGGGGGCAAGTGGGCTGATCTTTCTAGCGTTTTTTAATAGAACATCGTTGGTTCGATCCCCGCCTGGGTCATTTGACCATAACTTTGACCCTGGTTCAACAGATGTTATTGGGTAATTATTAATTCATTAAAATAAACAATAATGAATAATTAATTGATGATATTAATACCTGTTTCTGGCCAGGCAGAATAGGTTGGTGAATTGCATTCCTCTTCACAAATCTATTTAAAAAAAAGAATGTTTTTTTGGAAAATTCATTAACTACTCGATTGGTTTGAGACTCTTCTCTTATTCTCACTCTGTAGGTTCCATTCTTTCGCAATCTTTTGGTCTATCTTTTAGTTGGTCTATCTATTCCCCTTCTACGCTTCTTCTTACAATTCTTCCGTTCTTTTTCTTCAGAAGTCGTTCATTATCCATTCTTTCAAGTAAATCATATATTTTTTACACATTCAAATTTATCATTACTTTCAGTTTTTTATATATTTCAGCCACCAAAGTATGACATTAATCATAGAACAAGCTCGCTTTGCGACTGTTACAAAATTTGAAATAAACACGTCAGAATCAAACAAACTTTGAACATTTTTGATTCGCATTCACAACTTCTGTTAATGAATAAAATAATTTTTAATTAAGTTCTCGCAATGTCCGTGACAGGTAAGGGTTTTGTTGTGTGCCAGAGGGGGACCCCTAGGGGGTGGAATTGGGGGGAAGTTGTGGGTGGCACTTCCTCCCCACCCCTCTCAAGTAACGTTTTTAATTAGAACATCACGGAAAACATCATGAATGGAATGGTTTCCAACAGCTGTGGATGTAGAAGGATGATGTTTTTTTTTCAAGTAGGTAGGTTAAAAATGGTGATAATTAAGACACGCTTTTTTTTTAAATCTCGTACGAGCTTTCTTAAATTTAATATATGTTAGTGCTACATCTTCTTCGTTAGCCTTTTTCAGTCCACTCCTGGACGCAGCCTCCTCGAATCTGCTCCATGTTTGTTTATCTGCTGCTGTGTTCAGCCATCCTTTGTCTGCAGTTTCCTTGAGATCGTCCATCCACCTCAGTTGGGGTTTCCCCATTTCCCGCTTGAAAATCCTGGGCCGCCACTGGAGGATCCTTTTCGTGGTCCTGCCTTGCGACGTAACCAGCCCAGCACCACTTTAAGCAGGTCACTCGCTGCATGACATCAGTGACACCAGTGCGTCTACGGATCTCCTATCTTAGCCCCTGTCTCTGAGGCTGATTACTAGCATCCTCTTTAAATAGCGCTTTGCAAAAATATGTTTGTATTCAAGGTTTATGTTCCATGCACACCCACATGCATATACGTGTGCATTTCTTCTTGAAGTTCCACTTTTATTAAAGTTCAAATAAGTTTACTATAAAAAATACTTTACTCCAATGTCACCCCTATTTCAGGGAAGGTTGTCAAAAGTGGCAGGACTTATGTTCATTTGAGATTGTGTTATTATGTTGTTATGTTATAAGGCTTCTGGGGATGCATTTGCATAGTTATAAGTAAATGTTAGTATATCCTTGCAACTTCGATTAAAGATTGTATTATGGACAAAGTAAATTCCTCATCAATTAATTATACAAAAATATTATATTCTGAATGGTTTGTATATTACCTTTGTGAAAATTTGTATATGATCCTTAGTTGATTTTATGGAAAAAAATGAGAAAAAAAACACTTAATTTATTGACGTTTTCGATCACTCACGATCTTTTTCTTTGATCGGTTTCTAAATCGTAAATGGTAAAAAATGGTACCTGAGGATTATTGTGAGTGATCAAAAATGGTAGAATATTAATAAATGAAGTGAAATCAAACAGTGTTTTAATAGAATAAAGATTCATTTTGTTATTGTTTTTATTCTATAAAATCTTCTAAGGAACGAAAAAATATGTTTCGACGAACAATCAGGAATCTTATTTTTCATGTAAGAACTTAGATTTATTTGCCAATTTTCGTAATGCTTGGTTCCCTAATATAGCTCATATCTCTTTTATATTAATTGGATTGATTGTTGGGTATTTTCATAGAAAAATCAGCACAAAGACTTTCTCTGATTTCCCCCCATCTTGTATTAGGATGATTGATACACTCCTGACGTATGAAATGCTTTCATTCAGTCCCCCTAGTACAAAACTCTGCAAAAACTCACCTCGATTGCGTAAATCGAAAAAATGTATGAAAACTAAATCACTTTCCAGGAGTGCTGTCGTATATTTCATATGTTTTTTTATTTACGCAATCGAGGGGAGCTTACGCAATGTTTTCTTCTGCGGGCATAGACCACTTTTATGCTCGTATTCGTAAAATTTACCCCATTGTATTATTTTCATAATAAAATAAACGCTAAAGGATGAAAATATATTTTTCCTTAGAAATTCAACCACATGTTTATTTTGCGGATCTTTATTGTAAACATTCCAAGTGCAAGATTTATTCAAAAATTTACATAAAAAAATAGTTTGAAATATTCGTCACTTAAGTTCATCACACATCGTGTAAATTTCAATATTCATCGCATCTGTGTATTTTTTTTTAACAAAAAAACGTCCTCTTTGTAGAAAATTGATGTAAAAACGCCACAATTACAAATCAACTGTAACTGTAACTCTGTCGCCATTCCGCTAGGAGTGGCCAGAGCCTCTGCAGAGCTGCCTCCATTTTTTCCTATCCTTACATACCTCTTTCAATTCATTCATATCCATCACCTTTTTCATGTATTTTCTTCTTTTCTATATTTTTGTATTGAGAAATAAAATGTTAAAATAAACTGCTGATAATTTTTTTTTTAAAATGTGCTTTAAAATGAACTAGAAACAAAAACTCATAATTGTAAATGTTCTACTTACTTATGCCAAATTGTAAATAGGTGTATCTGTGTGCGCTGCCAAAGAGTTTTTTCGTTTTTTCTAGGATAAGCAGGTGATCCAGAACACATCAGGAGGGGTGATCCTCAGCTCCAGGTCTCTGGTCCTGCAGAAGGTGGTGAGACAGGATGCGGGAGCCTACACGTGCAAGGCTGCCAACGCCAGGGGGGAGACTGCTTCACAACCAGTCAAGCTGAGGGTGCAATGTAAGTCAATGCCATGATTATCCTCAAATTAGTATTTTATACTTCAAGCATAAGCGTTTTTAGTAAACTTATTCCAGTATTGTGTGAAAATTCATTTACTTTCTTACTGAAAGGATTATGAGTTAGTTTCTATCTTCTCCTTTTCATGCCACTTCTATCAAAAATCTGCGACTATCATGGCTATTTTGACTTTGGTTGCTGCGGTTCGAAACTCGGACTTGTTGCTTCTGCCGTACCATTGTCGCAGGTTTTTCAGACACAATGTCCGTCAGCGTCCTTGAGATTATCCCTGCTCAATCTTACCCTATATGATAAGATGAAGGAGACTTTTTATTTCTCATAACGTGACCGAAGTACATCAGCTTTCTCTGCTTAATGGTTGGTAGGAGCTCCTTTGTAGTGCGCATT
Source organism: Agapetus fuscipes (assembly GCA_951799405.1). Classification (NCBI taxonomy): domain Eukaryota; kingdom Metazoa; phylum Arthropoda; class Insecta; order Trichoptera; family Glossosomatidae; genus Agapetus; species Agapetus fuscipes. The sequence goes on from OX637349.1 coordinate 4,854,607, forward strand.
CGTTGAAGGACTTCTTCATTGGTGACTCGGTTATGCCAGGAGATCTGATACATTTTTCGATAGACACGTATCTCGAACTAGCATTTTTCTTCGTCGAGCATTAGCATTTTTAATTTATTGAACTTTCACAAGAAAAACGATTAATTCTCCTACTGAAAGGATTACGATCTATTTTCTATAATTTTCTGAAATATGCGCCAGTTATATACATGCAAAACACACGTTTTTTACGCCGTTCCAACATGGTTGATGTGACTTGTGAATTTGGAATATTTATTACGACATAATATGCAGTTGCAAATGCATTTGCATGTATGCAATTTTAAATTATTTTTTTTGTTAAAAACTGCATACTTCACTGATTTGCCTTAATATAGACCTAGGTCTAGGTCATCTTCAGACAAAACAGATGGCTTAGTGGCCGTCTATTTTATCTAGGCCAATAATTTCAGTTCCATAGAGCAGTGTTTTTTTTTCATATTAAATTATTTTTGAGTGGAGTTCTCTAAAGTTTCCGCTGAAACATTTCATAAATATCTTTAAGTCCTCGGATGTGTTTTTTTTCCTGAAGAGATTTTCTTTTTATTACATTTCGGACCCTCTATTCTGCGCATCTTGGGACTTTTAACAGTCTTTTTAGTTATTGAACGTTTTAAACGTATCACGTCAATCCTGACCATAATAAGTGCATCGTATTAATATTATACAAGTTGTCAAGTTCTAAACGCAATTACTCGTACCTTAATGCACAGATTTAGCGTTTGCTCTAAGTCTATGAATCCAAAACAAACACCGAAATCTCAAGCTGCCTCAAACAAGAGCCTGGAAATTACTTTCAGTTTGTTAAAGCTTCAGCAGCAGAAAGCAGACGCGTACTAGGTGCGCTCACAACGCTACAGGACAGATCTATATCTTTAGTCCAAGTTGCAAAGATGCATTTACATTTTAAATTCATATTAAATGCATGCCCATAAACAGACGCGTGTAAGTTTGCACTTACAAATGCTGCATGTGAACCTACTTACAAATTAGAATCGAAACCTCAAATGGACATAAACCCTACAACATTTGACGACCAACAATTAATTGAGTTTAAATGGAATATGAAATCAAAAAGTAAAAATCATTGAAATAATAGTCTTTCGAAAGCTCTTGGGCGTCCACATATAACTGTTTTTTTTCCTACACTTTTTTTGTTTGTGACGTATGAGAAGGTGCTTTTTTACAGCAAAAATGCGTATTTCAGACAAATTTTAATTGTATAGTAAAACCTACGCCAAAAATTTAGCTTATTTAACTTGGTAACACTGCCCCATCACTTCTACAACACTGGACTTGCTTCTAGTAATTGTTGCTTGTTTTCTCAATCCGAAAAAATCAGTACAAAATACACATTCACACAATTCTAGTAGCTTATTCAGCATTAAAGGTTTCCTTTTATGTCCTTTTGCGAAAGAAAGAAAGCCTATAAGCAATGAAAAAAAACGCTGGTCTCCGTGTGCTGATGCCCTGGAGTCAAAATATGGTTTAATTTATTTTTTTAATTACGAGATCAGTTTTTAAGCTTTGCGAACATACCAAACACATATATACATCTTTTCTATCCTTCACAAGTTGGTCTTGCTTTAAATCTTACCTTCTTGTTTGCACAAACGCTAAACTGCTTTCGGAACTCCGCGTCATACGTCATGTATTCAAATTTGTTCACATATGAATGTAAACATGTCATATTATAGTACGCAATTAATTTAGCTAATTTGAGGGTATCGTTATTATTACTATGAGTATTCATCAACTTCAAAGAGAGGAAAATATTAAGAAGAAAAAAAATTAAAAAGTAACCCTTTTGTCTGGTACGTAATCTGTTTAAGCAAAGAAAATGGGTTTTTAAAATAGTGGAGTAAATTTTTTGCTTTAATTTTTTTTGTATGATATCAGTAAATAATTGCTTTAAAATGGACGTAGGATGAGTTAGATAGATGATAATTCATTATTTCAAAGATATTTTACAAAAAATAGTTTTTGGTTTAAGTTTCTTTGAAATAATAATATCTTTTATGCTAATATAAACAAAGCATCAAAAATAATTTGACTTTTAATTAAATTTTCATATTTTTTTCCTAAATGTCCACAAAATTGGTTTTAATTGTATTTTGATCTAAATTTAATTTTTCACTTCAAATATAGGCTATTCATTAGACTACGAGTAGGTTAACTTTATTGTATAAAAAAATCAACTTCCAGCGGTGTTATTTACACACAGCCAATCCATGGCTCAACTGCCACCTAACGTGAATTTTTCATACAAAAAAACGATGATCGATGGATTAGCTACAGATCAAACATGTTGTGAATAACTTTTTAGGTGTGTACAAAAATATTTATCTATCAATAAGCGGGTAATATTAATTTTATTGATTGTAGAGGCATTAACTTTGTAATCGTTCATTATTAATGATAAAGGAAAAACAGTTTTGTTTTCGATTACGTGAGTATATTTTTATAAACCACAACCGGTTTCGCAAACATCCGTTCGCATCATCAGGTGGATAAATTAATACGATAGAATGATAGTATTAATTTATCCACCTGATGATGCGAACGGATGTTTGCGAAACCGGTTGTGGTTTATAAAAATATACTCACGTAATCGGGTAATATTAAATTAGATATATGTTTATAAATTGCAAAACTATTTAATTTTTATTGTGTTCTTGCTTCAGAAATACAGATCTTTTTCTTTATCAAAGAATAAAGTGAAATAATATTCTATAGATCACTTTTCCATTGAACTGTAAAAATTTGAAAGAAAATTCTTATTCTACATACCATTTAGTATGCGTAGAATTTATTTCTCAGCTTGCTAAAAAGTACGCAAGAGAAAACGGTTCATTGTAGCTCTTTGACTAGCCCAGGATTTTTCTAGACTTTTCGTTGATGTATTATATAATGTGAAAAAGGGACAGGAGTAAGACGAGAGAGGGCATTGTCTAGCTGCACAATAAAAAAATAATATCATGGGACAAAGCCTTTTTCTCCTAACAGCATTATAAAGGTACGAACCAAATTGAGTATACACTTTTTTTCCTTTGCAAGATGTCATAATACCGGAGAGGGTACCTGTTGAAAGAAAAAAAAGGTTTTATTAAAGCTTATATCACTGTTTTTAAGGTGACAGGGTACAATAGCACAGAGACAAAACAAAACATGACATAACGTCACATGACAGAACATCACATGACAAAACAGAACAGATTCTTGGATCGGTCCGTAGTCCAGTGGCAATACTTCGGACTCGTAAATGGAAGGTTGTGGATTCGGATCCCGGAGGAACACAAAAAAAAAAAAAAATGTTTCCAAATATGCTCTTTGCTGGGTTGAAAAAATTCATACAACCTTTACCAAAGACCGGTCACTAAAAAGGTCCATCCAGCCTTGCAGCACCTGGGTTCTTGCTTGAGTATTAGCGCTTTGTAACGACGACCAAGCTCGTACACCTCTGCGGCACTACAACAAGTGTCATAGACCCCTAGAGTCTCTAGAATCTAGGGAGCCTCCCGCACAGGGTTTCTTAAAAAAAAAAAAGTGTCAAGACAACACATGACATAACATCGCATGACAGTACATCACAATGACAAAACAACACAAGGATAAAACATCACATGACAACAACTCACATACCTAAAACAGAACATATCATTAACGACACATGACAAAACATCACAAACAACACAAAACATTTATTTTGCTTATTATATGTATTAGCGTGGGGTTTGCTATCTTACCTGTAACAATTAACGCATGCTTTGCCGTTGCCCCCCCTGATAGTAGCAGGCATAAATTGTAAAAAAATTACCAAAATATACGGATAATGGAGGTAAAAAGTTACACTATATATGTAGCTAAGATGCGTTTTTTTACAAAGAGTATTTCCTGATCACGGGTAAGAATTACAATGAAGTTCGTGTTTTAATAACATTCTCTCTGCTTCTAGCACACAATGTAAAACTTACAAAATCCTTTCATCAAATTAAATCCCGAGCAACTTTTCGGCGCGCTGTTTGCTGTAGTTGATAATGCAATTCATTATGTGGTGCCACGGGGGTGCGGCGCCTTCTTAGATGTCAATGCCCCCCGAGACGGCTTTCATAAGTTTTTAATTTAAAGCATGTGAGACCCTTTAAATATTAACTGCCAAAGAATTTCGGGTACAAAGATGGTATATATTATTTCTTTCAAGGGCATTTTTTGAACATTGACTTATAGCTTGGTATGAGGCTGACAACCAATAATACTGCAAAAAAATGGTGCACTTTTCCAATGTCACCCCTGTTTCAGGGAAGGTCGGCAAGAGTTGCTGGGTGTATGTTCATTTGAGATTTGGGTTTTTACGTTGTAAGTCCACATGCGGCATGTTTAAACGTGAACTTGTACGTGTCTGCTTGTGAGAATACATAAAATATGAATCTCCAATGTTTTAGATCTTTGCAACTTAAATAAGATTAGATAAGAATAAGAAAACATTTAAAAACCTGTGTACATGCATCGAATAGCAGAAATAACAAAACATTTAAAAAAACTATGAAAATGCACTAAAACCCATCCACACGCATGTACTCGTACATATATTATGTTAAGCTGATATTTTTGTGTTGATAGTTTCTCCCAATAACGATATTAAAAAGAGCATTTTTATATAAAATCGCCTCGTCAAACATGTCCATATCGCAAAGCATTATAAACATGCTTTCATGTTTTTTTATTATTTTTGTTGAAGCGAATGTCCCACAACGAAAAAGCGTTTAAATTGATGCTTTTAATGCTGCATTTTAACGCCTTGACTACCAGAGACATGATATTTACCATTTAAAGATTAAATTAGATCTTGTTTTTCTTCCTCAGTCTTTCTCATTCTACTTCTGGACTGAGGCGTCCTCCAATCTTTTCACATGTTTGTCTATCGTCTGCTGTGTTCGGCCATCCTCTGACTGTAGTTCCCTTGATGTCGTCCAGCCACCACAGTTGGGATCTTTCCGAACTTTTTAGAGACATCCTGGGCCATAACTGGACGATCTTTTTCATGGTCCTGCCTTGCAACGTGACCTGCCCAAGGCCATTTAAGCAGGTCACTCGCTGTATCATATCAGTGACACCAGTGCGTCTACGGATCTCTTGGTTTGGAAACCTGTCTCTTAGGTTGATTGCCAGAATCCTCTTTTTAACGGTTCTTGGAACAATTGTTTAAATAGTCAAGTCCTCTTGAATGTGAGTAGGTATTGTATAAACATTAACATCAACCATAGTTGAATAAATTGCAAAATATACTTTACTTTTAGGATGGTATGAGGCTGACCACCCATCCTGCAAAAAATGGTTCACTTACTAAAGACACCATCGTCTCTGACACTTTTTGGAGTACCGCAGAGATTTTGGTTATGTGGCGGTTGATATCCTGATTCTTTGTAACAAGGCTCTTAGCTGCGTAGTGTTGTGTTGTTTTAACATTTTTTTAAGAAATCCTGTGCGGGAGACTCCCTAGATTTTAGAGACTCTAGGGGTCTATGACACTTGTTGTAGTGCCGCAGAGGTGTACGAGCTTGGTCGTCGCTACAAAGCGCCAATACTCAAGCAAGACCCAGTTGCTGTAAGGCTGGATAGAACTTTGGTGACCGGTCATTGGTAAAGGTTTATGAATTTTTCAACCCAGCGCAGCGAAGAGCAAATTTGAAAATATAAATGGCATATTTTTTGTGCTCCGCCGGGATTCGAACCCACAACCTTCCCATTCAGAGTTACCACGGAGCTGCGGACCGGTCAAATTGTTAACCTTTACATTGCATTGTACATACAATACATTGTTAACTTTTGTTTCCCTCTGTATTTCACTTGTATATTTGATAAGACTGGTCACGTATTGCACCCTCCGCATGACTCGGCTGAAATCTAATCTAATCTAATCTAAGCTGCAAAGATATATATCATTTAAGATTTACACTAAATGCATTCCCACAAGCAGATTTGTATAATTTCGCGCTAACACATGCCGCATGTGGACCTACAATATAAAAACCCAATCTCAAATGAACATAAGCCTTGCAACTCTTGCCGTCCTTCCCTGAAACAGGGGTGACATTGGCAAAGTGAACCAATTTTTATATCATGGGTGGTCAGCCGCATAACAACCTATAAGTCAAGGAACTAGTAAAATAGAGATGACAATTAAAATTATTTATTACAGTTGCGGCAGAGCATGAGTTAAATAGATTGTTCGCGAACGTTCGATGGGAATTGTATAATCGGCCTCGAATGAAAATGTTTACGACCCCCCCATAAACAAACTATCATAAAAATTCATTGTCTATCGTGGATTTAATATCCTTTTAACTCTGCAGCATAAACTAGCGCTTAAATATGCTGCATTATGTTTGGTATGGAAAACAATCACCAAATACTTACACGAAAATATTTTTAGAATGTATAAATATTGCAAAAACTACTTTCTTCGAGGCATTTACCGGTATTTAATCATCAATATTTCTTTATTTTTTCTTACCGTCTTGGATGTTAAATTGGAGATTCACATTATATGCATTCTAACAAGCAGACACGTACAAGTTCGCGCTTGCACATGCCGCATGTGAACCTACAACATAAAAACCAAATCTCAGATGGGATATACCCTGCAACTCTTGCCGTCCTTCCCTGAAACAGGGGTGACATTGGCAAAGTGAACCATTTTTACAGCATGGGTGGTCAACCGCATACCAACCTATAAATTAAGGAACATACAAGACAAATTACATTTTTTTAATCAATAAATAATAACATCATGGGCATGAAAACTAAAACAGAAAACAAATTTTAATTAAATAAACCCTAGCCGCGAACATTACAGATTAACCGTCATTTCTTTCTATCCTTACATACTTCTTTCATTTCCCATACTGCGTTTAATTCATATTTGTATATACTAAGGCCCGGTATTTTGAAGTATCGTAAAGTTAACTAAAATGCCATTTTAGTTAAATCATCATAATATTTCACTCACCGAATTTCGGCAGTAAATATTTAGTAACTTTAACTTTCGATTTTCAAAATGGCGGCGCTTCACTGACAGCAGCTGTTCTTTTTTAATGTAAGGATACATCAAAATTGTAGCAAACTGAACAATTTTTGCCTCGTTTTATAGCTTAATGAAGGTTAGGCATATGATTTTTATGAATAGTTGTTTGTTTGAAAGCTTTTGAATGGCATTTTAATTATTTCCAAGATTTGGGGGCTTTCATACTTCGGTAATGTTCGGTTTTAGTTGACTAGAAATTGAGTATTTTGAACAAAAGTTCAAGTAATAGTTAACTAAAATATTACTACACTTCAATATACCGGGCCTAATAGGTTGGTACGAGGCTGACAACCCATAATATGTTTAATTCATATTTGTAAAAACTAGGTGACAAAAAGCTCACCGTATTTTAATTGAAGCTTTTTTTTTGAGAAAGCCTGTGCGGGAGACTCTCTAGATTTAAGAGACTCTAGGGGTCTATATGGCACTTGTTATAGTGCCGCAGAAATGCACCATCTGAAGCAAAAAAAACGACTTCAATTTTTAAAGCACCAAGAGTTTTAATGTACCTACCTGAGAGCAATGACTGGAAAGACACTGAATGATATAGCCCGCAATGATTGGGGGATGAACGAGTGTGGTGTAAAAGAGAATTTGAGATTGAAAGTACAAAAAAGCTCAATGAGATGGTTCGGACATGTTGAAATTGATGATGAACAAATAACGACGAAAGTGTACAGAGGAATTGTCAGAGGAACGTGTGGAAGGGGAAGACCGATGAAGGAATGAAGGATAGACCAAATAGGTGAGATTGCGAAAAAATAGAACCTGCAGAGTGAGAATCTAATCTAATCTAATCTAACCTAATGATAAAAGAAAAACAGCTTTGTTTTCGATTACGTGAGTATTTATTTTTATATACCACAACCGGTTTTGCAAACATCCGTTTGCATCGTCAGGTGGATCAAATAATACTTTTATATACCGGTTGTGGTATATAAAAATAAATACTCACGTAATCGAAAACAAAGCTGTTTTTCTTTTATCATTAATGATGAACGATTACAAAGTTAATGCCTCTACAATCAATAATCTAACCTAAGTTGCAAAGATATTGTTATGTAAATATAAATATTGAAATAAGTATGGGTAGTTATAGTGTTATGTAAATATAAATATTGAAATAAGTATGGGTAGTTATAGTTATAAGAGTCCTCATAGGTATAGGTAGGTAAGATCGATAATTATGTATAAGTGTAGAATTCTCTAGGCTAAGTAGGTATTTGTTATAATTATAGGAATACTGTATTGCATTGGTAGGTAGGATTTTGGTTGTATCTCTAGGTAGTACGAGAAGCGTCGAGAAGTAATAATTACTCTGGAACCGTCTGGCGACTTTAGTTCTGGATCATACTGCTCTGAAGAGTATAAAGGTGCGAATGGCCTGCAGAGCGGGCCAGTATCATAGCGACGAACAAACACATCGAAGCCATCTGATCAGTGAACCGAAACCAAGTAGAATAATCGAGAAAGTAGTGTGAAAATAAATTTTGTAACTGTGTAAAATAAATAACTATTGAAGAAGACCTGTGTATTTTTAATTTGAAGACAATTGAACCCAAATTTTGTAACAATTGGCGTCAGGTGCGGAATTGTCAAGAAAAATTAAGATCTTCTGTCTAAAAATAAATAAAATAAATTAAATAGTGTTAAAATGAACTTTATTCAAATTGAACTTTGTGTGAACTGACTTTTGTGAAAACAAGTGTTTAAATAAATTTTTGTTAAAAGAAAAGACGCAAAAGCAAGTTGCTTATAAATTCTGGAACATCATATGGAACATAATTCTGGACATAACATAATGACTATTTTACCGCATTGAGAAAGTCATCAAATTGGACCATAGTTTTTTTATTATTGTGTGTGATTAAAAAAATAAAATAAATAAATAAAAAATCTTGAAAAATATTACAAAAGAACGTTCCAGATTCATCGAGAAAAAGTTTTTGAATAACTATCCTTTGTTTACAAGTGTGTGAATGTACATTAAGTACCTACCTGTGTGTTTGAAAGACTTGAGACGAAATAAATAATTATGTACTATCAGACATTATTATGTTAAAAATATTGGTGATTTAAAAATAAATATTAAAAGACAGTACCTACCAATCAGTGTAATCAGACAAATTATTATTTTTGCTAAAGTACGTATTCAAAACAGCTATATATATAAAACTCAAAACTTGTATTAAATAAATTTGAAAATATTTTTGTTTTGACGTAAATTTTGAAAATAAAATGGCAACTAAAGTGAACGTCAAGGACCTCAAAGTCACTGAGCTTAAAAATGAGCTTCTGGAGAGGGACCTGGAGACCTCAGGAGGAAAGGCAGCCTTACAAGCACGCCTCATAGAGGCCTTGGAACAGTCAGGCGAAGACCCGGCATATTTTGTCATGGCGTCTGGAGGGGACCGCGCCTTGGACGAGCTAAATATCAGCATCAACAGTAACCTGACAGGACTGAAGACTGAGATGGCTGACAACGCCAAGACCCTGGAGGAGAAGATGGCTGACAACGCCAAGACCCTGAAGGAGGACCTGACCGGGCTGGAGGAGAAGATGACTGGGCTGGAGGAGAAGATGACCACCAACCTGAAGGAAGTGGTGACCGACCTGAAGGTGGAAATGGCTGACAACGCCAGGAATCTGGAGGAAAAGGTGTCCCGAAATCTCACAACCCTGAAAGGAGAAATGGAAGAGAAGATGACAGCCCTGAAGGGGGAAATGGAGACTCGTATATCAAGCCTGGAGGACCGTCTGCGTGCCGAGCTGGCTGACAAGTGCCAGATGGAGTCCACCAGAATATCCCCCAAAGACGGCCTTCACGACGAGACCGACCAGGGATGCTCAACTCCAACCAGGGTCACTAGAAGGGATGATGACCCTTCGCTGGCGAAGCACAACCTCCCGACCTTCGACGGGAAGACGTCGTGGGAGGAGTATTTGACCCTCTTTGAAACGGCTGCCATGATGGGAGCCTGGAGCCAGCAGAAGAAGGCTTCGGTTCTCAGCCTGTCGCTCCGAGGAGACGCTCTCAGGGTTCTGCAGGCCATACCCCTGGACAACCGTGGTGACTTTGGGCAGCTGAAGCAGCGCTTGGATATGCGCTATGGCCACAAGTGCCTGGAGCAGCTGTACAAGTCGCAGCTGAACACAAGGGTGCAGAAGCCCAACGAGAGCCTCCAGGAGTTTGAAATGGACATCGCCCGCCTGGTACAAGACGCTTACCCGACAGCCTCCGACGACATCTGTGAGAGCTTGGCAGTGGACAAGTTCCTAAATGGATTGCGGGAATGGGAGACGCAACAAGCCGTAAAACTGGCCCATCCCAAGGCTTTGAACGAGGCGCTCAGCCAAGCTCTCGAGTTTGAGGCTGTCAAACAGTCCATCAGGGGCCACGCCAGGGTTCGTGCAGTCGAGGCAGAGGAGGTCAAGCTACCTACAACCGAGGAGCTAATTGAAAAAGTGCTGGAACGTCTGAGACCTCGAAGACGAGACCCACGCTGCTGGAACTGCGGACAGCTGGGCCACCTTAGCACCAAGTGTCCCAAGCCTCAGAAACCCAGAAAACAGGCTGCGGAAAACTAGAAAGGGTTAATGGGAAGGGGCAACCGTTGACCCACGCTGGAGAGGTCCTGAAATCTGCTGCTACTGTCGCAACCGTGAGAGGAAAAGCCAGCAGCATTTTTATCAATGGCATAATAGATGGAGTAACTCGTGAACTACTGGTGGACACGGGAGCAACCAGGACAATTCTGAGACGCGACATAGTGGCACGAGGTAAGCAGATTGCACCAACAAAGTGGTCTCTGCACACCGCCACGGGAGAGTCAGCACAGGTGTATGGGGAGACGATTGCCACCTTCCAAATTGGCAGCACCACTTTTGATCATCGGACGTTGGTGGCCAACATTGAAGAAGACGTTATATTGGGAATGGACATACTGGACAGATTTGGGTGCAGTTTAAATTTAAAGAAAGGGTCCATTAAAATTGGAAATGAAGAAGTCATCCTGCAAAGACGGAAAGAACTGGCTGCACGTGTTATCCTAGCCAAGAATACCGAAGTGAAGGGGCGATCCGAGATGATAGTGAGTGCCCGCCTGGATTCCAGTAGTACAAATGACCAAATCTGTATGATAGAACCGGAGAACATGGACAATGTTAACAAAGGAGTCATGGTGGCAAGAACAGTGATTCGCGCAAAGGAGACCATTCCTGTCAAGATCATGAATGTGAACAGCTACCCAGTTAAAATGAATGAAGGTTTTGTTTTGGGCAGATGTGAGAGGATAACTTCCATTGTGCAACAGATGACAAACATGTCATGCGAAGGAAACAAATTGTCAACACAATTGGAAGCCCTGGTCCACGACGCTTCCCAAGGTCTAACCGAGGAAAACAAACGGAGAGTGAGGAGTTTGATCTGCCGCTACCAGAACATTTTCGAGGACTCTAATGGCCGTCTGGGAAGAACCAAGGTAGTGCGACATAGCATAGACACCGGAGAAGCGAGACCAATAAAACAGGCTCCAAGAAGACTACCCTTTGCAAAGCGGGAAGAAGCTGACAAGATCATCAAAGACATGAGCAAGGATGGCATCATAGAACCATCAAGTAGCCCTTGGACATCCCCGGTGGTACTGGTGAAAAAGAAGGATGGTACCACGAGATTTTGTGTGGACTACAGACTGCTCAACGATGTTACGAAAAAGGATAGTTACCCTCTGCCAAGGATTGACGACACCTTGGACACATTGGCAGGATGCACCATTTTTTCCACATTGGACCTGAAAAGTGGCTACTGGCAAGTTGAATTGGATGCCAAAGATAAGGAGAAAACTGCATTCTCGACTGGATCTGGACTTTGGCAGTTCACCGTGATGCCATTTGGCTTATGCAATGCCCCCGCCACGTTTGAAAGGCTGATGGAGAATGTGCTGCGAGGACTATCATGGGAAACCTGCCTGGTATACTTGGATGACATAATCATCCTGGGAAAGGACTTCAACCATCAGTTGAGAAATCTGGAGCAAGTTTTCGGGCGACTACAAGACGCTGGACTGAAGCTCAACCCGAAAAAGTGTAACCTGTTCAAGAAACAAGTAAATTACCTGGGACACATAGTTTCTCAACGTGGAGTTGAAGTTGACCCTGCCAAAATCAAGGTAGTAAGAGACTGGCCCGTGCTGAAGGACAAACATGAAACTAGGAGTTTCCTGGGGCTGTGCACTTATTACAGGAGGTTTGTGCCAAGATTTGCGGACATTGCAAAACCGCTCACCAAGCTTACGGAAGAAAACACTCGCTTCCATTGGAGTGATTCCTGCGCACAAGCATTTGAAGAGCTTAAGGGAAGATTAACAAGTGCCCCCATCTTGAGCTTCCCACGAAAAGATGGAAAGTTCATCCTGGATACCGACGCTAGTAATGTGGGGATAGGAGGCGTCCTTTCCCAAATACAGGATGGGCATGAGACTGTTCTGGGTTACTTCAGTAAAGTGCTTTCCAAGCCAGAACGAAATTATTGCGTGACCAGACGAGAGCTTCTTGCCGTGATAAAATCAGTGGAACACTTCCGCAAATACTTGTACGGGAGAAAATTCACACTACGGACTGATCATGCTGCACTGGTTTGGCTTCTGAAATTCAAAAACCCAGAAGGGCAAGTGGCTAGATGGATTGAAAGGCTCCAGGAGTATGATTATGACTCCGAACATAGACCTGGCACGCTTCATCGAAATGCGGATGCATTATCCAGACGACCATGCGCCAGTGACTGCAAACATTGCAGCAAGATGGAGGACAAGGTAGCAATTGTCCAAAGGACGACCACCGAAGATGAGGACTGGCAAGATGAAAAATTGGCGCAAGACCAACTGAATGATCCGGACTTGAAGTATGTGATGGAATGGGCGCGAGAAGGAGAAAGGCCAACCTGGGAAAAACTCGCCCCCTTATCACCAACTGTCAAGGCTTATTGGGCTCAATGGGGATCCATAGTGATAGAAGGAGGGTTCCTGAAACGAAAGATCGAGAAGGAAGACGGCACACTTAGAAGAAAGCAAACCCTCGTTCCGAGGAGCCGAGTACCGGAAATCCTTGGACTGCTGCATGGAGGAACTTCTGGAGGACATCTAGGCGTTAAGAAGACGCTGGAGAAAGTGAAAGAGCGATTTTACTGGATCAACTGCAGCGAAGACGTCAAAGATTGGTGTCGAAAATGTGTAACCTGTGCAACGGCCAATGGACCGCAAAGGAAAAGGCGAGCACCAATGCGTCAGTACAATGTTGGCAGCCCCTTTGAAAGAATTGCCATCGACATAGCTGGCCCATTTCCTACAACTGAGAAGGGTAACAAGTACATCATGGTGGTGATGGATTACTTCAGCAAGTGGGTGGAAGCTTACTCAATCCCTAACCAAGAGGCCGTAACCGTGACTGAAGTTCTAGTTACCGAATTTATCAGCAGGTTTGGCGTACCCCTGGAATTACATTCTGATCAGGGAAGGAACTTTGAAGCTGCTATCTTCCAGCAAATGTGTGAGCGGCTAGGGATCTACAAGACCAGGACCACTGCGCTACATCCACAGTCTGATGGAATGGTGGAAAGGATGAACCGTACCGTGGGGAGGTACTTAGCCAAAGTAGTGTCCAGCCATCAGCGGGACTGGGACCGACATCTGCCTTTGTTCTTATTGGCTTACCGGTCGGCTGTTCAGGAAACGACGAAGAAGACTCCCAGCAGCATACTGTTTGGGCGAGAAATGCGACTTCCTTGTGATCTCAAATTTGGCTGCAAACCAGGTGAAGACCTAGCCGGAGAAGACTATGTGACAGACCTTCGCAGGAGGCTGGATGACATCCATGATCAGGTCCGCATGAACATCGGGGAAGCCAGCGATCAAATGAAGGAGCGCTATGACACCAGAGCTGACAGCATGGGGTACAAAGCTGGTGACTGGGTGTGGCTTTTTGACCCCAAGAGGCGCCAAGGATACTGTCCGAAACTTCAGCGTTCCTGGGACGGGCCGTACGAGATCTTGGAGCGCATCAACGATGTGGTCTACCGCATAAAAAAGAGACCAAACGGAAAACCAAGGGTCGTGCACTACAATCGCCTCTCACCATACCTAGGCGATAATGATGACCAACCAGCCCAAAAAGTACGACAGTGCGTCGCATCCGAAAGATCACCAGCCTTTGAGACGTTTTGGGAGAACGCGAAGGCAGGGCAGAAGTTTCGCCATGGAGTGACCACAGAAGTCCACAAGGACTTATTTGAGGTCACTAGGGACCACACACTGGCATGCAGTGTACCGGAAGATCTAGATATGTCTAGAGGAATTGCACGGGTCTTCCGATACAAATTCGGAGAACCGCAACCCTCGAGCAGCCCGCAAGGAAGAGCTCTGAGACTACCGAAGGGGCGTCAACAAGCATACTGCCTGGTTGTCCCGGATTCCAGCAACCTGGAAGAGGACTACAAGGCATTGTGGGACGGCCTTGTTGAGCTGCGTGACTACATGTTGGAGGATCAGCAGGCGCGTCTGGCAATACCGAAGATGGGTGGCGGCCGCGCTAATCGAGACTGGCGGATAATCCGGAGTATGATTGAAGCAGTGTTCTCGGGAGTCGGCATCAGCGTCATGGTGTGCTGCGAGCAAGCGCAGCCGAGAGCCAGTGGGGAGAAATCCGTGGACTGCCACTTCTTCCTGACCACAGGGTGTCGACGTGGATCAGCATGCCCCTACCTACACAGAGTCAAGACTGTTCCGGGACGAAACAGTCTAGGTGGGGGGTAGTGTTATGTAAATATAAATATTGAAATAAGTATGGGTAGTTATAGTGTTATGTAAATATAAATATTGAAATAAGTATGGGTAGTTATAGTTATAAGAGTCCTCATAGGTATAGGTAGGTAAGATCGATAATTATGTATAAGTGTAGAATTCTCTAGGCTAAGTAGGTATTTGTTATAATTATAGGAATACTGTATTGCATTGGTAGGTAGGATTTTGGTTGTATCTCTAGGTAGTACGTGAAGCGTCGAGAAGTAATAATTACTCTGGAACCGTCTGGCGACTTTAGTTCTGGATCATACTGCTCTGAAGAGTATAAAGGTGCGAATGGCCTGCAGAGCGGGCCAGTATCATAGCGACGAACAAACACATCGAAGCCATCTGATCAGTGAACCGAAACCAAGTAGAATAATCGAGAAAGTAGTGTGAAAATAAATTTTGTAACTGTGTAAAATAAATAACTATTGAAGAAGACCTGTGTATTTTTAATTTGAAGACAATTGAACCCAAATTTTGTAACAATATGTTAATTTGGAGATTCACATTACATGCATTCTCACAACCAGACACATACAAATTCGCGCTTGCACATACCTCATATGAACCTACAACATAAAAATCAATTCTCAAATGGACACACACTCTGCAACTCTTGCCGTCCTTCCCTGTAACAGGGGTGACATTGGCAAAGTGAGAATAAGAGAAGAATATGCATGAAGAAAGTGATGAATGTTGAAGAGATGAAAGAGGTATGCAAGGACAGAAAAAAAGTGGAGACGCATCTGCGGAGGTACCGGCCATCTCTAGTGGAATGGCGGCAGGATACAGTACAGTACCATAAAATTAAAATGAACGTGCAGAATGATTTCTTTACCTTTTACAATATCCCTGAATTTTATTATTTTAGGTCATTGCATACGGACGTATACGAAATGAAACAAAAATTTCCAGAATATTCGGACAAGTTTATCTTTGTCCATCTGACAATACCAATTATAGAGACATCTGTCGAGTTTCATTTTTAATTTAAAATAAAACACATTTCACATCAAAGAACAGCTCTGCGTTCTCTCATGACAGCAACACACGAGGACATCTAATAAGTAGTAAGTAGTTAGTGATAGTGGTTAGCTGCTTAAAAAGTTCGGTCGTAACAGAATTAAGTCAATTACCTTGAACTTGTTAAAAACACAAGTATATTCAAATGGAAAAAAACAAGTTTTATGAATGTTGCAATCAACCTATTTATTTTTACATGTAAGAAGGCCAGCCTTACACAAACCACTTCAGTTGAAGTGGAGGTTTCCCAGCTCCCTAAGGTGAGAGACTGGTATTCATTTCTTGTGAAAGTTGATTAATCCTTGTTGATACTTTATTTTGGTTTTTTTTTTAATAAACACCGAAAGTGAAAATCATTCATGGCACCCTCAATGGGATTTGAACGCTAACTCTCGGAATGGAATGCAAGCACTCTACCAACTGATCTATCGACCGGGCTTATACTGTAATATTATATTTACTTCAAAACTCATAGAAACATTTAATTTGGGGCTTGACGTTCGTTTCCCCACAAATTGGTTGAAATCTATTGATGATGGATCGGTCACAAGCAAAATTACAACGTGCATGCATATTGGACAGACAAAAACACACATACTTAACTATATACTGACCTTTGTGCAAAGTCCCGGTGTGAACGGCCTTCCAGAGTTGTCATAATTAAATTAATTCCTCTCAGCGTCCCAATTCCGCAAATTCAATTCTTAAATTTTCCATAGTGCGGCGGAATTGTCTCGCGGAGAGCCCGCCGACCATCGTTTTTACATCGGGCGCGTTTTCTTCTTTTGCTTTTTGTGTTCATCTCACTCTGTCTCGTTGCGCAGACCGGTGGAGAGAGAGAGACCAATTAACAAACTCGATTTGCATATGGCGCGATAATGAGCGTCTCCCCAGAAGTTGAATCGTTATGATGTGAATTGTAGATTGTTAATGAAATGTACATCTTTATTTTTCCTCACTTTATATTTCCTCAAATATCTCTTCTAGTGAATATTACACATAAATTTTGTTTGTGATATCTGCAGGATAGTTTTTTTTCTTACAAAAAGTTTATTATTTTTTTTATTTCAATGTAAAATAAGGAAATATATTAAAAAGGGGATGGATATGAACGAACTGAAAGAAGTATGCAAGGATAGAAAAAATGGAGGCAGATCTGAAACTCTGGCCACCCCTAGCGGAATGGCGACAGAGTTACAGTATTTTTCAATCTTCCAAAAAAACGATATATCAATATTTTCTGTTTTAGATAGGAGCTTATGGAATTGGGTTTTGGAGGTTGTATATGCATTTTTACAGTCAAAGAAGTTCACTTACACCGATTACCAATAAATAAATAAAGTACAGACCATTCACAATTAAAAATCAACCATTTTTTTTTAAATCGACTGAATTTCAATTAGAGTAACTAAAAAAACTATTAGGTCCACTTATCACTTTGGACTCACAGTAATGCACGGAAATATAACTTCACTATGAAGAAATATGAAACTTTTAAAACTATCATTTTTCATGCAAATTTTTAAGAAAAAATTTCATTATTTCAAATCATCTTAAACCATGATAAACGACCGAAAATCTTTCGTCTCTACGCTCAGCAAAACTAAAAATGCAAAAATTATGCGGTGTAACGCAATTAAAAAATACCTCTTGCGGTATGGGGAAATTCCCGTAAAATTATCTCCAGCTGCATCCAGAGGGTCATCCAGTAATTAAATTAAGGTCCACGGCGAGCAAGATATTTTTCTGATGTCTTAAATTACAAAACGTCTTAATTGCTTTCTCCTCTCTGGCCGGGGGGGAGGGAAAAACAATTAACCGCCGCACATTGCGGTATTTTTGACATCTAGGCGGCCAAAATACCCGTTATCAAAGTAACAATGACATTCGCTAAAATTTATGTTATTGTTAGGGGATGAAACTGAGAGCAATACCCAACTGCTTTCACTCCTGCACCACACACTCTGAATTGGGATCGACAATCTGAATGTGATTGTTTCAACTTGTGCACCCATCTGTTTCTGACGTTTCAAAAAAAGCCTAAACTTCAAAAGTGAATACTTTTCATCTAAACTTAGTTTAACGAGTTATTAGTGATGGGCTCTTGTGCAACAGGTAATAAATTTACTAATTATAATAATAAAAATGACGTCGTTCAAAATGTTTATTATAACACTTTTTTATTAAGAATTACTATTTTCTTTCAATAAATTTTTATACATGGTTATTTCTTATAGGATATCAATATAAACGGCAATGATTTGAATTAAAAAGTAGCATTGAAAGATTTTTCTCATAGATTTAAAAAAAAAACTTGTCCGCATAGTCAGTCAATGAACAGTTTTCGGACATCGAAGATTTTTGTCACTTTTTTCATATAGTTTTTTTTTTAATAATTCTGTATACTTGTTTAAGGTTTCCAACATGCCTTGAAAGTAAGAATTGTGACTCGCAAATATCTATCCAACCGCATAATAAATGAAAAAATCCCTAATATTGATGGCAAACTTAAACTAGTTAAGAGACGAACTTTTTTTGTGTGAATGTTATATCATATATCAAAGTGGAAAAAAATCTCAAATTTCTCTATACTCGTTAAAAACATTTTTTTACATTTAATTGCATCGCTTAGACATCATTGAAGCACATAAATAATTTTGGCCGCCTAGATTTCATAGGTACCGCAATGTGCGCCGACCCTCCCACGGCGCGGACCACCCCTTAGCAGGCTTAGACGGCGATAAAACCTTTTAAGTTTTAATTGAACGGTATAATACGTCGATTTGTCTGGCGGTCGAAAAACTCCAGAGGTGATTCCTGATACTCCGAGTATAAAAGATTGCGTATGCCTTGACCCTGTTAATAAAAAAATGTACGGAAGATGCAATAGCACTCTTACGGAGTGAATTAGTTTTCATCTATTTTTCTATTTACAGTATCAATGGAAGTTACGAAATGTTGTATTTTGGGGATGCTTTACTCCGAGTGAAAAATATCGCGTAAGTCCATCGATTTCGTAAGTAGAAAAATATATAAAAAGACAACATCAACCTTCGGGAGTGATTTATTTTTCATTATTACTTATATATTCATTATTATTAATACACTTCGGGTATGTTGAAGATTATCAGAACGATACATATTGTATTTGGAACAACATCACCCCTGTTTCAGGTATGTCGGAACGAGTTTCAGGTGTAATATTAATGTAAGGTATGGGTCTCATTTACCAAGTTCACATGCATCATGCCTAAACGCAAACTTACTCGTTTTTTGGGCATTTTTATGAAATTTATATATTGTAAACTTAAATAATAGATAAATATGCTTGGGTTTTGAGGTATCAGACATGATTATTTTTACTAAGATAAAAGCAAATAAAGTACGCTTTATTTTTAAGGAGTTATTGTGAAACTGACCTCCTTCGCTGAAAGCATAAACAGGTTCAAATACCAATAATTTCAATATTCATTTGAATCAGTAAGAAGCTATTATCAATCATTTAGAAATGAGCTGCATCTCAAATGAAGACTACAGGGGAAGAACAAGGAATGACAGTTGAAAAACATTATAAGTAAATCAGAATTATAAATTTGAATATAATAAAATGGTTTTTGGATGTCACAAAGAACCAGAAATACCATAAACTGCGATAGCAACTGCTCTTGCATTGCAAATTTTGTAGAGCTTTAGATACACACAGATGCCACTAGATTTCACTTTTTTTCATCCGCAACTTATTTTCTTATTTTTGCTGACATTCCTTGTTTATCCCCTGTAGTCTTCCAATACATACATACCATCTGCTTGAACGTCATGAAAAACATTGTTTTTTTCTAATCTCTGGTAGGGATTAGAACCCGGTACGTTTTAATCTGTATCCAATGTAAGTTGCCAACACCAGGTTTAAGGTTCAAGAAGTCAACCACATAATATTTCTGAAAGGTTTCCTTACAAACATCTTGCATTCATCACCTCCCATTGCCGTATTGTCTTTGTTGTTTGCTTCTGCTTCTGAAGCTGAGATAAATATCCCGTTTGTTAGCGCGGCTCCCATCTCCCATATAAGCATCTCCTGATAAAGGTGAGACGAAGAAAAGATGGTCATGAATTATCCACCTATTGTGCGGTACAGTGTAATATGATTGAATTTATGGCAGGAAATTCATAGCTTTGTCTGTGTGAGGCGTGAATTTCAAACATCTATTGTGCATTTTCGTAAACCTACCCACTGAAATCTCAGTATTCCAACGCTTTGAAATACAACCAAACCATTAATTTTACAAACTGTTCTTTTTTTTTATATAGTTACGATTTTTGGTTCGGATACTTTTCAAATAAAGCTCTACTCTTCTTTTTACACGTTTATATTTATTTTTACAAAGACACTCTCATTTATTTCATTACACTGGTTTTAGTTCACTGGTCGAATTTGTTAATTGTATGTATTGGTGGAGTTCACAGATAAGACTGACTAGTGCAAGCAACTTGCACCCTTTTATACTAAGAGAGTCGAATACTCCGGAATACATAATTGCTCGAAGCTTCTCGAAGTACTTCGTCTAGAGACTTCTCTATTTACACACAATTATCAATCCTACCCACCAATACAATAAAGAATTCCTATAACTAATACTTATACATATTTTAATATTTACATTGCCTATTTACATAACAATATTTATAAATATAGAATAAGTGCGGATTCACTGATTTGAGAAATCGTGGATTAAACGTTTTATTGTGAGGAACTTCTCATGGTAAGTGAACTAATTATAAGGCAAAGATCATGAACATACTCCACACCACAGTGTTTACTTTTATCTAAACAACTCATGTTAAGCTTAATATACTCGTATCACTTATTCAGTTTTACCCTTAAGTTTTACTTTTAACTAAATAAGACCCAAGCGTCATATTACAATGACCCCTAAAATCTTCTCCTTGTTACCTGAGACAGGGGTGACATTGCAATAAGTTAACCATTTTTTTTATATTCAAGAACTTAAAAATATGTGATGAACTTTTCAACAGAAAACGTCCTCTCTTTCACATTAAAACATTTTTTTTTACTTTCAAATTTACATGAAAAATCATTATCGTCCATTATTATTTTATACCTTAATCATACCAGTACCCTTAGTACGAGTTTCAAAACTTGAGTAATGTAAAGTTTACAGCAATTATTAAAGAGTGATTTCCCCCCAAATCTGCCGTTTTTGTTTGTTTGAACTTTGTCTAAACTCTTTTGCTAAGACCATAAAGTGTAAGAAATAAAAACGGCAGATTTTGGGAGAAATCACTCTTTAATATTTTCCGTTAACTTTACTTTTCTTAAGTTGTGCAACTCGTACTAAGGGTACAGAACACATTTCAAACTGTAAACAAAATACTTGCAACTCGTGCCTTGCAATGCGAGCATTATATTTCTACGAATATTGAGTCTGGACTGTACCTACGTGATAGGAAACGGCGCGGATTGATGGATTACCTTTCACGTCTGAAGCGCCATACTCCAAAACCCTACGTTCAAACTCAGCCCCTGCGTTTACCAAAAAATCACGTAAACAAAAAGTGCGCCTCTAGTGAAAGTTTCATGTACTATATTTTTTTTGTTGAAACGCTGTGATTGAGTTTCACTGCATGTTTTTTTGTACTTGAACTGCTGAAGCGCGATACTTCAAACAATCGGTTAGAAAGTAAAATAAAACTCCGCCGCCTTTCAAACTTTCATTTTTTGCGCTGATTTATTCGCCGACAAATAAGTTTGTTTGTTTTTTGTGCGAACTTTCACATCGCGTCAGCAGCACAACGAAAACTGCCGCCCTTCACTACATTATCCCATTTCCGCCCCAATTTAACTTGCAATGTAAATATTTTCATAGAACATTCTCGTCTGATTGATTGATTACTCTTTTTCTGAGCTATAGATATTGCTGAGAATATACATAAAATCATGCCTAAATTGATTGTGATTTTAAAAATGTAATTTGTCATGTATGTTCCTTGACTTATCGGTTGGTATGCGGCTGACCACCCATACTGTGAAAAATTGTTCACTTTGCCAATGTCACCCCTGTCTCAGGGAAGGACTACAAGAGTTGCAGAGCTTATGTTCATTTGAGATGGGTTTTTATAAAGTAGGTCCATGCGGCATGTGTTAGCGCAAAATTATACATGGCTGCTTGTGGGAATGCATTTAATATAAATCTTAAATGATATATATCCTTGCAGCTTAGATTAGATTAGATTAGATGCCGGTGTGTTTTTATGTTTGTGTGTCTAGGTGCATTTACTTTGGTATATATTGTTATGATTTGACTTGGGGTTCTTTTAATTAAATTGCGATTAAAATGTATTTCTAGTTTATTTTTCAGAATAAAGGTTACAATGTACTGTTCACTCTTTACTCTCTGCTTACAATGTTTGCGTTACAATGATCAAAGCGACTCTGTCGGTCCCACAGAATCTGTGCTCGTGTCTATATGGGAGGCAGAGACGATTCTTGCATGTTCTCGAACATGGTTGATACTTCCACTGGGATTGTTCAACGCTATACCAGATTGTTCGACATTATACCAGAGATCCCACACACACATCAGCGTGCCTATGCTCACATCCACACGAACTCATACGTTTGTAACAATATATATGTGTGTATAGACGTAAGTTTTTATACCTTGTATTTCTCTTACTCTCTCGAATGTACATATGCTTCAAGACGCTTCTCGTATGGTCTGGAACATGCGAGATCAGGCCTTGGTCAAATGTAAATATGGGCGGCGGTTCGGTGAATGACCAATCCCCAGATTAATGCACCAGCCGTGAAGCCGCCAATTAAGAAGTTACAGAGTGAACCATATTAATCATATTAATTATTTTGTTAAAAATAATTACATTGCTTTTGTAAAGCCTCCATCTTCGGGCAACTACGTTTATAACAAATAAAAAAATAACAATAAAAGTGGAATAAAACAAAGCTTTATTTGTTTTTAAAAAATATTACACCTCTCAATAATTTCTTTGCACAGCGTTTCACAAAAGTTTTTCGAAAATTTAAAATACTTTGACCATCTTCTTGAGCATTTTTTTCAATAAAACTGTGAACTTTTGCGTCATTATTTAAAAACCTTAACCACTGTAGGTACTACATACTGCTTTTATTTGATTTCGTGTTAACAAACATGTTTACAAAATTTCCGAGAAAATCTTACATTCACTTGTAGGTATAAACACAAATTATTTCCTTTACAATCTGAATGTTTCCATTCATTTCTGACGGTACTCGAATAGTCAAAGACGAGTATTCTCGCAGCGTAGCAGGTAGAGACATCAAAGCCTTCCGCCAAATATGTAATTCTGTTCTACGTTCCAACACCTTGCGCGTTGCACCTTCAGGGGTAAAGCTTGCTCCTCTCTGTGCATTAATTTCAAATTAATATGTATTCATCCACGCCCTTTGATGCAGGTATGCAACTATGTATGAAAGCTACGCTGCTACAAGAGTTTCATCTCTCGAAGATTGTTTGCAAGTTGCTTAGTATAGCTGATAAGTGATGAGTTACTCAGAAGGTGATTTTGCTATTAAAGCTTGAATCTGTTATATCTGGAACAAAGATTTGGTATTGCCTATGTAAGCGAGGCCACGTTAAAGTACATCTATGATCTAAGTTACAAAGATATATAACATTGAAGATTCATATTATTGCATTTCCATAAGAAGACACGTTTAAGTTTACGCTTACCAACGCTGAATGTGTACTTAAAAATAAAAATGCAAACCCCAAAATAAATAAAAACCCTTCAACTTTTTCGTACCTATCCCTGAAACCGGATTTGCATTGGCAAAAGTGAACTACATATTAGAATAGCAACATCATATTTGAAAATACAAAGAAATGGAATAAAAATGTACCGATAAAGATTGATAATCCCCTTTTTAGTCAAACCAAAAATTGAAGAGCTTACAAAAAAAATGAAAATAAAAAAAAATAAAACGGCAATTTTGAAATCACTTTTTTCTCTTGAATAGTTACATATCGGTTAAACCTTTTTTCAATCAATTAAATGACGGCATTTGTAAAAAAATATCTTTTGTTTTTTAAAACAGTACTAATAAGATACAAGGAATACCGATACGTATCTACAATAATTTTGTGCACAAAAAATAGTCTAGAATATTGTAACACAACATTTTTCTGGCGTTCAAATTAAAATTACTTATTTTTAGTCACTATTTTAGTAGACCATTTGCGTCTATGCATATTCTAGGACACATTCGTACTTATCTACTAACTTTTTGATTCACTTGCGTCGTGTGAACGCCATTTCAGATATCTACGACTTCTACGCTTCGTAGCAGTGAAGACAGACAAAGCTAAATTCGTAGGAAATGTATCGATGATTTTTCAATATTTACTATTAGTTTTCATGAACTGTATTATGACAGAATAAAACACGAGTTACATAAAAATTCATACTGTGAATTGAAGTTGCCACGAATTTAATTTTTTTTTTCTAAAATATTATTATACACACCCCACCCTTAAGATAAAACTTAATTAGTGCTGATTCACTGATTTGAGAAATCGTGGATAAAACTTTTTTTTTGTTTGTATCTTCTCATAGTTAATTAACTTATTATAAAGAAGTATTTATGACAATCTTTTAAACTAGAGGATTTTCACACTTTTGTCGTGTTTTCTCTCGTAAAAAATAGGAAAAAAAATGCATTCATCTGAGAAACCCATTAAAATTTAATATGTGATTTATCCAATTTTACCTTTTAGGTATTGATATAAGTCTTTAATGATGATTATTCAATAATTATTTTTTAATTATCTTATAATACGAGTACTACTCGTTTTATTTTTAGTTTTCAGAATCAACTGAAGTTAACTTTGATTATTGGTTTATGAAAATCAAAAACGTTACTTATTAATTTATTTGACATTTAACGTTTAGACAAAATCAGAATAAAGGAGAATTTCAATGTTTCAAAGCATATTGTTTATATTTTGAGACCATTTTTTTTTTATATGTCGACAACTATTATTAAGTTTCATACAATTAATTTCAATAAGTGTAATCAATAATTCATTTAATAATTTATTATGTAGGCAGACCGGTCCGTAAACCAGTAATTAACTCTACGGACTTGTAATTGTAAGGTCGTGAGTTCGATTCTCGGCGTAGCATTTACATTTGAAAATTTGTTCTTCCCTGTTTTTAAAAAAACATTTTCCATTACAAAAGATTGGTCACGAAAGGTCCATGCGTTATCATAGCAACCGGGTCTTGCTTGAGAATAAATGCTTTTTATAGCAGCAATCAATCTTCCAGATGGCTCTTGAGGTTTGAAACTACCAAAAAGTAGCGCTGGCTGTTTTTTTTTTATTTAGGACAGCATTGTTTAAGATAAATAAATATCTGCTCCTCTAGAATCATAGTTATTGTTGCCTATCCGTTCTTAAAATGCTACTCACGTCCCTGCATGTTTTAAATATCACTCGAAAACAACTGCAACTAAAACTAATCCGCGTAACCAGATTTACAGCTTAATGGAAATGTAATATTCCTACCAAGATGAACTTTGCGACAAGCGGCGCCATAAAACCCAACTAATATGTGTAGAGCGCGCACCTAAGCGTACCTGCTTGCCACGGGGAGACCTGGCAACAATGCCCTGTAAATTGTTTTCGGAAGGAATCCAGCGAAAGGAAATCCTGGATGTTTCAACGGAGCTGGATGATGGCCGCTGAGGAGGCGGGAGGAAGAAATGATGTGGTGGAGAACGAAGAATGGAGGTGTAAGACCAGTTGTGAAAGGTACATTGTCAGGTCGATAGCTCAGTTGGTAGAGTGCTTGCGTTCCATGACGAAAGCTCAGGTTCGAACCGCTCCGAGAGTGTCAGCAATGATTTCCGATTTCAGTGTTTATTTCAAACCAAAAAAAATCAAATAACGGAAAGGTTTACTCGGCCTTCACAAGAAATGAGTACCAGCCGTCTTGGGATAAAATAACAAATTATGAGTGAAAAATACGTAGAAAATGGTAAATTGAAGGTAGAAGATAGTTAATGAATGGAACATATTTTTATGAGGGAAAGATGCGTAGAAAGTAAGGAGTGAACGAAAGAAAGTGGTTAATTAAAGTTGGCGAATAAATATGTAAGAGGTGGTAAATTAAAGTTAATAGATAGTGAATGAATGAAACATGAAAGAACATATTATGAGTGAAAGATACAAAGAAAGTGCGGAGTGAAAGATAGAAAGTGGTAGATTAAAGTCAGAAGACAGCAAATAAATGAAACATAGAGGAACTTATGAATGAGATATAAAAGAAAGTGAGGATGAAAGATAGGAAGTGGTAAATTGGAGGTATAAAGTGGAAAACGGAAGGTGGAAAGTGTGGGGGGGGAAGATGGTGTTTTGAAGGCGGATTCCACCCCCTGCCTCCATTCTGGCGCACCAAAGTTTTCATCAATATTTATGATGGAAAATTTCGTTCGCCTTAAAAATTCTTTTCATCGCCCGTCTTCATAGTTTAGTATAACAACACCGCAGCGCGCTTATGCGGGGAAGACTGGATGTGCAGGAGATTAACTGAAATAAATATTATGAAGCTGATCCAAGATCCAGTTAATGAAATATAAATATTAACTGTATTGCACTATCAACTTATAAATTGCATTATGATGGGTGTGTGTTTGTATAAATTGATTTTCTGTGAGAACAAGTTAAAGCATCTTAATGTTTGTCTATCTATAATCTAAGTTGCGAAGATATGTTATTACATTTAAGTTTCATATAATCTAACATGCCTTTCTACAAGCAGACACGAGCAAGTTAGCGCTTATACACGCCGCATGTAGACTTACAACATAAAAACTCAATCTTAAATGAGCTCTTGCCGACCTTTCCTGAAACAGGGACATTGGCAAAGTGGGCCTTTTTTTCAGTAGGAGTGGTCAGTCTTATCTTGGTATACAACCAACAAGTCGAGAAAAAAAACAGAGACGTAGTCAAAAATATCACATTATCCGTATATGAGTTTAAAATTGTCTTGATAATGAAAACATTGATCTAAATAACTTAAAACTCATTATATACCATACTATTTTTTCTAATAACTCAAGACAAAAAAAAACATTCTTATGTTTCAAGTATAAAATGTATAAATTTGCGTGATATTAAATTAATTCTACGCAAATTTTATTTAAAAAAAGGTTGCTTTTATACAACTCAAGATTCACTACACTGCACTAGAATTCTTTACAAAATATGCTACAAATTTTTGTTCAAACTCATTTCAATTCAAAGTCAGTACCAAAAATTTTGATGAATTATTAATAATTATTGATTATAATCAATAATGTTGATACCTGTTTGTAGTGAATTAAAAAAATGCCATTAAATTCCATGCGTCTTTTCAAATTTATAATTTTAAAAATTCGTATCCATAAAATAATGTATTTCCCACTCATTCCATACAAATGATTCTCCATACATGTTTTAATATATACGACACATCCATACTCGCATATTTTCATGATATATTCCCACGAATAATATATTATTCCTATATACTTGTTTTCACCTGTAGGTTCCTGTACCTCAAGTATAAAACATTACCAAAACTCCCCTCGATCGCTTAAATGTAAAAAAAAAATGTATGAAAACTAAATCACTCAATAGGGGTGCCGTTGTAAATTTGATACATTTTTCAATTTACGCGATCGCGGGAAATTTACGCGATGTTTGGTACTTGGGGTAGTGTTAATGTATTTGAAGTGTTTGTGTGAATTTGGAAAAAATGGATCCGCGGCATACCGCAGCCTTTGTGATGTCGACATTTTTATTAAATTCTTTGTCGGGAAATTCCCATGTATTTTTTACGCCGTCAAACTTTAGGGAGAAATGCGCTTCCGACAAATTTAGAGTGCTGGCCGATGCTTTTTATGTGTCATGATAAAAATATTTTTGTCAAACATAAAAAATAAAAATATATTTTCAAAAATATTATTTATCGGTTTTTGTTTTCAAATTTGATTGCAATTTTTTTTTGTAATAATAATACCAAATAAAAAATACACCATAAAATTCCAAAATATATTTATTTGCATGTTCCCTATAAACCCAGCCGTGTTACGTCAGAACTTTTTCTATGTGAATAATGTGCGGATCTTATTAAAATCTTAATATCTGATTTGTTCTACCTGTATGAAAAAGGTAATGACTCTGGAGGAAATGAAAGAAGTATGTAAGGACAGAAATAAATGGCGGTTGATCTGTAATGTTGGCGGCTAGGGTTTATTAAATTGGAATTTGTTTTCTGTTTTAGTTTTGATGTCCATGTATATTATTATTTATTGATTTATAAAATGTTTTTGTCGTGTATGTTCCTTGACTTATAGGTTGGTATGCGGCTGACCACCCATGCTATAAAAATCGTTCACTTTGCCAATGTCACCCCTGTTTCAGGGAAGGACGGCAAGGGTTGCAGGGTGTATGTCCATTTGAGATTTGGTTTTTATGTTGTAGGTTTACATGAGACATGTGCAAGCGCGAACTTGTACGTATCTGGTTGTGGGAATGCACGTAATGTGAATCTCCAATGTAACATATCTTTGACACTAAGATTTGATTAGATTGGATTCTACAACAAAACATCACACTTTCTGACCTAAATTTTCAGCTTCAATATCCATTTTCTAAAAAAAACACATTTCTATATCGATACCCCATTCAAGTATACACCACCTTCACAAAATTTAAAATTACCGCCCCTCGCTAATAGTCTCCCGGATAATACAATATCCTCGGGAGGTTCTGTACAGGATCCTGGCCGTTATGACGTCAGGAAGTGACACTTTGTGAGGGGAAACGACGTCGTTGGCACTGCCCTCCTCCACATCCCGCATGGGAGCCTCGGAATAATGGAGAAGACAAGACCCTACAAGGTATTTTTTCTGCGTAGATAAATAAAATTGGTCAACACTTTCGTTGTGGTTCAAAATGGAACATTTTAAAGCGACCTTGGGGTGGCTTGTGCTACTAAACGATTCCACATAAAATTAACCAATTATTATTCTTATTGTGTTTTCGAAATCGGTGAATTTGAGATCTTCGGTGCTATGGCCGAGAAGGCCAAGTAGGCCGATCGTTCTAGCGTGTTTGGAATGGAATAACGTTGGTTCGATCCTTCTTGGGTCATTTGACCCTGTTTCAACAGATGTAATTGGGTAATTATTAATAAATAATTAACTAAAGTAAACAATAATTTATTACTAAAAAGTCTCTAAATTAAAACATACAGGTCTTTTTTCAGGATCTTTGTTTTCACCTAATTTATTTTTACACTTTAAATTTATTTTTAACACTTTTAGTAACTCAAATTTATTTTCACAGTTCAGTTTCGCTTACACTCTTCAATCAAAGGCAACTATCTCACTGCCCAGGTGCACTCAACATTACGCCTTATATACTTCACAGACAGAAGTCTCTAGTGACTAATTTGCCATCAAAGCTCTCGAACATTCTACCAACTTCAAGAGTACAAAAGGATCATTTAATTTATAGATTTCTTAAGCCTATTATTATTGCTACCTACGGTTTACACCTATATTAATCTACTTTTGACATAATACTTTAATAACTATCACTACCTACGATGTACACCTATATTAATCTACTATTTATGTACATAACAGTATTTTATATATTTTTTTATCAAGAAAGAGTCCAGTTGGACTGCTGTCTCTAAGGCATCTTTTTACACTCTTCTTTTTTCCCTCCCAACACTTTGATCTGCCTTCGTGAGTTCTGTCATAAGCTTGTATTTGTATATACTGTTACATTATATAAGCTTCGCAGTCTGCCCGGCTGTATGGAGTACGTATTTTTCTTCTTGTATTTTCAGGGCAATAATAACCCTTATAACGTCGCGCCTGAAAAACTTCAGGCGACTGAAACGTGCAGGTTTATAAAAAACATTATTTTTATTCATTTATTTTATTACTTGACTGTGAATAGCAGTACTACTTCTTATTACAATTTTACTGATGTACATTTTTTTATAATTTTGCATTTATCAAAAAAATAAAAAGGCTTCCTTACGATAGGGGTTTGAATACAAACACATCCATCACCTTTTTCTTAAATTTTATTAACAAAAAATTCACTCTTTTTATCTGATTCTTTTAAATTTTACTAATGTATCACTCTATACGTTTTTTCAATATTCCATTCCTTTTTTTTGCAATACAAATTCATCATTCATTTTTTAAGCATGTTGAAACCGTGTATGGTGTGTCGCTAAAAAGCGCCTACTCTAAGTAAATTTCACCCTTGGAGTGACTGCATCACGAAACGGTGCTATAAATAAATCATTAATTCATCATCATCATCAAATTCAATAAAACCTGAGTGACTTTTGAGTCTATTTTTCTAGTAAAACCCTTGAGACGTGATTCACACTAGAACAGCGTACAGATAGTTTTGCTATTAAATCTGAAAATAAAATACTTCCCATCTGCTTAAGAGGCGGAGCATCTCAGTAGAAAATTGTAATCGGAATTAATTACACAATACTTAGTTCTCAATGGCCGGCCCGTAATAACGCTCCTTTCATTTTGATAGTCGCTTTGTCTGGCAAAGATTTGAATGCTTTTGTCTGCACGCTCCTTGCTTTCGTCTTCCTTCCTGTTCTCTGCCCCGACATTCTTCTTCCATATCCTTACTTTTCTCTTCCTTACCCTGTCTTTTTTTCTCTGCCCCAATTTTCTTATTCTCTACCCTGATTTCTCTTTTCTATGCCCGACTTTCTTCTTCTCTACCCCTACTTTCCTTTTCTTTCCTCCGACTTTCCTCTTCTTTGCCCCAACTTTCCTTTTCTTTGCCATGACTTTCCACTTCCCTGCCCCAACTTTCCTTCTTTGTGCCTAACTTACTTATTCTCTGCCTCGACTTTCCTTTTTTCTATCCCGACATTCTTCTTCTATGCCCCTACTTTCCTCTTCTCTGGTGAATTGATTCAATACTTAAAATAATGTATATTTCGCATAAAACATTTTTCCGACGATCCTTTCTTCTATTAGTCATTTTATGTAACTATAAAATAATATTCCATCACGACTAAACAATACCGATTTTACAAAATCCATTTTATTACATAAAACCTGCCAAACTCTGTCTTGGAGATTGACAACCTATATATACGGCTTATCGAATTTAAACTAGTAAAATTTACATAAAAGGTTTATTGATTAGCCTTCATTTTGTAACTACCCCCGTATTTTCTGTTTCTGAAATTCAACGTTATAATTTTGCCTTGGCCGTTTTCAAGGTCGCAGAATATCAAAATTCGCATAAATTCGTGCCGAATATTATTATTCATATCTTGCGGAGTTGCTTGTCCTTGGACGGTTCCATGATAGAATGACACATTGACAAAACGACACTTGACAAAACGACACATGTTAGAACGACATATGACAGAACGACACATGATATAACGACACATTTACCGGTTCGTAGTCTAGTGGTGAACACCTTTGACTCGTAAATGGAAAGTTGTGGATTCGAATCCCGGCACAAAAAAAATAGCATTTATATTTTCATAAATGCTCTTCGCTAGGTGAAAAATTCATATACCTTTACCAAGGCCGGTCACTAAAGGTGCAACCAGCTTTACAGCAACTGGGTCTTGTTTGAGAATTGGCGCTTTCTACAGCGACGACCAAGCTCGCAGAGGGCTCTTGAGGTGTGATACACACAAAAACAGAGCTCACCTAATAAATCATCCTAATATTACTATTATAATAGAACGACACATGGCCTGACAAAAAATTTTAGAACGACATATGACAGAACGACACATGGCAGAACGACACAGTGACAAAACGACACAGTACGTTTATGGTATGTTCGGTTTTCGGTATGTTATGTTTTGACAATTGTAATATTTTGTCATCGTGATATTTTCATCTTTCAGTTTCCTCTCATCTAGATTATGCGGCGTGAGTCTGTCTGAATTCCGAAGAGCTTTGATTTGCTAAAGAAAGTAACTATAGGTATTTATTTGACTGTGCTATTATGTAATACTAACCCTTGAATTTTTTTCATTCTTTGTTATTCTTTGTAAATTACCTTGTCATAAAATTATGTAATTGGACCATCATGTCCGTTAATAAATAAATAAATAAAAATAAAAAATCATGTAATCTAATCTAATCTAAGTTGCAAAATATAAGTGACTTGAGAGATTCACATTATATGCATTTTCTTTTTATTTTTTAAACATGCCGCATGTAGTCCTACAATATAAAAACCCAATTCTCAGAGAAACATACACCCCGCAACTCCTGCCGACCTTCCCTGAAACAGGGATGACATTGGTAAAGTGAACCATTTTCTACAGCATGGGTGGTCAGACGCATACCAACCTATAAGTCAGATACATTAGATTAGATTAGATGTAATAAATAAATAATAATAGAATAAAATAAATGTGATGTTCTGGCATATGTCGTTCAGTCATGTATCGTTCTGTCATGTGTCGTTCTGTCGTGTGTCATTTTGTCATTGTGCCGTTCTACACTGTCACCTCCTTGAACACTAAGGTGGATCGAAATCGTTTTTTTGGGAATTTCGATTTTGCGTTATTGACAAAAGCTGCTCTATATCAATACAAACAATAAATTGTACTACCATTAGGTCGAAATATTTGATCTTATACTGCCCCAAAGACTCGAAAAGTTTATAAAAATCATACAAACGGCTATATACTTTTTTTTTGGTTTATTAAGAAAAAATAATTGAAATGTAATGAAGTTCAAATTTAAGCACAAAGCATGATTTTCTATAAATGATAGAAAAAATACCCTTTTATGGCAAAAAAAAATGGCACTCAACAGAAGTCTAGAAAAAAGTGATTTTAAGAGAATTGGTAATCTTTCTTTAAATTGAAAAAACGCATTATTTGTCGTGATTCCAGGTTTGTTTTACTGAATCCATCTCTTCTGATAAGACCGCGAACAGCAGCTGAAGTTTCTGTTACAATTTTTACTATTTTTTCAGTGGCTAACGTGTAGCAAGGAAAATGGAAATGGCTTGAGATTAGTTTGTCAACAAGCAGTGGATTTTCTTAACAACGTGATGTTAATTCACCGTTCATAAATTTTGTAACAGGGGGCTTGGTGACATTATTTTCGTGCCAGTTTATAAGGTTTTTTATAATTGTTTGCATCAAAATCAAGTTTTGGCCGATCGTAGTTCGAATTCTCAAAATTGTTTCCTGTCGCGTTTCAATATTCTTCATAAGGCTAGAACTCATAAAAAGGCAAAGCAAGTAAGATGTTTTTTGGATGATTGAAATATCCCTTTCTCTGTATAACAGGATGTAGTATCTGCTTAAAATTATCTGTCAAATATCGCGACAGCTAGATTGTCTTGTGTAAGTGTCTAGCACCATGAATGCAATGTGGTTAGTTTTGATGTAAGACCACATAAGAGCATCCACTTTCATTATATAATTGATAATATTAACAGCTTGTCAGATGTTTAAAAATAAAGAACATAAAGCCGTAGTATCCTGTGAGCCATCTTGAATGCACTAGCTTTCCAGGGTTTCTTTTTAATAAGCTTTGAGAACAATACCCAGACTTTATAGTTATTCTCCGTCTAATAGGTAGATCACATTGGATAGTTAGAAACGAGACTATTGGAAGCTCTTCACAACTTTTTAATGCCTTTTCTATGGGTTCAGAGTATCTTTTTGGTCCACTTGTACAACCATCAATATACTCAAATAATTGGCGCGGCAGTTCGTTGGCATGAAGTTGACAAATACACCACTGCAGCGGTTTTACTAGATATTTTAATTTTTTTGGAATAAATTTACCAATTACATTTGTATTAACAATAGTTCTATCACGTCCGATTACAGCAAAAAGGATGACATTGATATCTTTACTGATTAAAATATCCATAATTTTTCTTGTTATTATTGCTGCTTTTTCAGTGCTTAAAGAAATATGACCAATGTACTGTGACCTTGTGTCCTTAAGTAAACTAATATGCTCCTCTTTAATTATATTTCTCTTATGATCCACTATATTAAAGGTTTTTTTTACGTCCATCAAAGTATAAACCCAAATCTTAGTAATCAGAATCAATGGTCACACCGCTGAACTAAGTTCTCTGCTTTTCACAGGCTCTTCTAATTTTATTTTGATCGAAAACTTTGAATGAATTGTTGTCTGAAATAATACCAACGCTTTGTTGCCAAAACAAGAGCAACTTCAGCCTTATTGGAAATGTGAAATTTATCCACAGGTTTTTCCAGTATGCCAAGGTCAATATTTTTAATGAATATGAATACGAAGTTTGAGGTAGCGTTCTCTGAAGTGCTAGTTTTTCTATTACTGTTGAGACTGGTTGTTGAGAGACATCAGTTGATAGGTCAGACAGATTTGGCAATAAATTGGTAGCTTTTTCTTCGTATGCTTCATATTTCTGTTTCCGGTTCAGCTTTTTTTTTAATTTCCCGCAGCAGTTTTCAAATCAACACTGCTTATGATCATTTATCTTTTGGTTCTTTGATCTATCAGAATATTTTTCAGTTATCGGTACTTTAAGATGTTTTTCATAGTTAAATGAAGCCAATCTGTTGCATTATCACGCTGGTATATCAAAAATACACTTAGGATCTCTCGCAAATTTGTATGCGCAAAAAATATGAGTAGCGTACAAGTTACATCTCTGAGAGCACCGAATTGGTGACGCGCGTCTGCGCGGAGTAACAAAGTTAGGGGGTGCCTCCACCCCCCCTTCTCAAATTACAAGATACCAAACACGTAATAATAACTATTTCATTCATTTTAAAAAAACAAAATTTTATTTCGTTTGATTTTATCTAATACTTGATTCTTAAACACAGGGGTAAAAATGAGTAGTTTTATGTATTTTTGTAATTTTTCTGATGACTTGGGGCAGTATAATTAATAAATATTTTGATAAGATTTTTTTTTATATCAGATACTCAACCCATAGAGCAACTGTTCTGCACAACGCAATTACGAAAAAATGATTTTTAATTTTTTCCATACATACAGCGATCCACCTTATTGAACACCCCTCCAAGGGTCTGTCTGGTAAAGAAAGAGTAGTCTGAATAATCATTACTCCAAATGTAAACTTAACTATAAAGTTCTAAAACAATGTATGTAAGCTAAATCACTCACTAGAAGAGAAGTCTTAGTTTACGTATATTTTTTTGGAATGCGATTTAGTTAGGTTAAAATGATAAATTTTATACTAGGGAAACTGAGGCGTGGGAATGAACCTTATCTGCAGTAGAATATATCGGAGATTTTATGGCAAAAGGAAGACATTTAGTTCAATTATGAATAAAGTCGTTTAGCTGGAATTTGAATTGTATATAGATATCGACGTTTAAAAGGTGAAATCAACTAAATTGTTCAGGAGAGCAGTTTAAATTGCAGAAAAATGGCATAACTTTTTTTATTTTTTATCATATCGTTAAAATGAAAAAGCTCTAAAATTAAAAAAAAAAATTAAGGCATTTATTGGCATTCTTACAAATGTAGTTTTACGTTTTTTTTAATCTTGTCGGTTACACCAAAACCATACTTTGAAAACGCATTTGTTTGTTTGGGCATAAACAACACAAAAATCATCGTAAAGCTATGGGAGCTAGCGCATTAGAAAGAGCGGAAAATTTCAAGTAGGATAGCATTCATAACTCATTTTTGACCAAAATGTCGCTTACGCCTTACTGTCTTTTAACCGTCGATATATTATTTCGTTAAAAAATAGTTCACTTATTTTTCAATCTACCGTTTATTAATTACACCGCTAGATAAAAAAAAACTTTTTATTTATTTTTTGTCTTTTCATTTGTAAAATGTATAAGTTTAGGGTTTTATCAACAATTCTCGAGTTCAGTTCATTTTGTTTCACAATGTTTCCATGTTATATCATTTTAGTTGCAAAGCTATATTATATCTAAGATTCACATTAAATAAAATCCCATAAACAGACACGTATAATTTTGCGCTTATACATGCCGTATGTATAAAACCCCAATCTCAAATGAACATGAGCCCTGTTACTCTCTTACCGACCTTTCCTGAGACAGGAGCGATATTGGCAAAGTGAACCATTTTTTACAGTAAGGATGGTCAGTTCCATACCAATCTATAAATTTAATGATTGAATATTGACTTTTTGATTATTTTATCAATTTGCTTAGGTGAAGTATTTTCAACATTAGCATAAGTGACTTTCAACTGATAAAAAAACTTCCTACACGATTGTCATAAGTGCGTCCTTTTCATTCAGTATAAAGTCGCTATTCTAACGTTTAAAATACCGAGCCTGAGAGCTGCAATTTATCTTAGATATTTTGATTGTAGGTTAAATTCACAGGCTAAAAAAAGAGTCTTCCATCTGAATAATTCATTACAAAACTTGGTCAATAATATTAAAATATTCCTTCAGGTTTTTTAAGAAATTCTTGTAACCAACTTTTTCCTTCTCTACTTACTAAAGCATAAACATAGTTTAGGTACTTATAAAAAAAAAAAAAAAAATCCTGTGAAAATAGTAGAGAGACAGATATATTCTTTCAGTGACCATGGGTGTTTTTCTCTATGAACTCCAATTATATTTAAACATACAAATAGTTTGTCTATTTATCTAAAAAGAAAAAATATAAAATATGAATGAACAAAATAAAAGCCAATCATTTCCTTTAAATGTAAGAATACAAAAATAATTATTATTTTTCTATCAAGAAATTATGCAGAAAAATAGGGTATTATATTATACTACGCGTGGTTTCTCATTTAACCATCAAAGCTTACACAATAAGAGTGTATTTCGTATAAAAAAGAGTCATTCTTGTTCTCACAAAAAAAAACATTGATATTCCGTGAGTGTTTTTTCCACGAATGACCTTTATGACCTCTTGAAATGAATGAATCTTTAGGAAAGGTATATGAATTTTTCAACCCTGCGGAAGAGCATATTTTAAAATTTAAATGGAGTATTTTTTTGTGCTCCGCCGGGATTCGGACCCAAGACCCTCAATTTACGAGTCCAAAACGTTGACACAAGACTACAGACCGGTTTTAAGTGTAGTTGTGGATATACATAAAAAAGAGTCATTCTTGTTCTTAAAAAAATACATTGATATTCCGAGTGTTTTTTCCACGAATAACCATTAAAGCATAGCTGTATAGTGTAGCTGTATTTATAAATAGATAAAAAGAGTCATTCTTTTCTTTTGAAGACATTAAGCAATAAAAGATACTCCATAGTGTCCGAGTGTTTGTCGTATATCGGGCGTGGCCGGCAATATGAAACATAAAACCCGGTAATGCGTTTTTCCCCCTTCGTTTTTCGTGCTACATTCACCGCCGACCGAATTAATCATATCACAAACAGTCCGCAGCTAATCTAGCGAAAGGATAAATCCATGAGGCCGTTATGGGGGCATGGGTAACGGCATGGAAGTGTCGACGAAAAAAATGTGCTCCGAATCCCGCCATGAATAGCATCTAAAAGGAATCTCTGAAAAATTCCGGCCCATAGTATAGTGGTAACGCTTTGGATGGTCGTGGGTTGGAATCCCGGTGAACTAAAACAAAACATTTTCTATTTTAGAATATGCTCTTCGCTGAGTTGGCAAATTTTAAGCCTGTACTAAAGACCGGTCACAAAAGGTCCATATAGCCTTACAGCAACTGCGTTTTGCTTGGAATTGACACTTTGTAGGAACGATCAAGCTCGTAAAAAGTCCGGTCGATGTCTCAGTTGGTAGAATGCTTGCATTCCATGCCAGTAGCAAGAATTCAATCCCCACCGAGGGTAGCAGAAATGATTTCCCCTTTCGGTGTTTACTTCCAATTAAAGAAAAATACCGGCAAGGTTCACTCAGCCTTCACAATAAATGAGTACCAGTCCCTTCGAGACCTGGAAAACTCCCGCTTCAACTGAAATGGTTGGCGTGAGGCAAGTCCCTAACCCGTAAAAATAAATAGGTCCCAAATCGCCACATGCGACCCCCTCGGAGATAACACAGGCAATCGGTGAAGGTTTAAGATTAACGGATTGAATGTAAAAAAGAAGTTAATGTATGAAAAAGTGATGCAGATGAATCATCTGAGAAAATTATATAAGAATTAGAATACGTAGAGGAGACTCTGTAAAACAGGTGCCCATACGGTCGATCGCGGGAGCTTTTAAGGTCGATCGCCGAGGATAGCTAAAATTTCAGTGATCGACCTTAAAACTGATTTGACATTTTGCACTCAATGTAATTTTACTTATACTAATTTTTTTCTTAATAAATATTTATACATAATGAATTATGACTTATATTTGTTGGGTTAAAACAGTTAAAATGTCGATCTCCTATTCATAAATTTTCGCTAAGTCGATCTCCTCAAGAAAAAGTATGGGCACCCCTGCTGTAAAAGTTCTGGCTACTCTTAGTGAAAAGGCGACAGCGTAACAGTTACAGTACCCACTGTCACTATATTATTATAATTCACTTAATGTGTTTTTTTCCGTACTCATATATTTTCTTCATCTCCAAGTTAAATCTTAAATGGCATACGGAAAACGACGAGGGGGCATAATCGAGTGGAGGGAGAGGGAGTGGTGGGAGTGAGTGGGCGGGAAGATTTGTAATCGACTCGAAGACACTGAAATCCTGAAGTCACAACCGCCGTAAACTGGCGAAAAACGTAGCGCCACTTTGTATCGGCTTTAAAGGCGGGCACTGAAAATTATATGGCAGGCTGTAGGAGCTTCCGTCTGCCTACGTCTTCCAGGTTGGAGCTGTCGAACTGTAAGAAAATTGCTACAATTGGGGCAGTGAATCACAACCCTCGAAAAAATAAAAAAAACCACGTTTGTTTTTTTTTTGCTTCCATGTTAATTTAAATAATTTTTATATTTTGTATTGTTTGTGTATTAACACTGTGAAAATTCATATTTAATAATTTATTTAGTTTAAGGATTTAAATCAAACATTGTTGTATATTTTCACTTTTACAATTATTTATTCTTGAATTTTTTTTCTTTTAACGTTTTCGATCTTAGATCATCGTCAGGTATAAAAATTAAAAAAAAAAATGATGGAAAATGGATGTATATTTTGTGCTAATCACAAGAAATTTGTGGTTGGCGTCCTCAATCGACCGAATGAACGTCCAGTCCAGGGTGCACGTAAGAGGTGCAAAAGCGCCTGAAGGCTCGATAGTTATTCCTTGTGGACACGAAATCGGCGTAGCCTATCGGGCCTATGCCCGGGCGCGTGTTCCCATTCCCCGACCTAAAAGGAATCTTTACTCAGACAGCACACGGAAGTATCATACCCTAAATCTGCCGTTATTGTTTCTTACACTTTATGGTCTTAGCAAAAAAGTGACAGTAATGAAAAAAATCAAGCATGTTTATTAATTTTTTATCTTAATTATAAAGTTTAAACAAAATATATAACTTAAAAATTGCGACCACAAAAAAATATTTAAAAAAATACGTTTTTTTCACTTCTGTAGCTACTTTCTCGTGTGTGCTATGTTTTGGAAATATTTTTTTTCATTCTATTTATAGAACTATACATTGTCTAGTGTAGTATCGAAACCGTTTTTTTATAATGTCAATAGTTTTTGAGTAAATATGGAAAAACTGAAACTACTTGATGAATTAATTTTTTTCCGTGTGCTTGTCTGAGTAAAGATTCCTTTTAGGTCGGGGAATGGGAACACGCTGCCCGGGCTTACCGCGGCAAAGAGCGCATTCCAATCGGAATGTCGCAGCGGGCAGTCCCACAGTATGTGATGCACATCCTGCGTGAACCCGTCGCACGGATTAGTTTAAGTAAAATAGTTATTTATGCCACTGCCTAGTAATGATAGTCTTTGAAACACGAGTGCTAGTTTGTGCCATGAGGCGCAGCCGAATGACACAATAGACAGCACGAGTGTTACAAAGAATTATTACGTGCAGTGGCATACAATACTTTTTCTACGACCATTAAATAATAATAAAATAAGAAATAATAGGCATTATGATGTCTTCGTTCATTTCTATAATCTATAATCTATAATCTAAGTTGCAAAGATATATTCATTTAAAGCTCTCAGATGTATGCCCACAAACCAACAAGTGTAGTTCGCGCTTACAAATGCTGAATGTGTACTTACAAATAAAATCCAAACCTCAAATGAACATAAGCCCCACAACTTTTGCCGACCTTCCCTGAAACAGGGGTGACATTGGCAAAGTGAACCATATTTTACAGTATGGGTGGTCAGCCTCAAACCAACCTATAAGTCAAGGAATATGAATAATAAATTACATTTAAATATAAAAAAGAACAAAACCTTACAAAGAAATCTATACAAAAAAAGTCAAAAATTTCCTATGCAAAAAATGTAGCAAATGAATACACCAACATTAGAAATCAACATTGCAGATTAGCCGCCACTTCTTCCTGTCCTTGCATACTTCTTTCATTTCATCCAGAGTCATAACCTTTTTCATACAAGTCCTCCTTTTATTATGACTCTGGATATCCCATTCATTCGCTATTTCAGAGATTTGATCCTTCCATACTTTTCTCGGTCTTCCTCTACCACGACATCTATCTATTCTAGCAACATATACTTTCTTCGTCAATCTTTCATCACTCATTCTCTCCAAGTGCCCGAACCATCTTAACATACTTCTTTTAATCTTCACTTTCACACTTTCCCTTACACCACATTCTTCTCTTACAAAATCATTCCTCACCCTGTCACTTCGTTTTTTCCCAATCATACTTCTTAGATAGTCCATTTCTACTGTATGGACTTTACTAATTTCCCTTTCACTCACCGTCCAGGCTTCACTTCCATACATCAAGGTTGGCACTAGTATACCACCGTGCACCGCCAATCTAACATTTTTTGAGAGATTTTGGTTCCTGGCGATGCAAGCGGTCGCACCCAGTACACACCTGCCTTTCATTATTCTTCTTTCAAATTCACCGGCCATTCTTCCATCTTTTTCAAACTTACATCCCAAATATACAAACTCATTTACAACATCAACATTCATTCCATTAATTTTAAATTCATAATTCATATTTTCATCATCTCTTTCAAAAATCAAAACTTTCGTCTTTCTTGCATTCAACTTCAAATTATTACCTTTCAAAGCTTCGTTCAATCTAGAGAGCATCATTTGCAATTCCACTGCTGAATCAGATACAAGGACTGCATCATCCGCATACAGTAGAACGCTTACTTTGCTCTCTCCTATCATTAATCCACAATCATCAAGTCTAGCATCTCGAACACACTTGTCCATGACTATGTTAAATAGCCATGGGCTCATCACACATCCTTGCCTTACACCCTTAAAAACTTCAAACCATTCACTATACTCACCATCAATACGAATGCAGGCCATACTATTCTCATAGTTCGCATGCACCGCATTGAGTAGAGCTCCATTCACTCCGTATGCTTTCAAAACATCCCACAACATACCTCTGTCCACTGAGTCAAAAGCCTTTTCCAGATCCACAAAGGCCGTGAATAGTTTCCCCCTCACCGACAATTGTTTTTCAACAAGTTGTCGTAGAGTGAAAATCTGATCAACACAGCCTCTACCGGCCATAAAGCCGGACTGTATATCGGAAACCCTTTTGCTAGTAGTCAGAATCACATTTTTTATAATCACCTTACAGAAGACTTTTCCTGGTATACTGAGTAGACTGATTGGTCTGAAGTTCTGACAGTCTTTTTTGTCCCCTTTACCTTTGTAAATGGGAACAATGACTGCCTTCCTCCAATCCATCGGTACTACTCCTGCATTCACACAAAGC
Organism: Agapetus fuscipes; assembly: GCA_951799405.1. Classification (NCBI taxonomy): domain Eukaryota; kingdom Metazoa; phylum Arthropoda; class Insecta; order Trichoptera; family Glossosomatidae; genus Agapetus; species Agapetus fuscipes. Next base: position 4,896,496 of record OX637349.1, read on the forward strand.
TTACATAATTCAAACATCCAATCTATCACACATTCACCTCCTGCTTTCAACATTTCACCATTTATACCATCAAACCCAGCAGACTTCCCATTCTTCAGACGTGAAATAGACACTTTCATTTCTTCTTTCAAAATCTTCAATTCATTCTCTTCATCTGTCTGTTCATAAATTCTTCTTTCACCCTGGCCAAAAATTTCTTGAAAATAGTTTTTCCATCTCTTGCATACTTCTTCATTCTCCCATACCATCTCACCGGCAGCACTTTTGACTCCCGGAGTGGTCAATGCAGAAGATTTATTTCTATCCGCATTGATCCACCTCCAAAATTCCTTCTTACTGTCGGTGAAACTTTTGTTAATCCTTTCATCAATCTTTCTTTGTTCATTCATCTTGCTTTCATAAATTATAGTCTTCGCCATTCTCTTAGCTATCTTATATTCGTCTTCTAGCTTTCTATCATTTCTATCATTCAGCCAATTTTCATAACACTTTTTCTTAACTTTCACAGCTTCTTTCACTCTATCATTCCACCAGGCATCTCCTTTCAATTTTCCACCTTTCGTTACCCCACATACTTTTTTAGCACATTTAATCATTCCTTCCTTCAGATCTTTCCACATGCTTTCAATATCTACATATATATAATATCTAATATTTGAAGTGAGTAATTAAAACCTTACCATTGTTAGAACGGATAATTTCTTGTGCGCTTCGCTTATAAACATGTTTATTTGTTGCGGTGAAAATATCTTAATTATTTACCTTTAAAGCCATTTCAATATCTTTTCAAAAAGAAATACAATTTGAAGTTTTTCGAAAAATCAATTCGGTGGTTTCAGATTGAAGTAAGTAGTTCCATAACACTTTTCACTTTCATTTTACAGATAATAACTAGTTTATCGGTTCTATTGGCTATTTTATTTGTTTTATTGGTAATATGTTTTACCACATATTGCTGTATTAACTTTTGTACTGAATTATTTACGGGAAATAAATTACTTTACAAATCAATGACACGTTGCATTGGAGATTGGAGAGTCGGCCATTTTAACAAATGGCCGACTTATACAAACCACGCATGCGCGAAAGCATTCTGCGCCTGCGCGGGAGCGTGACTTTGTAAATCGATCAATAGAAAGTACATAGATAGACAACGTCTGACTTTCCGATTGTGACAAATTAAGACGAAAACTAGCTATCGGTAAACAACGAATATATTAATAAGTTATTTACGTCAAAAACAGATATGAACATAGCAGTTGCCTGGTAACTGATTTTAATAAAACACCGCTTAAAACAAGCGTGCTTTTGTTTGGCGCACAAATCAACTAAGACGCTGCATCTATATATTTTATATTGATGGGTATGGACAAAGATGGCGAACCAAAGAATTATGAACGGAATATAATTGAAGTTATTATTTACAATTATTGCAGATAGTAGAAGTAAAAATCAATGTTATATTTATTTTCTCGTAAGGAAAAATGTATGATTACTAGAATAGGTATGCACAATAACTTCTAAGGGTTTTTTACCTCTATGAAATCATACATTTGCACAACCGCGCATGTACCTACTAAAACTCTCATTGCGCATGCGCATATTCTCATTTCAACACGGTCACCGGTTGCGTAATGTAACATTACGCAACGGGTGTAGAAATGTATGTCATTGTGATTGTGTTAGCCGTTTTGTAATTAGTAAATTACCAAATGGGAGTAGAAAAAATATTAAGTGACATTGTTTGTGGCAAAATCAACCATAATTTCCATTGGTTTACCATAGCTGGATAAAGGCATATTCGTTTGAGACGGATTTATAACCGGATCATTCCTACTGATGAAATTTCATCCTACACATGTATGTATGTACACACACGGATAATATGTATTACATATGTACATACACGTATAGATATATGTATTACGTAAGTAGGTAAATACGCAAATAATATCTATTACGTACGTACGTGTGTGTGGGAGCACTTGATATAAGCGTTCAATAAAACATACTCAAGCAAAACTGATTGAAGTGAGATTTTAACAGCTGAAAGCAGATTGCTCTCACATTTACTTACAGCCGCGTATTCATGAACAACGCTATGAGATCTCAAAGCATCCACTAACGCTGTAGGTACTGTGACTCTCTCCCCAATCTTTCCTTGTATGATGTTATGTATAGAATTAAGAAAACCTCCAAGACTTACCAAAAATACTTACTCCCGGCTAACCACTATAACTATCATCATCAGGGCGTGGGAAATATTTTTCATTGGTATTGCTTATTCTTTTTTTGTGAAAGGTTGCATAATCAAAACATTATTTCATCTAAACAAAACAGGGTTTATTATTTTAATACGAGTAAGAGAAACTGGAAAGAAGAAAATGGTTAGACTTGAACTTTGACACTAAAAAGCACTTCCAGAAATAATTATTTTGTTGACTGGAGTCTTGCCATGATGATGGTGACGAGGCGAGGTTAAACAAAGCTCGATAAGCAATGATCACTGCTCAGGGCTCCGTCCCCGAAAGCGGCAGTCCATGAGGCTAACGCCTATACAGGTAGAGCCCCAGGGTGGGAGCTCCTCTACACCAGACTTCGGTTCACAAGGTGGGTGCTTTTGGTGGCAGGAAATTCATGGATGGAAGCTCCATTGTTATTTCAACTAGCAAACACAGCCACGTGGCTTGTTTACAGTACCGCCATCTTGCCGCGCTGCCCCTCACAGCGCTCTTTCACACCTCTACGTTTAGTCCCATCTCGCTCTAGACTCTCAAGCTCAAGCGGTATACGGCTTCGTTAGACTTCGCGTTGTGCCGAAGGACTGCGAATACGGTCGTGTTTGTGCCGAAAGAACACGACCGTATTCGCAGTCCTTCGGCTAACGACCGCGCCAGTTTCACTTCAGCCATCACGCACCTACCGTACGGTGATGTCTTTTAATTATAATTTATGTTTTTTTTATATAATAACATAACAATGATAAGATTGAGAAGGTGGTACAATCATTTCTCATAATATTTCTTTTTTCAGATCAATCAAATTTCTGTGATAAATGGTTGGAAGTAGTTTTCTACATACTCGTGTATTTAATAAAATCTAATGTAAAATCAATGTCAGAACATGTTTTCGTTTTAACACGTTTATCGTTTTATTCGTTTACAAGTCTTGTTTCTTAGCATAAGTATTAAAAGCCTGTGATTTATGACGCCATTAAATTCAAGCTGGTTAATACATAATGTGCCAGTAAAATACTTTTATTATTTTAGCGTGCGTTCGACAGTTTTTTATTTTTAATTATTTTTAATAGCCAAGCATGCGCGGAAACGGAAGCAGAAATATGTTTAATACTCACAAAAAGTATTGTACCTAGACGCAAGGCAAAAAACCGCAAGTAAGCTACACATATAGTGTAATTTCTTACCGCATTATTCCCGAAAGGTTTGTAACGAGTGGAACGCAAAACGCAACTAAGCTACACATATAGTGTAACTACACATATAGGGTCGCATGTGGCGATTCGGGACCTATTTATTTTTACGGGTAAGGGGGCCGGCCTCACACCAACCACTTCCGTTGAAGTGGGGGTTTCCCAGCTCCCGGAGGGGGGGCTGGTTCTCATTTCTTGTGAAGACTGAGTAAACCTTGAGATCAAACTCTTGCTCTCGGCATGGAATGCAAGCATTCTACAAATTGAGCTATCGATCTTTTTACGAGCTTGGTCGTCGTTGTTACAAAGTGCCAATTCTCAAGCAAGACCCAGTTGCTGTGTTGCTGTAAGGCTGGATGGACCTTTGGGGACCGATCATTGGTAAAGGTTTTATGAATTTTTCAACCCAGCGAAGAGCCAATTTGAAAATATAAATGGTATATTTTTTGTGCTCCGCCGGGATTCGAACCCACAACGTTCCATTCAGAGTCCGAAGTGTTGTGTACCCATGACCGGACACCTAAGGTCCATCCAGCCTTACAGCAACACAGCAACTGGGTCTTGCCTGAGAATTGGCGCTTTGTACCGATCAGCGGAAAACCCCACTTCAACTGAAAGTGGTTAGTGTGAGGCCGGCTTTCTTACCCGTAAAAATAGATAGGTCCCAAATCGCCAGATGCGACTCCTTCGGGGATAACGCAGGCAAGAAGTTACGCTATATGTGTAGCTTAGTTGCGTTGCGTTGTGCGGTAGTTTTGTTTAATCCCTGTTAGACTAATTGGTCTAATTATGCTAATTGCCGACATATTCCTGCTAAGTTCCCAATAATACTGCACCCGGGGGTGTATTGTTCGACATGCACCTTATTTGTTGACAATAGTGGAGCTGGCAGTCCTTCTCACTATCTATATGCACCACCAGCACTGGGGAAACCGTGTCACGACAAATCAGTCAAAGATAGCTCGCCCACACGCAGCTCGTCCATGGACAAATCGGTCACACGACAGTTTTCCTACACGACTTTTCAGTCACTGACAATGCAGTCAAACGTCTTTTCGGTCCATCATGTCATGACAAATCGCTCAAAAATAGCTCGCGCACACACACCTCGTTCATGGACAAATAGGGCACACGTCAATGCAGTCATACGACTTTTTTGTCTACGACATTTCGCTCAATGATAACTCGTCCACAGTTAGCCCATCTATGTAGAAATCGGTCACCTGACAGTTCATTCACATGACTTTTTGGTAACAGACAATGCAGTCATATGACTTTTCTATCAACGACATTTCGGTCACGCACAATATATGTTTATGGACATCTTCATCACAGACAACTTGCTTTCCGAAAAAATCTTTATTATAGCTATCTATATAATCTATAATCTTAGTTACGAAGGGATGTATTAACATTTACAATGCATTCCCACAATCAGGCACGTGTAAATTTGGGCTTACAAATGCTGCATTTGTACTAACAAATTAAAATCCAAACCTCAAATAAACATAAATTCTGCAACTTATGCCGACCTTCTTTCAAACAGGTGTGATATTGGAAAATACAGTATGAGTGGTCAGCCTCATACCAACCTATAAGTTAAGGGACTGTAGTTTAAATTAATTGCAGTTTACTGTAATGGAGCCTTCTGTAGACCATATTATATTGTATGTGAATGAAATTGCGTTGGCCAAAAACTCGTATAGATGAAGTCTCGTGTAACCGAATTGTCTGTGACTGATGTGTCTGTAGCCGAGTTTTCTATAATCTATAAGTCTTGTGGGTGAACTATCATGTAACATAATTTCATGTGACCAATTTGCCCTTAACGGAGATATCTATGTGCGGGCTATCTGTGACCGATTTGTCATGAAACCTGGGTAAACAGACAAACAGCCGCACAGTAGCTGTGCAAGCTTACGATTAGCCGCCATACTGCTTACATTGTGTGGACTCCTAACAACGACATAGCGATCTTACATCTTACAATGACGTATTTCTTAGCTGGTATTGTCTTTTTGTGTTAAATCTAAGATCTGTTTATTTCGGAACTCCCTCCTGTGATGCAGAAGACCAGCCGTTCTTCCATCTTTTGGTGGGTGGACTAGTAGACAACGGCCGTCTGGTATTTCCTGTGCCACGATTCAGGTTATCCTACTGTTACTTATGCGGTCTACATGGTCCCTCTAGAACCGGTTTTTCTTCAAAGTCCTTCTGACGATGTCAAATTCTTGCTTTTTTACCTACTAAGTATAATATCGCTACCTTCAAGGTGTCGAAAACTGATTGAGAGCAGTTTCACTGATTTGAGAAATCGTGGATTAAGCCTTTTATTGCAAGTAACTTCTTATAATAAGTGAGCTTATTATAAGGCAGTGCTCATAAAAAAATTCTACACTACGTGATTTTCACATATTAATAGTGTGTTCTCTCATAGAAAACCGGAAAAAAGATTATTTATCTGAGATGTTAGCTTCATATTCAGTCTTACCTTTAAGGTATAGATGTCAACCTTTTCTTTCTTATTTTGGTCATATTGCACTCCTTTTGAAAAAGTAAAATTGAATTAAATTTCATTGAAAAATTTTCACAGCCAATACATTTCAATTCACAAAAATATGAAGATCACTTTTTAAATGGATCCAATTCAGCATCTCAATATTCAATTATTATTCATGAGGACTTCTTGATGAAAGAATGAAAGAAAGAAAAGAGCTGTCAATATTCAATTATCAAAATTCACAATTTATTGTACGGGGCCGGGAGGAGAAAAAATGCCTTATCAATTTTTCTCGACAGGGTGTAACAAAAGTCTGTCAAATGGACAATAAAAATATCACCATCCACCGGAGGGTTTCAATTATTGAGAGTGCCCTTGGTATCGTCCGTCTAGGGATGGAAATCATCCATCGATACTTGTATAGAAGTATCGTTTTCCTGTCTCATTGGCTTTCCATTTTTTTATCATAACTATTTCAGTTTCCATCACTTTTGGTATCAATCGGTTTCTTCAATTTTGATAAACAAAAATTGACTGAAAATGATAAATATTATATTTCGAATCGATAAGTTAGACACTGTGCAAGAGGGGAATCTCTTGGTTTGGAAAATTTCAAAACCTTTCCTGATTGCTGCAATTTTTTCTGTTTTTTTTTGTAGCGCAGTAACAAGATTAAATCTTTGCGATGTTGAAAATCAATTATCCTTTGAAACCAAAGCCCACATTAAAATAAATCAACCCTTTTATTTACCAATTATTATTTATATTTCATTACGCTCTTTTAAGTACCTACCTTGACTCCGTATCGTCAATTTTTTTTACGAACTTCCTGAATGTAAAGCTTTATGTGGAACTGACCGTACTATAAAAATCGGTTCACTTTGCCAATATCACCTCTGTTCCAAGAAGAGGTGGGAAGAACTTACATATATTTTTTGTAAAGAAGGGCATTCAGCAACTGTAAGCCGGAAGATTCACGTTTCTGCTAGTGGCGTATGTTCGCAACTTGAAAAGCTGTTAAAATTAGTGTATTTTTGCTAATCGAAAAACATCGATACTGGATATCGATGTATTAATGACAAAGGTCACATCCCTACTTCTGACCCAGTGTTTGCCTTAGGCGAGGGTGGGAGGGAGGGGGTTGTATTGAGAGGAGGGGGATGTATTGAACGATGAAGGACCAGAATTGAAGACAATTTTCATTGATGAAAAAATCATTGATCTGTCATGGGACCTCTTTTTTCTTTTCAATCATTTATTGTTTGCTTGCATTTTTTTGTACAATATGGTAACTTTTATTAATTCTTATGCGATTTTGAATCATGCAGAAATTTGACAATTTATTTTCCGTTATTCTTTTTTGAAACATTAACCAAATAGATTACCTTTTTTTTTTAATATTAAGGTAAATATGTATTTTCTCTCCGAATCATTTTATGAACCAAAAGTTGCATTTTGAAGGCAGTCAGATTATCAGAGAGAGAATTAAAAAAAAATGACATTATAATGACATTATGAAGAAAATGACCTGAAAAGTGAATTGAAAAAGGTTCATGGAGAAGAAGCAAACGCAATAACGTTGATCCTATCAAGATAACTAGAAAATGAAAGTATTTTTTTATTTATGAATGTCAACTAATCCCTCTATTTGTCAATTATATCAGTTTGTCTGGTTGCTACGCCAGTACAAGAAAGATTTGGCTCTACGCTCCGTAGCTGTGTGTGAGTGTGGCCTTTGTAGAGCGTAGAACATCTGCGGCCTCTACGACAGACAAAGGCCCATCGCTAATGGCCTTTTAAAGCGCCTCCCTCAATGGAAATCATTTGTTATGCCACGATTGTGGGAAGACCCGAAAGGCCTTGCAGGATTCGATTATTTTTTACGTGAAAATGAAAGGAGGGTCCGTCCCTCGTTCTTCGGGACAATGCTTCTATTATGCGGCATTTTTCTTCATAATTAGAAAAAATCCTTCCATATCCTGATTGGGAATGGATCAAAGACAGAATGTTGGGTGTTGAATTTTTGATGATCGCAGTCATTGATGGATTCTAGAATTTTTCGGAATTTTCCTATTTTAATTTCAAATTGATTTTTGATGGAAAACTCTCCCTGATATTTTAAACCATCTTCCTTAATTGTAAGTTTGATTCTAATTCAATAAAGCAGGTGTACTATCTAAAATATATGTTGCAAGAATACATCAACTTATAAGATTCAAATTGAATGCACACACATAAGCAGATCGGTCCGTAGTCTAGTGGTTAATATTTCTGACTCGTAAATGGAAGATTGTGCGTTCGAATTCCAGCGGAGCACAAAAAAATACACCATTTACATTTTCAAATACACTTTTCGCTAGGTGAAAAACTCATATTCCTTTGAACCACCAGTCATTTGAAGATGCATCTAGCCTTACAGCAACTGGGTCTTGCTTGAGTATTGGAACTTTTTAGCAACGACCAAGCTCGTAAACACCTCTGCGGCACTCCAACAAGTGTCATGGACCCCGAGAGTCTCTGAAATCTAGGGAGTATTCGTTACAGGATTTCTTTAAAAAAACGACATATATTCATTCACTCGTATACATGCTGCATGTGTATACTTACAAAATGAGAATCAAATTTCATACTTGCATTAACCCTGTAACTTTGGTCGTTATTCTATACAATAAGAGTGAAATTTGCAAAAGTCAAACCATTTTTACAGTATGGGTGATCAGCTTTATACTTTCTTAAAAGTCTAGAAATTATCTATGAAATTATATTGGATTCCCTGTTCGTAGGCGTCCATAAAAAAAGTAAGATTTAGTATTTAACACATACTTATAAGTTAGTAACAACATCATACTTTTCCTTAAACTAAAAGTTTAATGATACGACCTTGGGACAAACATTAACTAACGTATAAAACTTTTCCAAAACCATTAAAGACTCGCATGCAAACGTGACAACTTACCAACTTTTCTATAAGTCAAACCCGTAAAAACGTGAAACATCTTCCAACCAAAATAAACATATAAACTTGTATCTATAATAATAATAATATAATCTATCATCTAAGTTGCAAGGATATATTCATTTAAAGCTCTCAGATGTATGCCCACAAACCAACACGTGTAGTTCGCGCTTACAAATGCTGAATGCGTACTTACAAATAAAATCTAAACCTCAAATGAACATAAGCCCCACAACTTTTGCCGACCTTCCCTGAAACAGGGGGGACATTGGCAAAGTGAACCATTTTTTACAGTATGGATGGTCAGCTGCATACCAACCTATAAGTCAAGGAACAACTCTCTCCGCTGCTGGATATAGGCCTCTTCAAAAAATTTCCACATTTGCCTATCTCGAGCAACACGATACCACTGTTTTCCCATCAGCTTGACAATATCGTCAACCCATCTTTTTTGGGATCTTTTAGGATCTTGGGACACTTGTTTTGTCCTTTCACGGCATCTGTTCAAAAATTTTGAAAGTTTTCCTTCACCTATTCCTTGACTCATAGGTTGATATGAGGCTGACCATTCATACTGTAAAAAATGGTTTACTTTGCCAATGTCACCCCTGTGTCAGGAAAGGTCGGCAAAAGTTGTAGGGCTTAGGTTCATTTGAGGTTTGGATTTTATTTGTAAGTACACATTCAGCATTTGTTTGTTTGTGGGCATACATTTGAGAGCCTCAAATGTTAATACTCGTATATTTCTGCAACTTAGATTATAGATTATAAACATATTATATTTATATCCATTTTGTGTTAAGGACAGAAATGAACACAACCTCACATAAGCTTTACAACCCCTGCCGAATTTCCCTGAAACAAGAATGGCATTGGCAAAGTGAACCAAAGATTTTTACAGTATTGGTGATCAGACTCACACCGACATATAAGTCTAGGAATAATCCACCATAATGAGCAAAGCAGCAGTTTTTTTCAATACAGCGAAGAAATTACGTATGAGCAACGCGTCCTCTCACCAGTTTTCCTTTTGCCTTTTTCTCAGAGTTTTGCGAAGCCTCCCCGGAAAAGTTTCGCCGAGAGCGATCCCTTTTCATAATTACGAAGACAAGCTGGCAGATTTTCTTACGGTTTTTTTTTGTTTTTTGCAAGCCTCAAACTTTTGCAAATTATGCACGAAAGATGCTCCACATCAGCGGCGCAGACTGCAACCCGGCCAAGTGAAACTTAATCCTCGCGCGTCGGCCTCGCACTAATTTTGCGACTCTTGGAACTTTGGCGCTGATTACTTATCACTTATGAAATTGAAATTGTTGCTGCAAGTTTGGGAGCTTCAGTCTTAGCTTTTTTTGCTGCAAGTTGATTTTTTGGTTTTAGAAAATTGGTAGCACAATATATTAGTGTGCTGAAAAAATGTTATTTGAAATTTCAATTACTAGTATTTTCAGCAACGGAAATAAAAACACAACTGAGCTACATTTATAGTGTAACTTCTTGCTTGCATTATCTCCGAAGGAGTCGCATGTAGTGAATCTATTTAATTTTAATTTTACGGGCTAGGGGGCCGGCCCCACATCAACCACCTTCAGTTGAAGTGGGAGTTCCTCAGCTCCCGGGGTGGCTGGTTGTCATTTCTTGTGAAGGCTGAGTACACCTGCCGGTATTTAGTCTATATATATAGACTCGGAACAAATTCCACAGACAACGAAATTGTGGCGTCACACGGCCGGGTTGCTTTAGAAAAGGCAAAAAAATGTTTTGTTTTTGATTGCTAAGGGCCATTGTAGCGTGGAAGTGTGAGGTTTGATCGGTTTTTTTGTTGCCGAAGCCATTCTTAACACAACATTTAATTAATTAAATTATTAAAAACAACTCAACATTTTAATTTTTAACGTCGTTTTCTTAGCTCAGATTGTGTAGAGTGTGATTCTTAAGTCAATTTCATTTGCAGGTAATCTGTGAATCAAATGGTAGATAAGCCAAACGAGCACTGGGGAAACGAAATTCATTGTTAAGATATCAATGTATTACAAATATATTCATCCTACCCGCATATTTCTGATAGAAAAATACACTTCATTTCATACAAAACTTCTCAACTAGCCGGTTAACACGCATTCAAGAACGCTCCGTGCCGTGTCTGTTAATCTAACACTCATTTCTCCACTTGATAATTTCCAAGCCACCTCTCGAGGTAGCACACATACACTTTGAGGTAGCACACGTACACTTTTTCACAGATTCTTGCTACCCTGGCGTGCGGCGCTCCGTCTAAGCCGATTAGCACGCGCTTTCCTCTCTCCCCGAAAGATAAGTCACGCTCCCTCGCAGGCCCGGGGCGACTTACATGCATAACATTAGAGATAGAGTGTGCGGAGGAGCGGTGAGGTGGCATCAGTATCACCCAAGCTACCTTAAAGTCAAGAAAATAACGTTAAAGATGTTGTTACGCTGTCTAAAATGGTCTCTTAAAAATATATAAGGAAATGTTTTAGGACGAATCTTATACACATACGGTGTTATTCACATACAGAAAATCCATGGCCCAACCGCCACCTAACGTGAATTTTACTTACATAAAAATGATGATCCTTGTATAAGCTATGGATCACATGTGTGATGAATAACCCTGATGGCGTTTTAAGAACTATAGTCTAACGGGGCTATTCTTAGAAATTTTAGTCGTCGGTTGAGCCCACGCTTTGACAAACTAATGATGCCTGGGCTGGAAGTTTCATCACCACGTCATTCTTACCTACCGAATTTTGGTAATATTTGTATGAAGACTAATCAGCTGTTCACTTGCGGCCATCTTGGATTGACAGGTACAAATGCATCATTATTTTGTCGAAGCGTGGGCTCAACGGACGAATAAAATGTCTAAGAATAGTACCGTAAGTTTCTGAGGTATATATATATATTCTAAATTATACATAGTTAAACAATCAAAATAAAATTTTATTTGGTTGCGGGGCGAGTAAACTTGATTAATGAACGACCGGTTACGAAAGGTTGCAAAATAAATTCCTCAACAATTTATACCTAATGCTTAAGATTTATTCTAAATGTATGTCCACAAGCGGACACGTTTCAATTCGTGCTTACAAATGCCGCATGCGTAGTGTATACTTAGAAAATAAATAATCTTAAATCAACATTAACTCTACAACTCTTACCGACCTTCCCTGAAACATTTTTGACTTTGGTAAAGTAAACTATTTGTTACAGTACGAGTAGTCAGATTTATACTAAATCTAAGTTAATTAAGGAAGGTACAATTCATAAAAAAATAGCGTTCATCAAAAGAATCATCAGAATAATATTATTATTGTCTCTGCAACTTAGATTAAACATCAAAATATTATATTTTGTAGGGTTTGTGTATTCACACAGTGAAAATTCATTTTTTTTTTTTAAATAAAGCTATTTTTTGTTTAACGTAGTTTATTTTCACAATAATATTTAATATCTCGAGTACTTTCGACCTACAATATTCAATTATTAATATTTATTGTACCTATACCTACCTATTTATTTGAATTTATATAATTTTGATCTATGGTTTGTTCTTAATAATTTTAATTTTTTATACATCACTCTTGATAATGGCCTGAATATTGAAGGTCGAAAGTACTCGAGATATTAAATATTATTGTGAAAATAAACTACGTTAAACAAAAAATAGCTTTATTTTAAAAAAAATCAAAATATTATATTTTTAAATTCCATAACGTTAAGTTCCATTTAAAAATTTCTTTCATAATTTGCAGCGAAAAAAATGTTTTAAAAATTAACAACGCACAAGTAATTAACCAACAAAAATCAACTTTTTTTTTCGGTATTTCAACTTTTTTTGTGTCCTACCTACCTGATTCAAGAGGACAACATGGCACATGACGCTAAATTAAAATTGTGGACTTTTATATGGACAATGTATTATTTGTTTTTTTAACTATTTTTATTTTTTTTCTTTGTATATTTATTAACTTTATTTTTAACTTTTTTATGTTTCAATTTTATGTTTTTTAGCTATATATTTTTTGTTCTGTGTACTATATTTACTAACTTAAGTTTTTCAAATTTTGTTATGTAGAAATGGCCACCCACAATAATTTTGTACGTGCACGTTGTGGAAATGCCGCCACTAATTTTCATAGAAAGAATGAATGGGTTTTCGGGACATGGAATGTAAGGAAGATGAATGATTGCAAGGAGAAAGAAATTATGAATGTAATGAAAGAGAAACGAATAAAAGTAATGGGTGTGACTGAAACAAAAATGAAAGGGAATGGTGAGAAAGTATTAGTGAACGGTGAATTGTATATTTGGTCAGGTGTGGAAGATGGGAATGAAAGGCAAGGTGTAGGTGTGATTGTGAGTGAGTGTGTAAAAGGATGTATAACAGGTTATCGAAGAATTTCTCCCAGGATTTTGGTTGTTAAATTCAAAATTAACAGTTTGAGACTTTTCTTGGTTGCCTGTTATGCTCCTGTTGATTCAGAGTGTATGGAGGTGAGAATGAGTTTTTGGAATGAATTGAATGCGGTTGTGCATGAAAGGAAGAATAATGAAAACATTGTAATTTTAGGTGATATGAATGGATGGATAGGTGCACAGAGAGATGAATGTTTGAAAATAATTGGTCCTGGTGGGAGAGGTGTAGTCAATGATAATGGGCGACATCTGATTGCTTTGTGTGCGGAGCACAGTCTTTTTGCATCGAATACTTGGTTTCGGCATAAGGATGTGCATCTGTACACGAGGCAGATTGTGGGAAGTCGCACAATCATTGACTACATCTGTGTGGATGAAAGATTGAGAGGAGCCGTAAGAGATAGCCGTGTCTACCGGGGGCCTGAAATAGGCAGTGACCACTATCTCTTATGTGCTAAAATAATGATTGGTGAAGTAAGAAAGAAGAAACGCAAGAGGCAAGTAAGATTGCCTAGAATAAAAGTAGAAAGGCTGAATGAAGAAAATGTGAAAGAGAAGTATGTATCAGAGCTCCACAAAATTTTAAGTGTGAGTGAACTTGAGAAGAGTGTGTGTGGAAAAGATATTGAAAGTATGTGGAAAGATCTGAAAGAAGGAATGACTGAATGCGCTAAAAAAGCATGTGGGGTAACGAAAGGTGGAAGATTGAAAGGAGATGCCTGGTGGAATGATAGAGTGAAAGAAGCTGTGAAAGTTAAGAAAAAGTGTTATGAAAATTGGCTGAATGATAGAAATGATAGAAAGCTAGAAGACGAATATAAGACAGCTAAGAGAATGGCGAAGACTATAATTTATGAAAGCAAGATGAATGAACAAAGAAAGATTGATGAAAGGATTAACAGAAGTTTCACCGACAGTAAGAAGGAATTTTGGAGGTGGATCAATGCGGATAAAAATAAATCTTCTGCATTGACCACTCCAGGAGTCAAAAGTGCTGCCGGTGAGATGGTATGGGAGAATGAAGAAGTATGCAAGAGATGGAAGAACTATTTTCAAGAAATTTTTGGTCAGGGTGAAAGAAGAATTTATGAACAGATAGATGAAGAGAATGAATTGAATATTTTGATAGAAGAAATGAAAGTGTCTATTTCACGTCTGAAGAATGGGAAGTCTGCTGGGTTTGATGGTATAAATGGTGAAATGTTGAAAGCAGGAGGTGAATGTGTGATAGATTGGATGTACGAATTATGTAAGCTTTGTGTGAATGCAGGAGTAGTACCGATGGATTGGAGGAAGGCAGTCATTGTTCCCATTTACAAAGGTAAAGGGGACAAAAAAGACTGTCAGAACTTCAGACCAATCAGTCTACTCAGTATACCAGGAAAAGTCTTCTGTAAGGTGATTATAAAAAATGTGATTCTGACTACTAGTGAAAGGATTTCCGATATACAGTCAGGCTTTATGGCCGGTAGAGGCTGTGTTGATCAGATTTTTACTCTACGACAACTTGTTGAAAAACAATTGTCGATGAGGCGGAAGCTGTTCACGGCCTTTGTAGATCTGGAAAAGGCTTTTGACTCAGTAGACAGAGGTATGTTATGGGATGTTTTGAAAGCATACGGAGTGAATGGGGCTCTCCTAGGTGCGGTGCATGCAAACTATGAAAATAGTAAGGCATGTGTCCGTATTGATGGTGAGTATAGTGAGTGGTTTGAAGTGTATAAGGGTGTGAGGCAAGGATGTGTGATGAGTCCATGGCTATTTAACATAGTTATGGACAAGTGTGTCAGGGATGCTAGACTTAATGATTGTGGATTGATGATAGGAGAGAGCAAAGTGAGTGTTCTACTGTATGCAGATGATGCAGTTCTTGTATCTGATTCTGCAGTAGAATTGCAAACAATGCTCTCTAGATTGAATGAAGCTTTGTTAGGTAACCATTTGAAGTTGAATGCAAGTAAGACGAAAGTATTGATTTTTGAAAGAGATGATGAAAATATGAATTATGAATTTAAAATTAATGGAATGAATGTTGATGTCGTAAATGAGTTTGTATACCTGGGAAGTAAGTTTGAAAAAGATGGAAGAATGACCGGTGAATTTGAAAGAAGAATAATGAAAGGCAGGTGTGTACTGGGTGCGACCGCTTGCATCGCCAGGAACCAAAATCTCTCAAAAAATGTTAGATTGGCGGTGCACGGTGGTATACTAGTGCCAACCTTGATGTATGGAAGTGAAGCCTGGACGGTGAGTGAAAGGGAAATTAGTAAAATCCATACAGTAGAAATGGACTATCTAAGAAGTATGATTGGGAAAAAACGAAGTGACAGGGTGAGGAATGATTTTGTAAGAGAAGAATGTGGTGTAAGGGAAAGTGTGAAAGTGAAGATTAAAAGAAGTATGTTAAGATGGTTCGGGCATTTGGAGAGAATGAGTGATGAAAGATTGACGAAGAAAGTGTATGTTGCTAGAATAGATGGATGTCGTGGTAGAGGAAGACCGAGAAAAGTATGGAAGGATCAAATCTCTGAAATAGCGAATGAATGGGATATCCAGAGTCATAATAAAAGGAGGACTTGTATGAAAAAGGTTATGACTCTGGATGAAATGAAAGAAGTATGCAAGGACAGGAAGAAGTGGCGGCTAATCTGCAATGCTGATTTTTAATGTTGGTTTATTGGCTTGCTACATTTTTTGCATAAGACATTTCTTTTTTTTTTTTTACTTTTTTTGTATAGATTTATTTTTAAGGTTTTGTTGTTTTCTTATACTTAAATGTTATTTTTTACTCGTATTCCTTGACTTATAGGTTGGTATGAGGCTGACCACCCATACTGTAAAAAATGGTTCACTTTGCCAATGTCACCCCTGTTTCAGGGAATGTCGGCAAGAGTTGCAGGGCTTATGTTCATTTGAGGTTTGGATTTTATTTGTAAGTACATAATCAGCATTTGTAAGCGCGAACTACACGTGTTTGTTTGTGGGCATACATCTGAGAGCTTTGAATGAATATATCCTTGCAACTTAGATTATAGATTATAGAAGACGTGCAGTTCCTTTATCATATTCCCCTTTCCAATTTCACCCAAACTTAAGAGCGTTCCATAGGCTAAAACTGTATATTAATATATATTATTTCATAATATTCAAGGTTTAAGTATAAGGGTGTCTAAATCTAAATCTAAGCTGCAAAGATATGTATCATTTGAAATTAATATTAAATGCATTCCCACAAGCAGACATGCATAATTTCGCGCTTACACATGCCGCATGTGGACCTACAATATAAAAAAAACCCAATCTCAAATGAGCATAAGCCCTGCAACTCTTGCCGACTTTCCCTGAAGCAGGGGTGGCATTGGCAAAGTGAAACATTTTTTACAGTATGGGTGGTCAGCCGCATACCAACCTATCAGTCAAGGAATGTGTTTTTAATGAAAAAAATCAAGCGCGTTTATTGAATTATTTTAAAAACTATATAGGTATATATTGTAACTTTTAGCTATAACTTTGTCATTCCGCTAGGGGTGTCCAGAGCCTATGCAGATTTGCGTCCATTTTTTTGTATCCTTGCATACCTACTTCAATTTATTCATATCTATCATTCTATCTATTCCTTGACTTATAGGTTGGTATGAGGCTGACCACCCATACTGTAAAAAATGGTTCACTTTGCCAATGTCACCCCTGTTTCAGGGAAGGTCGGCAAAAGTTGCGGGGCTTATGTTCATTTGAGGTTTGGATTTTATTTGTAAGTACACATTCAGCATTTGTTAGCGCGAACTACACTTGTTGGTTTGTGGGCATACATCTGAGAGCTTTAAATGAATATATCCTTGCAACTTAGATTATAGATTATAGATTATCACATTTAAAATGCATTTCCTTCTTTTACATTAGTTTTGTATAAAAAATATATTTAACTGAGAAAAAAAAATAGAAAAACTTTTTTAAGTCATTAAATTAATTCATTTGTTTTAGTTTTTCTTTTCAAATTTTCTTGACAACTTATCACATTATAGAAAGTTGGCTAAATATTCAACACAATATTAAATCATTCTGTAATGAAAGAAAAACACATATTTATTATATTTTGAATTGTTTGTGTATTAACACTGTGAAAATTCTTTATTTTTATATTTTGTCTATATTTATTTGTCTATATTTTGTCAATATTTTGTCAATATTTATTATATTTTGGCAATATTTTTCAAGTTATGTATATGTATCTACTCGTATTTGGTACACCTAATAATTTTAATCAGTACAATAAAAACGCATGTTTTTTTTTCAAATAATGCAAATCTTACTCTAAAACCTTCGGTGTTATTTAAACATGGCAAATCCATGGCTCAGCAATCACCTTACGTGAATTTTCTCTACATAAAGGTGATGATCGATGGATCAGTTGTGAATCAATTGTTTTTTTAATAACACTGTTAAACTTGTGTCGGTGTTATGGCCGAGTGAGCCAAGTGGGCTGATCTTTCTAGCGTGTTTGAAATAGAGCAACGTTGGTTTGATCCCCGCCTGGGTCATTTGACCATAACTTTGACCCTGGTTCAACAGATGTTATTGGGTAATTATTAATTAATAATTCATTAAAATAAACAATAATCAATTATTAATTGATGATATTAATATATGTTTCTGGCCAGGCAGAATAGGTTGGTGAATTGCATTCCTCTTCACAAATCTATTTAAAAAAAAAAAACTTTAAGAAACACATTTTACAAAAAAAAAAAACATTAATTTTAAGGTGGGGTGGATCTTAAGGCTCCCTGCGTGGGAGACCCCAACGCAACGCTCGACTCGACACGATACGCCCGGGCTTATCAGATGCCAAAACACATTAAAACGTTGGCCGAATAACAGGCGGATAATACAACAACGTTAAAATCATTTCTACCACAACGCAACGCTGCCAGAAAATGGCCGCGTTCTTTTGCGTGCAACAATAATAAGTAATTTTAGGAAAATTTTACAATGTCGTAATTTGTATATTACAGCTGTTTTTGTTTAACAAAATGGCCAATGAAAAAGTTGTAAAATTAATGTTATTTTACATTATTGTGATTTGTTATACCACCATTTCTACCACGGTAAAACTCCTATTTTGATGCCCTTATACCATTTTTTTTTAAATTATTGTCTTTGAGGATTCATTTGTCAGATATATGTATAATTTTTAATACATTGCAGGAAATAAGATTTTATAAACTGTAGGTACACGCAAAAAAGGCGAATTGTAACAAAAACAGTTATTACAACCACTATTTTTTTAAATATAGGTAGTTTGACTTTACAATAGGGTTCGCACGTGAATTTACACAGACAAAACTGCGTTTTCACCCAGCCAGGTTGCTACGGAAAAGTAGGGGCGTGCATTCCATACAGGCACATCCATTTATAAGGTAGACAAAATTTGATTTAATGTGCATTTGACCTTGAAGTAAATATATAAAATTTAAATATGTAGTTCAATTTTAGTTATTGCTAGCAAGTCAATTAATATCATGTGATACTTTCAAGAAAAATGTAAAATATTTATCATGAAATTTATTTGTCTCTACGCTATGCACGCGCCTGTAGGAAAGGCAAAAAAATATTTTGTTGAATAAAAGTTTTAGGCTTACGCGGGCGGCTGATGATGCTGGAGTGATGTTTTCCGGGATCTGTTGCCGTGGTCTGTAGGAGCTGGAGCTGGAGCTTCCGGATGATTCACCCATTTCGACGATGGGCTTCTTCAGCGTGAAGTATGATGATGAAGATGAACTTCAGCTCTTATCAAGATCATCTTCATCATCATAATTCACGCTGAAGAAGCCCATCGTAGAAATGGGTGAAACGTCCGGAAGCTCCAGCTCCCACAGACCACGGCAACAGATCCCGGAAAACATCACTCCAGCAAATATTTTGTTATTGAATCCTAAGGACTGAAGTCCCATATGCCGGGTTGATTGAGAAGAAAGAAGCATATAAATATTATTTTATTGAATACAAGGGATGTAGTCCCATATAAAAGTTTCGAGTCGCGCTAAGAAAAACATTCCAAATTCAAAAACATTCCAAATCCATTGGCCACATTCTAAACAACCCACTTCAATTAAAACAATAGTGACCTGCACACAATTCCAGTTTAATTTACATGTACCCATCTGTAACGGATCTCTGATTGTGTCCAGACAATGATTGCCCTGCGACCACTTATTGCTCCGTCCATGCTCCGAGCACACCCCGTCGCAGTGGCCGGCCATGCGGAAGCCGCTTCCACTCAATTGCATCGGTTTGACAATTGTGAACAATGCAGGTAATTGCCGTCTCACACCCCGCCATAGCTTGACGCCATTTCCAAGGTAATATTTCCGACCCGCTGAGCGCGCGACGGCCATGTTTGATTTCCACAAACTGAAACAATAAATTGCAATGGAAATTGTAACAACAATATTGTCATTATATACTCTTAGTTGCAAAGATATATTTTCATTAAAAATTCATATTAAATGCATGTCCACAAACAGATGCGTGAAAGTTTGCGCTCACAAATGCTGCATGCGTACTTACAAATTAAAACCAAACCTCAAATGAACAAAAGCTATTTTGCCAACCTTCCCTGAAACAAAGGGTGACGTTGGCAAAGTGAACCATTTTTTAACAGTATAAGAGGTCAGCCTCATATCAACCATACAAGTCAGGGAATTAAAATCAATCATAAAAAAAAAAATTAGAAAGCAATAATTTTATTTTTTTCATCGGATAATTAATCAAAGAACTACAGACGACTACTCACGACAGAAGCAACGATTCAAGCAACACCTCTGCGGCACTTTTCCAGGGTGGCATAGACTCCGAAGACTTTCATGAATTGGGGAGCCTCTTTCACAGGAGTCCTAAAAAAAAAAGAACGCTACTAACTAAGCTACACATATAGTGTACCTTCTTGCCTGCGTTATCCCCGAAGGGGTCGCATGTGGCGCTTCGGGACCTATTTATTTTTACAGGTAAGGAGGCCGGCCTCACACCAACCACTTTCAGTTGAAGTGGGGGTTTCCCAGCTCCCGGGGGGGCTAGTTCTTATTTCTTGTGAAGGCTGAATAAACCTTTGAGATCAAACCCTTGCTCTCGGCATGAAATGCAAGCATTCTACCAATTGAGCTATCGACCTTTTTACGAGCTTGATCGTCGTCGCTACAAAGCACAAATTCTCAAGCAAGACCCAGTTGCTGTAAGGCTGGATGGACCTTTGGTGGCCGGTCATTGAAAAAGGTTTTATGAATTTTTCAACCCAGGGAAGAGCAAATTTGAAAATATAAATGGTATATTTTTTGTGCTCTGCCGGGAATCAAACCCACAACCTTCCCATTCAGAGTCCGAAGTGTGAACTACGGACCGGTCGAGAAAAAAAAGAGCTCTGAAATGAAATTACTTTTAACTATAACAACATTAAAATTGAAATCTCGTCCCCCATCCGGTTTCGAACCCCGCACCCTCCGGCGCGGTGTTAAGCCGCTTACAGCTTCACCATCGGCTTTTCTAATTACTCTCGACTGATCCCAAACTTGTAGTATTGTGTCCGACAAGTTTCCCCTCCTAACAAACTCTCACTCCAACACGGACAATCTGTATCGCAGAGAATCTATACTCAAGTAAAAGTTAAGGGTTTGTGAAGATTCTGTTTAAATTAATGGTGTGATAACACTGTAAGCGCTCGAGGAAATAAATTAACTCGTGAAGATTTTATTATTTTTTTTGTTTCGCATTCCTTGATTTATAGGTTGGTTGGCTGACCACTCAAAAACATGGTTCACTTTGCCATTGTCACCCCTAATTCAAAGAAGTTCGGCATGAGTTTCAGGACTTATGTTCATTTGATATTGGGTTTTATATTGTAGGTTCACATGCGGCATGTTTAATAGCGAACTTATACATGTCTGCTTGTAGGAATGAATTTAATGTAAATCTTGAATGTCATATATCTTTGCAACTTCGATTAATGATTAGATTATAGAAAGATCATCTTTTTAGATATTAGTTCTACGTTTTAGACGATAAAGTTCACGCTTGAATAGACATAATTGTGACGTCTCACAGCTGGGTTGCTAGGGAAAAGGTAAAAAAAAAATTGTTTTTGAAGGAACCTAGTCCCACAAACAAGAGTGGCGTTTGTCCACCGAGAAAAAAGTTCTAAATTGTGCTGAACCCATTTACTTATTTGAGAGCATTTAATTGGTTCACTTTTGCCAACGCCACCCCGGTTTCAGGGAAATGCGGCAAGAGTTGCAAATTGTATTTGGTGTATTTTGTGTGTACTAAGTTGTATGTGCCTGCTTGACAAGCACATACAACTTCACAAGCAGTGCTTGTGGGCATGCATTAAATATGAGCCTTGTGAATGTATCTTTGCAACTTAGATGAAAGATTATAGCAAAAGGCCCCCGAAGCGCCACATGTGACCCCTTCGGAGAAAACGCAGGCAAAAAGTCTTAGATTGAACAAAACTATGAAGCTTCTTCAATGTTATTGATTTTTAAAAATTGGGAAATTAAAACCATCGAACTAAATCTAAGTTGCAAAGATATGTATCATTTGAGATTCATATTAAAATGCATTCGCACAAGCAGACACGCATAATTTCGCACTCGCACATGCCGCAGGTGGACCTACAATATAAAAACCCAATCTCAAATTAACAAGCCCTGCAACTCTTGCCGACCTTCCCTGAAACAGGGGTGACATTGGCAAAGTGAACCATTTTTTACAGTATGGGTGGTCAGTTTCATATCAACCTATAAGTCAAGGAATCCAAGCAATTAATTACATCCAGTTATACAAACAAACAAACACTAAAAAATCTACAAAACATCTATGTATAAAAATGAAAATTGATTCTTTGAACCATAAATTTATATCCATTTTGTATTGATGACATTGATATGATTTGTCCAGGGTTCGCCGGCCAATGCTACCCTCCCCCCAGGTCCCTTTCTAGGCCATGTCCCCTGTAAATAGTTTCACTCTGCGGTCACTATGCACCGTTATGTAAATGCACGCGCAATTGTTTGTGCCGCGATCCGGGTACCTATCTGTTGATTAAATCTGCTCCGTGTGTCACTGATACAAAATGGAACCGTTACAAATGGACCTGATACTAGTGGTATGTACTTATTGTATGCGTTGAATTCTAGAACAAGTCGATATAGCGATTTTTCGATGGCTGAAAACAATGTTGCCTGTAATATTTTAAATGAAGTAATGACTGAAAGAAATGGCAGTTGATATGCAATTGTGGTGGCTACTTTAATTTAGTTTAATTTACTTTTATTTATTTTCTTTTAGCTTCTAGTCCACTTTTCTACATTTTTTTTGTTCTTTCTTGATTTATAGTTTGGTATGAGACTGACCCCCATGCTGTAATAGCTTGATTTACTTTCCCTGGTTCGGGATAGGGCTGCAGGAGTTGCAAGGCTTATGTTAATGTGAGGTTTGTTTTTTGTTGGTGTAAGTTATTTTGAAGCTGACATGAACTTGTATTAAAATATTGGTAAATCAATCGATTGAACAGGTAGTAAAACAAAATATTGGTTTCCTGAAAAAGCTGAAAAAACGTTTTATTTTTCTTCTTTTTTCTCGATTCTATCTACGATTGTATTTCAACCTAACCACCCAACATATCTCTATTTGTAGGCATGCATTTAATATATATCTTAAATGTTAATATATCTTTGCTACTTAGATTAAAGTGATGTCAAACCATTGTCAGCTATAGTCTAATCATAAAGTTTTCGAATGTCCGAAAATTTCTGACACTAAAATCCTGAGATCCTGATTCGAAAAAATATATTAAAATAATAATATATATAAAAATATATACAATATTGCATCTCATTTTTTTTATTATCTAAAACAAAGCAGATTAGTATGCTTTAAAAATAATCTGTAGGTGGGTCACTCAAATTTGTAGTACATCCTTCAGTCAGTCAGGTAAAAAACACAACTTACAAAAAATATATAAAAACGAAACAGCTCGCTTCAGAAACGTATTCCTGAAAAAGTCAAATGAGAATTCCCAAGTTTTACTGCTGAACTTGGAGACGGGCACGTTTTTCGTTTAAATTTCCGTGTACTTGGCTCCGCCTGCCTTTTTATGTTCGGATGCCTTTCCAAAATCAAGATTCCTACCCCTGTGAGGCACATTTCAATTAAGTGAAAAATTCAAAAACATTTACACGCTTTGCCCCTAGCAGACGGGCTGTTTTTTTATTACATTGTTGCTGATATTATGTACTTTACATTCAAAAATATGATACTTAATTTTATTGATTGTAGAGGCATTCACTTTGTAATCGTTCATCTTAAAAGATAAAAAATATAACGACTTACGGGGCTATTCTTAGACATTTTAGTCGTCAGTTGAGTCCACGCTTTGATAAACTTATGATGCATTTGTATGAAGACTTGTCAATCCAAGAAAGTGAACAGCTGATTTGTTTTCATACAAATATTACAAAATTCGGTAGGTAAGAATGACCGTGCTGATGAAACTTCCAGCGCAGGCACCATTAATTTGTCAAAGCGTGGGCTCAACCGACGACTAAAATGTCTAAGAATAGCCCCGTTAGCGTCATCCCTAGACTAAGGACCGGTCAAAGTGACTCTTAAATAATAAAAAATTAAATGACTTTGTTTTCGATTACAGCGAGTATAATAGATTCCACGACCAGTTTCAGAAACAATCTGTTTGCATCTTCAAGTGGGCAACATTAAAAACAATATTAAATGAGTATAAGTCCTGAAACTATTGACGATCTTCCCTAAAGCAGGAGTAGCATGGTCAAAGTGACACATGGAGTGGAGTGGAGTGGAACCTATTTATTTGCAGGTAAGGGGACCGGCCTTCCACTAACCACTTCAGTTTAAGTTTGCCAGCTCCCCAGTGGGATGGTAATCATTTCTTGTGACGGCTGAGTAAACCTTGCCGGTATTTTATTGCGGTTTGAAAAACTTTTGGCATGGAGTGCAATTACTCTATGAACTGAGCTATCGTCCGGACTTATACCAAGCTATAATTCAAGGAACTCTAGCAGTGAAAATAAAGTGATTTACTTGTGTTGTATTTGAATTGATTCGCAACAGTTGTTGATTTTATGGGGCGCTTATTTCTGCACATTGCGTGTAAACATGATAATTCTGCGCGGCCATTTTGGTCCGCCACGGGGAAATGGAATGCCTCTCCCGCCACGCTAAATGGCGTCTGTTTGGGTTGCGCTTCACTGCGGGCTAAACGAGAACCATATTTATATGCGCAACAATTAATGGCGGCTATTTACCAAAGACTTGAATTGAAAGTTTCGAGTTTGAGCTGTGATGAAAATATCACAAAATATTAAAAAAAAAAAAAAAATCTACTCCCATTTGGTAATTTACTAATTACAAAACGGCTAACGCAATCACAATGCCATACATTTCTACACCCGTTGCATAATGTTACATTATGCAACCGGTAACCGTGTTAAAATGAACATGTGCGCATGCGCATTGTCAGAATTGGAACCATTTTTTAATTTCAAATGTCAACCTTGTATGGGGGTATGAAGACCTGTCAATCCAAGATGGCCGCAAGCGATCAGCTGATTAGGCTTCATACAATATTAGTGATATTCGGTAGGTAGGAATTACCGTGGTGATGAGACTTTCAGCCCTGTTCAGATGAAAATAAATAAGTATATTTTATGTGTAGAGTCAAATAAAAATTGTTAATAGTGCTAAAATTTATCGAATTTATTTATCGGATTGCTCCAAATAAAGCTTTCCTTTTTTCAATGGAAAATAAAAGGCTTGAAAGGAATACTTATATGCAGGATGTAAAAGCGCGACCTTATACATATGTGTCGGCTTGTGGGCATGAATTCAAGATGAAACCTAAATATAATTTATTTTTACAACTTAGGTTAGATTAGATAATCGAAGGGAATGATAAGTCACACGTTTTGACAAAGGTAAGGTTTTAATTACTTCAAATGGACGAGTACATTATAATGACTATTATTCACTATTTTGTTAATTCTCTCATGGTCGTAGAAAAAGTATTGTATGCCACTGCACGTAATTAGTCTTTGTAACACTCGTGCTTTCTATTGTGCCATGAGGCGCAGCCGAATGGCACAAACTAGCACTCGTGTTAAAAAGACTATCATTACTTGGCAGTGGCATAAATAACTATTGTACTTCACTTCACTTTTAATAATATTGCAGTCGAATACATTTTACAGTATTTATTTTAAGCACATCGATTATAAATGGTTCACTCTTCCACTTCTGTATTGAAGGCTTCACAGTTTGGGCAGCTAATGGATCACTGATGATTCCCAGAACCGCAGCCCGTATTTATGTAATAATAATCTCACATGTTCCAGACCATACGAGACACCTCTCGAATGGATGTTTCCAGAGAGTATGAAAAGTACCAACAGTTCAAAGTGTCAAACACATACGTGTATACACATATATAGAG
The DNA here is from genome assembly GCA_951799405.1 of Agapetus fuscipes. Taxonomy (NCBI): domain Eukaryota; kingdom Metazoa; phylum Arthropoda; class Insecta; order Trichoptera; family Glossosomatidae; genus Agapetus; species Agapetus fuscipes. The sequence goes on from OX637349.1 coordinate 4,922,327, forward strand.
CAAGTTAAGATGCCTAGACACAATAATAAAAATAAATAGACATGAACTTTTACATTTGTAACAATATGATCTCTATAAAGTACCTAGGTAGTAGGTAGGTAGGTTAAATCTAATCTAATCTAAATAGCAAAGATATGCAGCATTGGGGATTCACATTATATGCATTTTCACAAGCAAACACGTCTAAGTACGCACTTGCACATGCCGCATGTGAGCCTAGAACATAAAAACCCAAATCTTAAATGAACATACATCTTACAACTCTTGCCGACCTTCTTTGAAACATGGGTGACGTTGGCAAAGCGAATCATTTTCTACAGCATGGGTGGTCAGCCAAATACCTACCAACCTATAAATCTAGGAACATAGGTACACAACAAGTCACATTTTTAAATGATTTAAGCAATAAAAATTATCAATAATCTTAGTTGTAAAATTATGTCATCATTTAAGATTCATATTTAATGTGCGTCCACAAGCAGGCGCGTGTAAGCTCGTCCACCTTTCCATAAAATATGAAAGCAGACATATCGAACGTCTTGAGTTCCCGCCAAGGTCTTCTTCATACCTGGCGTCTCAGAAGCGGGAGAAGTTTCAAATTCTCTTAATGCAATTTACACCTAGGACCAAGTCGGGGGCGAATCTGATTATCAGCGAATCAGGGGAGACGTGAAAGCCTGTCAGAGCCGGTAAAAGACTTAAGCAACACAGATTACCCGCCAGCAGGCGCTGCTTGACGGATTTCGTTAGCTGCGACCAGATATCTCCATCAGAGAAGTATGTGTACTTTATTATATCATGGGATTAAAATTCAGCACTGACTTGCCACCAAAATATCAGTTCATATCAACGGTTAAGGCGCCTTTATAACCTAAATCTGCCGTTTTTGTTTCTTACACTTTATGGTCTTAGCAAAATAGTTACAGTAATGAAAAAAATCAAGCATGTTTATTTTTTTTTCACTGTCTTTCGAGATAAACAAACAGATTTGAGATATCTTTTGTATCTTTAGAGATATTTAATATCAGAACCAAGAGTTGGGTGGCTAGATTACGGCAGAAAATCGCTGGCGCTTTAGAGGTTAATACTTTACGTAAACTTTACTTTACTCAAGTTTTGCAACTCGTACCTACTGGGTACAGGAGAGCAGTTTAAAAATTGAGATTGCAGAAAGATGGCATAACTTTTTTATTTTTTTATCATATCGTTAAAATCAAAACAGCTCTAAAATTTTAAAAAATAAAGGCATTTATTGGCATTCCTATTAATGTAGCTTTACTGTGTTTTACGATTTTTTCTGTCACAAGCGCGTTTAGGACAAAAAAAGGCCAAAATCTTGTCGGTTACATTAAAACCATACTTTGAAAGCGCATTGGTTTGCTTGGGCATAAACTGCAAAAAATCATCGTAGTGCTATGGAAGTTAGAGCATTAGAAAGAGCGGAAATTTTTAAGTAGGATAGCATTCATTTCCAAAGAAGAAAGAAGAAAAAACATAGAATAACCGCGTGTTGTTGGCATTTCTTGGACCGGTCCGTAGTCCGGTGGCAACACTTCCGACTCGTAAATGGAAGGTTGTAAATTTTAATCCCGGTGGAGCACAAAAATATACCATTTATATTTTGAAATGTGCTTTTCGCTGTCCGGTCGATAGCTCAGTTGGTAGAGTGCTTGCATTCTACCCCGTGAGCTCGGGTTCGAATCCCACCGAGGAGGGTGTCAGAAATGATTTCCTATTTCGGTGTTTATTTCAAATCCCATAATAAAAATACCGGCAAGGTTTACTCAGCCTTCACAAGAAATGAGTACCAGCCCCCTCGGGAGCTGGGAAACCCCCACTTCAGCTGAAGTGGTTGGCGTAAGGCCGGCTCCCTTACCTGTAAAAATAAATAGGTTCAACTCGCCACATGCGACCCCTTCGGGGATAACGCGGCAAGAAGTTACACTATATGTGTAGCTTAGTTGCGTTGCGTTGCGTTGCTGGGTTGAAAAAATTCATAAACCTTTACCAAAGACCGGTCACTGAAAAGGCCATCCAATCTTACAACAACTGGGTCTTGCTTGAGAATTGGTGCTTTCTACAGCGACGACCAAGCTCGCAGAGGGCTCTTGCGGTGTGATACACACTAAAACAGCGCTCACCAAATAAATCATCGTAATGAATGAACAAATGTTGAAGAAGAAATAAAAAGAAGAACGAAGATTATGCGTATAAATAAATAGGTCCCGAATCGCCACAAGCGACTCCTTCGGGGACAACGCAGGCAAGAAGTTACACTGTATGTGTAGCTTAGTTGCGAAAAAATAATTCTTAGTTGAGTGGCATTAGTGTGTGAGCATGTCCGGTGCGTCAAGATCGGTCTCAACGGCCGAACACGCATCCTACCTCCGATCACCCTCCCCGCCCTTCCCCGCCCATTGTTTCCCTTCTGACAGAGATTGATTTACATCTATGAACGACCGCGCATCAATTCCGCCCACCAGCATTAGCATTCATTTACCGACACAGGTTGCTTTGTATCTACCTGTAACGCCTGTTATGTTTAGAATGGAAGGTATCTCCCAGGATGTACCTACAGGATACTTACTCCGGCTAGCTCTCATCAGCATCACTCTCAGGGCGTGGGGTTCTTTCTTTGGTATTGCTTACTTGTATTTTGGGAAGGGTGGTATATTTAAAAGATAAGTTTAACATGAACAAATAAGGGTTTATTTACTTTAGTAATATGGGGGGAAAAGGGGAAATAAGGGAATGGCCAGACCTGAACTTGTCACTAAAACACTCCCTACTCTGTTGACTGGAGTTCCGAACTGAATGGCCTGGGGCAGCGCCCCAGGCTAGCGGTGGCTCACGAGGCGGACGCTTCCACACGTTGGAGCCCCTGGGTGGGCGCTCCTATGCACTATGTGTCCTATGCCTCTGGTCCACAAGGCGGGTGCCTTGCTGGCAGGAAATCCAAGTAGATGGGGAGGAGGGAGCTCCATTGCAATGCACCGCTTGGTGCTTGGTCGCCGACATCTTAATCGGTTGACATCTTGCCGGGAACTGATGAGCGACGGCCCCATTAGGTCACACAGCACAGTTCGGCCGCTTCCGTGACCGTTCGGCTCCGTTTGGCCCACAAAACACTGTACACTTCGAGATTGTTCTCTCTATGTTATTTTAAAATAGCATAACACGCCCCATTTTCATTCAGCTCCAAGCGGCAGGACAGTCAGCATGGCAGTATTCGGCATCGGTAGAAGCACTCGTACTTCCCTGCTCCCTCGCGTTTCGGGAATCTTGCTCTTAGAAGAAATATGTATCCAAACGTAGACGGTATTCTCGTACGAGTCAATGGAACGATTCGAGAGCCTGATTCGTTACCATTTCCCAACTCCTCGCTACTCGCCTTAACGCGATCATGTGCGTTCACAGTGGTGCCCTGCTGACTTCCCTTCCAACTTCTGCTAGGAGCTGAATGTTCACCTACTTTGAATACTTTATGACTTACAGTGGACAGCTCAGTCGGTAGAATGATTGTGTTCCTTGACATACAGCTGGGATTCGATCCTAAATACTTCTTCTTCTTCTTCTTCTTTAGCCCATTTCCGTCCACTCCTGGACGAAGGCCTCCTCCATCTGTTTCCATATCGACCTGTCTTGTGCAATCTGCGTCCAGGTCGCGCCAGCATGCCGGTCCAGGTCATCCTTCCATCTCAACTGTGGTCGCCCTACACTTCTCTTCGTCGTTCGAGGTCTCCAAGTCAGCATTCTTTTTGTCCATTTGTCATCCGGACTTCTGGCTACATGTCCCGCCCACTGCCATTTCTGAGTCATTACACGGTGGATTATGTCAGTGACCTTTGTATTTTCTCTCACCGTTTCATTTCTGACTCTATCTCTAAGGGAGAGTCCTAACATGGCTCTTTGGGTCGTTCTTAACTTCTCGGCACTTTGTTTTGTGAGAGTTACTGTTTCTAGGCCATCCTAAATACATGTGATAGAAATTATTTCCCGTTGAACAACAAGGCCGCCCTAAAGCATTAGTATTCATTTACAGGTTGTTTAGTAGCTACCTGTAACGGTGTGTTCAGCTGTTCACCCACTTTTAATACTTCCTGACTAACAGTGGATAGCTCAGTCGGTAGAATGCTTGTGTTCCATGCTATACAGCTAGGACTCGATCTCAGTAGGCAAGCGTAGGGCGTGTAGTGACACACACCTTCTCTTAGGGGTCAGTCTCCCCTCCACTGACCCACGCCCTGTATATCCATCTCATCCGGGGATGTGTCACAGGACTCGCATGCAAAAGTTATGTGAGATGCGAGTGGCAGAAGGCACTCCCGTGAAGCTACACTTTCTCAAGTTTACACAAAGCAAAGGAGGCTCAGAAATCACTGAAAGATGATAGCCGTGAGGGTTTAGGGCTGGCGTGTAGTTACAGGGGTAGGTTGTTACAACACATTCAACTCGCGTTTCTTGACTTAGCGTCGCCAAAAGTATTCCATTGTGTGTGAAATCCGTATTGCCAGTTGCTGTCAAAACAACAGCATCGTACGGTTGTTTTTGCAAAAGTTAGAAGGAAAAAAATGCTTTGGGGTGTTTGACCAAATAATTTTACAGGGATTCGAAGTCTTTTTGTCTTATCGGTACAAGGTAGGATAATTCATGTTTATTTATTGAAATATCATATATTTAAGCCATATTATTCGCTAAACACTAAAATACTCACTTACGGCTAATTTACTGGCATAGCCATTTAATGTCAAAATGGGCGGATGGAGCGTGTTTTATTTTTTATTTTTTTATCGTTGTAGTGACAAATATTTTAATTGCAAAAAAATATAGCCTAATAAGTACTTCTTTATTTGTAAATATTATATTATTGATTTGATGTGAGAATTTTCCACATTACCGTATCTTGTAAAATTGTCACAATTCGTTTCACGTTCGTTTTGCCGTTGAACAACAATTCAGCCCCATATTGTCTTAAAAATCACATTCTGCACAATCTGAGCTAAGAAACCCCCAACATGATAATGTGAGAGATTTTTTTTAATATTTTGAAAATTGGTCTAAAAATGGTTCAGATGTAGGAATAAGAAAGGATGGTAGGGAAGAGAGGAATCCTGGGCAATAGTGGAGAGGACTACAATTCGCAGAAATCAAATTCGATGTATTTTCAATACGCCATTTACCTATTTGGCTCACTGCCGCAAACACATGTTGACATAACAGTAGGGCGGTCAAAACACAAGAGAATTTTTACAACTAAAAGACATAAGACGTCAGAGAAGTCTTCTTCCTCTTTTATCTTTTTAGTTGTTAGACAAAATGATATAAGACGTCAAAATCGTCTTCTTCTTCTTTTAATACTAGTTATCATCTATTCCTTGACTTATAGGTTGGTATGCGGCTGACCACCCATGCTGTAGAAAATGATTCACTTTGCCAATGTCACCCCTGTTTCAGGGAAGGACGGCAAGAGTTGCAGGGTGTATGTCCATTTGAGACTTGGTTTCTGTAATATTGTAGGTTCACATGCGGCATGCGCAAGCGCGAACTTGTACGTGCCTGCTTGTGAGAATGCAAGTAATGTGAATCCCCAGTGTTACATATCTTCACAACTTAGATTGGATTAGATTAGATTAGATACCTTCTCACTTCCTGTTTGCAAGCGCTGGTATGATTGTCCTAAAGCGTCTAGTATTTGGACAATAACTGTTGGTGTGTGTGCCGTGTGTCCACTAATCAAGTAGCCGTGTGGAGTACGCGCTCTAACTATGCCAAGCTGGGCTCATTAGGCGACCACTCGACCACAAGTGTCTATAACTGCCCAAATATATAGTTTACACCACAGTAATTATACGAGTTTATTAGATGGATAGTTAGCTCATCAAAGACAACTTCAGTTAAAAGTCTACGAGCTTGTGTGTTGATGATACAGAGGCGACTTTAAGCTGAAACAAAAAGACAAACCGTTGAGAATCGTGATGTTAGATTTTTTGAGCTTAGAGCACGAAACACCAGTAAGTTTTTTTCTGTCTACAAAAGAGTATTACATGAATTTTTAATCCTAAGTCAATTTCAAAATAAAATAAACCTTTTTTTTATTTTAATAAATTTTATTTCAAAACAGTTTTGATACATTAAGTTATAATAACATATATAATATTATAATAATATATATAATAATTTGATACATTAAGTTATATTACTGAAGACAAGCAAATTTCTGGCATCGTTTGCACCAGCGCCCTTGGAGTGACTACATCACGAAACGGCGCTATAAAGTAATCATCAACTCATCATCATCATCATCATAATATTATAAATACAAATGTGATAACAGAAAAAAACCAAAGTATGAAATATTCGAAATTAATATTAATAAGTAATTACAAACATATTACAAATACAAAAAATATTTAAGAAAAAAACAATGCAAAACAACAATTAATATAAGTAAAAAGATGTATAATACAAGTACAAATTCGAGAAATATTTAATAAAAAAAAAAAACAAATAATGCAAATCAATAGTTAATATAAGTATAAAGAATTTTAAGTAGCAGGACTGATGGACTTTAAGCTTTGAGCATCGAGCGAAGTGACAGTAGCCATAGGCGGAACAGTAAAAAACATTTTTTTAAAGGCGATTACATTAAAGTTGTGGAATTCATGATTTTTATTCTGATGGTCTTTGTTACATGGATTTCCGATCCTCGAGTATTCCTTTTCTACTAAAATAGACGTTGCTTGCTTTCTAGTGAAAATTTCAGTAAATCCTTATTCATGCTAGTTGCATTATTTTTTATATTTTTCTTAGACCTACCATCAGCATACACTTTTATTTTATTACATTTAGAATAATCAAATTGTCATTTCACCAAGTATGACGATGAAAATATTTATCCTTCAATGTCCCAACAGACCTATAAAACTAAACAAGAAACAAAATCTACATACAATTTAAAAAAAAAAAACAAAAATTTAAATTGACTCGTACTAACATGTCCTTTAAAAGGCTAGATATTTTCACTTGTATTCACAATCGCTGCTATGCAAAGATTTTCATTTGATCGAAAATGTTTAGTTTTTACACAACACTAGCAATAGAACTTACTTCTACCACAAAATAAATAAGTGTCTTTAATTTTTTAACATCTCATTAAATGCAGAGAGGAGCATCTAACACCCAAATAAGGGTACTCTCTGACCCGATATTTTCAACGTTAGCATATGTGACTTTAAACTGATAAAAAAAACTACCCACACGGTTGACATAAGTGCGTCCTTTTCATTCAGTAAAATGTCGCTATGCTAACGTTAAAAACACCGGGCCTTAGACATATCGTAGAAAGACACAGAAAAGCTATTTAATTTATTATTGAATATTATATCCTATATCCCCCACTTCAACTGAAAGTGGTTGGTGTGAGGCCGGCTGTCTAACCCGTAAAAATAAATAGATCCCGAATTGCCACATGCGACCCCTTCGGTGATAACGTATGCAAAGAGTAACACTATATGTGTAGCTTAGTTGCCTGCCATGCCATGCCTTGCCATGCTGTAGAAAATGGTTAATTTGGCCAATGTCATCCCTTTTTCACGGAAGGTCGGCAAGTGTTGCAGGGGGGATGTTCATTTGAGATTTGGGTTTTATGTTGTAGGTTCGTGTATGCTTATGAGAATGTATATAATGTGAATGCCCAATGTGACATATCTTTGAAGCTTATAATAGATTACATAAAAGTAGATACGTCATTAACCTCTTTTTTGACAAATTATTATTATTCCGTAAATTTTGTACATCTCTCAAGCACCAATAGTATGCTTAGCACTGTAACTTCTCACAGTGTTGTTTATGAATACGTGTGTATACCTAGTTAACATAAGCAAGCATTACAATGCAACACTCCGGAATTCGTCGTTCAGCTTTTGGCCATTCCTCGCTCTCCCAAGGGAGCTCATGGCAAAGGAAAACTCCAGGGCTACTGGGGACCAATTGCTAGTATTATTTCGAACAGTCAGACCTCAATTTTCGTAGGTCTCGACTTTCGTAAACCTCAATTTTTGTAGGACTACAGATTGTTCTCTTTCTCTTGACACAATACTAAGTTTTCTAAGGTTTGTGTCTAAAATGTTATTTCTTGTGTATATTCCTTGACTTATAGGTTAATATGCGGCTGACCACCCATGCTGTAGAAAGTGGTTCACTTTGTCAATGTCACCCCTGTTTCAGGGAAACTCGGCAGGAGTTGCAGGGTGTATGTCCATTTAAAATTTGGTTTTTATGTTGTAGGTTCACATGCGGCATGCGCAATAAGGAGGGCCGATTTTATTTTTTTTGCATAATACGCATATAATAGTGAAAATATGGTGCCAAATGAAGCTCAAATTACGTGTGTAAAATAAAATTCCACAAAAGTAATAATCATCTGTCTCCAAATCGGCATCAAAGTTATGAAAAAATGTCATTTTTACTGGTAAAATTTGTTTTATTGTTTTAAAAAGCATGTAGTGTCATGATATGTATCTTTTAAAACAGTAATGTAACTGCACAACTGGACAAGAAATGGTTTGACAATCACGAAAAAACACCCAAAAATTCCAAAAACAACTGATATTGTTTAAAAAAAACCCCACCCAGGGCTGTTGAGCTTATGATGAAGATGATGAATAATGTGCTGTTTGACATTTTGTCCTGTAAATGTAACGAAATAAATCATGCGCCTTTCATAGAGATTGCGGAGTGTTTGCACAATAGTGAAGCTTCCTAAGTGACTAGCAAACATCAGGGAAAATGATTATTGGAAATACAGCTTTAGTCATTATAAAGTAACTAAGAAATCATATAAAAAAGAATCTATGTAGAAAAACTTAGATTAATCAAACCAAAGAGTGAGGAATGATTTTGTAAGAGAAGAATGTGGTGTAAGGGAAAGTGTGAAAGTGAAGATTAAAAGAAGTATGTTAAGATGGTTCGGGCATATGGAGAGAATGAGTGATGAAAGATTGACGAAGAAAGTATATGTTGCTAAAATAGATGGATGTCGTAGTAGAGGAAGACCGAGAAAAGTATGGATGGATCAAATTTCTGAAATAGCGAATGAATGGGATATCCAGAGTCATAATAAAAGGAGGACTTGCATGAAAAAGGTTATGACTCTGGATGAAATGAAAGAAGTGTGCAAGGACAGGAAGAAGTGGCGGCTAATCTGCAATGGTGATTTTTAATGTTGGTGTATTCATTTGCTACATTTTTTGCATAGGAAATTTTTGACTTTTTTTGTATAGATTTCTTTGTAAGGTTTTGTTCTTTTATATATTTAAATGTAATTTTTTATTCATATTCCTTGACTTATAGGTTGGTATGAGGCTGACCACCCATACTGTAAAAAATGGTTCACTTTGCCAATGTCACCCCTGTTTCAGGGAAGGTCGGCAAAAGTTGTGGGGCTTATGTTCATTTGAGGTTTGGATTTTATTTGTAAGTACACATTCAGCATTTGTAAGCGCGAACTACACTTGTTGGTTTGTGGGCTTACATCTGAGAGCTTTAAATGAATATATCCTTGCAACTTAGATTATAGATTATAGATTATAGATTATAAAAGATAAATATGTATTTTGATTTCTGTCTGATGGAGTATTGGCGCAATAGGCTTAATCTTTTATTGTTTTTCGTTTCGGTTAACGTATGATACTGTTATGTAAATATGCAATATAAATATTAAAATAAGTATAGGTATTAGTTATAGCTAATAGGAATTATTTATTGTATTGGTGGGTAGAATTGATGATTGTGAGTAAATAGAGAAGTCACTAGATTACTTATGTGCTTCGAGAACAGTCTAGCAAAAATGTGTTTTCGACAGTTCCACCTTCTTAGTATAAAAAGGGTGCAAATTGCTTGCACTGGGCAGTTGATCTTCAAGCTCTCACAAATACAGTCAAAGTGGTAAAAAAACAGGTTTTTTTATTTTAGTTTTTAAAAATAATTTTATTGTTTTTTTAAATTATCCTTTTTTACAAATACAGTCTTATCTGTGAGCTCCAATACAATAAACGAATTCGACCAGTGAACTAAAACCAAGTGTAATGAAATAAATGAAAGTGTCGTTGTAAAAATAAATATAAACGTGGAAAATAAATAAGTAAAAAGAAGAGTAGTGTTTTATTTGAAAAGCATCCGAACCAAAAATCGTCCCAATACAGTGTTCAAATTATTTGATACGAAAATTGAGGGTTGCAGTGCTTGTCGACATATAAACAGACGGCAATGTTTGTCCTGTGTCGTCGCATTATCTGGAAGCAATACAACCCAAACAAAGCCAACATGCAGGAGATTTTAATTCCGAGATAAGCTCAGCCTTTGGTTTATACGCTCTCGTCCAATTTCTTCTGAAATTAAATGGACTTTTACGCTCGAGTCATTGTAATGCACCAAAAAAACAATACAACTCAGACAAGATTATTTCAAGACCTTTTATAAAGGTCTACTCAGCTGTCGGTGTTATGGCCGAGGGGGCAAATGGGCTAATCTTTCTAGCGCGTTTGGAATAGAAAAACAAAAGCTGTAATATAAACAATCCCAGCAAACAAAGCTTCAGTGTCGCACCCAGTTTTTCTCATCTTTACATATTAATTTTAGTTTTTTTAATGTATCGTCAAACGGAAAGAGTTTTTTGCAAGCGTCTTTAATCTATAATCTAAGTTGCAAAGATTTATTAACATTTAAGATTCATATTAAGTGTATTTCCTTGACTTATACGTTGATATGCGGCTGACCACCCATGCTGTAGAAAATGGTAGTCAATGTCCCCCCTGTTTCAGGGTAGGACGGCAAAAGTTGCAGATTGTATGTCCATTTAAGATTTGGGTTTTTATGCTGTAGATTCACATTTGGCATATGTACGCGCAAACTTGTACGTACGTCTGCTTGTGAGAATGCATATAATGTGAATCTTCAATGTTACATATATTTTTAACTTAGATAAGATTAGATTAGCATGCCCACAAACAGACACGTGTAAGTTTGCGCTTACGAATGCTGCTCTGTACTTACAAATTAAAATCCAAACCTCAAATGAACATAAATAAATAAACCCTGAAAATATTACCGACCTTCCCTGAAACAGGGGTGGCATTCGCAGGAACTCAAAGGAATACTAGCCTTATACCAGCCTAACTGTAATGCACAAAAAAACGTACAATAGAGTTTAAAGATGATTGTTTCAAGACCTTCTACAAACCTTCACTCAGCTTGACAGTAATCTTGTCTTCGTACAGCAACCAGCTCGGAAATGGTCCTTAAAGTGTGGGCTACAAATTTCATCAATTAAAATGAAGAAGGAGTTGAATATTGTTACGATTTTTGGGGGTTCGAAAGTCTTTCAATTAACAACACTGGTCTTCTTTTACAGTTATTTATTTCACATTTTTTTAACAAAGACAGTCTCGATTATTCCATTACACTTGGTTTGAGTTCACTGGTCAAATTCGTTCGTTGTATGGGTGAAGGCTCACAGATGACTGACTGACTAGTGCAAGCAAATAGCGTCTTATATACCCTTTACAACAGTACTATCTAGAAACTATATTCGCCAGACAGTTCCAGAACTAAGGAAAGATTCAAGTAGGTACGTAGCAACCACTATTTCTAGACACTTCGAGTACTTTATTCAATTATTCCTACCCACACATACTTATGAGGATTCCTATTGCATAGCTATAACTAATACCTATACTTGTTTTAATATTTACATAACAATATTAAGAATATTCAATCACAACAGTCAGCTTTGAGAATGGCCATGCCTTCAAAATGTAGAGGAGCTGTTTCGCAATGCTTGAGATATTAAAACTTTGTGTCGAATCACAGGTGACACGCTACACCGCCGGCAAATATGACGTTATCAGAATGGACACAATATTATCATCTTCTGTTACTATGACAACATTGTCCCCTCTACATGTTTACTGCAGAGCCAAGTTTACACTCACTTTTTCGTAAGCTTTTTGTCGAGTATGTGAGTGTCGGATCACAGGTGACACGCTACACCGCCGGCAAATATGACGTAATCACGCCGACGTGCCAAAGTGTAGGGTTTATTTACATTACACACACGCGTGAGCGGCCTGCTTATTCCTGCTGAGCGGAGAACAAGCCGGGAGGACTGTCGTGAACGCGTAGTGAAACACGCACTGAAGAAGTCTAATCTAAGCTGCAGAGATATGTTACAATGGGGTTTCACATTATATGCATTCTCACAAGCATAAACGTATAAGTTTGCGCTTTAACATGCCGCATGTGGACCTACAACATAAAAACCCAATCCTTAAATGAACACACACCCTGCAACTCTTGCCAATCTTCCCTGAAACAGGGGTGACACTGGCAATGTGTACCCTTTTCTACAGCACGGGTGGTCAGCCGTATACCAACCTATAAGTTAAGGAACAACTATGACGACTATGGATATTGGACGTAGCAACTTAAGGGGCCAATTTGTACTCACGCACCATTTATATTAAATCATCATCATCATTCTAAAACTTACACGTGTCTGTCAGTGAGCATGCATTTAATATGAAATACCTGCAACGGAGGCATGAATGAGTAAAGAAAGAATGTAATTTGAAAGAAGATGTGAAAGTTAAGGTATAAAATGTAATTTGTCGTGTGTGTGTGTTCCTTGACTTATAGGTTGGTATGCGGCTGACCACCCATGCTGTAAAAATGGTTCACTTTGCCAATGTCACCCCTGTCTCAGGGAAGGACGGCAAGAGTTGCAGGGTGTATGTCCATTTGAGATTTGGTTTTTATGTTGTAGGTTCACATGAGGCATGTGCAAGCGCGAACTTGTACGTGTCTGGTTGTGAGAATGCATGTAATGTGAATCTCCAATGTAACATATCTTTGCAACTTAGATTAGATTAGATTAGAAGGTACAAAAGAATATGAGATGGTTTGGGCATGTGGAAAGAATGAATTATGATAGACTGACAAAATATGTTTACTGAGGTAGTGTGAAAGGAAAAAGAGGTAAAGGACGACCGAGAAAAGTATGAAGTGATCAGATTGAGGAGATTGTAAAAGAATGGGATATACAAAGTGAGTGTAAAAGAAGAAAATGCATGAAAAAGGTGATGGATATGTATGAAATGAAAGAGGTATGTAAGGATAGGAAAAAATGGAGGCAGCTCTGCAGAGGCTCTGGCCGCCCCTAGCGGCATGGCGGCAGGGTTGCAGTTACCTGCGACAATGGTTCGGCAGAAGCACCAAGTCCCTACTTCGAGCCGCAGCATCCAAATTCAAAATAGCCATGATGATCGTCGATCTTCAAAAGAAGTGTCACGAATAAAATACACTTTTATAACTTATTTTGGTGTTGCGTGTTCCACTGCCACGCAGTTCACAACTAGTTTAATGCTCCATGTCTCGCACGTCTCTCCTACAAGCCACCAGGCCAGAGAAGGTGCGTGAGGCTCTTATGGCTCATGGCCGAGGGGAAGGAATTCCACTACGAGCTGCTACAAGTTTTATTCTAAAAAAATGTTTAGTAAGCTAGACAAGTGCGTACTGGTGAAAAATGCTGTCTTACATGGAAAAACTACTAGAACTTTCTAATCTAATCTAAATTGCAAAGATATGTTACATTGGAGATTCACATTACATGCATTTTCACAAGCAGACATGTATAAGTTCTCGCTCACACATGCCGCATGTGGACCTTCAATATAAAAAGCCAATCTCAAATGATTTTAATCCCTGCAACTCTTTCCGACCTTCCCTGAAACAGGGGTGACATTGGCAAAGTGAACCATTTTTTACAGTTTGGGTGGTCAGCCTCATACCAACCTATAAGTCAAGGAATACAAACAATTAATTACATTTATACGTAAATATATAAAACAAACAAACACGAAACAATTAAACAATAAATATAAAAACCTACAAAACATATCCTATAAAAAGGTGAAAATTATTTTTTTAAAGCCTCAGCCTTAAACGCCAGCATTACAGATCAACCGCCATTTTTTACTACTGCGTACTGGTGAGAAACGCTGTCTTGCATAGAAAAAATACGTGTATAAAAGAATTTTGATGTTAAAAAAAAAAATGTTTTTTGACTGAATATAGGTTGGTATGGGCTGACTTCTTTACTGTAAAAACTTGTTTCAATTTGAAAGCAGAAGCTTGTGTGTATGCAATGGTATCTGTGGAATCAGGTCAAAGGGCCAGGCGTGCTTCGAACCAACGCTATTCTGTTCCAAATACGCCAGTCAAGAACAATGACCAGACAATGACTTGACTTCCTCAGCCATAACACCTACTAAGTCCATAGTTTTTACCACAAGGAAAACATTTACGAGACAAGCGCTTTAATGTGTATGGGTCCACCATAACGTTATTATCGCTTCCTCGACACGTCATAAATATAGTCCCCTTCCCCATAATCCGTCCTTACGCCCGGTGGTATTTAGATCGACACAGTGACAAAACGATACATAATATAACGACGCATGACAGAACGACACAGGGCAGAACATCGCAAGACAGTACATCGCATGCCAAAATATCACTACAACAAAGTATCACAGGAATGTACATAACAATGACAAAACATCACATACCCAAAACAGAACAGAACATACCATAAACAGCACATGAAAAAATATGACATCACAAAATACAAACATTTATTTTGCAACTTATGCCGCCGTAACCTACAGCTAGGGATGGCAATGGCATAGTGTGCATTAATTTTTTCAAGTTAGGAAGGTAGCCCCAAGTTAATCTATAGGTAAGTCAAGGACTCATAATTGGCAAAATAAATATTGGTGTTGTTTTGTAACGTGATGTTTTTTCATATGCCGCTTATGGTATGTTCTTTTTTAGGTATGTGATATTTTTTTACTGGCATTGACTTATAGGTTGGTATGAGGCTGATCACCCATACTATAAAAAATCGTTCACTTTGCCAATGTCACCCCTGTTTCAGGGAAGGTTGGCAAGAGTTGCAGGGCTTATGTTCATTTGAGATTGTTTTTTTTTTTATATTGTAGGTCCACATGCAGCATATGTGAGCGCGAAATTATGCGTGTCTGCTTGTGGGAATGCATTTAATATGAATCTCAAATGATATATATCTTTGCAATTTAGCTTGTGATGCACTTTTCTGTGATGTTTTGGCATTGTGATATTTTGTCATGTGTCGTTGTCATGTGTCGTTTTGTCACTGTGTTGTTCTATCATGTAACCTTACGCCCATACCCAAATATCCCGCGAGTAGTTGTCACGCACTTTGTCGCCGCGTATATAACTCATAAGTGGGCGCATAGCTCGCGCCTCTTTTATTGGCGGTAAAGGCGCGCCCGCCGTCCGTTTCTGACGTCAGCGCAGCGACATTTATGGTACCACATCTCGTAGACAATGGCGTAGCCGCCATATCGCTAAGTCCTGCAATATTTTAAGGAAATTCATCTTGAAAGCTTGCTCTGCTTTTAAGCAACACAATTTCATAATCAGGATGTACTCGTACTTCTCAATCAAAACATAACAGTGTGTATGCATGAAATAAATGCGATTTGTAAAAATATCTTGAAACGTAGATTTATTTTAAATTTCGCGTCTTTGTCTTAGGTTTGTTCGGGTTATCGGTTCTATCAGTTTTATTTAATTTTAAATTACACGTGATATGAGAGCGCCGTTTTTTGTGCGTGAAAAATGAAAGTGACCAACTTTGTCTATTGCGTATTGTTTCATTGGAACAGGTCATTTTATCATCGGAGCGATCTTGCTCCCTTAAATGTGCTGTCTTCCCACCTTAAAGATACTTTCTTCCCACTTTAAATGTGCTTGCTTTCACCATCCATGTGTTTTTTTCTGACCTTTAAAGTGCTTTCTTACCACCTTACAAGTGCTTTCTTGCCACCTTAAAGGTGCTTTATTACCACTTTAAGTGTGCTTTCTTCCTACCTTAAACGTGCTTTCTTCCCACCTAAAAAGTCCTTTCTTACCACCTTACAAGTGCTTTTTTACCACCTTAAAAATGTGCCGTATTACGATTTTTTTAAATGGTAATGGTTCTTCCTAATTTGAATGTGCTCTCTTCTTACCTTAAAGGTGCTTTCTTCCCACCTTGAAAAGTGCTTTCTTCCCACCGTAAAAGTGCTTTTTTATCACCTTACAAGTGCTTTATTACTACTTTAAGTGTGTTTTTTTCCTACCTTAAGCGTGCTTTCTTTCCACCTCCAATATGCTTTCTTCACCCCTTAAAGAAGCGGTATTGCTCCCTTAAAGGTGCTTTCTTTCCACCTACAATATGCTTTCTTTCCACCTTAAAAAAGCGGTATTGCTCCCTTAAAGGTGTTTTCTTTTCACCTTAAAGGTGCTTTCTTGCTTCTTTAAATGTACTTTCTTCCTCCCTTAAAGAAGCGGTCTTCCCCCCATATCGGTGCGGTCCTCCTCCCTTTGAATAAATTTCGTAGGCGGACGCCTCCAAAAGTTTTTTAAGACTTCCCACAAACTACTTTATGCTACCTTTACACGTTTCTATGTAACATTTTAACTTTTTTTTATAGGCCATTCAACATTTTCTGACAGGCTACCACCGCGCCTGAAGTACACTTGTTTCAACGCACATAAAAATAGGAGCATTATAAATTTATTTATTTCTTTCCTTGTATAACAATAAAATCGAATTACATTTTTCTTTTCATTTCTGTCTAAAACAGCTGATGCTATCAACATTTTATTTTTTTTCATATTTCACAATTTTTTGAGTGGTGCTGTGCTATCGCAGAGAGAAAAAAGGCGCTATTCTTGACTAGCGTGTTTGAAACAGAAAAACGCTGGTTCAAATCACATTCGGCCCTTTGTCAATAACTTCGACTCTGGTTCAACAGATGTCATTGCATACACACAAGCTTCTGTTTTCGTATGAAGACATCTCGCCAGGCAAAATAGGTTAGTGAATTGCATTCCTTTTCACAAATCTATTAAAAAAAACTATAGCTCTGCCATCTGATGCTTGTCTGCCCAGAGCTCGGTGAGAAAAATCTCCAAATTTAAAAATGCTCCGAGTTCATCGGAACAATGCGAGTTATTATATTTTTACGAATGTATGAGTTTATGTCTGTGTACATTTACTTACGTGTGTCTATGTCTTTTTACTTACTTGTATGTGTGCGTCCAGACTTAAGTTTTTGGATGGTTGTACCTACTCGCGTTTACTCGAAATTTCTGCTCGAGACGATTCTGGCATGGTCTGGTGTAGGCTAGAATAACCTTTATTCACCTATAAATACAGATTGCGGTGCTTTGGTGGGCATTAACCGTTAAGCGAGAAATACAAAAATTTAAACTGTAAGCTTAATGTGAGCAAATACCTAAAGTAAATTGTGAAAAATAAATTTAATCTAAATCTTATTATTGGATTTCTACTGAACTTTATAGAACCAAAAAATTGTAATGAAACACTGGTTTATGTTCACTCTATTATTAATTTATTTAAATTAATTTATGCAAACGTTTGCGATCTCTCGGTCATCTTCGGGTACAATAAAAATTCGCAAATGTCATCTTTTATTACATTGAACTTAAGCAAATCATATTTTGAATAAAATGGGTGCATTGGAATGATTCCAGAGAACAAGATGCGAATGAGTTGTAGTTTTTGCGGCATAAATTCATGGCGGCCTCTTCATTTGGCACACGTAAGTTTCGGGATGAATATTTAACGATAATTAGTCCCATCTGTACGTGGCGAGGTCTCGAGTGTGAACTATGTGAACTGCTGTACAGGCTGCTCCCACAGGGATAGTAGGAAATAGAAAGTGGTAAGGGGCTAGTGGTAAAGACTGTCCACTGTCCAGGAATAGAGTAAAGGCATCTTTAAAGCTTTGATGAAATATCTTGTATTTACGCAAACCCAACGCAATCAATCCAAACATATAATGTAACTTCTTGCCGTCTTATCCCCGAAAGATTTGCATGTGGCGATTCGGAACTTATTTATTTTTACGGGGAAGAGGGCCGGACTCACACCAAGTACTTCAGTTGAAGTGGGGGACTGTTTATCATTTTTTGAGAAGTACAGCTTGTTGGTATTTATTTTGGGTTTGAAATAGACACTGAAACGAGAAATCATTTTTGATACCCTCGGTGGGGATCGAACACATGCTCTCGACATGAAATGCAAGCATTCTACCAACTGAGCTATCGACCGGATTTTATACCAGCTTGGTCGTCGCTACAAAGCACCAATTCTCAAGCAAGACCCAAGAATAAGCTGTAAGACTGGGTGGACTTTTGGTGATAAAATTATAGTGATGACAAAAAATATTTTTGATATAAAAAGTCGCGGTATGCTCAAAAGAGTGAAACTCGAATTGACTATTTTAAATCAGCGCAGGTTCAAGTCCTATCGTTGCCTTTAGATGATAACTTTGAACCTGGTCCAACATATGATATCATCTAATAATAATTCATTTTCTTCTTTTTTCTCAGTCCACTCCTAGACGGAAGCCTCCTTCAATCCTCTTCATTCCTGTCTATCGGCTGCTGTGTTCAGCCATCCTCTGCCTGCAGTTCTTTTGATGTCGTCCAGCCTTATCAGTTGGGGTCTCCCCACTCATCGCTTAGACATTCTGGGCCTCCGCTTGACGATCCTTTTCGGCCACCTGTCTTGGTTCTTTGTATAATAATTCATCAATACTTAAATCCTAATGAAAGCTGAGTTGAAAAAATGGTTATGATTCATGACAGATAGCTTTGATTCGATCTCCATCAAGGTTATCATGAATGATTTCTAGTTACGGTTTATTTCAAACACGAAAAAAAAAATTGTTTCAAGATCCTAATCCTAAATCCTAAAGAATAATATGTTCCTTGACTGATACGTTGGTATGCGGCTGACCACCCATACTGTAAAAAATGGTTCACTTTGCCAATGTCACCCCTGCTTCAGGGAAGGTCGGCAAGAGTTGCAGGGCGTATGTTCATTTGAGATTGGGTTTTTTATATTGTATGTCTACATGCGGCATGTGTAAGCGCGAAATTATGCATGAATGCTTGTGGGAATGCATTTAATATGAATCTCAAATGATACATATAAATAATAATAATAATATTAGGATGATTTATTTGGTGAGCGCTGTTTTTGTGTGTATCACACCTCAAGAGCCCTCTGCAAGATTGGGTGGCAATTCTCAAGCAAGACCCAGTTGCTTGTATCTTTGCAGCTTAGATTTAGATTTAGAGATTTAGATCCGTACAAAAACGTACCGCCTTCATTGTTTGAGAGACTTTCTAACCAACGAGAGCTTTGCGTCAAAGCTTGTCTCAAATGAAAAATGTATATTCTAATTATGCATGTAACAAACATACCCACAGTCCTGGTGTGAACTGACTTCACTCGTGTAGTATTATAGTGACTCTAGAACTATTGTACTCGATAAGTATCATACCACAAGTAAAGTTTTAACGCAGCTATAACGTTCACCAAAAAAATATATGGAAACTAAAACAGCGCCTTCAGTGAGCGTTATACTTTCTATGCATTTTTAGTAAATAGCTGCTGTACTCGATAAATACTATACCTACCACAAGAATGAAAATTAATCATAGCTTTAACCAAAAAAATATATGGAAACTAAAACAGTGCCTTCATTGAGCGTTTAACTTTCCATGCATTTTTGGTAAATAACTGTTGTACTCATTAAGTACTATAACACAAGTGTTACACTTAACCATAGCGTTACTCATAAAATACATGAAAACTAAAACAGCGCCTTCATTGAGCGTTTAACTTTCCATGCATTTTTGGTAAATAACTGTTGTACTCGATAAGTACTATACCACAATTATTACACTTAACCATAGCGTGAATAAAAAAAAGTACATAAAAACTAAAACAGCGCCTTCAGTGAGCGTTTAACCTTATATACATTTTTGGTAAAATGTGTTTGTACTCGATTAGTAATAAAATTTAATCATAGCGTTTACGAAAAAAATACATGAAAACTATCATTGCGCCTTCGGTGGGAGTTTAACTTTCCATCCATTCTCAATAAAACTTTATGATTAAATTTAAACGTGAATTTTAATACACGAGGGACTACACTCGAGAGCTGGGCTGGGTAATTATTCAAACATTGCAATAAATATGCATTGCGAACGGTGTACTGGCGAGTACCAGCGAGTGCTAGCGAGTGCTAGCGAGTGCTAGCGAGTTTAGTCATTTTGGGCGGGAAAACTTCTTCCCGAAACCTATAAATATTTCAGGCTGCTGTGCGGTTTCATCCTAGTTTAACTTTTCCCGCGCATTCTGCCATTCCGAAGAGTGCCGTTGACTATTTGCGGTTTGAATCTGATCGCTCCGAATAAACTGGTGTAAGATTTATATCAATCCCCCTTATTCATACGAAACACAAGTAAGCTACACTTTTAGTGTAACTTCTTGCTGCGTTCTCCTCGAAGCGTTTCGCATGTGGCGAGTATTAAATGGAGAGGTCGTACATGTGATTTAGTACCAATCAACATGATTCACCGTCTTTGACACCATACACTGTTTATAATGCTGTCTCGCTCACGACATATGAAATGCTTTTCTCATTTTCTTTGTAAGCAACGTGTCTCTACTCCGTCTTCAATCTATTTACAAATCACTAAGGAAACACATGAAATCACTTTGGTAACGGATTTGTTAGTAGTGTTGTTGCAAGTATGAAGATATCTGATAAATTCCGAATTCAAAAATGTTCCCACCTCATTGTGTACGGGATGATTTCCACAAGTATCTATTACCGCAAGCATAGAAGTTACATACTTGAAGAAGCAAGTACCTATATATTTGAACATCACTAGTTCTAAAAATGGCTGTCACTTTCGCGAACAAATATTTCGACAAACGAAAAATAAATTTTCTCAACGTAATCATATAGAATAGTGGTTAAAGTAAGTAATTATTCCATGTTCTATAACACATTTACTCTCATTTGTTGGCACGTTTAGAAAATACCCAGTTTGGCATTTATATGTATTTTTTTTCCAATTAGGTAACACACCTGTTCACAGTTGGAAGGTTACCGATAGACTGAATTTGGATTTTTGTGTTGAGTGGGGTAGCGTATTTCTAATTCTCAAAGGATTGATTTCTTAGCCCATCCAGTTCTTTATATCCATGAGTGGAACCTATTTATTTTTAGTAAGGGGGCCGGACTTACCTGCGAAAGGAATTAGGAATTTATTTGTAACTTTGTATGTTTCTTAATTTATAGGTTGGTTTCCTTGACTAATAGGTTTGTATGAGGCTGACCACCCATACTATTAACAATGTTTTACTCTACCAATATCACCCCTATTTCAGGGAAGGTCCACAAAAGTTGCAGGGTGTTTGTTCATTTGAGGCTTGGTTTTAATTTGCAAGTACACGTTCAGCATTTATAAGCGTAAACTTACACGTGTCTGTTTGTGGGCATGCATTTTATATAAGTTTTGAATGTAATTAATATATTTGTGAAATTTACATTAAAGATGTATACTCTTAGTGTCTTAAAATAATAAACTGTTAGTGCTTCCTTTGACACACCGAGTTTGACGTACATAGGTGCTGTAAAATAAAATAAATTCCCTAATTATTGGGAATACATTTTTTTTTATTTACTATGGGTGACGTCACAGAGCCGACTGATATTTGAAATGTGCCGAGTCATATCCATATTCATATTTTTTTGTTATCTTTGTTACATATCCCCCCCGAATACCTCTTTTTCAGTGCTTGAATCACTCACACAGCAAGACGGACCAGCACAAAGCGGGCCGGGGCATTCGCTCAAATCAAATCCGATTTGCATGCCTTTGGCACAAAGCTATGGTAATGCCGGAACAAGAGGTCCGGCGGGCATACATGCCAATGATTTTAAAATTATTATTCAAGGACGGAAACCTCTTGGTGTGCCGTGAGCTCTGCATAATCCATTTAACGTCAGTGACTTCGAAACTGAACATGTTATAAATGCAATGACAAGGTTCTGAGTTAAGTATGTACGGTTGAAATGGCGTACCTGGGAGCAATGGCTGGAAAGACACTGAATGATAGAGTACGTAATGATTGGGTGATGAACGAGTGTGGTATAAAAGAGAATATGAGAATGAAAGTACAAAAAAGTACGATGAGATGGTTCGGACATCTCGAAAGAATGGATGATGAA
The DNA here is from genome assembly GCA_951799405.1 of Agapetus fuscipes. Lineage (NCBI taxonomy): Eukaryota > Metazoa > Arthropoda > Insecta > Trichoptera > Glossosomatidae > Agapetus > Agapetus fuscipes. The sequence goes on from OX637349.1 coordinate 4,944,532, forward strand.
CGACTAACGAAGAAAGTGTACAAAGGAAATGTCAGAGGAAAGCGCGGAAGGGGAAGGCCGAGGAAAGAATGGTTAGACCAAATAGGTGAGATTGCGAAAGAATGGAACCTGCAGAGTGAGAATAAGAGAAGAGTATGTATGAAAAAGGTGATGAATTGTTATGTTTAGATTGAAAGGTATCTTCAGGATACTTACATCCGGCTAGCTCTCATCAGCATCACTCTCAGGGCGTGGGGTTCTTTCTTTCGGTTGCTCACTTGTACTTTGGGAAGGGTTTTATAATTAAAAGATAAAGTTAACATGAACAAATAAGGGTTTATTACTGTACTAATATGGCGGGAAAAAGGGGAAATAAGGGATTGGCCAGACCTACAGGTTGTCACCAGAACACTCCCTATTCCGTTGGCTGGGGTTCTAAACGGAAGGCCTGGGGCAGCGCCCCAGGCTAGCGGTGGTTCACGAGGCGGACGCCTCCGCACGTGGGAGCCCCTGAGTGTGCGCTCCTATGCACTATGTCTCCTATGCCTCTGATCCACAAGGCGGGTGCCTTGCTGGCAGGAAATCCAAGTAGATGGGGAGGAGGGAGCTCCATTGTAGTGCTCCCTCTTGCACCGCTTGGTGCTTGGTCGCTGACGTGTTAAACGGTTGACATCTTACCGGGAACTGATGACCGACGGCCCGATCACATCACGCGGCGCAGTTCGGCCGCTTCCGTGACCATTCGGCTCCGTTCGGCCCACAAACACACACTGCACACTTCTGGATTGTTTTTTTATATGTTATAAAATAACATAACAGAATATTGAGGAAATGAAAGTGGTTTGTAAGGACAGAAAAAAGTGGAGGCGCATCTGCGGAGGGACCGGCCACCCCTAGTGGAACGGTGGCAGGATACAGTACAGTACAAAGGTTTCGATACAGGAAAAATATGACAACAATAATAAATGTATTTTGGACATTTGCATTCTCAATAGTCGTTCAGAGAAAGTGCCTCCTGAAGACTTTGGCCACATCACCAACGAAACGTCAAGAATAATGTAAGATCTCAAGAATAATATAAGACCGGTCCGTAGTCCAGGTGGTAACACTTCGGACTCGTAACTGGAAGGTCGTGGGTTCGAATCCCGGCGGAGCACAAAAAATATACCATTTATATTTTCAAATTTGCTCTTCGCTGGGTTGAAAAATTCATAAACCTTTACCAAAGACCGGTCATCAAAAGTCCATCCAGCCTTACAACAACTGGGTCTTGCTTGAGAATTGGCGCTTTCTACAGCGACGACCAAGCTCGCAGAGGGCTCTTGAGGTGTGATACACACAAAAACAGCGCTCACCAAATAAATCAGCCTAATTTTTTTTTTTTTTTTAATCTCCCATAACATATCATCCGAAAAGCGTAATTTACCTTCAATATTATAATATTGATAAATATTTGAATAATAGATCAGTTTTTGTTTTTAACTCATAAGTATTGCTAGTTTGAACTGTAACCTTAGTACAAGTTGCAAAACTTGAGTAAAGTAAATTTTACGGAAAGTATTAAAGATTGATTTTCCCCAAAATCTGCCGTTTTTGTTTCTTACACTTTATGGTCTTAGCAAAAGAGTTACAGCGATGAAGAAAATCAAGTTGAAACAAACAAAAACGGCAGATTTTGAGGAAAACCACTCTTTAATACTTTCCGTAAACTTTACTTAAATCTACTGAAATTTACTCAAATAGTTATGAGCAACAAAATTGTATGGCTCTGGATGAAATGAAAGAAGTGTTTAAATACAGAAAAATGGCGGCTAATCTGTAATGTTGATTTGCAATATTGACGGATTATTCTTTCATATTTTTTTGTTACGACTATCAATACACCGTTTGACCTTTTTTTGTACAGATATATTTTTAGATACTGATGTTTTATATACTTAAATGTTATTTATTATTTGTATTCCTTGACTTATAGGTTGGTATGAGGCTGACCACCCATACTGTAAAAAATGGTTCACTTGACCAATATCACCCATGTTTCAGCGAAGAGGTGAGTTGCAGGGTTTATGTTCATTTCAGGTTTTGATTTTAATTTGCAAGTACAGATGCAGCATTTGTAAACGCTAATTTACACGTGCTTGTTTGTGTGCATGCATTAAATTTGAATTTTAACATGTGTCTTTACAACTTAGATTATAGTGTTTTGAATCAATTATTTTTGATTTCCTAGAATACCCATGATTAGATTTCTCTCAGCCATCAATCTCAATTCGTGTAATTCCCGCCATCATCGCGGATAATCATCACACTTTGATGGTTTCCATAATTACATCGCCGCCATGATTAGAGACGCCATTTTGGGCGCCAACATTCGGTTACATCTTTACACGCTGAACTAATTATCCGAGTGAATGGAATTAATCAACAAGACAGAATTAGCGAACCAGTGGCGCAGTTCCACCGCCAACTTCTTAACACAAACATATTCCTTCCAATAAGTAGATGTGGGTAGCGAAAGTACTGGCAAGGTTGGATTGTTATTGAGCTGCGCTCGGCTGAAACTGGAGCCAAATCAAAGATTGAAGAACCGATAAGAAGAGTTAACACAATGTTTGGAGAGCGTGCATTTGCAGTTGCTGGCCCTCTGGCCTGGAACCACCTGCCACATCATGTGAGAGAGCTAGAGGACCATGGAAAGTTCCGGAATGCACTGAAGACAAGCAATTTTCTGGCATCAAGCGCCTTTGGAGTGACTACATCACGAAACGGCGCTATAAAGAAATCATCAACTCATCATCATCATCATTATGGAAATTTTTTTTAGAAAGAACTAGACCACGCCAAATTGATCATTCTAGGAGATGAGAGTGCCTGTATTCATAAAGGGAGTAGATTTTTTGATAAAATTATTTAACAATATATAATTAGCGAATCAGTGGCATTGCTCCACCGTCAATTCGAAAACATCTTCCTTCAATATTTATTTTTTATACTTTCGCTACCCGATCTATTTAGATCGGGTAGCGAAAGTACTGGCATGGTTGGATTGATATGAAAGAAATTTCTAGAAAGAACTAGACCACGCCAAATTGACCATTCAAGTAGATCACAGTGCCTTTATTCATATACCTCCGATTTCAGCCGAGCGCAGGCTTTTTTTGCCAAGGATGACTGATTTGATTAAATCAGCGAGATATTTGTTTTTCCCAATAGAGCTTTGTGGACCATCGTGCACACTTTAAGCTCGATGCGCTCCGGGATACGGAGCCAGTGAAGCTTCTGGAGAAGAGGAGTAATGTGAGTAAAAGGACTGAATAATGAAAGTGTGTCGAACTGACTTTTCCTCATTTTCTTATGAGGCTTCCAGCAAGCAAACATAATAAGCCAAAGTGCGTGGAAGCAGTAGTCACTTATAGACGCGCCGGCCAAACTAACATCGCATTATAGGCCTGGGTGCTGTACGATAAATCATGTGAGGCCTCCCATCCCTGCGTCCAAGGGTGCCCAGCCTGTGGGACGCAAAAAATATATTGTGTCACTATAATTTATAATCTTAGTTGCAAGGATATATTAACCTTTAAAGCTCATATCAAATGCATGCCCACAAACAAACACGTGTAAATTCGCGGTTTCAAATGCTGAATGTGTACTTACAAATTAAAATCCAAATCTCAAATGAACATAGACCCCGCAACTTTTGCTGACCTATGATACAGGGGTGACACTGGCAAAGTGAACCATTTTTAATATAAGGATGATTTATTTATTGGTTGACTTATAGTTTGGTATGAGGCTGACAACCCATACAGTAAAAATAGTTCATTTTGAAAATGTAATTCCAGTGTCAGGCGAGGTCGGTAAAAGCTGAAGGGGGTTCATTTGAGGTTTGAATTTTAATTTATTTTTAGCATTTGTAAGCACGAATTTACACGTGTTTGTTTGTAGGCATGCATTTAATATAAATTTAAATGCGAATATTAAATCTTTGGAATTTTGATTATTATTATTATTTGGTGAACGCTGTTTTTGTGTCAATCACACCTCAACAGCCCTCTGCGAGCTTGGTTGTCGCTCTAGCAAGCGCCGATTGCTGTGAGGCTGGATTTGGTGGCCAGTAGTTGGTAAAGGTATATAACTTTTCACCCAGCGAAGAGTATATCTGAAAATATAAATGGTATTTTTTTTGTGCTCTGCTGGGATTCGAACCCATAACCTTCCATTTATGAGTCCGAAGCGATATCACTAGACTACAGACCGGTACCAAAACTGTTGTAAAAATATTTATATTACTTTTATATACAGAATATTGTATTGTACTAAAAATGTTTTGTATTTTAGACGCAACACGGAAATCCTCTGCGGCTTAAAAACTTTGACAATCCCCTTCTTATCCCATCTCGTCCCCTCCCCCTTCTCCCACCCACAGCATCTCACGGAATCTCCCATATTGAATGGAGCGTTTCCTTGCAGAGAAAAATCGCGACTGACTTTTATAAAAATTGGAGCCAATAGCATTTTTTGCAATGATATATCCGTTTCTAAAAGTGCCTCACTGGTGTTTTACGATCCCCGCCATTATCCTCTACGTGATTTCTTTTTTCAGTGTATTTTTTTGTCAAAAGATATCCAGGGGAAAAAAACAGGCATTTTTTGTCTGTTTGATATGCAAGGTTTGGGGGTAGGATCCTACATTCATAAATACAAGACAATAAGATTGTTTTGAAAGGGTTCATAAAATGAAGATAAGCTGTAAATAAAAAAGTACTCTCGAGACTTCAGTTTTAATCTTAGTAAATAGTAAATACATCTGATTTGGAAATGCAGAAAAATATATTATGAAAACTTTGTACGAGTAATATTTAGCTTGGTGATAAGTTTACTACGGATGCAGCATGTCTAAGCACAAACTTACAAATCATTGATGTTTTTCTATCCGTGAAGTGTAATCATTGGGCTGTGTTTTTATAAATAGGCATACATGCCGTCCCCTTAGTGCTTGTTTGGCTTATCTACCATTTTAATAAAAGACTGACCATACAAGACTGACCTTTGCTCACCGAGAAAAGAGTCCGAAATTCATCAATGTTCGGACCTCATTATTGTTTATACGAATGAATTGCCATAAATACTGTAACTCTGTTGCCATTTTTCTAGGGATGGTTAGAGCCTCTGCAGATTTGCTTTCATTTTTTCCTATCCTTGAATACCTTTTTTAATTCATTCATATCCATCACCTCTTTCAAACATTTCCCTCTTAAAATGAAACAAACAAAAATGATGTAATGTCACTGGTCAGGTTGCTAGAACGAAGGGTATTAATATGTTATTTGTCACTAAGTACCTCCATTACAATGATAGACGTGAGACTTTGTCTTAACGAGAAAAATACAAATTTGGAACATCCGTTCTAAATAGGTTTCAACTCCATTTAAAAAATCAAACCCACCATTATTTTATCGACACATTGCTGCCAACATATCAAAGCAACAAAAAAAACATTCCTAATTCAAACCTCGTTAGGATGTTCGCAAAAGAACGTTCAAATATCCATCGCTTGGCGGGAAAACACATCACGGCTAGTAAACCAGAGGTAATGTTTCAACTGGACAATAGCGTTTGAACAAAAAAACATGAAAACTAAAACAGCGCCTGCAGTGAATATTTTAGTTTCAATATACTTTTTAGAAAACGGTCGAGTATGAACGTAATTTTGTATAGTTGGCATGGACTTGATGTTTGTGGACTAGAAATTATTATAACGAAAATAGACATTATATAACTTTTTCAACTTACTTGCAAAAATGGTCCTTAGTAAGAAAGAGAACAAAGACCTTCACTGTGTTATTTAGTTGTATACAAAAAAAACTTGGATGAAACTATGGCATATTTCCAGAAAGTGACATTAAGGTTATACGAGAGTTTAAGAGTTTAAAAGTTTAAAAAGTTACATCTTTCTAGAACTTACAACAAAAAATATTTTAATAAAAACACGTTTGTTCACATTTTTTCGTTTTATTTTGTTGCTTTATATTTTGGTAATACTTTTTTTTCTTTATAATTATAGAATGATATAATCTCTAGAAAACGCATGTGAATAAGTTTATGTAATGTGAACAGTTTTCTAGAGAATATCGACGGTTAAAAGGCAGTATAAGCGACATTTTGGTCAAAAATGAGTTATGAATGCTTTCCTATTTGAAATTTTCCGCTCTTTCTAATGCGCTAACTCCCATAGCTCTACGATAATTTTTGTGTTGTTTATGCCCAAGCAAACAACTACGTTTTTGAAGTGTGTTTTTGGTGTAACCGACAAGATTTTGTCCTAAAGGCGCTTGTGACATGAAAAAATCGGAAATCCACATGAATAGGATTGCCAATAAATGTCTTTATTATTTTAATTTTAGAGCTATTTTGATTTTAACTATAAAATCTATAATCTATAATCTAAGTTGCAGGGATATATTCATTCAAAGCTCTCAGATGTATGCCCACAAACAAACACGTGTAGTTCGCGCTTACAAATGCTGATTGTGTACTTACAAATAAAATTCAAACCTCAAATAAACATAAGCCCCACAACTTTTGCCGACCTTCCCTGAAACAGGGGTGACACTGGCAAAGTGAACCATTTTTTACAGTATGGGTAGTCAGCCTCATACCAACCTATAAGTCAAGGAATATGAATAATAAATTACATTTAAATATAAAAAATAACAAAACCTTAAAAAGAAATCTAGACAAAAAAAGTCAAAAATTTATTATGCAAAAAATGTAGCAAACCAATAAACCAACATTACAAATCAGCATTGCAGATTTTAACCATGTGATAAAAAATAAAAAAAATTATGCCATTTTTCTGCAATCTCAAACTTTAAACTGCTCTCCTGTACAATTTAGTTTATGTTGCTTAACCGTCGAAATGATGAAACTGAAACTAATTTATTTATTTAATTCTTCAAAACATAAACGTAAGCTGGCTTCTACTCTTGTATATTATAACTCAATGATAGTTAGTGTAAAAGTTAGACTCGAGTCCCAGATTCCGACCACGTCTGCGCCTTAAATGTCACTAAGAATGGCAAAGTTGCCACAGGCTGGCCATTTATTTGACCGGCTAGCAACTCTGCCACCTGTAAACAGCCATCTGTATTGATCAAATTCAGGAAATAACTCCGCGCCAGCTTTCGGGGAATATGAAATAAAATAACAGTATGTTTCCCTTAAAAGATTTCTACGATGCTGTACTCGTATATGTGTACATTTTTATTAGCACTTTATCTTTGCTCAAAATAAATTTGAAACCAGTAGTATAAATTTTATTTGAAATATAACGCAACTAAGGTACACATATAGTGTAACTTCTTGCTTGTGTTATCCCTGAAGGGGTCGCATGTGGTGATTCGGGACCTTTTTATTTTTACGGGTAAGGAGGCCGGCCTCACACCAACCACTTTCAGTTGAATTGGGGGTTTCCCAGCTCCCGGGGGGGCTGGTTCTCATTTCTCGTGGAGGCTGAGTAAGCCTTGAGATCGAACCAGTGCTATCGGCATTGAATCCCAGCATTCTACCAATTAAACTATCGACCTTTTTACGAGCTTGGTCATCATTGCTACAAAGCGCCAATTCTCGGGCAAGACCCAGTTGCTGTAAGGCTGGATGGACCTTTGGTGACCGGTCATTGGTAAAGGTTTATGATTTTTTCAACCCAGCGAAGAGCAAATTTGAGAATATTAATGGTATATTTTTTGTGCTCCGTCAGGATTCAAACCCACAACCTTCCATTCAGAGTCCGAAGTGTAACCACTGAACTACTGTAACCACTGAGCCGGTCGTAACACCTTTTATCTATAATATAAGTTGTAAAATGTCTGTCATTTATTGGCAGGTTGGTATGAGGCTGACCACTCATGCTGTAAAAAATGGTTAACTTTGCCAATGTCCCCTCTGCTTTAGGGAAGAGCGGCAAAAGATGGCTTTGGTTTTTGAATTGTAAGTACACATGCAACATTTGTAAGCGCGAACTTGCACGTGTCTGTTTGTGGGCATGCACTCGATATGAGTTGTGAATGCTGATATATCTTTGCAACTTAGATCATGGACTGCCTAATTTTGTCACAGTTTTCCATTGGCCCAGGTGTCCTCATTCTCACATCCCCGTCCGGGCTCGCTAGGACCGCTATTGATCGCTGGCACCTGCAGACCAAGTACAAAAGATAACGTGGAAACTAAACATAAATGTATGTTAACTTCTACGCTCGCTAGGCAGTAACCATGTGTTTTTTGGTAAACGCTATCGACAAGTTAAAGCTTTAAATACTTGGAATGCACCATATGTTCCGACAAATCGGTCTAAGATAACGCGTCCACACATAGCTCTTCCATGGGCAAATTGATCACGCAACAGCTGTTTATCCACATGATTTTATGGTAAACGCAGGGGCGTGCAGGCACATGCTCCCAATAGGTAGGCAATTTATAGTAAAAAAACTCATTTAAGTTTAATATTGAGATTTAAAGTTCAATATTTAAGTTCGATTGCAGCCATCGTTATCACTTCAGTCAATTTCTAACGAGCCATATTAAAGGAATGGGAGAAAATATTAATGTTGAAATGTATTTGCCTATACCCTATGCACGCGCCTGGGTGAATGGCATTTTGCTCACATACAATATGGATTCACAGACAGCTGCATCACAAAAAAAATTATAAATCTTTGTAATAACTGTGGTTTTTATTAAGTGTAGTTTTCTACGGTAGAGCTGTCTGTTGACCAAATATTATATTCGATCGAAATGCCACTGATCGATAATTCGTGTGGACGAACTGTCGTTTAACAAAATTGTGTGTGAACGTTGTTTCCTTAGACAAGTTATCTGTAGTCGAGTTGAATATGACCGAAAAGATGCGTGGAAGAACTCTCATGTGATCGATTTATCCACGTCTGACTTATCTGTGAACAAGTTGTTTGTGACCGTTTGTCGGGGAACCCGCCTTGACATAGAGGCTGCTGCCCCACATGTTTACTTGGCGGTGAAAATGTGCCTCTTTCGCATGCCGCAACTTCCAACACTCCGCTGGGGTGTGAACTATCACCTAGCCGAGGTGCCAAAATAATTTCAAGTTTTTTGGTTGGAAACTAATAAGTTTGTACTAGAAAGTCACCGATCTATATAATGGAGCGTTGAAAGATGTAGTAGTATTTAAGATTAACATTTTCATAAGTGGAAGTTCCCCTTGCCTTTTACATATTTTTCTTATAAGTCAATTCGATTATTTTTGCGTACCCATAAGATCGTTTCAAATTTAGGAATATATTTTTCAGAAACCGCATATGAATAAGCTGTTATTATTTTTTTGTCTACGATGATGCAACTTCCAATCAAAACCAGGCGTTAACCTGATTGGTCAGTTTTGGCCACGCCTCTTGCTGGCTTACGCGTGAGCTGCATGCTTGAAAAAATAATCTTTGCACTGTAAGATGTGCATTTCCACTTTCTTTCTAACGCACAAATTACAATTATAAAATCAGTAAACTAATTTAAAGATATTGTTATGTTAACCTCTAAGGTAGTATGGCCGTACCCGTACGGCGGTAAATGTCATTGCAAATCGAAGTATGGCCGTACCGGTACGGTTGTGGTCATACAGGCTTTATTCATAAGTAAACGTCAGAAATGGATTAACCAACGGCATCTAGCGGCTTTCCCCCATAATATTTTAAAAACTAAACGCAGTTAGCGGTATTATCGACTTTACAAAAGCGATTTCAAAGTATGTGTGACGTCACAATCATCTTTCGTGGTGTTCGAAACCAGCACGAAACCAGTTTGAACACGTGCGCGCTTGTCATCACGTATACGTATATTTCTCCCGCGAAAATTGCATTTTTATATAGTTTTTCTTATGTAAATTGTTTGGTGATCACTTTTTGAAAGTTTTTGAACACGGTTTAATTTAAAAAAACATATTTTGTTTGGTGTTTTTGTGTTTTATTGACAATATTTTTATTCTTTGCATACCTTTATTTACGTACTATTTGATAGCGAAAGCCCGTTCGTAACTTTGTGTTGTGGAATTTTTGTGTTGTAATTTTTCTTTTATAAATTATCTGTCCCTCAATTTACGATCATGTCGCATAGGGAAAGTGAAAAGGACATCTTCGATGCTTTGGTTGAAAGCAAAGATGAAAAGTTATACGAAAATATCGACGATTTACCTATTGAGTCTGATAGTTCTTCTGATGAATCTTCATCGTCAGAGGTAGAAGATGACCCTGAGCCGTCTACATCTAAACGTAGAAGACAAGAAGCGCGTAAACCGAATGCATCAGGAGGAAGAAGGGTTGAGGGTGTGCCACTACGACTAACGGAAAGGCACTTCCCCTTCCCTGTTCCCCGAACACAGGCACAAGGAAGCAGGACCCAAAGAAAGTGTCACGTGTGCAGTCATACAACTGTACGACCAAAGTGTCGAAAAGACACAAAATTCATGTGTGAAGTGTGCAACGTCGCTTTGTGTATACATCCATGTTTCAAAGCCTACCACACTAAAAAACATTATTAGTCATGTTTTGTGTTTCATCTATGTATTTATATGTATTTTTAATTATTTTGTAAGTGTAAGTTTTCAATTACTTTTAGTGAAGTGAAGATTATTTTACTAGTGTACGAATATTTTGACACCGCAACCAATAGTTGACGACACCTGAAATAAACATAGGATTTTTCAATAAAAACTTTGAAAAATGGTAAGTTTTAATTTTTTTTTCTTTGAAAAATGGGAAGTTTTATTTTTGATTATTATGTTGAAGTCGTTAAACATAATACTTTTTTATTTTAACCCTTTATATAAAAACTCACTCCGTATAGATATTTACATCATACCAAAACTCACTACCTTAGAGGTTAAGATGGAAAGGTATCTCCATGATACTTACATCCGGCTAGCTCTCATCAGCATCACTCTCAGGGCGTGGGGTTCCTTCCTTGTGTTGCTTACTTGTATTCTGGGAAGGGTTGTATATTAAAAGATAAGTTTAACATGAAGAAATAAGGGTTTATTTACTTTAGTAATATGGGGGAAAAAAGGAGAAATAAGAGAATGGCCCGACCTGCACATTGTCACTAAAACACTCCCTACTCTGTTGACTGGAGTTTCGAACTGAAGGCCTGGGGCAGCGCCCCAGGCTAGCGGCGGCTCACGAGGCGGACGCCTCCACACGTTGGAGCCCCTGGGTGGGCGCTCCTATGCACTATGGCTCCTATGCCTCTGGTCCACAAGGCGGGTGCCTTACTGGCAGGAAATCCAAGTAGATGGGGAGGAGGGAGCTCCATGGTAATACCCCCTCTTGCACCGCTTGGTGCTTGGTCGCCGACGTCTGAATCGGTTGACATCTTGCCGAGAACTGATAAGCGATGGCCCAATCAGATCACACGGCGCAGTTCGGCCGCTTCCGTGACCGTTCGGCTCCGTTCGGCCCACAAAACACACTGTACACTTCGAGATTGTTCTTTCTATGTTATTTTAAAATAACATAACAATACAGATAAATAATACATGGTCTAAACTTAATATCATTAGGTATGTGTTTTGTACAAGCCGGTTATCTGACAAAGTTACACAAAATTAGACAATAATTTTAAACGTGAACTCTGAAACGGTGCACGCCTTTCATGTTCAAGTCGTAAAATGACGAGATAAATAAACAAATCTTTAGAAGTAATTCTGCTGCTTCCTCGGGGCTGTTAATCACCCTGAAGGGAAAGAAGCAGCAAGTTTTGCGGCAAAAGACTCAACAAGTCGCTTGTTACGCATTACGGACTAGCTGAAGTAGCTGACAGGGTTGGAGGGGGGTCAGGGGTGGTAACCACGTACAGGGGGTGAAGACGCAGTTGCTTGTTAGGAACTTATAACTACAGAAATTTTTGAAAACATCCTTTTTTACGTCAAAGGGGAAGCGTATTATTTTCTTTAAAAAAATGTTTACTATGTTGGATTTTTTGTCTTTGATTGAACAACATATTTAAATTTTTCTTTTCTTGTGTACTAAATCAAATAAGCAAGTCTTTGTATTCGAAAATGCCAATTATATTGTTATATTTAATCATGGAATTATTTTTCTACAAATACAAATTTTCTGTGAATAAAATATTTACTGAACAGTTGGTTGTCCCCCATGCTGTAAGAATGGTTCACTTTGCCAATGTCACCACTGTTTCATGGAAGGACGGCAAGAGTTGCAGGGTGTATGTCTAATTTGGTTTTTATGTTGTAGGTGGTTGTGGGAATGCATGTAATGTGAATCTCCAATGTAACATATCTTTGCAACTTAGATTACATTAGATTGGAAAAAAATATCCTTTAAAATAACAAGATTTGTTTACACAAAGGGTGCAATTTTATAGCACCCCACAATTCTGAATCTTACATTGAAATTTATCTTTATCTTTCTAGACAAAAAATTCGTTTTACACGACGATGCCGGTTTATCTTCTAATGTTTACATCATTTAAAACCAAAGTCGACAATCTAGGGTTTTGTACACAAAATTAATATATTCAATATTGACTTTATACGGTTCATTTGAAAACTATGTTCAGATCGCTCATGCTCTACGCTCTACGTATGAAACTACACATAGATCTGCTGGCGATGGGGTGGTTTACTTGATTCAGCCGCATCATCAGACATGCACTAATTTTAAGTGCCGTGCTTTTCAGCTTGCGGGCTCAACGGAGTGGAACAGACTACGTATACATAAGTTTGTTATGTAGTTGGTACTTAAATTTAACGTTCACCCAAAGGTGATGTTCGTAAGCCTCCATCCGACAAAGTTGTGATAACCGGTGAAACATGTAAAGCCTCTTGAAGTGGAGACTCAGGCGGAACCAATCGATAAACAGTTAAGCCAGACTCGGCGGGTAAGCGCACTCCCAACAACTTATACCTCTAATACATCACGCACCAACCGGAGTATAGCCGCAAGACAACCAACTATCACACAGCTAATGATCGACTCGCATCTTCAGATCATTATTAGCAAAACGTCCCCCAGTGCTTATTTGACCCATCTACCATTTGATTTAAAGATGAACTTTCAATGAAATTGTCGTAAGAATCACATTCTACACAATCCGAGCAAAGAAAAAACCTAAAACACTATTAAAGAAAAAAATCCTTGACTAATACGTTGGTATGAGGCTGATTTCTCAAGCTGCAAAAGTTTGGCTCACTTTTTTAAATGCCACCGCAGTTTTAGGTAAAGACGGCAAGAGTTGCAAGGTTCATGTGAGGCTTGTTTTTTTTTTGTAAATACACATGCAGCATGCCTAAGCTCAAAATAACATGCATCTGCTTGTTTGCATCCAGTATATTTGTATCCTAAAGACCTAAATTTAGTATATCTTTGCTACTAAGACTATATTATAGAATGACAAGACAATGCGTTGGATAGAATGATGTGTAAAAGAACTTGAAGAGACCTGTACCCGACAGTGGAAGGAAGTAAGCCATCAGCAAGAGCATTTTATACAGAAAACAAATCATAGAAAGTGCAAAAAAAACCTTGAAATTGAAATATGGAATTAACATGTATGGTTCAAGATTTTTTCTGGAGCATTTATTTTTGCCTCTTTGAATGAAGCTAGTCACGCTCACGCCTGATTGTAGGCAATCCGAATCTTCTATTAGAAGTTCTTGTTTTTCTTGTAACTATGAAACTGACTTGTTTTTCGAATTTAAGAATCAAGTGAAGACTAACTGAGCTTGGAATGTACAGGAAATAGTGCAGGCAGAGAATATATTAAGAAAGAATGACGAATTGCGTATAAAAACTCAAAACATTGTGAATGTTGAGGATTTTCCATAAATAAAAGAGTAGAAATTTTGGCATAGTAAACGCAAGGTAACTAAGCAACACACTAAGTGTAACTTCTTTGCGCGTTGTCTCTGAAGGTGTCACATGTTGCATGTGAATCTTTTTATTTCTGACGCCATCGATGGTTTTCGAACCCGAGCTCTCGGCATAGAATGCTAACACTCTACCAACTGAGCTATCAACCGGACTTTTGACGCACTTGGTCGTCGCTGCAAAGTTGCTGTAAACCTGGATGGACCTTTGGTGAAGAGATATCAATTCTTCAACCCAGCGAAAAGCATGCAATGCGTAGAATGATAATGTATTCAATGTATGTATCTTATCAAACCAGACTAGAATTTTAAACGTTTTCTCGTAGAAAGTTAATTCAAATTTCGAGAATGAAAATAGATAATTTTGATTAAAAACAACCGAAACGTTTCTCCATTCGTTGGAAACATTATTTCTGTTTGGCATACATACATTAAAGTTTAATTCACCAATCAGCATTCGCTCAAGTTTCAGCCATATCTTCCGGCATCTTGTATCTCATATCCTGCGAGTTTTCACATATTTACTTGACGTGAAGGCTGTAATCGTGTTTGCTTTGCTTTCTGTACCACAAGTACAAAAGATCAACTGTAAACTCAACCGAGACGTTTCACCAAAGTTAAAACTCTCTGTAGATCTGCTGTTTTACTTTATATACATTTCTTGGTAAACTCTACGTCTGAGTTTACACGTAATGTTTTAGACTTGAAGCACTGTTCGACAGAAACAAAACGATAACCTAGAAATCTGCCTGTATGCCTCCCCTGCCCCCTCTCTCCATTCCAATAACTCCAATGTTTACTTAGCTTGTATTCAAATTTTAACCAAACATCAATCACATTCGATTGAAAAATATACCGATACATGCTGCTCTGTGAATACGTATCTATGTACGTGTACAAATAAACAGTCTACGCAGATTTTCAAAGACCAATCGGAGCGCTTTCAATTACTCAGAAATAATATTTAGCTTTTATTAAGAAGCCGATGTAATTATTTCTGAGTTCAACGGAATATGATGGAGAAAAAATATTGATTGATGAATCAGTGAAGAAAACTGTTTCAAAATTACGAAACCATGTTTTTACGGTTGCTATTCTTCCTTGACTTATAGTAGTTCGGTATGAGGCTGACCACCCATACTGTTAAAATTGGTTCACTATGCCAACGTCACCCCTGTTTCACGGAAGGTCGGCAAAGTTACAGGGTTTATGTTCATTTGAGGTTCGATTTTAATTTGTACACATGCAGCATTTGTAAGTGCGAACTAACACGTGTCTGTTTGTGGAGATGCATTTAGTAATACGAATTTTAAATGCCAATATATTTTTTAAACTTAGATTGTAGATTATAGATTACTGGCTTTTAAAATGTATTTTTCACGAAAATGCACCTTCAAAATTCATACCTCCATTGCTCTCACCTTGCAAGAGTTCAGTATCATCCTTAGCAGACACTTGAGCCCAAGTTTATCTTATTGATTTTACATTTTAATGGAGTACATCCTCTGGGGTGGATCGTGCCGCGCCTGCTAATGGACGATCCGCCCAGCAGACGATAATGAAATAAGTCAAGGAGCGGCTATCAGGAGGTGCAAGGAGGTAGCGGCTTCCATACCAAAGTAACAGACAATACAAGGTTAATATACCTCCATTTCCTTCCTACAACCTTGGTACTTGCTTCATACATTTACGATATTTTCTTCTTCATTTTTTCCCTTTTGAGTATTTTTTTTATTTAGTCAAGGAATAGGCTATCAGGAGGTGTAAGGAGGTAGCGACTTCCATATCAAAGTAACAGACAATACAAGGTTAATATACCTCCTTTTCCTTCCAACAACCTTGATACTTGTTTCATACATTTATGATATTTTCTTCTTAATTTTTTCACTGTTAAATGACAAACTTCATAGTCAAATAATAGACTATCAGGAGGGGCAAGGAGGTAGCGAGTCCCATACCAAAGTAACAGACAATACAATGTCAATATAGCTCTTCTTCTTTCCTATAACTCTGATACTGGTTTCATCAATTAATTAATTGATATTTTCTCAATCATTTTTTCACTATTTCGTGAACATTTCAATGTTATTCACAAAGCATTTGATTTACAGCTAATCCATGAATCATCGTTTTTCTGTATGAAAAATTTACCTTAGGTTGCGGTTGAGCCATGGATTTACTGTGTGTGAATAACACGCCTAAGGTCAAGGAATGGACTCAGTATGCTCAAACACTTATAACTATTGCTTAAAAATTTCCAGAAAGCAATGAAACGAAATAAATATGCTTTGCATCCTTGGCTTCGAACCCAAGATTTCTATTCCACCAATTGAACTAGCAACCAGTTCAAATTCAAAATTAATAAATAACTTTTTGATAATGTTATGGATAGATCAGGAGTCCATAGAGTAGAGAAGGTGGCGGAAAGTTTCTAGTCAGTCCTGCAACACTTCGGGTCACGGATTTAAGGTGGATATTAAGATGGTACAGAGTCATTAAGTCTAGCGCGGTATCAGGGCAGCATATAATCGTGCAAGGTTATTTAATCTAACGGCTGCTCCTTCTCACTTATGAACATGTACTCACATGTATATGCTGGTAGATACATGCTGCCTGAGGTTACAGTACTTAATATTGTAACACAACCTGCTTCCTAGAGTCTTCTTCTTAAAAATCTCGTCTCTTTTTTTTTTATTGTTCTAGATCAATGATTTTTTATTGGTCGGAAGCTGGATTGGGAAAGAAAAGTAGAAAAAAGGAGGAGTCCTGGATAAAAATGGAGAGGACTACAACTCGCAAAAATTAAAACTCGATGTTTTTTAACACGCCATATATTTGGTACAAGTTACAAATGCTGACAACACATTTCACTAACCAAGAGCCTACTCAGAACATCTGAGATAAAAACGCTCTGCGGCATTACAGCAAAAACACTGAGAGACCGATCAAGGAACTCAGAAATCAGAAGCATGTGTGATACTGAAGATTTCGTTAGAAGACCGAGAAAAGTATGGAAGGATCAAATCTCTGAAATAGCGAATGAATGGGATATCCAGAGTCATAATAAAAGGAGGACTTGTATGAAAAAGGTTATGACTCTGGATGAAATGAAAGAAGTATGCAAGGACAGGAAGAAGTGGCGGCTAATCTGCAATGTTGATTTCTAATGTTGGTATATTCATTTGCTACATTTTTTGCATAGGAAATTTTTGACTTTTTTTGTATAGATTCCTTTGTAAGGTTTTGTTCTTTTTTATATTTAAACTAGCAGTACCCGGCGTGTTTCACTACGCCATTTGGGCATGTGGTATCAATTTTTTTCTACAGATAAAAGAGGAAACAACAGGATCAAAAAAAAAAGTGTGCTAATCGGAATCAAGCTTCACACAATTTATCTCTAGGTTAATCTTCACGTTTTCTAAAAAAAAAGGTCTAGGTACAACTTTTAAGCAGCAGAGCCAAGCATAGGGAAAATCGATTGCGGTGCTCCATTTATATTTAAGATAAAAAAATCGGCTATGTAACGTCACTCATCTAATCTATTCTAAGTTGCATGGATATAATTGTTACATTTGGAATTCACATTTAGTGCATGCCCGCAAGCAGACACGTATAAGTTCACACTTGCACATTCTGCGTGTGAACCTACAACATAAAAACCCAAATCTCAAATGAACATACACCCTGCAACTCTTTGCTGACCTTCCCTGAAACAGAGGTGACATTGGCAGAGTGAACCATTTTCTATTTATAGTTGGTCAGATGCATATTGACCTATACAAGAAAAGAATATAAACAATAAATTAAATTTTATAATCATACAATTAAAGAACTAATCTATAAAATTCACTATACTCTTTGAGCAAAGTGAAGAAATAAATGTATTCCAAACAATCAGGAATATTTTTCAATGTAACCGCACTGTGAAACGTATGCAGTTGGGGAAAATGCTTCATACAATATGATGCACTTAAGTGTTTTTTCAACTATGTATCTCCATAATAGTGTTTAATTTATGTTGAATTTTTGACTCCCTGTCCTGTCTTTATCCCGGCCAAGTGAATTCACATTTTTTCCCCACATTTAAAATGTGCTCTATCCATTATTTCAATAAGTGAAAGTTTTAGGTAGTGCACACGGAACATTTTCTATTGACAACAAAATTGTAAGTCACACGGCCGGGTTAGGTAAAAGGCAAACATTTTGTTTATCTTGGTTGCTTTGGACCATTGTCACATAGAAGAAAGACGTTTAACCGCCGAGAAAATGGGAATGCATTTGATGTGAATCTCAAATGATACATATCTTATTTTGGATTTGGATTTGTAAAGAGCCACAAATGTTTTTTTGCCAACAATAAATAGCGTCGATGGGGCGGGGGGAGGGTGGGGGGTGAAAAGCGAGTACAAGTAGCGGAGAGATCGTTAATCGATTCAGAACGATTTAGTTTTTTTCGATCAGAAGTATAATTTTGTGTTTTTTTTATATTTGCGTATGAAGCTAAAGAGCCGTAACTTCACACCCAAAGAGCCGCATGTGGCTGGTGAGCCGCAGGTTGCTTACCCCTAACCAAACCGATATCGATCCACCATATTTGTAAAAAGTCCGGTCTATAGCTTAGTTGGTAGAGTAACTGCATTCCATGCCGAGATCTCGAGTTAGAATCCCACTGAAGTTGTCAGAAATTATTTCTCGTTTCAGTGTTTATTTCTAACCCAAAATAAAATACTGGCAAGACTTACTCAGCCTTCATAAGAAATGAGTGTCAAGCCACTCAGGAGCTGAATAACATCCATTTCAAGTTGGCGTAAAGTAAAAGTTACTGGGTTGTTCATTTTAGATTTGGATTTTAAATTATGAGTAGGTACACATGCAGCATTTGTAAGCGTGAACTTACATGTGTCTACTTGTGAGCATACATTTTATATGAATCTTTAATGTAAATGTATATTTGCAACTAAGATTATGTATTGTAGTTGAATATAATGGTACACATACATACATACATACATACATACATACATACATACATACATACATACATACATACATACATACATACAATGTTCGGATACAATTTTATATAGAATGTATAACACTAGGATTGCCTTGGCCACCTCCAAAATATGAAATTTTACAGATTGAACTTAGACATTTATTTTTCAAATTTATACATAGAGTTGTTTTAAATGGGTAAATATAGCTTCAAATATAAATTTAATTCTTAGATAAAGATAATGAGAGTGTAGTGTATAACAAAAAAAAAAAATGTATGTATAATTATTAATTTTGTAAAATTTTATTTAAAGTGTGGTATACTGTTATAAGTGGTACACACGAATAAACTCCCCCCCATTAGGGTTACTAATGGGGGGAATGAAAAAAAAAAAAAAAAAAACATACATACATACATACATACATACACACATCCTTCTTTATAGATATAGATATCTCGGACCGGTCCGTAGTCCGTTGTGGCAACACTTCGGACTCGTAAATGGAAGGTTGTGGATTCGGATCCCGGCGGAGCACACAAAAATACCATTAATATTTCGAATGTGCTCTTCGCTGGGTTGAAGAATTCATAAGCCTTTACCAATGACCGGTCACCAAGGGTCCATCCAGCCTTACAGCAACTGGGTCTTGCTTGAGTATTGGCGCTTTGTAGCGACGACCAAGCTCGTACACCTCTGCGGCACTACAACAAGTGTCATAGACCCCTAGAGTCTTCAGAATCTAGGGAGTCTCCCGCACAGGATTTTCTTAAAAAAAAAAAAAAAAAAAGATAGATTGCATTCCATGCCGAGATCTCGAGTTAGAATCCCACCGAAGTTGTCAGAAATTATTTCCCGTTTCAGTGTTTATTTTAAACCCAAAATAAAATACCGGCAAGGCTTACTCAGCCTTCATAAGAAATGAGTGTCAAGCCACTCAGGAGCTGAATAACATCCATTTCAAGTTGGCGTAAAGTAAAAGTTACTGGGTTGTTCATTTTAGATTTGGATTTTAAATTATGAGTGGGTACACATGCAGCATTTGTAAGCGTGAACTTACATGTGTCTACTTGTGAGCATGCATTTTATATGAATCTTTAATGTAAATGTATATTTGCAACTAAGATTATGTATTGTAGTTGAATATAATGGTCTTCTTCTATTGGGTGGTTTCAAAATTTACCGACCTCGTTGCTGAAATATCGAGAATTGAGAACCACTGTTTATTTGATCACCATCAAACTTCACAGGATTCGTTCTAAGAATATGTTACATGTTTCCTGAAAATTTCGTCAAAATCGGATGAGCGGTTTATGAGTCTATAGGGGACATACATACATACATACATACATACATACATACATACATACATACATACATACACACATCCTTCTTTATAGATATAGATGTAATTTATTATTCATATTCCTTGACTTATAGGTTGGTATGAGGCTGACCACCCATACTGTAAAAAATGGTTCACTTTGCTAATGTCACCCCTGTTTCAGGGAAGGTCGGCAAAAGTTGTGGGGCTTATGTTCATTTGAGGTTTGGATTTTATTTGTAAGTACACATTCAGCATTTGTTAGCGCGAACTACACTTGTTGGTTTGTGGGCATACATCTGAGAGCTTTAAATGAATATATCCTTGCAAATTAGATTATAGACCTACCCAAAAGATGGAAGAACAACAGCTTGTCTTCTGAAGATTTTCATAGAATCAACAGATTTTAGATCTTAAGCAAGAAGAAGAAAAAACCTCGACTGGAGCTTATCGCTTGCATAAAGAAAATTTTCTCAAATCATAACTTAATTCCGTGGAAACAGGGGCGCACAAAAAAAGAAACTTTTTTTTCGCGGGGCGAGAACCCGTTTACAGAAACAAAGAAAAAAGTTTCCCGCACAATGAGTCCCGCCCGTAATTTGTAACGTTTTATTGTAACCCTGTAATTTAATCTTAAACTTTGAAATCTCAATAAATTTAAAACATCTGAGGGGGGGCAACGCTATTATGAGATTTTCATTTTGTGGGAAATTTTCCTGTAAAGTTTTATAGTTCAATCGTCTCGTTTCTTTTTTTTTGTTCTCTTTTTTTTTCAACAGGGGGATTTTTTTTCGCGAGAATAAAGTGCTAGTAATTAAGGTAAGGTAAAGAGAAAATGTTGCGCGAGAGAAATTTCTTAATCTTGAAATACTTCAAGTGTGTTTATTTTATTTTATTTATCATGTTTTAACGCTTCGGTTGATTTTTTTATACTATTCGGTTGATATTTAATTTGGTACCTATACTTTCCTTTCCCGATCAAGAGGCTTGTGATCGAAACTCATGGAGTTACTTACAACTTAGATTATAGATAGGATGATTTATATACATATATAGTTCACCAATTTTTACAATGTTGGGGATCAAGCTTACACCAACTTATTAGTTCAATAATTCAGCATTTAAAGTATTGCGATCACCTGAGGTCGATGTCATTACAGATCTGACATATTATCTGTCTTTGGGTAGGCGTGAAAATTCAAACCGCGGCCGATCCACTCTGCCCGCAGCGCAAAACCCGCTCCCATAATGAGCAATGAATAATGCATTTTGTTCGCTAGTCCACAGACAACCAACGACGGCACACTGTCATAGGATAGACGACGTGTCAGGGGATCGATTCACAAAAATCTGAAAAAAAAAAAAAACTTTACGAGTTGATTAATTTCTCGAGCGCTTTCGATGTTTTCACATCATTATCAAGAGAACAACTAAAATCTAAAATTACAACATTGATTCATAGAGTTTTTGGGGGCGGAGCTGTGGTGGGGTGAGAAGAGAGGGTAAACCTTTGTTTTGTCAAGAAAGAGTTTTTAATAGGTGTGACTATGAAGGGGTGGGGAAAGGGGTAATTAGTAAAGGTGAAGCTGTAGGAAGTTGTTCATTAACAATATGGTCATTTTGTTTTTGTTAACAGATTTCTATTATTTCTAGTGCATTTAGTTGTCTGTACCTTAAATATTTGTCAATAATTTAACAATCAAGGAATTGATAAAAGATTACTCTTATTTATTACTATTTTTTATTAATTAAATAAAAGAAAATAAGTTGAGGAAAACAACAATACTGTTTAAATTCTTTTGGGGCTATTCTTAGATATTTTAGTCGCCCGTTGAGCCCACGCTTTGAAAAACTAATGATGCCTTGGCTGAAAGTTTCATAACCACCTACCGAATTTTGGTAATATTTTTATGAAGAATAATCAGCTGTTCACTTGCGGCCATCTTGGATTGACAGGTCTTCATACAAATGCATCATTAGTTTGTCAAAGCGTGGGCTCAACGAGCGACTATAATGTCTAAGAATAGCACTGTTTGATTATAGCTTTCGAGTCACATTATTCATTTGGCTCTCTATAAAACTTGTTGTGCGGATTCTTCATTGGAATATTTAGGTCTGTATTCACGAATTCTTCCCCCCAGCCGGTATCCATTGCACCCTGCAACCACCAGCAGGCGGGATAAGGGTAGTTGGAGCATCACAGTGACTGGCTGTAGCTTCCCCGTGCAGTCTGATAACACTATTGATGGCTCCATTCAAAGGATCAGCCTTTTTGCCGGCAAATCAACAATTTATTGAAAATTCGCGTTTACAAAAACATTATGGATACAGGTTGTTTTGATTTGCAACATCGGAGTACAAAGCTTTTCATTGTGTCATGCTTTTACAAATATTTATTATTATTTTATTTTTTCTGTATTTACCACAAAAATATTTTGTAGTTTACCTCATTTGATAGTTTGCTTAAAAATATTACTATTGCCAACACCAACCCTGTTTCAGAGAAACTACATACAAGAAAATAAATATCAGCTGCATATTTTTTTTTAATTATGATTTCTTGTATCTTCATTATTAATAAGTCTTGCACGTTTGTCAGAAATAATATTATATCATGTGGATAAAGGTCGACCGATAATAGTATGGAGTGATCAGATTGAGGAGATTGCGAAAGGACGGGATATAAAAAGTGAGTGTAAAAGAAGAAAGTGGATGAAAAATGTAATGGGTATGAATGAATTGATAGAGGGATATAAGAATTTGAAGAAATGAAGGCCACTCTGCAGAGGCTCTGACCACTCCTAATCGGCAGAGTTATAGTTGCAGAAACTTTTTTTGCTGAATGTCGGACCATTTAATGTTGATTTATTTGGTGAGCGCTGTTTTGTGTGAATCGCACCACAAGAACCCTGTACGAGCTTATTCGTCGCTATATAAAGCGCTAATTCTTAACCAAGACCCAGTTCTCAAGCAAGGCTGGATGGACTTTTGGTGACCGATCTTTTTTAAGGGTATATGAATTTTTCAACCCAGCGAAAAGTGTACTTGAAAAATATTTAGATTCGAGCCCATGACCTTCCATTTGCGTGTTCGAAGCGCTAAAAACTAGACTACGAACCGATTAAACTCAGTACTGCATATACTAGGATGGAAAAATTGGAGACATCACAGCTGAATCTTTGGCCATCTCTTCTATGATATCAACAGAGTAACAGTGACTGTTACACGTTATCGCTGAACCTTGCTATAGAGTTCTGACATGTGTGATGCTCTTCACTCCCCCTCCCCACGTTCTCACTCTTACACAGTAGCTACAGCACTACAACTATATAATATAATATCGACGGTTTAAAGGAAGTAGCGCATTAGCGACATTAACCAAATTGTTCAGGAGAGCACATTAAAGTTTGAGATTGCAGAAAAACGGCATAACTTTTTTAATTTCAATCATATCGTTAAAATCAAAATAGCTCTAATAATCTTATCTAATCTAAGCTGCAAGGATATAATATACCATTTAAGATTTATATTAAATGCATTCCCACAAGCAGACATGTATAATTTCGCGCTAACACATGCCGCATGTGGACCTACATTATAAGAACCCATCTCAAATGAATATAAGCCCTGCAACTCTTGCCGTCTTTCCCTGAGACAGGGGTGACATTGGCAAAGTGAACCATTTTTTCACAGTATGGGTGGTCAGCCGCACACCAACCTATAAGTCAATGAACTAAAAAAAAAGACTCTAAAATATAAAAAAATAAAGGCATTTATTGGCATTCCTATTAATGTGGTTTCACGATTGTTCTATGTCACAAGCGCCTTTAGCACAAAAAAGGCCAAAATCTTGTCAGTAACACTAAAACCATACTTACATCGAAATCGCAGTTTTTTGCTTAGGCATAAACAACACAAAAATCATCGTAGAACCATGGGAGTTAGCGCATTAGAAAGAGCGGAAAATTTTAAGTAGGATCGCATTCATAACTATTTTTTGAGCAAAACGTCGCTTATGCCCTACTTTGTTTTAACCGTCGATATGAACAGTTTCCCGCGCATCTAGCGTATCAAATTCCCTCCATAACTTTCACAGATCACTTTGCAATCGACACTCTTGTTAACCTCAAGTCGCTCAAGGATGTTTCAACCATCAACGTACCAGACAGCCTGTTATCTATAATCTAAGTTGCAACGATATGTAGCATTTAAGATTCATATCAAGTGCATGCCCACAAACAGACACGCGAAGTTCGCGCTTACAAATGCTGCATGTGTCCGTATAAAATATACCAAACCTCACATAAACGTCGTTTCCTGAAACCGAAGTGGCATTGGCAAATGATGTGGCGTTGGCCAAGTGAACCATTGAATACAGTATTGGTGGTCAGCCTCATCAACCTGTAAGTCAAGGAATAAAAATAATTTTTGGATGATTTATTTGGTGAGTGCTGTTTTTATGTGGGTTACACCTCAAAAGCCCTCCACCAGCTTGGTGGTCGCTATAAAAAGCGCAAATTTTCAAGCAAGACCTATTTTCAATAAAGCTCGAAGGACCTTTGGTGACATGTTATTATGTCAACTTCTGGCCGTGAGAGCTTTAATCTACAATTAAGTTTATTTGTGATAAAATAAAAACAGCTTTGTTTTCGATTACGTGAGTATTTATTTTTATATACCACAACCGGTTAAGCAAACATCCGTTTGCATCGTCAGGTGGAGTATTAATTGATCCACCTGACGATGCAAACGGATGTTTGCGAAACCGGTTGTGGTATATAAAAATAAATACTCACGTAATCAAAAACACAGTTGCTTTTCTTTTATCATTAATGATGAACGATTACAAAGTTAATGCCTCTACAATCAATAAGTGTATTTGTTTTAAAGGCAAATAAATAGAGAAAACAAGTCCGTAGTGAGAGCCATTATATTACAGACCCTTCTATTCAGGCCTTCTCACGT
This sequence comes from Agapetus fuscipes, assembly GCA_951799405.1. NCBI lineage: Eukaryota > Metazoa > Arthropoda > Insecta > Trichoptera > Glossosomatidae > Agapetus > Agapetus fuscipes. Next base: position 4,969,703 of record OX637349.1, read on the forward strand.
TTTGTATTTGCAAAAGGTGTTTACTGATGTCATCATTATTAGTTCCTTGACTTATAGGTTGGTATGAGGCGGATCACCCATACTGTAAAAAAATGTTCACTTTGCCAAGGTCACTCATATTTCAGGGAAGGTCGGCAAGAGTTTCAGGGCTTTTGTTTATTTGAGATTGGGTTTTTATGTTGTAAGTACACATGCGGCATGTGTAAACTCGAACTTATGCGTGTCTGTTTACGGGAATGCATTTAATATGAATCTTAAATATAATATATCATTAATTGTACGTTGAAGCTTTCACGGCCGGTTTTTGTTGACACAACAATCACTTTTTTCGAGCTGTGTAGCCGTGGTCTGATTGATTCTTTCTAAACAGTTTCGCCCGATTGCCCAATCAGTTATCACCAGATCCTGTAAGAAGATGCCAAAGGTTAGCCAACCGCTGACAATGCCCATCGGAGCAATGGGCAAAACTCTCCAAAAATAATCAACCAGACCACAGCTACACAGCCCGAACAAAGTGATTGGGGGCCGTCCATAAATTACGTCATCGATTTTGGCTGATTTTCGACCCCCCCCCCTTACAATCATCTATAGTCATTATCTAATGACCCCCCCCCCCTCTTGCTGTAATAATGGATGAGCTTAATAATTAAAAATGTTATATTACTTAACATAATATTTAGTATATTTTGTAGAAATTGGTATTTACAAGAACGACGTCACTTTTGGTACTCGTACATCATTTGCCATCATCCGCAGACCAGACTTCCCCCCCCTTAATGCGAATGACGTAATATATGGACAGCCCCTTGTTATATCAACATAATAAATCATTGTAACTTAATTGATTATTCGATTAATTATTACAGGTTATATTTATGCAATAATACGCAACTTGGAGTACAGGCTTAGCAGTTATACAATAAAGTAATAAAAACAAAAAGCTTTCATGATTCACTTTTTTTTCATTTTTTTTTCAGACCTGCCTGTATATGCTAGGGTTAGCCTACCGTGCGCCACTCACACCCCACCCTCTCCTCTGATACATTTGAAGTTTCTAATGTGGAATCGCGTTGTTCACGCCCTTGTGATCAGGGCATGTGATCGATGTGAATGCGTGTCTAATTTCTCATGATGTGATCTGAAACAGAGCATCTCAAAAAGACGTTTCTAGAAATTCTATTAATGTTTTATTCAGTACTTGATATCAAAATCAACACTTATACATCAAACTTTTTAGAGTTTCTGTATTCTAATCTAATAAGTTGCAAAATATAAATGACATTAGAGATTCACATTATATGCATTTTCACAAAACAGACATGTTTAAGTTAGCGCTTAAACATGCCGCATGTAGTCCTACAATATAAAAACCTGAATCTCAAATGAACATACACCCTGCAACTCCTGCTGACCTTCCCTAAAACAGGGGTGACATTGGCAAAGTGAACCATTTTCTACAGCATGAGTGGTCAGCCGCATACCAACCTATAAGTCAAGGAGCATACACAACTAATTACATTTTTAAAATCAATAAATTATAACATGTATCGACATCAAAAACTAACAGAAAACAAATTCTATTTTAAAAAACCCTAGCCGCCAACATCACAGATTAACCGCCATTTCTTTCTGTCCTTACACACTTCTTTCATTTCCTCCAGAGTCATAACCTTCTTCAAACAGACTCTCCTTTTATTGTTTTATTTCCCACAGTGAAAATTCATTTTTATTTGTATGAGAAAACAAAACACAGAGTTTTTTAACTTTCACAAATTGAGTGCTAATTTTACTACGAGTTCTTTCTAATTCTTAAAGTTTTATCAATGTTCAAATTCCTGCTGCTTCGCCTTTGTTATAACCTAATTGTACCTCTTTGTCGTTACTCATTATTTTTATTCTCTATGGTTTATGTCTGATCAATTGTGTACTAGTGTCCTCTTGAAAATGACGTTAGCAAGTCGAAAGTAGTACGAGTATTATATGAAAAGAATTAACAATTAATTTTCACAGTTTTAAATTTCATAAGTTTTCTTAGCCTTTTTTATTAAAAAATCGGTCAAAATTTAATAATTGAATTTATATATGTACATACTCAAGTAATCGTAAAACAAAGCTGTTTTTCTTTTATTCTTAATTATGAACGATTTCAAAGTTAATGCCTCTACAATCAATAAAATTGTTTAACTTTAATTAAAAACCAAATTGAAGCATTCGAAAACTTTCATTAAACAAAGTGCATAAAACGATCAAAACGCTGCAAATATATAAAAAATAGTAACCCTACAAAATTCAAATGCAATTTTTAATTAATAACTAGCCAACTGAAAATTGCATTACCCGTATTGCCTTTTTGCAAAAAAAACGCTACGATTGGATCTCTTTTACACAATTAACTTCAAAAGCGATATATACATATATATGTACAAATATAATACATCTGTTCATATGATATGTATATTAGGGTGGTCCAAAAAATACTGCTAAAAGTATTTCCGTTCCGCCGCCAGTGACAAGGATGGCCACTCTGTCAACTTTATCAGTTCCACCACTATGTTAGGCTATAGTTTACTATATCAATGCAGAGAAGATGGAATGCAGAGAGAATGTTGCCATATCTGATTCCAAAACAACCTGACGTACCTGACTTCTCTTACGGCGAATTGTGCTGCGTGATAAAGATATATGTGGTACTTGTGTGCCCAAAGCCTGAGCCACGGACCCGATTACAAACATTGCATTGCGATCAGATAGACTGACTCGATAAATAGTTGTCACAACATCTTCGCTAAGTAAAAATGAGACTTTCTTAGGCTTTTTTATGTCAGTGCAAGTAGAAGTAGAAGGCAGGTAAACTCATAATCGATTATTACAATAAAAAATCAGCATTAGCTAAATAATTGGTAATTTTGCTATATAAAATTTTCGTTTAATTCATCGCGACCTCTAAATGTGCTTCTATGAATTTGATTTTTGGTACACTTATTATTTTTAGATAAAGGAACAAAAAAAGCTTTGTGGAGCGGGTAAAATTTTTTTTTTTTTTCATACTAGTTTGGACCACCCTAATGTATATGTATAAATCATGTTTATGTAATAATATCATATGTATCCATCATATTATAATAAGTATTTTCATACGAGTAGTATACAATCAAAAGCGGAAATTTCGGATTTTTTTTCAATATATTGAAACACTGGAAATCATTTTCTGATAATTTCCATACATTTATCTCATTTTTCCACAAATCCTAGATGGCTGTGTTTGATTCTATAGGGGTCGTTTGATACTATACATTTTTTGGTCGATGTCGGATTTTGGACCAATTTTCGATACTATCGCTTTAACCGCACGTCAGTCGAACTAATCAGTAACACAAGGATAAAATTTTACGTGAAACCGTAGAGTTTACCAAAATACATTAAAATTAAAACGGTCATCGTAGGAGCTGTTTAACTTTTAATATATTTTTTAATCGTTATGGTTTAGTAAAAAAAAATTTTTTATACTCACAGTTCGGTGAACAAAATGTCAAAATTTGGCAGTATTGTGTTGTGTTTATCTATGTTATTCTACGAGTTTAAAACAGATAAAATGTTGACAAATAAATTGTTCTATTTATACAATAAATATGTCAGACTAAAGGATGATGTTTTTGTGTGAATCACGTCTCAAAGGTCCTCTGTGAGATTTATTGAAGTCAAACATTTTATATTTCTCTTCTTCTTTTTCAGTTTTAGTTTGATCACTTATATTCTCGAAAAAAAACTCTCTGTTTAGTAGATACCTGAATATATTCCATTGATAGTTTACATAACACGTCATGTACTCGTGATATTTGTAACTTAATCTATCTTTACTTAAAAAGGTCGATAGATAAATTGTTAGAATGCTTGCATTCCATGCCGAGAGCAAGGGTTCGATCTCAATGGCTTACTCAGCCCTCACAAGAAATGAGAACCAGCCCCTCCGGGAGCTAGGAAACCCCCACTTCAACTGAAAGTGGTTGGTGTGAAGCCGGCCCCCTTACCTGTAAAAATAAATAGGTTCCGAAGCGCCACGCAGGCAAGAGATAACGCAGGCAAGAAGTTACACTATATGTGTAGCTTAGTTGCGTTTTTTACCTCTTTTTTTACTATTTTTTTGTTGGTAAACCCTACAAATCTGTCTTTGTTTCAGTGTAAACAACGATTCTAAAATCAAAAATAACCTTTAACTATAAATTCACACTATAGAATACACTTTTTTAATTTGCTGCATACGTAAAATAAAATTCAAACCTCAAAGATTATAAACCCTGCAACTCTTGTCGCGTTCTTCTAAATTTTTCCATATCGACGGGCAGTAGCGACATAAGCGACATTCGGGTCAAAAATTAGTTATGAATGCTATCCTACTTGAAATTTTCCACTCTTTCTAAAACTCCCATAGCTCTACAATGATTTTTGTGTTGTTTATGCCCAAGCAAACAATTGAGTTTTCGAAGTATGGTTTTAGTGTAACCGACAAGGTTTTGGCCTTTTTTGTGCTAAAGGCGGTTGTGACATAAAAAAATAGTACATCATCGTTAAACCACATTAATAGGAATGCCAATAAATGTCTTTGTTATTTAAATTTTAGAGCTGTTTTGATTTTAACGATATAAAAAAAAAAATGTTATTTTTCTGCAACCTCAAACTTTAAACTGCTCTCCTGAACAATTTAGTTTATGTCACCCTACTGCCTTTCAACAGGCGATATTTACTTTTACCTCCATTTGTACCATATTATTTAAACTTAAATACATATTACACTTTTCTACAGTTAAAATAATTAATATTTAGTCCATACTTTCCGCAACTCATATTGTATCTGTTACTGTAATTAATGGCATAATTATATTGATCAAATATTTAATATTAATTATTAAAATGATACAAATCTGCATGAATTGCAACTGACTAATTATTAATGGGAAATTATGAATGTCGTGTACCTAAAAGTTAATGAAAACAATAAATAATAACTGAAAACAACAGGTGTGCTAGTTCACGATCCAATACATATATGCATAATGAAAACGATAATTGATATTAACTATTTATTCAATGTTTTTCATAACAACTTACGCTAAATGAGTGCGATGAAATCAGATTAATGCGGGAAAATTATTTGAAAATTATCGCCATTTATAATTTGGATAAATATATGCTTAATTAGGTTTTAATCAAACTGTCGAAATTTAAAATAGATGAATATTTAGAAAATATATATATATTCATATATAGGTTCAACTCGCCACATGCGACCCCTTTGGGGATAACGCGGCAAGAAGTTACACTGTATGTGTAGCTTAGTTGCGTTTTTCTTTTTTTTTATACCATTTATATTTTCAGATATGCTCTTCGCTGGGTGAACAATTCATAAACCTTTACCAGAGACCGGTCACTATAGATCCATCCAGTCCTAGACCAACTGGGTTTTGCTTGAGAATTGGCGCTTTCTACTGTAACGACCAATCTCGCAGATGGGTCTTTTAACGTGGAATTCGCACAAAAACAGCGTTTACTAAATAAATCAACCTAAAATTATTATTACTTTTATTAAAGCGTTTATCAAAAATATACACGCACTCTAAAACAGCGTCTCTAGTGAGCATTGAATTTTTTCCCTTTTTGAGAAAACGGTAATATTACGAATATATTGTACTTGAGTGTTTTGCTTGTCTGTGTTAGTGTCTGTGAAGTCTATAGATGTTAGGTATTTTTATAATTCATATTTGATATGTGTATGATTCGAGATTGCTCAAGTGTTTGGTGTCCTAGTAAAGTCTCGCATGTTCCAGTTCTCAATAATTCGATAATTATCCTTAGTCTTACTTTAAATAAAGACCAAAGCTCTCTGTAGGTTTGAGTGAAAACGTACATATTTATACTCATTATACATACATATTTTATTTATTGAAATCTTGCTTGTTCCAATTCTCAATGATTCGAGAATTATCCTTAGTCGTAGCATAAATAAGGAACAAAGCTATCTGTGGGATTTAGTTAAAACGTACATATTTATACTCATTATATGTGATCATGTTCTAGTAAAATCTTGCATGTTCCAATTCTCAATGATTCTCAATGATTCGATAATTATCCTTAGTCTTACTACAAATAAGGACCGAAGCTCTCTGTGGGCTTGAGTGAAAACGTACATATTTATACTCTGGGTACAGTGCCTAGGTACTTTACGACTTGTTTTATTGCACATTTCGGGACGCTACACTGACCCGGTTTGCCTCTTTGATTATGGATAACGCCTGCTCCAAGGGGAATTCAAAAACAGGCGACCCGCAGACCTGCGCGACTGCAGGCCCTGAATAGCAATGAATGTACCTTCCGTTTTCATTTAGAAATGCTATAATCAAAATTGAGGTAAAAAAATATCTTTATTTACCAAAAAAAATATAATATTAATAAAATTATGTTTTTTTTGGTAGCGCTATTTTTGTGTGAATCACTCCTCAAGAGCCCTGTGTGAGCTTGGTCTTCGCTGTGGAAAGTGCCAATCCTCAAGCAAGATCCAGTTGCTGTAAGGCCAGATGGACCTTTAGTTACCGGTCTATCTAATCTAATCTAATCTAAGCTGCAAAGATATATATCATTTAAGATTTCTATTAAATGCATTCCCACAAGCAGATATGTATAATTAACACATGCCGCATGTGGACCTACAATATAAAAACCCAATCTCAAATGAACATAAGCCTTGCAACTCTTGCCGTCCTTCCCTGAAACAGGGGTGACATTGGCAAAGTTAACCAATTTTTTTTTTACAGTATGGGTGGTCAGCCGCATAACAACCTATAAGTCAAGGAACAGTCTAGGAATAAGTCTAGGTAAAAGGATATGAATTTTTCACCCAGTGAAGAGCATATTTGAAAATATAAATGGTACATTTTTTGTATGTTAATGAAAATCGTTAAAGCTTAGTCACCCCAACTCAGTTAAAATGGTGATTTCCAGTTTCCCGAGGGGGCTGGTACTCATTTCTTATGAACGCTGAATAAACCCTGTAGTATTTTATTTTGGTTTTTAAACACCGAAACAGTTATCCTTTCTAATTCCCTCTATGGGATTCAAACCCGGGCTCTCGGCATGGAATGCAAGCATTCTACCAACTAAGCCATCGACCGGTCATTTTACGTGCTACAAAGCGCTAATTCTCAAGCAAGACCCAGTTGTTTCAAAGTGTGATGGACCAATGTTAGCCGGTCATTGGTAATGGTTCTTTCCTATTCTTCCTATTGCTTTCCCTTACACACCCTATTCTCAAGTTCCTATGTCTTTTTCCAATTCTTTTAAAACATACATGGTGTGTTGGTTTATGAAAGTCTGAACCGCAAATGATCTTAAACTGTACTTTTTTGCCTCATTTTATTTTAAAAAGTTGCAAGGGTAAAATTGTTTGATTTTTTAACGGAAAGGTCAGTTTTATATCAACTCTATAATAAATCTTTAATCTATAATCTAAGTTGCAAGGATATATTATTTTAAAGCTCTCAGATGTATGCCCACAAACTAACACGTGTAGTTTGCGCTTACAAATGCTTATTGTGTACTTACAATTAAAATCCAAACCTCAAATGAACATAAGCCCCACCAATTTTGCCGACCTTCCCTGACACAGGGATGACATTGGCAAAGTGATCCATTTTTTACAGTATGGGTGGTCAGCCTCATACCAACCTATAAGTCAAAGAATACGAATAATAAATTACATTTAAATATGAAAAAGAACAAAATCTTCAAAAGAAATCTATACAGAAAAAGTCATAAATTTCCTATTCAAAAAATGTAGCAAATAAACCAACATTAGAAATCCACTTTGCAGATTAGCCGCCACTTCTTCCTGTCCTTGCGTACTTCTTTCATTTCATCCAGAGTCATAAACTTTTTCATACAAGTCCTCAAAAAGTAACTCAAAGGTTAAATGAATAAACTTCCTACCCATCTAAATTTACTTATATTTACATAGACAATACAATTCTAAATTTATATAGCGTCTTTTCATGATTTTTAATCATTCCAAAGGCGTCATGGTTTATTTTCTTTGTATACCTGTTTTTTTTTGTCATTATTAATTAATTGCTCATTAAATGAAGCCTGATAACTTTTATAATTATATTAATCCTTTACGACTTTTGATGATAATAATAATTAAAATGTATTTTTACTTCTCATTGCTTTTTTATTGTTCGGCCTTTAATTTGTTTTATTTTAATTAATTATTTTCAGAAGCTTGCAAAGTTCAACAAAAACTCCCACGTGCTGATAAAAGACGGGAATTCAATTATTAATTTTATTTAATAATAACACGTGTTTATTAAAAAAAAATGTATTGCATGATTTTTAATTCAATTTTATTTTTCTTCTCCATTTATAGATTCAGCAACATTCAAATACTCACTTTCAAATAAAATATTAAAAGGTGCCATTGAGGTTTACTCAGCCTTTACAATATATGAGAACCTGCACTTTTAGCAATGGAATCGGAATTTTATTGAGTTGTAGGTATTTATTGATTTTAAAAAATTTAATTTGTCGTGTATGTTCCTTGACTTATAGGTTGGTATGCGGCTGACCACCCATGCTGTAAAAATGATTCACTTTTCCAATGTCACCCGTGTTTCAGAGAAGGACGGCAAGAGCTGCAGGGTATATGTCCATTTGAGATTTGGTTTTTATGTTGTAGGTTCACATGCGGCATGTGCAAGCGTGAACTTGTACGTGTCTGGTTGTGAAAATGCATGTAATGTGAATCTCCAATGTAACATATCTTTGCAACTTAGATAAGATTATATTAGATATGCTTACGTTGAAAATACCGGGCCTAAGACAACTAAAACTAAGTATCAGCATAAGACCGACAGCTTTAAATGTACAAATAAATCTATTCTACTCTCTTATGATACCTTTTTGAAAATGGTTGAAAGTTCATATTTTTATCACAGTTTCTTGTGTGCAAAAAACTAGTAAATTTTAGTGCGCAACTTCGATGCACATGTATTTTGTACACATTTGTCTCGTTCCCAACTTTTCTCCATTACGAGATACATCCCGTGCTGTTTTCCGGGATATCCCGTCAGCCCTAGTGTGACGGAGTTTTCCGGACGTTTTTCCCCCCCTTCCTGTCTCATACTTCCCTATCGCACCCCTTTCCTTTTTCATCCCATCCCTTCCAATCCCATATTTTCTTTTCCATTCTTTCCTATCTCATTTCTCATTACATTTGGTAATTATTACTTATTTTGTGAGCGCTGATATTGAAATAATCACACCTCATGAGCCCTTCATCTAAAATCTACTTACTCTTAAGGGTGCATAGATCTTGCCCTTTTTTTAACACAACAAAGAGCACGTTATTATTGTTTTTTTGTACTTTACGGGAACCATCTTCGAGTCCAGAGCGGTAATCACTAGACAACGGTCCTGTTTTATACTTTTCTATCCTATTGATATTTTAGTTGGCAGAATGCTTACATTTTATACCCGTAGGAAAGGGTTAGATCCTCAATAAAAGTGTCTGAAATGATTGTACTTCCGGTGTATATTTCAAACTCAAAATCAAAATTGCAAATTTACACAGCCTTCGCAAGAAATGAGAGCAATATCCCTCCTGGCACTCAAACCTGTGAAAATAAATAGGTTTTATGCGCACTTACGATTCCTTCGGGGACAACGCAGTAAGAAGAAGCGTTTTCTATATAGACCTTTCCTATCCATCCCATTCTACATCAGTTCCACCGCTCCTTTCTCCATCTCTTCCAATCCCGTTCGTTCTTTTTTCAAAGTTCTCCCATTCCTTTCTATCCCATCCCTAAATCGCATGCACATATTTTTGCAAGACGCAAAAACCTCGCGCCACATCCCTAGCAGTGTTGCCACGTACGCGTTTAATGGCACACCGACTGCATTTTATAACCACATGGCAACACTGGAGATTCCCATCAAAAAGTTTGGAAACGTATAAATCTCTCATGTAATAAAGTGGAAGGAAAATTCTAAGAAGTCCATCGGGTTCTTTATCTTCTTTCCTTACATTCATTGAACTCCTTTTTGCAATTTTCCGAGCATATTTTTTATGAAAAAAAAAACGATGAGAGCTACTGTTTTTGTTACTATATCATGCCACCGTTCCACTAGGGGTGGCCGGTACCTCCGCAGATGCGTCTCCACTTTTTTTCTGTCATTACATATCTCCTTCATCTCTTCCATATTCATCAGTTTCTTCATACATACGCTTCTCATAAGAATTCTCACTCTGCATGTACCATCTTTCACAATCTCACCTTTTTTTTCTATCCATTCTCTTCTCGGTCTTCCCCTTCCACGCTTTCCTCTGACATTTCATCTTTACACTTTCAGCCGTTCATCATCTATTCTTTCAAGATTTCCGAACCATCTCATTGTGTTTTTTTGTACTTTCATTATCAAATTCTCTTTTATACCACACTCGTTCATCACCTAATCATTGTGAACTCTATCATTCAGTGTCTTTCCAGCCATTGCTCTCAGGTAAGCCATTTCAACCGTACATAGTTTATTCAACTCACATTCATTAACTGTCCACGCTTCACTTCCATACATCAATGTCGGTACCAATGTGCCAACTTTTACCTGCCTTTTGTATATTGACGCATGTTAACGTATATATTGACCTGCTATATAATAAGTCCTCTGTGAGCTTGGCTAAACTAACTTTAATAACCTTTAGTCAATATGAGGCTGACCACTCATGCTATCAAAATTGTTCAATCTGTTAGTAGGTACCTTACTTTCAAATAACGATGTCAAAGTTGAATGGCTTTGTTCATTTGTGGTTCAGCTTATGCAACATGTATAAGCGCGAACATAACTGCACGTTTTTGTTTTGTAAATACAATTAAAGGTTATAATATTTACACAGTATAGAAGTGAAAATTCATTACAAGCCGGACGTTGACAGGGTAACATGCAAAAGCGCTCGAGCATCACATAATACTCAAATTCTTGAAAATAATCCTGTGTTGTTTTCGTAAATAGTTTCAGTATTTCTACAAAATATAAAATTTTTTTTTTTTTAGATTTAGGCTTCAGTTTCATCGACATCACATCATCATTACGCTGAAGAAGCCCATCGTAGACATGAGCGAAACGTCCTAAATCTCCAACTCACGCCAACGGATCCCCTAAAGCAACTCTCTTATGCCTAAATAAATTATTACCTACTCTCTTTAATATTTATTTTTAAAAATATTCCAGATATAACATCATTTTCAGTTACTATTTACCAAAAGAGCAACGTTTATTTTTATTACTTTTTATTTGAGAAAACACTATTCCGTTTTGCCCCGGGCTCTGCCAGTATATTGTATTAAAAATAAGAAAGATCCCTTTGTTCAATTTTTTTCTATTAGGCTTATCCGGAAAACATTCACCTCTATCTTCCTGGTTCCTATCTCTCTTTTTTCATCCATCATATTTTTTTTTCTACCTATCGAAATAAATATCGACCCCTCCGACGTAGAGTATCGTAACTCACAAAATGTCAATTGTGAGATTGTTTTGTATTGGATTTTTTTTAATGTGCGTTATTTAAGTATGCGTTAAAAAAATAATGAGTTCTCACATTTAAATCAGAAAAAAACATTCACACAAGGACCAGACTGCATTTGTGCTGTTCTTTGTGTGAGTTACTTTAGTAATAGGTTGCTATGAAGCTGACCTCCATGCTGTAAAAAATACTTTACTCTCCCAATGTCACCCTTGTTGCAGGGAAGGACGTCAAAAGTTGCTGGGCTTATATTCATTTGAGGTTTGGTTTTTGAATCGTACGTACTCGTGCAGCATTTGTAAGCGACAATTTACACGTTTCTGTGAGCACTCATTTAATATGAACTTGAAATGTTAATATGTCTTTGCAACTTATATTAGATAATATGAGATGCATTTTTTTATGATGTTTAACAACCTGTGACGTCATCCAGGCGAAGGATTTTTTTAATGCGCGGCCTCAATTATCAAGCATTAAATTAAAGTGTTTTGATAAATTAATTAAATTGATTTTGATCTGACTTAACACCGAATAAAAAAAAAATTAAACGCTCTCTTGACAATTTTGTTTTTCAGCATACGAAACTCTAGCTTGGAGGGGTCGATAGGTATATATTTTTGTTAGCCATAATGCAATCACACTTTTCTTTATTCCCAGAATGTTTTGATGGAAACATATGAATCGCGATATTGTATTGTAATGTTTTGTAATACATTTCTGGGTAATGGAAACGCGCTTTTTGTACGGATTCCCGGCCGAAAGTAATATTTTTCGCATTTGGGACCATTTCGCGAAATTGCCTACGCGAACTGGTATAATAAAAACTTGCGTGCGAAGGTCAAGGTTGCGAACTTTGAAATTATATTTTAAAATAATAGATGCTGATCTGGGTGTTTTTGCCCAGATAAGTTTAAAATAACCCACTCACATTACCCACTCTACTTACTTATCCTAGACTCACTCATTTTAGAATTTCTCCCGATTAGGTAAATCTGTTTTTTTAGTAATTTGCCCAAACGAAATAATCTTTAGTTTAATAATCTTTAGTTTTTTGTAGTAACATACTAGTTTTGGAACACTAGCATCAATTAAAAGTTGAAGGTTTTGTGTATTGACCTTGTGAATATTCATTTCAAAAATAATAATGTAGACTTTTTAAAGTTTGTGTATTCACACAGTGAAAATTCATTTTTATAAAAATTATAAAAAATTATAAAAAAAACACAGAGTTTTATTTTCACAAATTGAGTATTTAATACCACCTCAAGTACTTTCGACTTATTCACGTCATTATCAAGAGGATACTCTATCAAGATTATCAAGAGGTATCCTCTTGATAATGACGTGAATAAGTCGAAAGTACTTGAGGTGGTATTAAATACTCAATTTGTGAAAATAAAACTCTGTGTTTTTTTTTTTTTTTTTTATAATTATTTATAATAATGTAGAAATTAAACAGAGTTTTTAATTTTTATTTTATCTTCTTTAAGTCAATTTGCCACAAATTTTTGTCTAAGCTTGTTATTTTAAGATTGAGAGAAACCTCCAGAATGTACCTTGGATACTTGGATACACTCAGGGCGTGGGAGTTCTTTTGAGTGGTATTGATTATTCTATTTTGAGAAAGGTTACAACTAATTAAAACATTATTTGATATGAACAAAAGAGGGTTTATTAAATTAATTAATTAAATGAAAGGGAAAGGATAAAGAAGAAAAGGCCAGACCTCTACTTTGGCAATAACAAGCACTTCCACGAATAACTGTTGCGTCCCCGAAAGTGGCAGTCCACGAAGCTAACGCCTCTAAAGGTAGAGCTCCAGGGTGGAAGCTCCTCTGCACCAGGCTCCGGTTCACAAGCTGCGTGCCACGTTTATAATCTTGCCAACTTGGCTTACCACGCTTCACCTCGCAGCTGCTTTTGGTCACCTCTCAATCAAGACCCCCGTATCCGAACTCAGGCAGCGTGCAGCTTCGGTAGACTTCGGGTTGTGCCGAAGGAACACGACTACTTCCGCAGTCCTTCGGCTCGTCCTTCGGCTAACGACTGCAGAAACCTGACAAGTCATGGCAATATGTTTTAAATTTATATTTTTTTTCTTATTTGTTTAATAACATAACAAGGTCTCTCCTATTTTTTGACAACTTCAACAAATTTAAACTATTGAAGGGATAATTATTATTTTGGTTAACTTACCCGGATGTCAGGAAAATGTAGGCACTCTTTTGTTACTACAGATTTCTTAGATAAGGCAAATTTATTAACCGTCCTGTTTTTAAATAAATAATTTGTTATCTTTGCCCAGATTAAATTACCATGTTTTTTCAAGGTCAATAAAACCAAATCAGATATTTTATCTGGTCTTCTCGTTGTCCATTTTGGGTAACTTTATCTGTTTTTGGTAACTTTGCCTAAATGTCAATTTTCCTGTTAAAATTACCCAGAACAGTTAATTTTACCTGCTCAGAAAAGGCTAGAAAAGCTTCACTCATAATAAGTTATTTCGAACACAACCACTTTCCCCATTTTATCAGATAATTTCAAAGAAAATTCAATGGTATCTTAATAAATATTCATATTCTTAAAACACGTTTTAAATGTCCTTCCGACGACATAATTTTTTTATAGAATTTTATTTGCCATTTCCTCAAAACAAAAACGATAAAAAAATCGCGTTATCATTTTAAAGCAGCGTATTACTTATATTTCCACTTCACGTTATGTTCGTAGATTAAAGGAGGAGACTTAAAAGAAATAATAAAGGCGAATAAAAGCCCGGCAGATGTGCCTCCGTATTAACAGAATAAAAATGAAACATAAAGCAGGCCCGGGACGCGGATAGAGATTTACTCTCTATTCTAGTTCAATTTATGGCGCAGTTTATTGTGATAAATTTTAATCTGACAATGGGGAGAGAGGCGGGGGGGCACGAAGATATCCGAGGGAAATAGACCGGCGACTTTTTGCCTGTGTGAAATGAATACAACGCATTATTTTTTATAAAAATAATGTAAGAAACAGGTAGTATTAGTAGTATATTATTTTTTTCAAAAATACTCTCACACCTTCATCGTACCAAGTTTTAAATACATATATGTGTCAGAAGGACCCACAGTATATCTGTTATCTAAGTTGCAAAGATATATTGACATTTAAGCACAATTCAACTATGGGACCGACTCCTTTACCTGTAAAAATAAATAGGTTCGGAATGCGATCCCTTTGGGGATACAGGTAAAAAGACTGGCTTTTCGCCAATCATTTCAGTTGAAGTGGGAGTTACCCAGCTCCCGAAGGGGCTGGTACTCATTTCTTGTGAAGGCCTAGTAAACTGGTATTTTATTTTGGGTTTGAAATACACAACGAAATGGGAAATCATCTATGACATCCTCGATGGTATTCGAACCCGAGCTCTAGACATAAAATGCAAGCACTTTACCAACTGATCCGACAAGCCTCGCTGGTATTTTATTTTGGGTTTGAAATAACACCGAAACAGGAAATCATCTATGACACCCTCGATGGTATTCGATTCCGAGCTCTCGGCATGGAATGCAAGCACTCCACCAACAGAAATTATTACAAAATAAAAAAGTCGATACATTTATTTTGCAAATTAACTTCAATATATACCACACATCATTAAAGTACATTTTCCCGAATCCCCGGATCGCAAGTTTTGCCCCCATCCCCGAAAAATAAAGTTGCTACATCCGAGAGACTTTTTAAATTTGTTTCCGGCGGGAGAATTTATATCCAGCGACTTATCGGGGGGTGACACATTTTCTGCTACCCCATAATAAACACATGGGGATGAATATTTGAAATATTGTATGTGTGCGGGGGCGGGCAACTTTTGTGTTTGAAAAACAAATTACAAATTTTCAATTGGTTTTGAAGTCTTCAAATGACTTCTTTTGCACGTGTCAAAAAAAAAATTCAAAGAAAAGACGTGATTTACTTTTATATTCACAAAACATTGATCCACAGCTTATCTATGTATCATCGATTTTTGTGTGGAAAATTTAATTATGGATGAGCCATAGCTTTGCATGGTTTGAGAATAACACTAGTAAACAACTTATTTTTTTACCAATACGAAAATAACGAAGTTGAGAACGCAACTGTCTAGTCGATAGCTGAGTTGATGTCAGAAGTGAATTGACAAACATTAATTTGTATTGTCTTTCAGCAGGGTTTCTAGAGAAAAAGTAAACAAATATATTTTTATTGGTTGCTATTGACGGTAGTTCCATACAAGACTAAATGTTTGCTCGCGTAGAAAAAAGTTCCAAATTGAAAAATATTCTGAGTCCATTTTGTTGTTGAATGAGGTCCGCTCGTGAATTGACTTAAACAATATTTTGTCGTTACTCGGCCGTGTTGCTAGGGAAAATGCGTATAAATATTTTGTTATTTGCTTGCTAATGACAACAATCCCATACAAAACTGACGTTCGCTCGCCAAGAAAAAAGTTCCAAATTCAAAAACGTTTCAAGTCCATTTCAAAGTAGAGCTGAATTGAAAAAATAATAATATTTCCGGCAGGTAGGTGGGTATAATAATATTTTTCATTTCATTTTCCGCGCGCCAAATTCCGCCAAATTCCGTCAAATTCCGTCGCCGTTTTTATTTTCCCGCTTTTATTTAGCCAGGTTTATTTTAACAAAGTTGTTTCGAACCTCACAAAGCTCCCCGGCTTATAAAGATCTGCGTCTGTCACACTGCCCTCAAAACAAACAGCCAACACACACACACACACACATTACACTCGTGTATACATTGCACACATTCGTACACATTCGTACACATTCACACACATTCACACACATTCACACACATTTATACACATTTACACACACACACTGACAAGTAAGCCAAAACACCTGAACGAATGTTATACCCATAAAAATATATACGTACTCAAGTAAATACATGTGAGTCGTTGAAAATCAAATGCGGTAATCTAGACTTAAGTATAAAATTACGTAATTTTTTGTAAAAAAAAGGACATTTGCTTACAGACCATAGCTTAGCGGTAGAGTTCTTGCATTCCATTCCGAGAGCTCGGGTTCGATCCCCACGGAGGGTGTCAGGAATGATTTCCCGTTTCGGTGACTATTTAAATAAATACCGACAAGGTGTACCTACTCAGCCTTCACACAAAATGAGAACCAGCACTCTTTGGAGCTGGGAAACCCCCACTTCAACTAAAAGTGCTTGGTGTGAGGCCGGCCTCCTTATCCCTAAAAATAAATAGATCCCAAATTGACACATGCATTTGGGGATAACGCAGGCAAGAAGTTACACTATACGTGTAGCTTAGTGGTGTTTGCATATCCATCACTTTTTTTCCATACATTTTTTCCTTGGTGAAAATCAAATTTGGTAATCAAGAATTTGTTTTAAAAAATACGTAAATATTTCATACATACAAGGACATTACCTCTATTTTCATACACTTATCTTTTCTAAATTCTAGATAGCCTCATTTGCTTCCATACGACTCTTAATGTAGTAAATATATAGGTACACAATTATGTTGGTATATTTAACCAGTCATAGTCTGATGGTTAACGCTTCAGACTTCTAAAAGGCAGGTCATTGATTTAATTCCCGGTGGAGGTAAAAAAAACATAATTTATTTTTTTAAATTTGCTCTTCGCCGGGCTACTGTAACTCTGTCTCCATTCCGCTAAGGGCGGCTAGAGTCTCTGCAAAGTTGCCTCCTTGCTGAGTTGAAAAATTCATATTTTGTTTTTACCAAAGACCGGTTTCCAAAGGTCCATTCAGCTTTTCAGCAACTGCTTTTTGCTTGAGAATTGGCGCTTTGTTTTTTGCAAAGGACTATTGAGTCATAAAAACAGCGTTCACCAAATAGATTATCCTGATTTTATAAATTTGGTAACGCCACATGTTCATGGCATTTTCAGATTTCCAATTTATTTCACGACTAATAAATGGTTCACTTTGCCAACGTCACCCATGTTTCAAGGAAGGTCGGCAAAAGATGCAGGACTTATATTCATTTGAGATTGAGTTTTTATGTTATAAGTCCACATGCGGTCGGTATTTGAATCTTATTTGTAATCTATCTTGGCAACTTAGATTATAGATGCTTCTTAGACCGGTTACCAAAGGTCCATCCAGCTTTTCAGTAACTGAGTCTTGCTTGAGAATTGGCGCTATCTTTTTTGCAGAAGCTTCTTTATACAAAAATAACATTCGCCAAATTTTTCGAAATTCGCCTTTTTAACACCACATATGCATGTCATTCTCAGAACTCCAATTTTTTAAATATCTAAATTTTGATACGTTGCCAAGTATCTAATCCCGAGTGAGATAGTTATATATCTCTTGCCTGTCACCTTAGCACCGTCTCTCTCATCTCTGGGACGACACGTCTCCAATGTGACGCACACAGTGGACAGAGACTTTGCTCCTCAAGCAGGCACCTAGCTTCTGCAGGGTTCTAAGCCGGACAGTATACAACGGGCACATGAGATTTGTATTGTGATCTCGCATAATACAAATAGCCACCGGTTACAAAGCTGAGCATTGTAGTGATGGAATGGTGAGGCTTATGTCCAGTAGTGGACAAGAGAATACTAAGATGGCGATATGAATGAATGATTTCATTGTTAAATTGTTTGTATATGTTTCAGAGTATAATATCTATCCCCCCTAGTGTAATTGGGACAGAGTAAAAGTTACAGTTACAGAGGAAACATATCGTCACCTTAAAGGAAAACTGAATAGTTGCTGATTCGTTGATTTGAGAAATTTTGGATAAAACATTTTATGGCGAGTAGAATGAATGATGATAGACTGACAAAGTATATATACAGAGGTAATGTGAATGGAAAAAGAGGAAAGGGACGACCGAGAAAAGTATGGAGGGATCAGATTGAAGAGATTGTGAAAGAATGGGATATACAAAGCGAGCGTAAAAGAAGAAAATGCATGAAAAAGGTGATGGATATGAATGAATTGAAAGAGGTGTGTAAGGGTAAGAAGAAATGGAGGCAACTCTGCAGAGGTTCTGGCCACTCCTAGCGGAATGGCGACAGAATTACAGTTACAGCTTCTCATAGTAAGCGTACTATTATACGGAAGTGCCCATGAAAAACTTCTACACTACAGAATTTTCACACATTTTTAGTGTTATCTCTTGTAGAAAATAGAAAAAAGGGTCATTTATCTGAGAAACTCATGTTAGCTTCATATGTCACTTATTCAGTTTTACCTTTAAGTTGTCGATACAATTAAAAAAAAATTGTCCCTACATTTAAACTTCATTTAATAACAGTTACAAGCAGCTAACTTGTACTCCGAATCTAAAAAATGCGTTAACTCACTTCCATTGCGTAAATTGAAAAAGAAACATGAAAACTTAATCAGTATATTTAAATTCATTTTAAATTTTCCCAATCGGGGTGAGATTTACGCAATGTTAATGCTTGCGGTAATGTTTCTACTAACCACTTGCCTCTTGTCAGCTGTCATGATGAACTTGCGCACTGTCTCCATGCGTAGCTCGCGCCACACAGTTTCCAGCGGTCCAGGATTACATGGAAAGTTCTGGTAAACCCTGCAAGCCTCCGCCCCTAAAGCTTCTTGCCCGCTCTACGCCGCAATGAGCTTATAGCGTAGCCTTTACACATACGGGCTACGCACGGCGTAGACGAACCATTCCCAAAGTGATCTATGTAGACCCCTAGATTGATTCTCATAATAAGAATAATAATAATATTAGGTCGATTTGGTGAGCGCTGTTTTGTGTAAATCACACTCCAAGAGCCCTCAGCAAGCTTGGTCGTCGCTACAAAGCGCCAATTCTAGCGATCAAGACCCAGTTGCTGCAAGGGTAAAAAGACCTTTGGTGAGTGGTTTTCGGTAAAGTTGTATGAATTTTACAACCTAGCGAAGAGCGTATTTGAAAATGTTAAATGTATTTTTTGTGCTCCGCCGGGATTCAAACCCACAACCTTTCAATTACGTGTTTGAAGTGTTACCACTGGACTACGGACCAGTGTGATGGGCTAGAGGTCTATAAAAATGCCAGTGATAATTGCAAGTACATGAGATCAAGATACACAAAGTGTTGAAGTACAATTTATATTTTTAAATGTGCTCTTTTTGTTGTAACAAAATTTATATACCTTTACCAAAGACTGGTCATCAAACGTCCGTCCTGGCTTACAGCAACTGGGTCTTACTTGGGAATTTGCGCTTTGTAGTGACAACCAAGCACGTAAAAAGTCTAATCCAAAGCGATAGAAAACGTGAATATATATTTAGAGGGTCTACGGAAAACAAAAAGTCTACGAAGCAAAAAAATTTAGAAACCTATTGCGTAGACTTTACACATCCTGTAGTTTAAATTTAAAATGACGTATTTACACAACCAAAGCGTTTTCCAAAAAAGTGAGTAAAACGTACACAGCGCAGCGCCTCTAAAGAGTGATTAAGTTTCAAAACATTTTTGGTAAAAGGCTTTGGTTGAGTTAAAACGTATTGTTTTACACTCGGGATATATACTACGCACCACGTAGATGATGCTGACCGTGTTGTGATTTAATTAATGAATTGCTACGGGGGGATGGAAGGTACTATAAAGGGGGGTGGGGGGGAGTGGGTGCTACGGGGGGGGGCTATGAGGGGGTGGGAGCGGGGTAGAGGAGGGGGGGAAGGTCTGAAAGTAGCATGACAGATGGACCACAGTGTCATATCCTACATGACCTAGATCTGTTTGTAATTTGTTTTATTAATTGTAAAGTTAAAGGCGAGATTACATGAAAGCAAAGCCTCTTTCATATTATTCATTTTTCAGTACTTATCTTAGGTGTGAACTTACTGATCTTTTAAAAACAACAAAATTCAACGCAAATTTTTATTTTCATCCGTCTTAAGAGGAAACCTCAAGGGCTACAGAATTGAAAAATAGGTATTTGTAAAATCTGTTGCTGTCTCGCATTGCCCGCACAATCGAGCTATCGATGTGTGAGTGAGGCTGTCAATGTATGCGTACCACGCTGCCCCTCCCCCCTCCCCTCGCCAAGTACCCGCGCCCGCCTGCGCCTGTCTGCGCCGCCCCACCCGCTGGCCCCATACTTCACATCTTGCTTCCATGTAAATTGTAGTATGAAGGCCTTACAAACAAATTTGTATGAAAATAATAAGTTTGTATAGAGACTACCATTTTTTTTTGTTTTTCTGGAAAAATAATAATTGATTATTATAGGTATTATTGTAATGTGAAAAATTGCAATGCATCGTTTTTTGTTTAACCAATGGTGTTCCGAGATATTCGCAAACGATTGCTTTTTTACTTTCTTGCTATAGCCGAAGGCTATAAAAGAAAGTTATGATTTGGTGTGAAAAAAAAATTTCGAGGTTTTCACGGAAATGAGTTGTCCTGGTGCAGGACATGCCAAAAAACACTATCTTTCAAAAACATCCGTCTGTATGTATGTATGTATGTGTGTGTGTCACTTTCCAAAGTATAAGACCTAGAGATACCAAATTTTGGCTACATCAACTTTTTTGGACATGTATTAAGTATGAATAACATGGCATTACACCAACTTGAAAATTCAAGATGGCTGCCATACAAAAATAACATAAAATTGCACTTTTCTCAAAAACGGCTCCAAGAATTTTTCTTAAATTTTCAGAGTTGCCATAATTTAATTTTTAACTAAATAAATTAGTTATGGCAACACTCTAACTAATCTGTGTCTATGGGCTGCCATATGAAAAAAACAAACGATTGTGATTTTATCGAAAGTTAAGGGGTCAACAAAAATATAGAATTCCACAGTATTATGGACAACATAAATTTCTACAAATTAACAAAAAAATTTTTTTGAAAAAATAAATATAAAGCACCGTTTACACGACCTGAAATTTTAAATCGAAAATATTACAAAAACCTATTAAAATGCAAGATATTTAGATTTGATAGAAAGAACAAGCTTATCACTTTAATTCGTAATCATTTTTTTTTTACTTTTTTGAAAATTCAAAATGGCTTCCGAAGAGCTGAAAATTTTAAATGCGATTTCTTAAAAAACGGCTCCGACGATGAATATGCCGATGATGAAAAAATAAATATAAAGCACCGTTTACACGACCTGAAATTTTAAATCGAAAATATTACGGTTGAAATGGCTTATCTGAGAGCAATGGCTGGAAAGACACTGAGTGATAGAGTACGTAATGCTTGAGTGATGAACGAGTGTGGTATAAAAGAGAATATGATAATGAAAGTACAAAAAAGTACGATGAGATGGTTCAGACATCTTGAAAGAATGGATGATGAACAACTAACGAAAAAAGTGTACAAAGGAAATGTCAGAGGAAAGCGTGGAAGGAAGGCTGAGGAAAGAATGGTTAGACCAAATAGGTGAGATTGCGAAAGAATGGATCCTGCAGAGTGAGAATAAGAGAAGAGTATCTATGAAAAAGGTGATGACAGCAAAAAGTGGAGGCGCATCTGCGGAGGTACCGGCCACCCCTAATGAAACGGTGGCAGGATACAGTACAGTACAGTACAGAGGTCAGCTTCATACCAACCTATGAGTCGAGGATCTTTCTTGTGTAATTGGCGCTTTTTCCAGAGAAGACCAACCTCGCAGAGGGCTCTTGAGGTGTGATTCACACAAAACGGCGCTCACCAAATAAATTATCCAAATTTTTTTTTTTCACTTAAGAATTTATATGGCTATTTCCATACTTGCACGGGTATGCAGGTACACACCGCGGGGAAGAAAATTGATTTATTATCGATATATTATATTTTCATTGAAACTGCATAAGCTGGTAGATGATTATAGCTTTACATACGTCATACAGTGGGTTAATTTTTGCAAGAAAGTCGAGTGCAGATTCTGTGCAATTTATTTATATGGCAACCCACAAAAAATGACTTTTTTGGAAAAAATGTTTATAACTGTCTGGTAGAACGAATAAAGCAATGACTGATATTATTATTATTATTATACAGCCGGACGTTTTTGCAAGATAGTGTTTTTTGGCATGTCCTGCACCAGGACAACTCATTTCCGTGAAAATCTCGATTTTTTTTTTCTCGCCAAAACAAAACTTTCTTTACTCCGTACCGGGAGCAAGAAAGTAAAAATCAAATCCCAAATTTTCAAGATTTCTGCTTAGATGTAATTCGTGTTTGGATTCAGACTTTTGCATGTTTTTTTTAACAGATATTACATATACCTAGTGACGCACATTTTGATGTTGAAATGAATGGACTTGTTTTTATCAAATCTTTCGTTTTCTTCAAAAGTCAGTTTGAGCTCAATTTATTGAATAGTTTTTTCTGTATCAAAAAAATGAAATAAAAAAATTGACACCAAAAGATTTTTGCCAGCCGGCCCTGGTCAAAGGAAGCAATAAAAAAGTGTATAATGGAATATCTCCTTATTTTCGCAGCAATTATTATTGCTTTTTCTTCCTTTGTCTGTATACGCATTGGTCCGCCCGTCCCCAACCTCAAGCCTCCCCCCGCAAAGCGCGATAGGGACAACTGCAGCTTGGACCGAAAATACCTATTAAAATTACACAAAATCAACGTTTCGTAATCCCCTGTTCCCTTCTCCAAAACTTGACCGATTCAACTAATTTTTTCTTTAATAAATAAAGATAGACTTTGGCCGTGTTTCTATGTTTTCCTTTTTTTATATAATTTAGTCAATTTTGTTTTCTGGATGTTTAAACACAGCGAAAAATCTGACAAATTTTATGGGTTTTTGAATGTTCATATCTCTTTTAATAATTAATTTATGAAAAAAAAGAAAACCGAGGGACATGCCAATAGTAGTCATTGATTTTTGAGACAAAAATGATTGCTCTACTAACATTATCCAGGGAGAAAACAGGGGACTACGTTTGTATGGCGTAACGGCCCTTTTGTTTCCTCTTAACTGCGGTTTATTTATTTTACACAATGTATTTATTATTTTCCAGTTCCGATAGAGTTTGTACAATAAACAGTAACACCGTTGACTTATGTCTGCTCTTGCAAGGGATCTTGGTCCTAATTTATACAGATTATAAAGATCATTTTCGAAACATGGAGAATCGTTACATACCACCTTGCTAGATTTCACAAGAATATTCGATTCAAAACTTAATAAGTCTTGAACAAATGCGTCGGTGTTATGGCCGAGCGGTAGAGGCGCGGTATTTGGAACCGGATAACGTTGGTTCGAATCTTACGTCTAGCCCACTTGACCATAACTTCGACCCTGGTTCAACAGATGCCGTTGCATGCACAACAAGCTTCTGCTGAAGACAACTGGCCAGGCAAAATAGGTTGGTGGATTGCATTTCTTTCCACAAATCTATTTTATAAAAATATATAAAATATATATAAATATATATATATATATATATTAACTACCTACCTACACACCTACTCATTTCTAGAGACTTCTAGGAATTTCATTAGACAAGCCAAACACAGCTTCTAACATCTTGAATATTGGTAGCAATATTAACACAAAAAGTAAATTGAATCTGCATAAAATAATAATCGATCACATTCCAATAACAACCCAAAGATGGACTCCATTTTGATTCTCGAGCACATAATGGCTCCAGCCCAATCACAAACATTATTACAATACTGTTCAAACAAATCAAAGGAAATGTTTACAATCAATTAAGGGAGGCGCAGGGAATTCCCGAGAAACCTTTTATTCCCGTTAATTAACGGGACGTCAATCTGAAAACCGGCCGGTCGATCAAATTTTTCCCGTTTTTTTTTTACTTTTGTTCAAATAAAAAAAAAAATACCATCAGAGGTGAATTAATAATGATCTTGAAACATTTTTAATTCCATCAATTAAAATCGTACTCGTGCTTCCATGTTTGTTTCCGTAGAAGTGCTCAGTCGATGTTTCGTGGAAATTCTTGAAGTCAATATTGAGAAAATAAAGAAAAAATAATTTAGCTCAAGATGGGTAGAAATCATTATTTACAATCTCTTATGAAATAGATGTAATAAAACTCTTATATAATATAATAATTTGATGGATCTGTAATAATATCTGTAATCTAAGTTGCACGGATATATTCATTTAAAGCGCTCAAATGCATGCCCACAAACAAACACGTGTAGTTCGCGCTTACAAATGCTGAATGTGTAGCTACAAATAAAATCCAAACCTCAAATTAACGTAAGCCCTACAACTTTTGACGACCTTCCCTGACACAGGAGTGACATTGACAAAGTGAACCATTTTTCCCAGTATGGGGGGTCAGCCTCATACCAACCTATAAGTCAAGGAATGTGTGGATAATAAGTTAATTTTTAATAATGATAGATAGAGAGATAATAATTTAAGAATGATTTATTCTGTGAGCGCTGTTATTTGTGAATCACACCTCAAGAGCCCTCAGCGAGCTTGGTTGTTGCTATATAATTTATTAAGCTATACATTTATCTGAGAAACCCATGTTAGCATAATATGTCAATTATTTAATTTGCTGGTTTTTGAAATTGTATAACTATGTTGTTTATCCCATATATTACATGTATAACTGTTTGTTTGTCTAATAAAAAATTTTTTTTAAAATTGTTCAGATTTGCCTTTAAAGGATCCAAATGGTATGCAGCTCTTGCCGAATTTTCCTGAAAAAGGAGTGACACTGGAAAAGTGATTTTTTTAACAGTATACAGTCAGGTATTTATAGGTTCCTTGACTTATAGGTGGATATGCGGCTGACCACCCATGCTGTAAAAATGGTTCACTTTACCAATGTCAACCCTGTCTCAGGAAAGGACGGCATGAGTTGCAAGGAGTATGTCCATTTGAGATTTTTTTTTTATGTTGTAGGGTTCACGTGCGGCATGTGCAAGCGCGAACTTGTACGTGCCTGGTTGTGAAAATGTATGTAATGACTAATGTGAATCTCCAATGTAACATATCTTTGCAACTTAGATTAGATTAGATTAGATATAGATGAGCAGACCCATATGAACAAAGTCAAGAAATTTTGGTGATGGAAAAAAAATGTTTTAGGAGTAACGAAAGTGATGAAATGTTTAAGTGAAAATGAGGAGGTACAAAAAAAGCCTGAATTTTTTTTACCGTTCCCGCATTGAGTGTAACAATAAAGGCATTTTGAGAGACGCAAGTTCACTTTCTAACCACCAGATGGGGGGCGGGCGGAATGCCAGTTTCAAGTGTCGTTTTCACATTTTTTTAATACTGAGCAAAATTTATTTAACGATCTGCTTTATCTACCGGGAAGGAGGCAAAATCGCAAGAGTACATTTCTCTTTTCCAACTCTCCTTTGCCCGAGGAAAAAATACACACATTTTTCGACTCGCGAAACATTTATTCACTCCATTTCTATGAAGTCACGTTTCGTTAAGAAATGATTTTTTTACTTGGATATTTAATATATGCCTGAAAAAAAAATACATTTTTTTAGGATCTCTCAGATTTTTTCTTAAAAATGTCTTCAATTTTGGCTTTGTATTTCCATTGCTGATTTATTTAGTAATTGCTGTTTTTGTGTGAATCACTATTTTCAAAGCCCTCTTTTGCAAGCTTGGCCGTTGATATTCAAGATTAATTTCTTCAGCTTGACACAGTTGCTGTAAAGCTGGATGAACCAAAATATTTTATAAAGGCAGTTTCTTTCAATCAATCGAAGACCGTGTTTGATCCAACAATCCTCATTAATATGTCATCTGACAATCGTGTTAGATGTCTTTCTCTTCTTATTTTATCCTCTCGAGGTCTGCACTCTACTATCATCTAAGAGAATAATATATTTCAGCAACTTCGAATGCACATTGTAGATAATTGAAAGGCTATTGGTGTATTCTGTTGCATCTTGCTTGTTGAGAGTTGTTTGCTTCGCAGAGTCCAGAGATGGCTACACCTCAAATACGGCGACAGGTTAAAACGGCAAGGTGACAAAACGACACATGGCATAACGACATGACATACATTACGACAAGCTCGCAGAGGGGTCTTGAGGTGTGATACACACAAAAACAGCGCTCACCAAATTAATCATTTTTGTATAATTATTTATTTTTTATTTAACGACACATGACAGAACAACACATGATAGAACATCGCTTGAGAAAACAGCACACTAAATGAATCGCACAAAACAACACAAGAACAAAACATCATATGGCAAAATATAACATACCGAAAACAGAACATACCATAAACGGCACATGAAAAAACATCTCATAGCAGAACGACTTTCTTGTGATTCATGTGACTTATCGTAGTAATGTTTTGTCATATTGTGATTTACTGTCATTGTGATGTTCTTTCATGTGTAATTTTGTCATATGTCGTTCTTTCATGTCTCGTTCTGTCATGTGTCGTTCTGCCATGTCTCGTTCTGTTACTGTGTCGTTCCTTTATGTCTAGTTATGTCACTGTGTCCTTCTGTCCCTGTGTCCTTCTGTCACTGTGTCGTTCTGTCATGTGTAATTTTGTGATGTGTCGTTCTGTCATGTCTCGTTCTGTCACTGTGTCGTTCTGTCATGTCTAGTTATGTCACTGTGTCCTTCTGTCAATTTGTCCTTCTGTCACTGTGTCGTTCAGTCATGTGTAATTCTGTGGTGTGTCGTTCTGTCATGTCTCGTTCTGTCACTGTGTCGTTCTGTCATGTGTCGTTCTGTCATGTCTCGTTCTGTCACTGTGTCGTTCTTTCATGTCTCGTTCTGTCACTGTGTTGTTCTGTCATGTCTCGTTCTGTCACTGTGTCGTTCTGTCATGTCTCGTTCTGTCACTGTGTCGTTCTGTCACTGTGTCGTTGTGTCATGTCTCGTTCTGTCACTGTGTCGTTTTGTCATGTCTCGTTCTGCCACTGTGTCGTTCTGTCATGTCTCGTTCTGTCACTGTGTCGTTCTGGCATGTCTCGTTCTGTCACTGTGTTGTTCTGTCATGTCTCGTTCTGTCACTGTGTCGTTCTGTCATGTCTCGTTCTGTCACTGTGTCGTTCTGTCATGTCTCGTTCTGCCACTGTGTCGTTCTGTCATGTGTCGTTCTGTCATGTGTAATTCTGTCATGTGTCGCTATGTCACTGTGACGTCATGTCATATATCATTTTGCCACTAGGTCGTTCTACTATGGAACATTCAAATACATATTTACCGCTATAGCACCCCTACCTGAGCTCGTCTAGTACACATCTAGTTATCAATTATTCTCCGGTGCTTAT
Organism: Agapetus fuscipes; assembly: GCA_951799405.1. Taxonomy (NCBI): domain Eukaryota; kingdom Metazoa; phylum Arthropoda; class Insecta; order Trichoptera; family Glossosomatidae; genus Agapetus; species Agapetus fuscipes. The sequence continues at coordinate 4,997,488 of OX637349.1, forward strand.
GGCAAACTGCAACTCAAGATATCTGGGGCTTCGCTTGGCGAGGCAGGCGGAGCCGCACCAACTATCTACTTAATGGATTGATCAAATTATTATCAAGGAAGGCGAGCGCCGCATAGTGAGACGGGCTTGACCGCGCTCGGCGGCGTGACGTCACGGCTGATTGGTATTCTGGACGCCATTATTGCCGGGAATATCGTAAATAATATAACAAAGTGACATCTATGATTCGGTGCTAGAAACTACGTTCGAGAGTCTCTCTCGTTTGATGCAATTTGAGATGAATTGTGCTGGGATTCAAGATACAACTATTGTATTATAAATCAGAACAGTTTTGGGACAGATGTTTGAATATTTTTTTTCGTGAAAATCACTGAAATTCACCAACTGATTTTGTGGTGGAGAGAACTTTTAAAACATCAATTTTATTTGACGAATTATAAATTCGTAGCAACCAAATGACATCTGTTAACTAAGGGGGCTGACTGAAACAGTATTTTATTATAGTATACTTATCTATGGAATGGAATCAAACCGGTGCTATTTCATTTCAAACATACGCCAATACCGCTACCTTGACTGTCCGACCGTAAAGCTGTAGATTTAAAACAACTACAGTTGAATGAAAATATAGTGAAATAGATTCGTTTTCAAAAAAAAAAAACATTTTCTAATTAAAACATTTTTATTGTTTAATATCATAATTTCTCATACTCGTACATATCTGTTATTATTATAATTCTAAATTTCACACAATGATGATACTTTTGTAGAGAGAGAGTAAACAAAACATTAATACAGATCTTATGAGCCATGAAATCAGTCTTGAGCTCAGTCTTTCAAAGCTTCATAAATTCAAGGTTTTCCCAAAACCCGTCAAAGTCAAGACTCAAATTTAAATAAAGATTCCACACGCGCCCATTACAATGAGATTCGTGAAAGTCTCTTTGGGAAAGGTGTGAGGTCTGTGTCCCCGAGTAACGTATATCGAAAAATGTATGGAATATACGACGGCACGCCTACAGAATCATTTAGCTTTCATACTTTTATCGTTTCTAGCGGGTTCTATTTATCAAAACTGCGGTTCATGTATTTTTGCACTTTCGGTTCCGACAGAGTTCTTACAATTCAACAGTACAACAGTTGATTTACATCTGCTCTTTCATAAGGTTCTTGGTCCTAATTTATACAGATTATTAAGATCATTCTCGAAACATGGAGAATCGTTACATAGCATCTTGCAGAATTTCACCAGAATATTCAATTCTACACTTAATTAATCTGGAATTATTACAAATTGATATTACGAATCTACCTAAGTTTCTATTTTTTTCTAGAGATTTTATAGACCTATTATCAACGCAAGGGAACGCTTTGATTTATTTCGAGTGTTAATACCCTTAGATTGTCGTTTTTGTTTCTTATACTTTATGATCTTAGTAAAAGAGTGACAGTAATGAAAAAAATCAAGCAATTTTATTGATTTCCTAACCACATTATTAATGTTAAAAAATGTAAATAACTTAAAAAGTATCACGACAGAAAAATATTAACAAAAACATGCAAGAAACCGATTTTTATAATGTCAATAGTTTTTGAGAAAATATGAAAAAATTGAAATTTCTTGAAAACAGTTTATCCATATTTTTCAAAAACTCTTGACATTATACAAAATCACCTTCTTATACGACTTAATATTATTATACAGTTCTTGTAATTAAACAAGTAATTAAAAAGAAAAAAAAGGTTTCCAAAATATTTCACATAAAAAAACTATGACAGGTGTGAAAAAACGTGTTTTTTCGATATTTTGTTGTGGTGACCTCTAATCTAATCTAATCTAATCTAAGTTGCAAGGATATGTTACATTGAAGATTCACATTACATGCATTCTCACAACCAGACACGTACAAGTTCGCGCTTGCACATGCCTCATGTGAACCTACAACATAAAAATCAAATCTCAAATGGACATACACCCTGCAACTCTTGCCGTCCTTCCCTGAGACAGGGGTGACATTGGCAAAGTGAACCATTTTTACAGCATGGGTGGTCAGCCGCATACCAACCTATAAGTCAAGGAACACACACATACGACAAATTACATTTTATACATCATTAAATAATAATATTCAAATACAAAATATCCATTTACAAACAAAAACAAATTCCAATTTAATAAACCCTATTCGCCAACATTACAGATCAACCGCCATTTCTTTCTGTCCTTACATACTTCTTTCATTTCCTCCAGAGTCATAACCTTCTTCATACAAGCTCTTCTTTTATTATGACTCTGGATATTCCATTCATTCGCAATTTCGGATATTTGGTCCATCCATACCTTTCTCGGTCTTCCTCTACCACGACATCCATCTATTCTACCAACATATACTTTTTAACTTATCCCTTTTTAACTTATGTCTATACTTTTTTTAACCTTTATTATTTAGATACATAATCAATAAACACGCTTGATTTTTTCATTCATACCACTCTTTTACTAAAAGCAAGCAATTTAAGAAACAAAAAACGACAGGTAAAGGGTATGTAACTCTGTTAGACGTAGAGCTCTCCACTTTCAGGCATGGCGTTTGCTATGGATCACTATCCCTTCACGTGTATGAGTGTAAGGCATGATATGTTTGGATTAGGCTGTGATGAAACACCGCAATTTATTTCCCGGATCCGACATGTCTTCTCCATTATTCTGCGATTCCCATTGTGCCTGCGTCTATCTGGCCCCCCTTATCAGGTTCCATGTTAGAACGGCACAGAGATAAAACGACACATAACATAACAACACATGACAGAACGACACATGACAGAAGAACACATGACAGAAGAACACATGACAGAACGACAGATGATAGAACGACACATGACGGCCCTAGCCTAGTTGTTAACACTTCTAACATGTAAATGGAAGGTTGTGGGTTTGAATCTCGGTGGGAGAGCACGAAAAATATATAAGTACCATTTTTTTTTTCAAATACGCTGTTCGCTGGATGAAAAATTCATATTCTTTTACCAAAGACCGGTCACTAAAAGTCCATCCAGCCTTACAGCACTGAGTCTTGCTTGAGAATCGGTGCTTTATACAGTGACATCCAAATTGGCAGAGGGCTCTTGAGGTGTGATTCATACAAAAACAGCGCTCACCAAATTAATTGTACTAATATTATCATTATTATGACAGAATTACACAATGACAGGATATCATATGACAGAACATCACAATGAAAGGTCATCACATGAAAAAACATCACTATGATAAAACATCACAAACAACACAAACATTCATTTCGCTTATTATGAGTCCTCCTAATATCTTATCTAATTTAAGCTGCAAAGATAGATATCATTTAAGATTTATATTAAATGCATTCCTACAAGCAGATATGTATAATTTCGCGCTAACACATGCCGCATGTGGACCTACAATATAAAAACCCAATCTCAAATGAACATAAGCCTTGCAACTCTTGCCGTCCTTCCCTGAAACAGGGGTGACATTGGCAAAGTGAACCAATTTTTTACAGTATGGTTGGTCAGCCGCATAACAACCTATAAGTCAAGGAACATACATGACAAATTACATTTTTTTTTTAAATCAATAAATAACAATATATACATGGACATAAAAAACTAAATCATAAAACCAATTTCACTTTAACAAACCCTAGCCGCCAACATCACAGATCAACCGCCATTTCTTTCTATCCTTGCACACTTCTTTCATTTCCTCCAGAGTCATTGTCCTTGACTTATAGATTTCTTATAAATTCAGTATGACATACATCTTTGCAACTTATTCCGCCTATGGATGGCATCAACATATTGTGCATTCATTTTACAGGTGAGGTATTCCTTGACTTATAGGTTGGTATGAGGCTGACCACGCATACTGTAAAAAATGGTTCACTTTGCCAATGTCACCCCTCTTTCAGGGAAGGTCGGCAAAAGTTGTGGGGCTTATGTTCATTTGAGGTTTGGATTTTATTTGTAAGTACACATTCAGCATTTGTAAGCGCGAACTACACTTGTTGGTTTGTGGGCATACATCTGAGAGCTTTAAATGAATATATCCTTGCAACTTAGATTATAGATTATTATATACGTAGATAACCCCACGCTAATCTATAAGTCAAGGACTCATAATTAGCAAAATAACTATTTGTGTTGTTTATGATTTTTCATGTGCCGTTTATGATATATCTGTTTTAAGTATGTGATGTTTCGTAATGTGGTGTTTTGCCGTTGTGTTGTTTTGTCATGTGATATATACGTCACTGGGATGTTCTGAATGTGTCGTTCTGTCATGTGCCGTTATGTCATGTGTCGTTCTTTCAGTGTGCCGTTCTAAATTGTATACTGTTCCCCCTTATCAAAGTGGCTTGCCATCTGTGAGCGTGGCGTGGAAGCTTTCGAGGATAACGCCATCTGTACTCCGGGCGGGGAAGCAAACGGGCGCAACAAAGTGTCGCAGCGTGCTAACACTCTCTAGTAGCATCTCCGTATGTAGCGCACTCGATGACAGAAATATTTTTATTATTCGCGGCAAAGTAACGCCTTTTTACGCGTTTCCTGTACGTGGCGGTGCGGATGGGAGAGCTTTTAAGGTATTCAGAAGAAAAAGTAAAATCATAAAGGCATTTCGCTTAAAAAAACATCGTGGCTGAAAAACTTTTGACAGTGGTTATGCAAACGCACCAAGTCGTACAGCAGCACCTATTATCTAAGTTTCAACAATATGTTAAATTTAAAATGTATATGAAAAGCATTCCCATGAGCACACACGTATAAGATCGCGCTTACGGCAAAGTGAATCATTTTTTTTACATCATCATTCCTTGACTTATAGGTTGATATGAGGCTGACCCCCCAGACTGTAAAAAATGGTTCACTTTGCAAATGCAGCCCCTGTTTCAGGGAACATCAGCAAAATTTGCGGGGCTTATGTTCATTTGAGGTTTGGATTTTAATTTGTAAGTACACACGCAGCATTTGTAAGCGCAAACTTTTACGTGCCTGTTTGTGCGTATGCATTTAATATGAATTTACAATGTTAGCATATCGCTTTGCAACTTAGATTATAGATTATAAATCTCTGACCTTCGTTAAATGTAGCACTGAAAGAAGAAGAAAAAGCAAGTTAGTTGTTATAGGACCAAAAAAAATCTACATGGTGATTGCCAAAAGCTGATAAAAACAAAACTGTTTTACTTAAATTGCTCTTCATCTCTTTGTTCCAGATGCTCCTGTCTGCTCTAGTCCTGACGTCTCCATGATTGGCGCTGCCCTTGATGAGGCGCTGATGGTCCACTGCTCCGTAGACGCTGATCCAGCTGACGTCACGTTCGTCTGGCAGTTCAACAACAGTGGAGAGAGCTTTGACGTGTCACCAGCTAGATATGGTGAGACCATTTAACCCGAGTTAACGTTTTTTTGAGCAGCAGCAACAATAGAAAGGGCAGCAAAAAGAAAAATCAGTGTTATAAAGCAAGTAACGCAACGCAACTAAGCTGCACATAAAGTGTAACTTTTTGGCGCGTTATCCCCGGTCGAAGTCCGGTCGATAGCTCAGTTGGTAGAGTGCTTGCATTCCGTGCCGTGAGCTTGGGTTCGAATCCCACCGAGGGTGTCAGAAATGATTTCCCGTTTCGGTGTTTATTTCAAACCCCAAAATAAAATACCGGCAAGGTTTACTCAGCCTTTACAAGAAATGAGTACCAGCCCTCTAGGGAGCTGGGAAACCCTCACTTCAACTGAAGTGGTTGGCGTAAGGCCGGCCCCCTTACCTGTAAAAATAAATAGATTCGACACCCTCGGTGGGATTCGAACCCGAGCTCACGGCATGGAATGCAACCACTCTACCAACTAAGCTATCGAAGTCCTTGCTTCAAAAAGATTTCTACATGTTTGATGCATTTTTGATATCCAGCAAAATATCGCTTCATTGACATTGAGGAAAACAGAAACTTTGAGCATTTGACCATCGATATATAGAACTTCCATGCATTTGATAGCCCTTTTTTCCATATAGTTTATGCCCCAGATGATGATTTATGTAGATGTAGGTACTTAAATAATTGTATTTGTATTTTTATCACATGCGGGCATGTTTAAGCGCGAACTTATACGTGTCTGCTTGTGGCAATTAATTTCATATGATTTTCAAATGTAATATACTCGTATCTTTGCAACTTAAATTATAGATAAGACTATAGATAGTATTTGTTCGAGATTGAGTGAGTGCTTACTCGAATATTCTAAGAATGCTCTGTCGAAATCTCGCATGTGCCTGTTATTAATGTTTCGAGAATAACCTTTATTCTCACCTATAAATAGAGACCGAGATGCTCCAAAGTTTTTAAGCCAGTTCTCTGTGTGCGAACCGAATGTGACCCGTATCTGAAATAAATTGTGCAAAATAAATAACCGCAATTCTTATTAAATTGAACCCGGTGAAATCATAGCACTATGAATGTATCGTGTTCCACAATGTCATCGAGCTAAGTAGGAGTAATTTATTGTTGACTTAGGCCCTGAGGAGCGTTGCTTGCAGACGACTCTTACTAAGCGACGCTCGTTACTCAAGCGAAATGATCCTCTCATTAAAAATTTAACCGAGGGAGGTTTCATAAATAACCATTTAGTCTGAGAAGCACACGGGCTGGTTGATGGCGCCCTAATAACTCAACTGAAACAAAAAATATACATCTCATTAATTTCACAATCATACATTTATGCTACGATCTAGATTAACACTAAAAAAATAGTTTTTTTTCTACGTTGTCTTTTCGGCGACAGGTTTAAATGGCACAGTGAAAAAAAGATACATGACATAACGACACATGACAGAACAACACATGACAGAGCATCACAATGACAGAACATCACTATGACAAAACATCACAAGAAAGTCGTTTTGCCATGTGATATTTTTTCTTGTGTTTGTTATGGTATGTTCTGTTTTAGGTGTGACTTTTTGTCATCTGATGATTTGTCTTGTGATGTACTTTCCTGTCATGTTTTGTCATGTGATGTTCTATCATGAGTCGTTATTTCATATGTCGTTCTGTCATGCGTCGTTCTGTCATGTGTATTGTGTAGTTTTGTCATGCGTCGTTCTGTCATGTGTCGTTCTTTCATGAAACCGTATTTTGATGATGATGATGATTATGATGATTTCCTTATCAGCGCCGTTTCGTAACTCAATGTCACTCCAAGGGCGCTTAGTATTTTACTGGGCGAAGAAAAATGTCTTCATCCTCCTCTTTAGGTCCTCAATCGTCTTAGACCTCCGGATTTCTGGTGGTAGTTGATTCCAGGTCGCAGGGCCGGCCACTGCAAAAGCACGGTCTCCGAAAACAGTGGCAATTTTTCTTCTAAGTTCATTTAGCAGGGTTTCCGCTCCGTTCTCTGCTGATCTTAGTGTTTGCTCCCTTGAGCCCAGGGCTTTTGAGACAATCAGCTCTTGGATGTAGAAAGGAGCTGCATCATGGAGAGCTTTGTATGTGATAAGGCCGAGTTTAAATTTGACGCGTTGGGGAAACCTCAGCCAGTGGAGTCGCTCTAAAAGCGGAGTTATGTGACAGTGTTTGGTTTGGTTGAATATAAGCCGCGCGCCTGCATTCATTACTGACTGCAACCAGACAGATTTTCTTGACTTATAGGTTGGTATGAGACGGAACACCCATACTGTAAGAACTGGTTCACTTTGGCAATATCACCCCTGTTTCAGGGAAGGTTGAAGAAAGGTCGCTGTCCATCAACCGCATCTATTTTCTCAACACATTTATTATACATCCTTCTGGTTCTTTATCACCAGAAGAACATTTTCAATTCTTACTTTCTAAATCCAAGTATTCATGCTTTCCAGGGACCTCTCAAGGCACCAGTGACCTGCGCTACACTCCAGCCAGCGCCAGAGACTATGGAACCCTCTCCTGTTCAGGGACCAACAGTATAGGCAAACAGCTGGAGCCTTGCCTTTACCAGCTTGTTCCAGCAGGTAAGATATCAAAAACCAGTTATTCTCTCTAGCGGTGAAAGATTCACCAACACACCAATTTTCTTTTGGATATCCTCTTTTCCCATATCTGTTGAGGCGTTGTTTTTGTTCCATTATTTTTTTCAAATCTTCTCCAACCTTGTATTTTCTTTACCTTTTTTTGTTTATTAATTTGTTTAGAGGAATGCCATTCACCAACCTATTCTGCTTGGCCTGGAGTCTCATTACCACGGTAATTCTTACCTACCGAGTATCGGTAATATTTATGTGAAGACCTGTCAATCCAAGATGGCCGCAAGTGAGCACCTGATTGGTCTCCATAGAAATATTACCGATATTCGGTAGGTAAGAATTACCATGGTGCATTAATATCTGCAATTAACAATTCGTCATTGTATATTTTAATGAATTATTAATTAATAACTACCCAATAACATCTGTTGAGCCAGGGTCAAAGTTATGGTCAATGGACCCAGGCGGAGATCGAACCAGCGTTATTGTATTCCAAATACGCTAGAAAGATCAGACACTTGACTCCCTCGGCCATAACACCGATATATAGACCTTGTGTTACCCATATTTTTTCTTCTACTTCTTCCTCAGCCTTTCTCAGTCCGTTTCTGGACGTAGGCCTCCTCCAATCCTCTCCATTTCCTATCTCCATTGTCTATCGGCTGCTGTGTTCAGCCATCCTCCCAACTCAGCCTAATTTTATCCATATTTAATTAATCGTCATCTTTTACACATCCTCGTTTGTCTTATATTTTACCTACTCATATTACAAATGAAGAGTTATAACACAAATTAATAATACACATAAAAAATAGCCTACATAATCAAAAGGTATATCTAAGTTAGTCTATAATTTATAATAATCTATAATCTAAGTTGCAAAGATTAATCACATTTAAGATTTATATTAAATGCATTCCCACAAGCAGACACACGTATAAGTTCACGCTTACACATGCCGCATGTGAACCTATAATATAAAACTCAATCTCAAATGAACATATGCCCTGCAACTCTTGCCGAACTTCCCTGAAACAGGGGTGGCATTGGCAAAGTGAAACTTTTTTTTTGCAGTATACGTGTTCAGTCTCATCTCAATTTAAATCCAAGTTGCAAACATATGTATCATTTGAGATTCATATTAAATGCATTCCCACAAGCAGACACGCATATGCCGCACGTGGGCCTACAATATAAAAACCCAATCTCAAATGAACATAAGCCCTGCAACTCTTGCTGAACTTCCCTGAAACAGGGGTGACATTGTCAAAGTGAACCTTTTTTCTTTACAGTATGGGTGGTCAGCCTCATACCTACCTATAAGTAAATTAATAATTGGAATAAAGAAAGGAATTATAAACAAAAATCGTAATAAAAAAAAAAAAAAACAGAATTATTTGGTATGCCATTATATGGTATCCATCCTTTTGTAATATCATATTTTTTAATTTATAATTTTTTTTGAATGAATTCAAAACAAAACACTGTTTATTTTCACAATAAAATTTATTTAAAAAATATTAAAATCTTTAAAACAAATTACAAACGTTTTCGACCTAGTAGGTCATCTTCAATATAACAATACAAAATATAATATTTTTTATTTCAATCATCTCTCTGAAATCGTTTTCATTTGGTAGAGAGTTTGTTAAAATCACGTACAAATTCGGTAAAAAGCTGTATTCTATCGCCACGTCCGTTTCCAGGTTAAAAATTAAAACGCATTGTCGAAAAATGATTTCCATAAATTGTGGAAATGATCGGTTATACGGCGTGCAACGGGCATGCATGTCGGCATATGCATTATGTATGCGCCGGCCAAATTGAATACAGGAAGAGTGCGCTGAATTATTTTTAAATTAACCTTTATTCGGTTCATTATTTCGAGTCGAGCTACATCAGGCATTCCCAAAGTGTTTCACGTCGTAGACCTACGATCTATTGTTATGTTTGTAACTTGGGGTTCTTTTAATTAAATTGCGGTTGAATTTATTAACCAAGATTTCTTTTCCACAGCATGCTGTTCACTCTTCGCTCTCTGCGTATATGTCTTCGCGTCACAATGGTCAGAGAGACTCTGTCTGTCCCACATAATCTTCTCTCGTATGTGCTGAGAGACGATTCTTGCATGTTGGAGAACATGGTAGATACTTCCTAGTAGATAGTACTAGAGAATTGTTCCACAATATACCATAGACGTCACACACACCGACCAGCGTGCCTAGGCTCACGTACAACGAATGCATAGGTCGTAACATTATAATATAGGTAATCTATCTCATAATATAGTTGCAAAGATGTATTTACGTTTGAAATTATTGTTACGAAATTAGGGTTCAAAAGTCTTTCAAATTAAAATACACAGGTCTTCTTATACAGTTGTTTATTTTACACTTTTAAATAATTTATTTTCACAAAGCTTTCTCGACTATTCCACTTGGTTTCTGTTCACTGATCAAGTTAGTTCTATGTGTTTGTAAATTTCGTATGATACTGCTCGCCCTGCAAGCCACTGGCACCCTTCTTATACTCTTTAAAACAGTACAATCTAGACCTATATTTGCTAGACAGTTCCAGAAAGGCATAGTAATTATTTTTTCTCGATGCTGCACGTATTTTATTCAATGATTCCTACCCACACAATACAATACAGAATTCCTATAACTAATACCTACTTATTTTAAATATTTATCATTTAAATATTTCATATTTACATAACATTATTAAATGCATGCCCACAAACAAACACGTGGAAAATATAAATGGTATATTTTTTTTTTTATTTTATATTGCCAATATTTGAACCCGTGACCTTCAACTTATGAGTCTAAAGCGATAACCACTAGACTACGGACCGGTTTTATTTCTAATTTTGAATATTTCAGCTGCCTATAGACAGGAATTGAGAGGTTTTGAGCAGGCCTACGTCTAGGAGTGGACTGAGATAGGCTGAAGAAGTAGAAGAAGAAGTATATGACATATATCATTTATCACAGGGCCCTTGAGGTGTCTTAAATCTATAATCTAAGTTTCAAAGATATATTAACATCCAAATCTCATATCAAATGCATGCCCACAAACAGACACGTTTCAAATGCTGAATGTGTACCTACAAATTAAAATTCAAACCTCAAATGAACATAAGCCCTGCAACTTTTGCCAACCTTTCCTAAAACAGGTTTGACATTAGCAAAGTGAACCATTTTTACAGTATGGGTGGTCAGCCCCTTACCAACATATAAGTCAAAAAAAATGTGTGATTCACACAAAAACAGCGCCCACGAAATAAATCATCCTACGAGTAATATTAGTTTTATCATAAAATTTATTCATAATTTCGTTTTCGTAAATCCCTAGCATATCAAATTTGTCCCCTGGAGGTTCATTAGGCCACTTTGGGAACCACTGCGCTACATTTTAAACGAAATATTCATGCACACGTGAGCAAACCCGATATTAAAATCTGCACAGGCTTCCCAACATTATGAACTCGTAGATTTTAATATGAGTCCGACTGCAGCGACAGACACGCTTTTTGCTTCTGGAAATTTCTGCGACTATTTTACTTGTCGAAATTTCCATCGCTGCTATTCAGAGTCAGCTGTGTATTTTTTTTTTTTTAAGAAAGCCTATGCGGGAGACTCCCTCGATTCGAGAGACTCTAAGGGTCTATGAGACTTGTTATAGTGCCGCAGAGGTGTTGGTGATGTGGCAGTTGTCCATGTCCGGTTGCAGGGCCGTTAGCTGCGCAGTGCTGTGGTGTGTGTGGCACTGCTTTGTTTTGAGACACTGAGAGGAAATGGCGATTGATATTGGATTTGAAAAGGGCAAGGTTAAATTGGGATTGGAATTATGGTTAAATTGGGGTTATTGGGATTATTACAAGGTTAATTTGGGATTATTTAACTTATCCCACACTTCAAACAATTTTTGAGTGCATCGATACCTTGAAGGTAAAACTAAATAAATGATATATTTAGCTACATAACAGGGTTTCTCAATAAAATACACCTTTTCCCCATTTTCTACAACAGGAATCACATAACATATATGAAAATCCTCTTGTTTAGAAGTTTTTCACGAACATTTACTTATAAATAGTTCACCTACTATGAGAAATTACATGAAATAAAATATTTATTTCTTGACTAATCGCTGTCTTAGTTCTTGTTTGCCGTACACGCCATTGAGAAAATTCTACATGAGCAATGTTTGCATGTGTACTGGTCTAATGTGTCTTATGAAAACAATATATGTTTTTTTTAATATTTAAAAGAACTCTCACATTATCGAGTTTTACGGTTTTTTTTAGCTCAGATTGTGTAGAATTTGATTCTTAAGACAATTGCATGAAAAAGTCATATTTGACAAGATTGGCGTTTACGGCAAACAAGAACTGGGGGAGCGTAATACGTTGCTATGAGGCTGGCGCCCCGTGCAGTAAAAACTCACTTTTGTATCTAACCACGCCGGTTTCAGAAAAAGATAGCAGGAGTTACAAGGTTTATGTTCACGTAAGGTTTGGTTTATTTTCCAAGTATACAAGCAGTAGGTATATCGAAGCGCAAATTTACACGTGTCTGCTTGTGGTCGCGCATTTAGTATGAGCCCTTTATGATTGCAATTTAGACTTTTCACTATAGTATCGCCACCTTAAAGGTAAAACTGAATAAGTGCTGATTCACTGATTTGTGAAATCGCGGATAAAACATCTTATTGGGTGTAACTTCTCACAGTAAATGAACTAATTATAAGGAAGTGCTCATGAAAAACTCCTTAACTACAGGGTTTTTGCACTTTTGTAATGTTTTCTCTTGTAAAAAATAGGAAAAAATGTGTATTTGTTTGAGAAACCCATGTTTTTCCTTATTTTTCACTTATTCAATCTTGCTTTTAAGGTATCGATGTATTATTGCTGAGAGAGAAGCAAAATTGCAAGGAACATATTATGTTCCTTGGCTAATAGGTTGGTGTGCGGCTGACCCCCCCTTGCTGTAAAAAATGGTTCACTTTGCCAATATCACCCCTGTTTCAGGGAAGGACGGCAAGAGTTGCAGGGTGAATGTACATTTGAGATTTGGTTTGTATGTTGTAAGTTCACATGCGGCATGTGCAAGCGCGAACTTGTACGAGTCTGCTTGTGAAAATGCATGTAATTTGAATCTCCAATATAACATATCTTTGCAACTTAGATTAGAATAGACACGTTCAATAATGCTCAAAAATCAGCCCATAGCTAAAAAAAAATATAGAGTTATCGATCGGATTTGAACGTTAGACTAAAAACATTGAAGTATAGACTAAATGTAAGGAGAATATCACTCAAACACACTACTAGTTCAGCGCTTTCTCCTGATGGTGGAGTATTTGTCAAAGCGACAAGGCTTCGGTCATTTCCACTTATCATCCATTTGTCTGGATCTGATAACGCTCTCTCCAAATGCTTGGACACGTCGTTATGTCGAGAGTAATGGGCATGGAGAAAAACATTGTCAAATTATGGCTTTCTTCAAGTGCCCCATTATAAAAAAACACACACACAAAAATCATTTTGTATTGTTACAGTGGACTTGGAATATTTTTGAACATCGGAGTTCCTTGACTTATAGGTTGGTATGCGGCTGACCACCCATGCTGTAAAAAATGGTTCACTTTGCCAATATCACCCCCGTTTCAGGGAAGAACGGCAAAAGTTGCAGGGTGAATGTACATTTGAGATTTGGTTTATTTGTTGTAGGTTCACATGCGGCATGTGCAAGCGCGAACTTGTACGAGTCTGCTTGTGAAAATGCATGTAATGTGAATCTCCAATATAACATATCGCACGTTTAATAATAAAGATAAATAACTCGAAAATTGTGATAATCGAGATTTTGTAATAAAACGCAAGAACAATGCGAGAAGAATAGGTAGAATGAGACAGCCGTTCAATTTGGACGAATATGACCGAGATAAAACATCGGCCGCCTTTTTCATCCCATACAAGTTGTACTGGCTATCTGAACTGCAAACGTGATTTCCCAACATTCATGTTTTTTGAGTTATTGCTCTTTATTATTAAACGTGCGATATCTTTGCAACTTAGATTAAATTGGATAAGATTATTTAACGCATTTATAAAAAATAAAAATAAAGGGTGTTTGTTTGAATATCCTTGATTTTTTCATGGTACACATACCATATAAGCACAAATAATTCATATATACCTACCTGCATTATTCTATTAACATAAAACCAATATAGATATATTGAATAAATAGTAGATAAAGTAGACAAAACATTGACAACTCATAAAGTACAATTTAACGAACCGTGTGTCAACAACAGTATTGATTCACGTTCGTAATACATAAAACACGCAAATTGAAACTTTGTGTTTTTATGCTCGCTTATCGATACCACACTAATAAAAAACAAAAACAAATTTATCCTTTGAAGTATTATTTGCGTAATTTAAAAATGAACAAAAAAAAATCATTTTCAATGAGGTCGGAACATTTTACAAATTGGAGCTTTTTCATCGGTGAATTTCCTTGACTTATAGGTTGGTAATTTGGTATGCGGCTGACTACCCATACTATAGAAAATGGTTCACCAATGTCACCCCTGTTTCAGGGAAGGACGGCAAGAATTGTAGGCTGTTTGTCCATTTGAGTATGGGTTTCTATGCTGTAGGTTCACATGCGGCATGTGCAAGCGCTTGCATTCCATGTGGAGAACTCGGGTTCCAATTCCACCGAGGGTGTTCAACTTAACGTTGTTTTGTTTATTTAAAACCCAAAATACAATTCTGCCAAGGTTTACTCAGCTTTCCCCATTTCGAATGAAGTGGGGGTCGCGAGGCCGGCCCCCTTACCTCTAAAAATAAAAAGGTACACTTGCCACATGCAGCTCCGTCAGGAAGAGCATGTTAACATATATGTGTAGCTTAGTTCTTTCTTATCTAAAGAAAACCTCAATACAGTATTTTGTATGTCTACACTGTTTTTGTTGCTTTTTTCTGTATTCACATTTGTTAACCTTAATTTTTCTCCATCTTTCACAAAAGAAAACCTGCTTTTTCGTAAAAACGGAAATAACTTACTTAATAATAAAACGAATGGCGTGTGGTCGCCCTCTTAACTGAGAAAATAAATATACGTACACGATTATACCATTGTTTTGGCGGTTACCAATCGAGAAACTGATTCCTAAAATGTGCAGCCATTTTCACTGACCGAACTGTAGTTATTTTAGCAAATACAGCTGAAACCCCTCCTACAGGGTGGAACTGTTAACAAGGACAAAACTCTTAAGCCAACAATCTTGTGAAAATGAACCATAAAAGAATCGTTGCACCGAGATTCTAACAGGGTTATACACAACACGTTTGAACCGTAGCTGATCCAGGGATCATCGTTTTTTTTCTAAGAAAAAATCTCGCTAGGTGGCGATTGAGCCTTGGATTTGCTGTGTATGAATAGCACAGTTAGCTCCTACCTACGGACTAAATGTTTTTAAATAAGTCCATTTTAAAAAATCATCTATTTCTCAACACGGCCGCGTGACGTCACAATTTTGTATTGAATCATTCCATAAGGAATATATTTGTAAAATTGATGTACACTTCGAAGTATACATCATATTGTTAACAACCCTCAGGAAATTACATTTTTGCAAAAAAAAAATGCATTTCGATAATCCACTCGAGCAATTGTCCGCATAAATGTTCCTCTCTAGAGCGCTCGCCGGAGCAAGACAGCACACACCGACCGAAAATGCACCGAAATATTCAAACCCATAATTGATTTTGGCAACCAGTCTGTCAGTGCATTGGCGACTTTAAAATGTTGCCAAATCCTCACAAAAAAGTCTGTACGACTACATGTCCATTCCGACCATTTAAATCTATCGGGATTACGGTACTGAAGTACTTGATATCAATTTTCATATTTTAATTTTTCCAGCGAATGTATCAATTGGAGTATGAATAAATTAAAAGACCTTTTTTATTGCAATTTTACAGGGAAAAATGGGAAGTCTGCACAAAATTTGAAAGCGTATATTTTGCATGACGATATATTTTAAACAATTTCAATAGTTAACAATTCGGATATGATATCATGAGGTATGGGGTTCCAATTCCTGGGGTTCCAAGCACAAAAATATTATTGTGACGCAAGAAGACTCTATCTGTTAGCAACTAGACCTACTTCAACACAAATCTTTGTTAGTTAGAAAGAGCTCAATGATACTCCGAGTTTCGACACTTCGTGAACAGGCAAAACGTACGATATTACGTTTGTATTGTTGGCATTAGTGACGCCTTGTCTGTGCGGAAATCCTGCGCATCCTTTCAATTATTATTCTCAGAAAATTTGTGCATTTTGAAAGAAAAATGGCATTCTTATAAAATACAACGGCCTGTGTAATTATTTAGTGTCGAAACAAAAGATTGAGAGAGCAAGAAAAAATGAGATTTCACATGATTATTAAGTATGTTAACTACGTTACCATGTTGAAAGCACCGGTTCCCATCAGATCACCGAAGTTAAGCAACATTGGGCGCGGATGCTACTTGGATGGGTGACCGCGCATTTCTTGGACCGGTCCGTAGTCCTGTGGCAGCACTTCGGACTCGTAAATGAGTTGTGGGTTCGAATCCTGGCGGAGCACAAAAATATACCATTTATATTTCCAAATGTGCTCTTCGCTGGGTTGAAAAATGCATAAACCTTTACCAAAGACCGGTCACTGAAAGGTCCATCCAACCTTACAACAACTGGGTCTTGCTTGAGAATTGACGCTTTCTACAGCGACGAGCAAGCTCGCAGAGGGCTCTTGAGGTGTGATACACACAAAAACAGCGCTCACCAAATAAATCATCCTAATATTATGCCATGGTGTTGTCACAGCTCTGTGGGGACAGGTCCGGTCGACAGGTGAACCACATAGTATGTATCATGCCGTAATCTAGTTCAATATGAAATCTTAATGATTTGGTCAGAGCAAGTTTTCTTGTTATAATACATGAATATTCTGTACATCTCCTTACAAATATTGAACGTTGGTATACTAAGCGCCCGGTGGTTATGCAACTGTCTGCGCACATAGGCGTACCGCTGTTTGTTTCATTAATATACTCATAATATAATGCTCTCTAAACTAGCTTACGGCATAGAAGCATAGTATGAGACACATCTGTCACACAAAACACATATATATCAAACACAGCAGAGTGATTTCTGGGACCTGGGGATTTCTGGGACGGGAGGACTCTCTACACTATGTGAGTGTGGAGCTCAGCAAACTATGGAGCACCTGCGGTCTTGTCCCTCCTGTCCGACAAGCTGCTCCATGGATGATCTCTTTGCGGGAAACCAAAGAGCTGTAGACATTGCCCGTTACTGGGCCAATACGGTGTGAAACTGACACGAAGAAGAAGACAGCAGAGTGTAGATATACAATCTTAATTAAAAGCCTATTTCGTTTTTAAGGTAAGAGAGCCAGCCTAAGGCTTCCCAGCTCGCGAGGGGGCTGGTACTCCTTTCTTGTGAAATCTGAGTTAACCTTGCTGGTATTTTATGTAGGGTTTGAAATAAACACCGAATGGAAAATCATTTCTGAAACCCTCGGTGGGATTCGAACCCGAGTACACGGCATAGAATGCAAGCACTCTACCAACTGAGCTATCGACCGGACTATAATGGTTTGAGCGTTTGGAAAGAATGGATGATAAACGCTTGACCAAGTACCTAAAGAGGGAATGTTACAGGCAAGAGGAGAGACAAAAGACCGAGAAAGGAATGGTTTTATTAAATTAGTGAAATCGTGAAGGTATGGGATATACAAGAAGGAAATGTTCGAAAAAAAAGATGGATACTAATAAACTGAATGAAAAAAAATCCGGATCGGAATAAGTGGAGGAGACTGTGCAGAAGTTCTGGCCACCTCTATTAAAACGACGACTGCGTTGCAATTACATTTTCTTTCTTTATGTCAAAATTGACAAACTTAGCGACCAATAATTTAAAAGCATGCGCACAACGTCCGCGCATACATGATGCTTAGTAATATCAACATTGCAGAGAAAATTTCCAGCATCTCTCACGCGTCTTAATTTTTAATGAAGTCACACTGAAAGCATCTTTGTTCTCTTTCTAACTATGAATGATTTGTATCGAGGTAGGTTGAGACGGGTATAGCATTGTATTATACGTCAACGGTTTGTTTCGTGTGTGTGTGTATGTGGTAGAGGCGCTGCATATTGAGCGGCCTGACAATCAGACACGTTATATAGTATACAATACTAGTCAGTATGTACGAGTACATACGGACTAGTATTCAATATTTCATCAATTCTACGTACAGCGGGCCCTCCATACAATAATCACACACCTGACAACTAACTGTTCGATCGGAAAATCACTCAGATTACATATTATGTACCTACAGTACACCTATAATCTAAGTTTCAAAGACATAATGAATACATTTAAGGTAGATATTACATGTATTCCAATAAGCAGACACGTATAAGTTCGCGCTTACAAATATTTAAGATTCAGAGAAGTAAAAGTTTTAGGCTTACACGGCCGGCTGATGATGCTGGAGTGATGTTTTCCGGGATATGTTGCCGTGGTCTGTGGGAGCTGGAGCTTCCGGACGTTTCGCCCATTTCTACGATGGGCTTCTTGATGATCTTAAAGAAAACTGTGATGAATCACAGTTCTCATCAAGATCATCATCATCATCATACTTCACGCTGAAGAAGCCCATCGTAGAAATGGGCGAGTTAGTTATGTTAGCATCTATTGTGCAACGAAGATTTTAGAGATATCAAGCAAATACAGCAGGATTTTCAATAAATTATCTTTAAACGCATATCTATTGTATTTCCGTTTATTTTTTTAAGTTGAGACCAGCTAGTGTAAAAAGTTGTGTTAACTCACCTCGATTACGTAAATTGAAAAAAATGTATTGTAACTAAATCACTCTCTTAGGCTTATTACTATTTAAGTTTAGTAATATTTAGTTAACTATTCAAAATAGTTTTATTCAAAATACTCTAGTTCGAGCTAACTAAAACCAAGAATTACCGAAGTGACAAGCCCCGCCCCAAATCTTTGAAATAATTACAATGCCATTCAAAAGCTTTAAAACAAACAACTGGTTATAAAAATCAAATGCCTACCCTTCATTAAGCTGGAAAACGACACAATAAATGTTCAGTTTGCAACAATTTTGATGTATCCTTACATTAACAAAAGAACAGCTGCCGTCAGTGAAGACGACGCCATCTTGAAAATCGTTTGTTAAGCAACTCACTATTTACTGGCGAAATTTGGTGAGAAAAATATTATGATAATTTAACTAAAATTGCATTTTAGTCAACTTTACTATACTTGAAAATACCGGGCATAAGAGTGCCGTCTTCTAATCTAATCTAATCTAAGTTGCAAAATATAAGTAACATTAGAGATTCACATTACATGCATTTTCACAAAACAGACATGTTTAAGTTCGCGCTTAAACATGCCGCATGTAATCCTACAATATAAAAACCCGAATCTCAAAAGGACATACACCCTGCAACTCCTGCCGACCTTCCCTGAAACAAGGGTGACATTGGCAAAGTGAAACATTTTCTACAGCATGGGTGGTCAGCCGCATAATTCCATTAGTTATAATCTACGCTATCGAAGCTACGCTATCTATCGAAGTGGCATTTACCTACGAAATGTCTAATACTCGGAGTACAGGTTATTTTTATAATATTTTTGCCTCTATGGAGTGCACGCGCCTGCTTCACGACTACTAAACGATAACTTTATTTGCACAAGGTCCATGGAGGCCAATAAATACTAGAAAGGGTAAAAAAGGTATTTACCTTTGAAATACGAGCAGAATTTCTCTGTAGGTCATTTTTTAACATGCCTATATAATACTTTATTCATTTATATTTTTTTTATCTGCAGATATGATATGTACGATTTGTAAATCGTCCCCCCAATGCTTGTTCGACTTATATGTTGTTATTCACATATAGTACATGTATAACTGTTTGTTTGTTTAATAAAAAATAAAAAAAATTGTCATTGGATTTAAAGATGATGATTGGATAAAGATGGTCTTAAGAATCACATTTTACACAATCTGAGCTAAGAATAAAACGTAAAACACGCTAGTGTGAGAGTAGTTTTAAATATTTTTAAATCAATTTCCAGTTTTCATACACATTGGCCCAGTATACATACGAACATTGCTCATGTGATATTACCTCTGATGGGCATAAACACTAAGGGGGCAAAATGTCGTCAAATTTATCATCAAAAAATCAATCTCGGACCGGTCCGTAGTCCGTTGTGGCAACACTTCGGACTCGTAAATATTTGGAGGGTTGTGGATTCGGATCCCGGCGGAGCACACAAAAATACCATTAATATTTCGAATGTGCTCTTCGCTGGGTTGAAGAATTTATAAGCCTTTACCAATGACCGGTCACCAAGGGTCCATCCAGCCTTACAGCAACTGGGTCTAGCATGAGTATTGGCGCTTTGTAGCGACGACCAAGCTCGTACACCTCTGCGGCACTACAACAAGTGTCATAGACCCCTAGAGTCTTCAGAATCTAGGGAGTCTCCCGCACAGGATTTTCTTAAAAAAAAAAAAAAAAAAATCAAAATTCATATCATCTTAAGGTTTAGTTCAAGGCTTAGTTTTAGTTCTAGTTAGTTTAATTTTAGTTTAGTTTAGTTTTAGTTTAGTTTTAGTTTAGTTTTAGTTTAGTTTTAGTAAGAACTTAAGGTTTAGTTTTTAAAGTATTTGTTTACAGTTGAAAAAATGTTCCTTCAGAACAGTCCTAACAATAATATTTTCAATTATGAAGGTTGGTATGATGTTGTTCATTCAAACCTACCTAAAAAATTATTATCTTTGCCATACACATAAAAAATAAAACAAACTGAGATTCTTTGAAAGAAAGTATTCTGACATGTTATTTTCTTTTTCTTTCACCAGCTAAGCCATCTGCTCTCCGCAACTGCACCCTGAGAGGAGCCACCAACTCTTCAGATGCTCTGGAAGTCCGGTGCGTCGCTGGACATGACGGTGGTCTTCCACAGACCTTTGTCCTGGAGGCGGTGGACGCTAGGACCAAGAGACGAAGACTCAACCTCACGGCACCACATTCTGGTAAGAAAATTGTCTCAATATATTCAATCTCTCGTTCTCCATTAGCTTATCATCCAAATTTATCGTGTCTTCTGCAGCCGTTTTCCAACTAATGATCAGCATCATAATATTGACAGCCCTGGGAAGGTGTTGGCTAAATCCAGGATTCTCCTCCACTCTCGCCTGTCCATCACCTTTGCTCTCCAGCTATGCAAATCTGCTTTGGCTTCATCTGCGTTAACACTGTCCAGTGTCCATCTATCGCATTTTTTACTTTCCTGATGCGCTATTCTGCTAAATTCCTTACACTTCGGATATAAATCCAAATCGGTGATTGCTAGCGCTTGCGAAGAACTCCATTAATAAATAAAAAATCACAGGACACCTTAGTTTTGGACACGAATCGCTATCTCGTCGCCTTGAGATCGAAAGGAATTTAGCAGAATAGCGCTTCTGGTCTCCTTGGGCTTATAGTGCTGAGAGTTTTAGGCACTCAAGAAGGTTTGCATGGTCCATTCTAATTATGTGACCAGCCCACTGGAGGCGCTTCATTCAAGAACCCCTCTTAACAAAATATTTTATGGGGGTTTTGAAAACCTTAACATTTTGAAAATCAATGAAATTACCTTTTTGTATAAAAAACACAATTGCGTTTACATCACCTAACATTCATTGACCTTTTTAAAATATCAAAAATAGTTAGTTTTTACTAAAGTTATTTCAATTGTAGAAAATGTTTTTAAAAAAATAAGCTGGTTTTTAGCTTAGGGGCTGTCCATATATTACGTCATTCGCATTAAGGGGGGGGGGGGGGGAGTCTGGTCTGCGGACGATGGCAAATGATGTACGAGTATCAAAAGTGACGTCGTTCGGGTCGAAAATCGGCCAAAATCTATGACGTAATTTATGGACGACCCCTTATCAAAAAGTATTATAAAAAAGCCTGTCCAAAGCATAGAGTCGTTGAACACTTTTCTCTCACATACATAATATTATGTTTCACCAAAAAATGTACGTAAGCTCAAACTCTCACAGAAGGTGTAATTGATTTTTCATACATTTTTATATAAACTCTTTAGTTGAGTTAAAACATAGGTTGTATACTTGTAGTATAGGACGTTATTAGTGAGTACATGCATCTGAATTTATGGGCTAGAGTGAGTTTTACTGTTTCCACCATGCCGGGGACAATGGAACAACGAAAAATACATACATCTGTACGTCTGGCTAACCGAATCAAATAAAGCGAACACAGGTGGGTCTATGTATAAACATTTTGTATATAAACACAGTAGTATGTTGGTATTGTAATATGCTAGTCAGGTAGGTTAGTATGGTTTAAATTGAGAGCGTTTTCACACAAGAAGCAACAAATAAAGCAACTGAAACGCAACAATTTATTTTACCGTGTTAAATTAATCAAAAACAACAATAAATAGGTGGCAATAATTGCTAACTGGCTTGGAATCACAAAGGGAGTTATAAAGAAAAGCGTGGAAGAGGAGGACCGAGAAAAATACATTTTGTCGGATAAGCGCGATTGAAAATGGCTAGAATTTGTAACGTGAGAAAAAAAGGAGCATGCATGAAGATAGTCATGAATTTTGAGAAGATTAGGAAAGTGTGCAAAGATAGAACAAATTGGACACACATACATTGCTTCCGCATTTTCTGTATGCCTTTTGCATTGCCTGCTTCCTGTTGTGGAATGTCTTACTACCTGAGCTGAGGGTTGTGGAGAGTGCAAATTTGCAAAATAAAAAAATAATATTGTTATTGTAAACCCATCCTTTAAGAAAATTTCATTTTTTATCATTTTGTTAAATTTAAATTGAATTTATATATTAGGTCTTGGAAAAAGTTTCTTCGCATTTTATATGAAAATTCAGGTTTTTTTTTTTTTCAAAGTCAATTTAAATTTAATTACAGTACCTTTGTGCCATTTTGTTTGTAAACTATCTGCCATCTTGTAAGTAGAGACATGATCCCGTTGCTGTAGAAATTTTGGGACTTCTGATCAAAAAAACGCAACAATTTCAAATGAGTTATTTTAAAGGAATGGGAGAAAATATTCATTCTGCAATGCAGTTGCCTTGTGAGTGTTTCCGCTTTAGAGCGACAACAGCAAACCAAAGCAAGAGCCTGTTCTAATTTTTAAAAGCTCTCTCTTGAAACTTTTCGATTCCGCTGTTCCCAAAAAATTCACAGCTCCCGGAACAGAGGCGTACCTCTACCTAGCATGGAGAGAAATCTGAGAAACTTTTTCGTGTTTATTTTCGCTAATTCCTCCGTTAGAATTATTCTTTCCCGTTATCTTTAATTAAAGTTTCGCTGCGACTTTACCAGGATATTTTTCAGGGATGCTATAAATATCCGTGACCGAAACTATCGGATATCCGAAATAAATAAAAATATCCGTAACCGAAACTATGAGATATCCGAAATACAAAAAATTCGTTACCGAAATCGAAACAAAGGGATATCCGAAATAATATGATTCGCGTATCCATAACCGAAACCGTTATAAAAGGTTTGGGATCTTATCTAATCTAATATAATCTAAGTTGCAAAGATATGTTACATTGGAGATTCACATTACATGCATTTTCACAACCAGACACGTACAAGTTCGCGCTTGCATATGCCGCATGTGAACCTACAACACAAAAACCAAATCTCAAATGGGCATACACCCTGCAACTCTTGCCGTCCTTCCCTCAAACAGGGGTGACATTGGCAAACTGAACCATTTTTTGCAGTATGGGTGGTCAGCCATATACCAACCTATAAGTCAAGGAATAATCATAATTCCTTCAAATTATAAAATCCGTAACCAAAACTAGGGGATATCCTATTTAATTCAGTATCCGTATCCGAAACCAAAATTATATATATCCATTTCCGTATCCGAAACTAGCCGATATCCGAAACAATTCAATGTCCATATCCGTACCCGATACCGAAATAATAGTATTTCCGTACCCGTATCCGAAACTAGCGGGTATCCGAAATAATTCCATATCCTATTATTTCTTTATTTGTATCCGAAATTTCATATCCATAGCATCCCTAACATTTCCGCAATTTTAAAATATCAACTCTAAAGCAAAAGTCTCGCTAAATTTCATTGTTTTAACGTAGCATTCAAAAGGTTGTTATTTTATGCGGCGAGAATTAATTAAGTATTATGGAAAATAGTCCCACAACAAAATATTCTTAATTAAAGTCCGTAGTTTCAGATTCACATTTAATGTATGTTCACATTAACGTGTAAGTTCACGCTTACACATGCTTTATAATAATATGTGTTTGCTCAAAAGGGCTTTACGTTCATATCTAATCTAATCTTATCTAATCTAAGCTGCAAAGATATATATCATTCAAGATTCACATCAAATGCATTCCCACAAGCATATATGTATAATTTCGCGCTAACACATGCCGCATGTGGACCTACAATATAAAAACCCAATCTCAAATGAACATAAGCCTTGCAACTCTTGCCGTCCTTCCTTGAAACAGGGGTGACATTGGCAAAGTGAACCATTTTTTACAGTATGGGTGGTCAGCCGCAAAACAACTTATAAGTCAAGGAACATACATGACAAATTACATTTTTTTTTTTAAATCAACAAATAACAATATATACTCGTACATGGACATGTAAGATTTGGAATTTAATTTGTGAGTTCAGCATTAATAAACGCGAACATGCACGATTCTACTAGTGGGCATGCATTTAATGCAAATCTTAAATGTACTATATCCTTGCTGATTGTATTATAGAGATCCTTGACTGATATATTGCTATGATCCTTGACTTATAGGTTGGTATGAGGCTGACCACCCATACTGTAAAAAATGGTTCACTTTGCCAATGTCACCCCTGTTTCAGGGAAGGTCGGCAAAAGTTGTGGGGCTTATGTTCATTTGAGGTTTGGATTTTATTTGTAAGTACACATTCAGCATTTGTAAGCGCGAACTACACTTGTTGGTTTGTGGGCATACATCTGAGAGCTTTAAATGAATATATCTTTGCAACTTAGATTATAGATTATAGATAGATTATAGATCCCTTAACTTATAAGTTGGTATGAGCCTGAACAACCGTACTGTAATAGTGTTTTTTTTTGCCAATGTCACCCCTGTTTCTGGTAAGTTCGACAAGAGTTGTACGGCTTATGTTCATTTCAGATAGGGTTTTTTTTGTTGTAGGCTCACTTGCGGCATGTGTAAACGCTAATTTACAAGTGTGTGCTTATGGGAATGCATATTATATGAATCTTAAGTGTCCTTGCGCCTTAATCGCCCTTGGAGTGACATTGAGTTACGAAACGGCGCTGATAAAGAAATCATCATCATCATCATCATCATTAATATTTCTTTGGAGTTTAAATAATATACATAAAGAAAAATATACTTGTAGCTGACGCTCTACAGGCGCGGGTGGACTGGATCCGGCATCGCTTCACAGTTCCTCTGTCAGCTGGTTGTAAGGCAGCCGCCTTTCCAAGAATTCCAAAATCTCGATGTCAGGGGGCAAAGCGGCGGGTCGTTGTCGTATCGAAGATCTAAAGAGATGGTCCGGAAGAGTAGCAGGTCGAAGTTCTGAAGAAAGCGGTGAGTAGTAGTAAGAAGTCGGAATCGGAGAACAAGTAATTTATTCAAAGTACACACATATATTTATATTCCATGAAACAATGGGTTTTACAAAACAAAAGATAAAGGGAATTCACAAAAATGGGGAGGGGAACGAAAACTAGGGATGGGGCGTGGGAGTGTCAGCACAAACGAGACAAATTATACTTTTTATCAATTAATGGCTACATTAAGAGCTTCCCCGGTATTTGTGATAGTGGACCCTGAAGTTGAAGTGTTTCTTTATTAAGGGTCCACATTTCACATTACATATACCGAGGTCGCCGCAATTATCGCATTTTAAGTGGTTGCCCTAAGAAGGGCCTTCATTTTTTTAATACGAAAAATCTGAAGCTCGCTGCGTCCGCAACAATACTGATCCTTAATGTAAGAGAAAAAAGTAGGATTTTATTTCTTTAAATAACGAAATACTGCGTAGATTTCATATGACACAAAAAAATCAAATCGCGCCTTTTTTAATAATCCCGACAAAAAATATATATTTCCCGGTTTTTTTCCCGTCGATGAATTTTCTCTTGACAGTTCTGCAGACAAAAAAATAATATAGAGAACGTGCTTTTTTCACTTGTCATTCACAAAAATCAAAAAAAGTACCTGTCCTCCGAGTGTAAAACATTGCGTAAAAACTCAAGCATCAAAAAATGTCTGCATACTGAAACGCTCACTAGAGGCGATGTTTCAACTTGCATACAGTTTTTCTGTTAACGCAAAATTTAAGTATTTACGAAGTGTTTTATACTTATGTAGAGTACTGAAAGTTTGGTGGTAGGAGTTTAACGAATTCATCGAACACAAAACCAGTACCCTTAAGTGTGAAATATTACGTTTAAACTTGACCAAAGCGTTTAATAAAAAATATATAGAAACTAAAGCAGCGCCTCTAGTGAACGTTTCAGTATCCATGCATTTTTTTGTTAAGCGCTGTGGATTTATAGTTGAGGTATTGGAGTAGGGGAAATCTCGTTACGTATTAATAAAGGCTCAGGCTGAAGGGAAATGGCGAAAAAAGGGTCCTTTGTTGCTGTGCTGACATCCGAATATTGAGGTGACTCCGTATACAACGAATATCTTTTAAAAATCCATGGATCCTTAGTAGATATATCCAAAAATAAATTATGAAATTTTTCAAAGTCACAAAATAAGCAATGTTTGTTTATACTCCGTAAATAATGCTAAAACATTTTTTTTTATTTTGTGTAATATTTTAAAAAATTATATTTATTTATTTTATTTAAAGAAAATGATAAGTAATAAAACAGTTAAGTTTTAAAATGAAAGCGATATGAGAAATAGATAAACTACATGTAAAATAGACAATTTAAGTAGCATTCGTAAGCTTTTTGTTGGGCTACGACTAATTGAAATTAGTCATTAGTTATAGTTAATTTAAAATCAAATCTTTTTATCATAATTTTTTGTGATAGCTCGAAGAAAATTTCGTATTTTGAATTTTACTGAAGACTTCACAAATATAAAAAAAAAGTCAGTACAATAGATTATATGTTATAATACTTTCAAAGATGAAGAAAACACAGGATTTTTTTCGTCGAAGTACATATCGCACGCTTAATAATAAAGAGCAATAACTCAAAAAATAAGAATGTTAGGAAATCACGTTTGAAGTTCAGACAACCAGTACAACTTGTATGGGATGAAAAAGGCGACCGATGTTTTATCTCGGTCATATTCGTCCAAATTGAACGACTGTCGCATTCTACCTATTCTTCTCGCATTGTTCTTGCGTTTTATTACAAAATCTCGATTTTCTCAATTTTTGAGTTATTTCTCTTTATTATTAAACGTGCGATATATTAGGTCCATCGTTATTACAGGGAGATTATACGAGTAATAAGTACAAAAAAAATACACGTAAAACAGTCGAATATCAAGGTTCCTCTAAAGCACTGTTACAACGTACCTCCATCATATATAAAATCTCTAGAACAAAAAAAAGTGATTCAGTTTTTCATTTTTCGAAGCAATCACAAACACGACGGGGGGTGAGACGGCTTAGGGATTTTCTCAGAACGCCAGCCCTCTGTTGGGGTAGTTTTATTTTTTACCTGTGTCTCTAAATCCTCGAGTTATCTGGGGGAAATATTTTAAAGGGCAGAGTACTATTAATTGTCGTCGCCGTGAAACAGTTTTATCAACTCTAACCATACAAGAAAAATTATAGACTTCTTTATTTTTGTATCTAAATAAATCTAAATCTAAGTTGCAAAGATATGTATCATTTGAGATTCACATTAAATGCATTTCCACAAGCAGACACGCATAATTTCGCGCTCACACACGCCGCATGTAGACCTACAATCACAATACAACCCAATCTCAGTATGGGTGGTCAGCCTCATACCAACCTTTAAGTCAAGGAATACAAATAATAGATTACATTTAAGTATAAAAAAAAACCTTAAAAAGAAATATAAACAAAAAAAATCAATAATTTCCCATACAAAAAATGTAATAAATGAATAAGCCAACATTACAAATCAACATTGCTAGCCGCCCACTTCTTCTTGTCCTTACATACTTCTTTCATTTCATCCAGAGTCATAACCTTTTTCATACAAGCCCTCCTTTTATTATGGCTCTGGATAGATACATGCATTGCAATATTTTTTCCATGTTATGGCCACCAATACAGTTATTTCTTTTGACATGAGATGAATATAATTTGAATGACACTTGCAAACGGACCACTTTAATGACTCTAAACAAGAGTAATTTTAACGGCACTCTTTTTGGCTCTAATGACAAAACAATAACTCGTATATATTGCATTTGCGAACAAGCAATTGGCATGAAATTGCACAGTATTTTTACTGATGCACTTCTAAATATAGTCTATGACATTCATACGTGACGTCAAGTGACTTTGAAATGCAATTATCACTGCTCTAATTATATCCTGCATCGGTAAATATCGTGATACTGCAATTTTTCTGCCAATTTAAGACATCGTATACACGGTACATAAAGTGCTGAATGGAGTGGTGCCAGAGAACTTGCAGGAGTTGATTATACCGAGGAGTCTGAGTGAGAGGGGGCTTACTCTGCGATCTGCCGACAGTGCTCTTATTTTCTGTCAGTACACAATGCAGGAAATGAAGCACAGTGTTCGGAGACCGCGCTTTCGCCGTTGCGGGACCGTCCACTTGGAACCAGCTGACTCCTGAAGTGCACGCCAAGGCAGGGATCGAGAGCTTTAAGAAGGGAATGAAGACCCATTTTTTCACCGCTGCGTCAAGCCTGAAAGCGCCCTTGCAGTGACAGTAGTCACGAAACGGCGCTCTACAAATCATCATCTTCATCATCATTGTATTATTTGCACATACTTACTCACTTTGTAGTTTGTAATACATCTCATCATACGGGAAGAAATGAGGGGCAAGGGCAGGCACGGATTAAGGGCGGTTCGAGCGGTGCGACTGAACCTTAGCCCCCGCACCCTAAGCGGCCCCCGAGATGTTAACAATATACTCTTCAAAAAAAATTCAACATCAATTTGTTCGAGGGCTCACGTTTTAAATGCATTCGCGACCACGGGGGGCCTCAAAAACATTTTAGAAATAAGTGAAGAAATGTATTCACTTTTACATTTTTCGGACCACAATAAATACACGAAGACTTAATTTTACAAACTGATTTTATTTATGTTATTGTATGTTGCAGTGGCGAAGGGTGTCATACAAGCCGGTTCCCATTGGCTTCCCTTTTAAAATGATGTAACAAAGTAGTTAAAAAATATAGGCACATAGTAAAAAAAATACATTAAAAACCAAAGAAACAGTACGTATTTTTCCCCCATTGAAACCATGCAGTCTACTTTATTATCATTTTTTCCTCATTTCAACAGGGAAACCGATGGGAATCGGCTTGTATGGCACCCTTCGCCACTGGTATGTTCACAGATTGTTTTGAAATTTTGGTAGCCTGTCGAACAGGATTTCTAAAGATAAACACAGACGCCGTAGATGGTTGTTTTGGTTCGCAATAAGCTTTTCTTTGGTAGGGGGCCTCCTTATTTTCCCTACACCAGGGACCCCAGTGGGTTTAATCCGGGCCTGAACAACGGGCTTCAGACCGAAAGAGAACATCCTGATTGATGATGATGAGTTGATGATTTCTTTATAGCGCCGTTTCGTGGTGTAGTCACTCCAAGGGCGCTGGTGCAAACGATGCCAGAAATTTGCTTGTCTTCAGTGCATTCCGGAACTTTCCATGGTCCTCTAGCTCTCTCACATGATGTGGCAGGTGGTTCCAGGGCAGAGGGCCAGCAATTGCAAATGCACGCTCTCCAAAATGAACTGAACAAAATGATTGAAGAACCTTTAGCAGTAGTTTGGCAGAAGCACAAGATCTATACCTATTTCGTGCAGCAGTATCAAAGGTGCAAATTACAATGATGAACTCCAATCATCACTGATGAACATGCAGAAGAAGAAGTTATATTCTAACCCTAAACATCTCGTTATACCACACCTAACGAGGTCTTTACGTATTGTGTTGCTGCAGTGCATTATCTTCGTCGTTTTAACCCTCCATCGCAACACCCCCCGCACACACACAGCGGCAAACAGTTTGAAACTTGTGTTATCGCTAAAGTTGTGCAACTCGAGATCTGCAGTTCGCAGAGAGCGCCGTTTCGTGAGCCTCTGGGGCAGACTGCGGCCTTGGGCGTTTCACCTTACCCTAACTAGCAAGTATAAAGCAGGGACGCACACAGCATTTTAAATGTGGATAGGCAGCAATATAGTCTAAATCTAAATCTAAATCTAAGATGCAAAGATATGTATCATTTGAAATTCATATTAAATGTATTCCCACAAGCATACACGCATAATTTCGACCTACAATATAAAAACCCACATCTCAAATGAACATAAGCCCGGCAACTCTTGCCACTCTTCATGAAACAAGGATGGCATCGGCAAAGGTTTACAGCATGGGTAGTCAGCCTCATATCAACCTAGAAGTCGAGGAACTATATTTTAGAAATTGAAACTATATTTAAAATGTCCGATCGATAGCTCAGTTAGTAGAGTGCTTCCATTCTATGCCGTGAGCTTAGGTTCGAATCCCGCCGAGGGTGTCAGAAATTATTTCCCGTTTCGGTGTTTATTTCAAACCTTATATAAATAAAAACTTGCAATGTTTACTCAGCCTTCACGAGAAATGAGTACCAGCCCCTCGGGAGCTGGGAAACCCCCCACTTCACTGAAGTGGTTGTGCGTAAGGCCGGCCGGCCCCCTTACCTATAACAATAAATAGGTTCACTCGCCATATGCGACACCTTCGGGGATAACGTAGCAAAAAGTTACACTATATGTGTATCTTAGTTGCGTTTTTTGCGTCAGACGACACATGAAACTGAGCTGTTACAAGTTCCCTACATTTCTAGAAAGAAAGAAAAAAAACTATAGAACAAGTAGGTACATGCAAACATTAAAGTGTGCGGTTCCCTCCCTATGCTACACCACTTGTTATTCCATGCACGCTCCTGTATTCTACCCGACGCATTAAAGAAAATGGATTTAAAACACACGTATCATCCTACCCCACATAATGTATTCATTGAAGTCTATTTCCCAGTTATATCATTGCGCATCAGGCGCGTGCATGTCTATAATCTATAATCTAAGTTGCAAAGATATATTCATTTAAATCTCCCAGATGCATGCCCACAAACAAACACGTGTAGTTCGCGCTTACAAAAACTGAATGTGTACTTACAAATAAAATCCATACCTCAAATGAACATAAGCCCTGCAACTTTTGCCGACCTTCCCTGACACAGGGGTTACATTGTCAAAGTGAACCATTTTTTACAGTATGGTGGCCACTTCTTTCTGTCCTTGCATACTTCTTTCATTTCATCCAGAGTCATAACCTTTTTCATACAAGCCCTCCTTTTATTATGACTCAGGATATCCCATTCATTCGCTATTTTAGAAATTTGATCCATCCATACTTTTCTCGGTCTTCCTCTTCCACGACATCCATCTATTCTAGCAACATATACTTTCTTCGTCAGTCTTTCATCACTGAAAATTGAAAAAAAGACTTTGCATCAGAAATCTTATTCCCATTCTTGTCTCACATTTCAGATCTGGCAGTGTTCCGGGTAGAGCTGTCGGAGCTGTGGCCGTCGGACATGTCTGTGGAGGAGGTGGGGGCGGGGGCGGGGGGCGGGGCTGCCACCCTCAACATCGTCCTCTACTCCAGGAACCAGAAGGGAGTCTCGGACGCCGTTGTCCTGGAGAACATCGCCTTCAACGACGCCGAGAGGAGGACGGGTGAGCGAGAAAGAATGATACACACTGGTTTTTTCTTGTGTAATGTTTGCTGTAGGGATGCACTAACCTGACGGATACTGACTCATACACGGATATTCCATCTCTTTTGACTTCCAACTTATTTAAATGGTCCAAAAGAAACCGAGAGAAACTTTGTAAAAGACTACATTTCGAGTGTTGTTCCCGGTCATTGAAGTATTATGGAAGATGGAAAACGACTTCAGAGACGCGGAGAGAAAGACTGGTGAGTGCGAAGAAATTATGCACACTTGTTTTTTCTTGTGTAATGTTTGCCATAGAGATGCAATAAACTAACGGATACTGGCCGTACATAATCTCTTTTGATCATTTGACTTTCAAACTATTTTCCAACGATACCTGTTTGTTAGATTTAAGTTGGAATTACGGTCGTTTGACGTATTAACAATGAAAATAACTACACAGTTTAAAAAAAATACTCGGATATTAGACGTGCCATTATGATAAGAAAACTAACATTGTTTTCGAAGTTTTGACTAATGTTCATCCTCAGTCGTCGTGTAGAGAGGGTGTCTCCCGAAGATGACTGCTGTAAACATTTTTTATTTGATGAATGTTTTTATATATACCTCGAGAAATACTCACATCTTTTTGTATCTACACTAGGGACCGGTTATTTCACACATCAAAAGAACGGCCGGATATCTTATGTCCGAATATCTAGAGCTCGGATAAACCATCGCCGGTACATCTCTATTATGTACACTGTTAATCTGATATATTTTCGCTTAGAAAAGTAAACCGAGGAAAATGGAAAACAAGCAAGATAAAACTTTATAGACGTCTAGATATTATACTCAAAACTGTGGAGAAGTTGGCGTCTCCTTAAAGATAATATATAGCCGCATACATAAAGGTTGTACACTTCCGTCATCGTTCACACTTCCACACAGAATCCTTGTTACATAAAACTGATAAAATGCTTTATTGACAAGAGCAAAATAGTGTTTGCAATTCGAAAACAGAAAATTCGAAAAGAGATATCCCCACTTTAACTGAAGTGGTTGGCGTAAGGCCGGCCCCCTGACCTGTAAAAATAAGTAATTTCCACTCGCAACATGCGAAACCCTTCGGGGATAAGGCGGCAAGAAGTTGCACTATATGTGGACCTTAGTTGCGTTTCAGTTGCGATATGTGCCGTTTAGTATCAGTCACAACGGCAAGAGTTGCAGGGTGTATGTCCATTTGAGATTTGGTTTTTATGTTTTAGGTTCACATGAGGCATTTGCAAGCGCGAACTTGTACGTGTCTGGTTGTGGGAATGCATGTAATGTGAATCTCCAATGTAACATATCTTTGCAACTTAAATAAGATTTACATAAAAGACGACAATGTGAAGTACCAACATACGAAAATATCAAGAAAATCTGCTCTGAAATAAGATTTAAACCTTACGGGAAGGCTTTTTTTCTTTTTCGTAAAAAATCTTATTGTTAAGTGTCTACATAATGGTAGTTTTAACTTATTATTGTGCATTTTTTCTCACATTTGTAACCCAAAAAAAAAACATTTTTTCGACGTATGTAATCTCTTTGGTAGCTACCATCAACCAAATATTTATTTAAGTCTTAGATATCGGCCGCATTTTTTGTCTATTTTCAGTCTTTCATACAAACAGCTGTCAAAACAAAGAAAAGATAATGTTTACACACTTTCTGCCTTCAAAACTCCAAGTATAATACATTACGCGTAAACTCAACCAAAGCGTTAATCAAAAAAATGTATGGAAAATAAAACAGCGCCTCTAGTGAGCATATAATTTTCCTTTCATTTTTGGTAACACGCTATGGTTAAGTATAAACGTATATTTTATACTTGCGAAAACGATACAAGTATAAAAGCTGTTGGAAATATCTGAAACGTTTATAAACAAAAAAACGTTGATAGTTTGAAATTTACACTGTCTAAAAAAAAAAAACTCAACTTAGCTACACATATAGTGTAACTTCTTGCCTGCGTTATCCCCGAAGTGGTGATTCGGGACCTATTTATTTTTACGGGTAATGAGGCCGGCCTCACACCAACCACTTTCAGTTGAAGTGGGGGTCTCCTTTTTTTAATTCATGTTATATTCCTTGGCATATAGGTTGGTATGAGGCTTACCACCCGTACTGTAAAAGGTAGTTCGCTTTGCTAGAGTCACCCATTTTTCAGGGATGTTCGACAAAAGTTGCAGGGCTTATGTTCATTTAAAGTTTGGATTTTAATTATTATATACACATGCAGCATTTGTAAACGGGAATTAACACGTGTCTGTTTGTAGGCATGCATATAATATTAATCTTAAATGTAATAAATCTTTTCAACTTAGATGATAGTGTTCAAAAAGTTAAAAAATTATTTATTTTTCATTAACACTCTCCCTTATAACTACATTCACCTTCCTAACTTTGAAAACTTTCTACGTAAAATATTGTAGCAGGCAGTTGCCCCTATAAGCAGTTGTCGCTATATGAAGTTGTCGCTATATGCAGTTGTCGCTAGAAGAAAAATATGTTGCTATACGTAGTTGTCGCTATAACTAGTTGTTGTTATAACTGCGCGACGCTAAAAATTAACTTCCGACATGATGGCGCTCGCAGTATAAGGAAAGAAAATACAGAATCGGATCCTGATGCAAAAACAACCTTTTATTTTGTTTACAGAACAGCCAATACATCGTCAGTTTTATTAGTCAGATATCTGATCATCTTTTTAAATCGGGTTTGTGTCAGATGTAATGGGGACGTCCGGTCAATAGCTCAGTTGGTAGAGCGCTTACAATTCCATGCCGAGAGCTCGTGCTCGAATCCGAACGCGAGGGTGTCGGAAATTATTTCCCGTTTCGGTGTTTATTTCGAATCCGAAATAAATATACCGGCAAAGTTAACTCAACCTCCATAAGAAATGAGTATGGAAACCCCCACTCCAACTGAATTGGTTGGCGTTAGGCCAACCCGCTTACCTGCAAAAATATATAGCTGCCATTTGCCACATGCTAAACTCTTCGGGAATAAAGCGGCAAGGAGTTGCACTATATTTGTAGCTTAACTGCGTTTTCCTTTTTGTATTTTGCGTGATGGTATATTCTTTGTACCCAAGCTGCATATTTGGTATGCTCCTAAAGCAACAATTGTCCCTTATGCGAGGTTTTGTAAAATGATTTTTTTAAACCTACATACATCTACGTTTAAATATTTTTATTATTAACATTCCTTGACTTAAAGGTAGGTATGGAGCTGACCACCCATACTGTAAAAAATGTTTCACTTTACCAATGTCACCCCTATTTCAGGGGAGGTCGACAAAAGTTGCATGGCTTATGTTCATTTGAGGTTTGGATTTTAATTTGTAAGTACACATGCAGCATTTATAAGCGCGAACTACACGTGTTTGTTTGTGGGCATGCATTTGAGAGCTTTAAATGAATATATCCTTGCAGCTTAGATTATAGATTTATAGATCCCGAAATGCCGCCTTGATTGTGTTCAACTCGTATGAGTGCAACTGCTTTTCCGACTGTTGCAAAATCTGCCCAAGTAAAATTCTCTCTCCTCTTGTGCGGTTCTGTTGACCTGTGCTGTGCGACAGGTAAACACGGCTCGTCATTTCGTGAAACTTTATCCCTTGGAACGTAATTAAAACTTGGCGGGAGAGCGCCCTCCCCCACCCCCCAGACTCGCTGTTACCTGTGACACCCCCGTCCACTCCCAACGTCTCAAATTTACATATGCTCCTACCTCCTCTGTCGCGGCGACAATCTAAAGTCGGTGCAGAACGGCACAGTAGCAAAACGACACATGATATGACATTTAAAAAATGTAATTTGTTGTAAGAAATGGTGGTTGATCTGTAATG
Source organism: Agapetus fuscipes (assembly GCA_951799405.1). Classification (NCBI taxonomy): domain Eukaryota; kingdom Metazoa; phylum Arthropoda; class Insecta; order Trichoptera; family Glossosomatidae; genus Agapetus; species Agapetus fuscipes. The sequence continues at coordinate 5,033,503 of OX637349.1, forward strand.
TTGGCGGCTAGGACTAGGGTTTTTTAAATTAGACTTTTTTATTCCGTATGTGTTTTGATGATTATACGTACTTACATATTATTATATGTGATTTAAAAAATGTAACTTCTTGTATATGTTCCTTGACTTATAGGTTGGTATGCGACTGACCACCCATGCTGTAGAAAATGGTTCCCTTTGCCGATGTCACACCTGTTTCAGGGAAGGCCGGCAAGAGTTGCAGGGTGTATGTTCATTTGAGATTTGGATTTTAATGTTGTAGGTTGGCATGCGGCATGTTTAAGCGTGAACTTATACGTGTCTGATTATACGAATGCATTTAATAACAATCTTAAATTTAATATATCATCGCAACTTAGATTATAGATATAACGAAAAAAAAACAGATAAGGGACGACCGAGAAAAGAATGAAGTGATCAGATTGAGGAGATTGTGAAAGATTGGGGTATACAAAGTGAGTGTAAAAGAAGACAATGTATGAACAAGGTGATGGATATGAATGAATTGAAAGAGGTATGTAAGGATAATAAGAAATGGAGGCAGCTCTGCCGAGGTTCTGGCCACCCATAGCGGAATGGCGACATGACATAACGACATATGACATAGCGGCACAGTGAGACTTCGACACATGACAGATTGACACGTGACAGAACGATACATGACAGAACGATACATGACAGAACATTACAATGACAGAACATCACATGACAAAACATCACTATGGCAAAACATCACAGAAAGTATCGACAATGTTTTTTCATGTGCCGTTTATGTTATGTTCTGATTTAGGTTGTCACAGGAAAGTACATCACAATGACATGAAATCACAAGACAAATCATCAACTGACAAAACATCACGAACCTAAAACAGGACATACCATAACGGCACATGAAAAAACACAGTCAGGGTTCTCTGAGATGCTTTGTCATGTGTTGTTCTATTATTATGTCGTTCTGCCATGTGTCGTTCTGTCATGTATCGTTCTATGTGTCGTTATGTCATGTGTCGTTTTGTCACTGTCGTTCTATCATGGAACCTCTTAAGTCAAACCTGTGCGTCAAGTATAAAATTTTACGTTTTAAACTCTACCATTTCGTTGTACCAAAAACTCAAGGAAACTTAATCTCTCATTAGGGGTGCTGTTTAAACTTTAATATATTTTTGGTACACGCTATGATTGAGTTTAAAATGTATAATTTTGCACTTAAGATACTGCTGACAAGCAAAACAGTAAGTAGCTGGAACAGTTTGTAAGAGCCAGTGATAACAAACGTGAACAAGCTTTATTATATGAGTTAGGTATCTTAGATTGCCGTTTTTGTTATGGAACCAAAGACGGTAACCTAGGAAAGGATCATTGTCTATGGTATACAACCAAAGACTAGATTTTGTCGATAATTCCTTTGAGATAAATGTATGAGAACACTGAAAATGGCTTTCTTTTTTTAAGCTGTTTATATTTAACTATAATCTAAGCTGCAAAGATATATTGACATATTAAACTTATATTTCATGCATGCCCAAAGCAGGTGCATGAAAGTTAGAGCTTACATGTTCCGTATGTGTACACAAAAAAAAAAAAACCTCATATGAGCATAAACCTTTTAACTCCTGCAGCCTTCATCAACAAGTTGTTATTTTGAAAATGGTGTGATAACATCAAAAGCGCGTGAGGAAATAAATCAACACATGAAGAAAAACTGGGTGTTTTAGTGTTCCATCTAATGTAATCTAATCTAAGCTGCAAAGATATATATCATTTAAGATTTATATTAAATGCATTCCCACAAGCAGATATGTATAATTTCGCGCTAACACATGCCGCATGTGGACCTACAATATAAAAACCCAATCTCAAATGAACATAAGCCTTGCAACTCTTGCCGTCCTTCCCTGAAACAGGGGTGACATTGGCAAAGTGAACCAATTTTTTTTACAGTATGGGTGGTCAGCCGCATAACAACCTTCCATCATTTATAGAAAACTGATATTTTATTTAATCTTCGTGTTGCTAGAAATAGCGGTTAGAAAATTGTAAACACATAATATTTATAATTCAATTGTCTACGGTAAACTTTTAAACTTATACTTTTCAAAATATGAGCATTCAAAGGAGCAATGTTTCTTGATAATTTTAGCAAGTCTACTTAAATAGAGAATAGAAAATATTTTTTTTTATAAAAAACCTCTCATAATATTTATTTCAAATAATAACTTCTATCAACATGGTACAGCTGGTACTGTACATAACAATTACCTACATGCCTGAACTAGAAAACACCTTAGAGGTAGTCAATATGCAAATAGGTAGTCAATGTAGTCAATTTTGGGGACCGTGCTTTCCGGTTCGCGGGCCCAATGGAGTGGAACAGACTACCACCTAATGTGAGGAAGGCAAAAACTGTTGGAATCTTTAAAGGAACACTAAAAACACATCTTTACAAAAATCTTATCCATGATTTATGAGGGTCCTTGAGGTTTGACACAAACAAATACGGCGCTCTTTTATTATATTATGTACCTTTTTAACTAATTATCTTAAACATATATATGTATTTTTAAAGTTGTAGATCGGTCCGTAGTTCAGTAATAACACTTCTGACTCTGAATGGGAAGGTTGTGGGTTCGATTCCCGGCGGAGCACAAAAAATATACCATTTATATTTTCAAATTTGCTCTTCGCTGGGTTGAAAAATTCATAAAACCTTTACCAATGACCGGTCACCAAAAGTCCATCCAGCCTTACAGCAACTGGGTCTTGCTTGAGAATTGGCGCTTTGTAGCGACGACGATCAAGCTCGTAAAAAGGTCGATAGCTCAATTGGTAGAATGCTTGCATTCCATGCCGTGAGCTCGGGTTCAAATCCCACCGAGCGCGAGGGTGTCAGAAATGATTTCCCGTTTCGGTGTTTATTTCAAACCCCAAAATAAAAATACCGGCAAGGTTTACTCAGCCTTCACAAGAAATGAGTACCAGCTCTCTCGGGAGCTGGGAAACCCCCACTTCAACTGAAGTGGTTGGCGTAAGGCCGGCCCCCTTACCTGTAAAAATAAAGAGGTTCAACTCGCCACATGCGACCCCTTCGGGGATAACGCGGCAAGAAGTTACACTATATGTGTAGCTTAGTTGCGTTTTTTTCTTGCATTCCATGCCGAAAGCAAGGGTTCGATCTCAAAGGTTTACTCAGCCTTCACAAGAAATGAGATCCAGCCCCCCCGGGAGCTGGGAAACCCCAACGTTCAATTGATAGTGGTTGGTGTGAGGCCGCCCCCTTTCCTGTAAAAATAAATAGGTTCCGGATCGCCACATGCGACCCCTTCGGGGATAACGCAGACAAGAAGTTACACTTTATGTGTAGATTAGTTGCGGTTTTAGTTGCGTAGATAAATAAAAGATAATCACTAAATGTGATAATTCAGTAAAAACGCTTCAGTGGATATTTTAATTGTCCCAATTTCGTATTTGTCCTATCTATTTAATTAATCTCATCCGTTGGAAATAATTTCACAAAACTGTATCGTGAGTTATGAGGAAAGTTGTTTATTTCAGGATAAAATATGTGCAGCTCTGTACGTACATTATACTCGTACATACCTATATATTTATGTATGTACATTGTACATACGCTGAAGCTTACAGGGGAAGACCTGAAAATCTTGAGGCTATTGATTTATTTGTATTTTTTTTATTTCTGTCAATACGTAATCTCCCATTTTTATTTCGGTTAGATTTAACAATTGTCTTTTTCATTTTGAATACAAAGTTATTTCTTCGTAGTTTATTTCTTCAAAATCAAAGATACATGTAACCAAAGGTAAAATACTTCGAAACCTATTTTTACTTTGACAAGAAGACATGTTTTTATTTTTTGAAATGCGTTACTTTTCCTTCCATAACATTATCAGTTAATGATTTTCCCCATATACCCTATCATGTATAATCTACAATTTAAGCTGCAAATATATTTACCATCTAAGATTCATAAGCACGTGTAATTTCGCGCTTACACTTGCCGCATGTGGACCTACGATATAAAAAAACAATCTCAAATTAACATAAGCCCAGCAACTCTTGCCGACCTTCCCTGAAATCTTTCCTTCCATTTTTCACAGTATTTCTTTGATAGGTTGGTATGAAACTGACCACCCATACTGTAAAAAACAACATATGTTTTTTATTGTAGGTCCACATGCGGCATGTGTTAGCGTGAACTTATACGTGCTTGTTTCTGGGAATGCATTTAATATTAATCTCAAATGATATATATCTTTGCAACTAAGATTAAGATTTAGATGGGTGGTCAGCCTTATAGAAACCAATAAGTAAGAATCCTTACCCTATCTATAATCTATAATCTAAGTTGCAAGGATATATTCATTCAAAGCTCTCAGATGTATGCCCACAAACAAACACGTGTAGTTCGCGCTTACAATTCTGATTGTGTACTTACAAATAAAATCCAAACCTCAAATGAACATAAGCCCTGCAACTCTTGCCCACATTCCCTGAAACAGGGGTGACATTGGCAAAGTGAACCATTTTTTACAGTATGGGTGGTCAGCCTCATACCAACCTATAAGTCAAGGAATACGAGTAATAAATAACATTTAAGTATAAGAAAACAACAAAACCTTAAAAATAAATCTATACAAAAAAAGTAAAAAATGTCTTATGCAAAAAATGTAGCAAGCCAATAAACCAACATTAAAAATCAGCAAAGCAGATTAGCCGCCACTTCTTCCTGTCCTTGCATACTTCTTTCATTTCATCCAGAGTCATAACTTTTTTCATACAAGCTCTCCTTTTATTATGACTCTGGATATCCCATTCACTCGCTATTTCGAAAATTTGGTCCATCCATACCTTTCTCGGTCTTCCTCTTCCACGACATCCATCAATTCTTGCAGCATATACTTTCTTCGTCATTCTTTCCTCATTCGTTCTCTCCAAATGTCCAAACCATCTAAGTATACTTCTTTTAATCTTTACTTTCACACTTTCTCTTACACCGCATTCCTCTCTAACAACATCATTCCTCACCCTATCACTCCGTCTTTTTCCAATCATACTTCTTAAGTAATCCATTTCTACCGTATGGACTTTACTAATCTCACTTTCACTCACCGTCCAGGCTTCACTTCCATACATCAGAGTGGGCACTAGTATACCACCGTGCACCGCCAGTCGAACATTTTTTGAAAGATTCTGGTTTTTGGCGATGCTAGCGGTAGCACCCAGTACGCACCTGCCTTTCATTATTCTTCTTTCAAATTCACCGGTCATTCTTCCATCTTTAATAATTTAATTCCTATAATTTTATTATTAAAACTTTTTTTTACAAGAAACAACCGAACCACATTTGATCAGTTCTCTCACACACTATGTGGAGAGGTCTCCTCCTCTCAGCCCACACAATATGCCTCGCGTAAATAACATTATATTCTTTGACTTTGAAAGTTCCCCGCGGCTCGGCGGCTGAGGTCAAAAACTCAAATTTGCCAACGACGAACCCAGAACTCGGTCACAAGCACACAAAACAGTACAGCGCTCCAAGTAAACAATTTTATTTTGAAGAGAGTTTCACCAAAAATATATAGAAAGTAAAACGCACACAGGAAGTGCTGTTTTAGTTTCTATGTACATTTTTTGTTGAGTTCAAACGTAAAGTTTACAGGCAAGAAGGGTTGCTCATTAAAATCATAAGCCTAACTTCTCAGTGAAATATTGGGTGTCCCAGAGAGAAAGGAACGAAATTTCAGTATGGTGACATTTCGCCCACTAAAAAAATTTCAAAGGAAAAATCGCCTACAGGGAAAACTTTGTTGTCTGTGAACAAATTCAGTGGCATATCATTTAATGACTTTGTTTAAATAATTTAATTGCTTGTGGACATTTTGTCTACGAAGTATTGTTCACATGGACAAAAAACAGACAAGTTATTGTAACTGTAACTCTGTCGAAATCCCGCTAGGGTTAGCCAGAGCCTTTTTTCCTATCCTTGCATACTTCTTTCAATTCATTCATATTCATCACCTTTTTTATACATTTCCGAGGACAATTAATCCACAGTTATAATGTTTTGTAGGACGCATTATGGAATTCATCATTTATTTAAAGATTTCCATTAGTGAACAAATCGTCTTATGAATTACGCTGTATACAGTTACTACCTCTTGAAAATGTTACTGTTATAAAATTCCCTGATAAAATTATCTGTACTTCCAGTGTAAAATAGAGCGTAAATCTGACCTCCATTGCGTAAATACAAAAATGTATTAAATATACAATAGCACTAGGTAGTTGGTTGGCTTGCATTCCATGCCGAGAGCTCGGATTCGAATCCCACCGAGGGTCTCAGAAATTATTTTATACCCACAATAAAATACCGTCAAGGTTTACTAAATCTTCACATTAAATTAGTAACAGCCCCTTCGGGAGCTGGGAAACCTCCACTTGAACTGTAGTAATGCCAAACCGCTTATCTATATGAATAAAAAGGTTCCACTCACCACGTGCGAAACCTTCCTGAAAGGCGATTTAGATTTAGTTTGCATACGCTTTTTTTATTTACACAATGGAGGTGAGTGTACGCAGTGTTGTATACTAGAGGCACTATATTTTTTTCTTGATAATTCATTTAATTATGAATTATGATGTTTACAACGCATCAACTAACTCCTGAAAATTTAACTGACATGATATACGTGTGATTTATTCTTTGATTTGAAAAATGTAGTTTGTCATGTATGTTCCTTGACTTATAGGTTGTTATGCGGCTGACCACCCATAATATAAAAATTGGTTCACTTTGCCAATGTCACCCCTGTTTCAGGGAAGGACGGCAAGAGTTGCAAGGCTTATGTTCATTTGAGATTGGGTTTTTATATTGTAGGTCCACATGCAGCATGTGTTAGCGCGAAATTATACATATCTGCTTGTGGGAATGCATTTAGTATAAATCTTTAATGATATATATCTTTGCAGCTTAGATTAGATTAGATTATATTAGACATCCCTTGAAAATATGTCTGCTAATATTTATGTTTAAATATTTTTCCTTTAAAATGTATGTGCTAAGATTTTTCGTTAGAACTAATTTTGTGGGCAATTTATGACAACGTTTTAATATATTTTTAAAAACCATAGAGTTTTATTTTCATAAGTTGAGCATTCATTTCACCTCAAGTACTTGCTTGCGTCATTTTCAAGCGGACACCTTGTGGACGATTTGTCTTATGGAATTTTTTTAGTGGACAAAACGTCTGGAAAGCAAAAATTCTGCTTGTTGATATCACAAGCTCATACATAGGGGTATAAACATTCTAATTACTATTATGTGGAGACGCGTCGAGCTTAGCTAAACTTTTTGTGAACTTCCCACTCTGACTGATTAGGACATATCGTACGCCATTCAAGGAATGTGCTGCCTTACAAAGTGCGCTGGAAGAGCAATCAAAATGATGAATACAACTTGGAAATTTCGCAGAGACGTATTTATTTTACGAAATGAAATAAGCTTGTAAGGTTTTAATATAAAGAGCAGCATGCGTTCATATCGAAATCTAGTTTCATTCCTATCATAAAGCATTAGGTATTGTTGCGAATGCGTGATTATGTGTTTTGTTTGTTTGTGTGAGTCTGTGAAGTCTCTAGATGATAGGTACTTGTATGATAGTACTTGTATTTAATAATAATAATATTAGGATGATTTATTTGGTGAGAGGTGTTTTTGTCTGTATCATTTCTCAAGAGCCCTCTGCAAGTATGGTCGTCGCTGTAGAAAGCGCCAATTCTCAAGCAAGACCCAGTTGTTGTAAGGTTGGATGGACCTTTCAGTGACCGGTCTTTGGTAAAGGTTTATGAATTTTTCAACTCAGCGAAGAGCACATTTGAAAATATAAACGGTATATTTTTTGTGCTCCGCCGGGATTCGTATCCACAACCTTCCATTTACGAGTCCGAAGTGTTGCCACTGGACTACGGACCGGTCCAAGAAATGCCAACAACACGCGGTGTACCTGAGCGGTCACTCATCCAGGTAGCATCCACGCCCAATGTTGCTTAACTTCGGTGATCTGATGAGAACCGGTGCTTTCAACATGGTATCGTCGTTGACAATTTTTTTGATAATGTGTGAGAGTTTAGTCGAATATCTTAATAAGGTCTCGAATGTGCCAGTTCTCAGTGATTCAAAAACAATCCTTATGCCTGCTATAAAAAGAGCCAAAACTGTCTGTTGCGTTAGACTTGTATCCCAGCCGTCGAGCTATACAATTCAAAAGCAACCCTGTGTACGAACCGAATGTGAACCGTATCTTAAAATAAATAACCGCATTTTTTACAATTTCAACCCGCTAAAATAATAACGGTTTATTTCGTCCACTTACAAAATAAATTATAAAGTGCGTTCTCGTTTCTCGTTAAGTCTGAGCAAGACGGTATTTTGGTTCTGTGTTAAATGAAGATCGAAATAGCAAATTATTTCAGACACCCTTGGTAGGGATAAAACCATTGCCCTCTAGTATCGTAAGCAAGCGCTTAACCAACTTGACTATCGACCTCTCTAAAAAAAGAAGAAGAGACTAAAAAAATATTCGAGAAAATATCTAACATAGGGATGGGAATATATTCCATGCGGTTAATGATACTAATAATTAGCAGTCACGATTAACAGCTCACTATCTACAAAGTGAGACCATCCCTAGTTAATTAAGGAACTAAAAGTCTTTCGTTTTTCCCGCCTCTTTGACTCCGACATTATGGTCACCCCGAGCCTGTTTTTATTTTATCTCAACTGCTAATTTATTTCATTACTTTTCTTTCTGTTTTCAGTAAACAAAGATTGCCCATTGCCTACTTATCTGCGAGACCGTTTCTTTTTTTTTGTCCCCCGTTTTTTTGTTGTTTCTTTTCCGGATTAAAGGAAAAGATCGAAGTTTTCTTTTTCGGTGATAGTTGGCGCTCTCTCTCTCTCTCTCTCTCTCTCTCTCTCTCTCTCTCTCTCTCTCTCTCTCTCTGTTCTTACGAACTGGTTCTTTTTCAGGAATAGAATAAAGTATTTTGAGAATAAGAAAATGAAATAAAGGGAGATGGCAATGAAGTGAATGTAAGTGGAAAACGACCAAGATATTTTCCTTGAATTTCTTAGTATCGAAACTTTCTTCTTATTTTAGAAAAAAATCTTCAGTTTACAGAACAGAGTGATGTAGTTAGTGGAAGTCATAAGATCTTTTGACTTATAGGTTGGTATGAGGCTGACCTCCCATGCTGTAAAAAAAAATTCACTCCTGTTGCAGGGAAGGACGGCAAAAGTTTATGGGCTTATTTTCATTTTCGGATTGTTTTTTGAATTGCAGATACACATGCTAAATTTGTAAGCGAGATCTTACACGGATCTGTGTGTAGACATTTTTTTTTTTAATTTAAAAAAAATAGATTTGTGAAGAGGAATGCAATTCACCAACCTTTTCTGCCTGGCCAGAAACAGGTATTAATCTAATAAATTAATAATGCATTATTGTTTATTTTAATGAATTGTTATTAATTAATAATAACCCAATAACATCTGTTGAACCAGGGTCAAAGTTATGGTCAAATGACCCAGGCAGGGAGTGAACCAACGTTGTTCTATTCCAAACACGCTAGAAAGATCAGCCCACTTGGTCCCCTCGGCCATAACACCTACGCATTTAATATGAACTTTTAATGTTTTATAATATATCTTTGCAACTTAAAATAGATTAGATTAGATCTCTTTACTTCGGATTTTTTCTAAATATTTTTTACTGTTTTACAAGTAAACTTCCTGCATTATTTCATGAGAAGATATCTAGCATTCTGTACATTTACAAGCAAGTAGGTTTTATAGCGTAAAACAGTAGATTTTAAGGCCACCATTTTCTCTCCGTAAGGCATCAGACAGCCGATCAAAAAATGTATCGATTCTCGTCCCAGCCGGCTCGCCTTTATTTTATTACTTCTCAGATAAGACAGGCAACTTCATGTACCGACATTGTCTGCACTAAAGTGTACTATAACACAGCCACAAAGGGTGACAGGTTAGAATGACACAGTGACAGAACGACACATGACATAACGACACGTAACAAAACGACACATGACATAACGACACACTTCTCAGATAAGACAGGCAACTTCATGCACCGACATTGTCTGCACTAAAGTGTACTATAACACAGCTACAAAGGGTGGCAGGTTAGAATGACACAGTGACAGAACGACACATGACATAACGACACGTAACAAAACGACACATGACATAACGACACACTTCTCAGATAAGACAGGCAACTTCATGCACCGACATTGTCTGCACTAAAGTGTACTATAACACAGCTACAAAGGGTGGCAGGTTAGAATGACACAGTGACAGAACGACACATGATAGAACAACACGTAACAAAACGACACATGACAGAACAACACACTTCTCAGATAAGACGGGCAACTTCATGCGCCGACATTGTCTGCACTAAAGTGTACTATAACACAGCTACAAAGGGTGACAGCTTAGAATGACACAGTGACAAAAAGGCACGTTACATAACACCACGACACATGACAGAACGACACATGAGAGAACGACACATGATAGATCGACACGTAACAGAACGACACGTGTCATAACGACACATGATAGAACAACGCACGGTGTTTGGTGACCGAGCCTTTAGCGTTGCTGCTCCGACGGCCTGGAATTCTCTTCCTGCGACCCTCAGGGAGCTGAAGACTGAGTCAGCTTTTCGCAAAGTACCAAAACCTATTTTGTTCAAAAACACTTACAAAGCGCCTTTGCAGTGACTCAGTCACGAAAAGGCGCTATACAAATATTATTTATTATTATTATTAATGACACTACATCACGTGAAAAAACATCACGTACCTAAAACAGAACATTCCATAAACCTCACTTGAAAAAACATTACATGATAAAACATCACAAATAACACAGTTGTCATGTGATGTTTTGTCATTGTGGTGTACTTTCCTGCGATTTTTTGTCATCGTGATGTTTATCATGTGTCGTTCTGTCATTTGGTGTTATGTCATGTGTCGTTATGGCATGTGTCGTTTGTCACTGTGTCGTTCTAACATGGAAGAAGTAGTAACGAAGACCGCAAAAAAGTACATGCGCTATCCCAAGACGTAAACAGCTCTGCGTTTAGACTCAAACCCATCGCTATCCAAAAATACATCGAAACTAAAATAGCGCATATAGTGAACGTTGCAGTTTTTATACATTTTTTTATAAAAGCTAAGCGTGTAATTTTTAGCCACAAAAAAGTACACTACCCCAAGAAGAAAATTCAAGCAGTACCTACATACTTAACTCAAACACAGCGCTAGCCAAAAACACATGGAAATAAAAAATAGCGCATATGGGGAACGTTTTACTTTACATACATTTTTGGTAAAAGCGAACCGTCAAATTTTATACTTTGAGTATTTTTTTACATGAAAGATATCAGTGTTGAAAGACTTCAATTTCTGAATTGTTTTTTTGTTGAATACTAGATTTTTTGTTTTGTATTTTAATGACGCTGTCATGACTGAATAAAAACAAAAAAAACTCAGACCTTGATTGCAACATTCGAAGAGAGAATTCTCAGAACCGTCTACGGTCCGGTGAGAGATTAGAGAGAGAACAATTTAGATCTGTAGTCTAGCTGTTAACGCTACGTACCAGTAATCAAAAGGTCGTGGGTTCGAGCGCAAAAACAATATAACATGCCCTTCGCTGAGTTGAAAAATTCATATGCCCATGAAAACCAAATGAAGAAGTTAAATGGATTAATCTCTAAATAAAATGTGCCGTTTTTAGAGTATGTGTAGTCAACGTCGTAGCAACATTAGATATGCATACGAACAATATATCCCCACTAGTGATATTATCATGCATGTATATTATGTAACCTCTATCCCGCCAACGGAAAGCTGATGCCAGCATTCTGAACAGCCAATGGCCGCGGTGCCTTTCTTATGCCTGGTTAAGATGGGTAGATCTCTTTAACAGCGAGTGGCCAGTGGCGAGTTTATTAGTGGTCATATGTAAGTGTCAGTGTTATGGCCGAAGGGGCTAAGTGGGCTAATCTTTCTAGCGTGTTAGGAATAGAACAACGTTGGTTTGATCCCCGCCTGGGTAATTTGACCAAAACTTTGATCCCTTGTTCAACGGATGTCTTTCATGTAAGATTATAGACATTATGTCGTTGGGTAATTCTAAATCCAAATCTAAATCTAAGTTGCAAAGATATGTATCATTTGATTTCCCACAAGCAGACACGCATAATTTCGCACTCACACATGCCGCATGTGGACCTACAATATAAAAACCCAATCTTAAATTAACATAAGCCCTGCAACTCTTGCCGACCTTCCCTGAAACAGGAGTGACATTGGCAAAGTGAACCATTTTTTACAGTATGGGTGGTCAGCTTCATACCAACCTTTAAGTCAAGGAATTACTGATCGATAATTCATTAAAATATATACAATAATGAAAGATTAATACCTGTTTCTAGCCAGCCAGAATAGGTTGGGGAATTGCATTCTTTTTCACAAATCTGTTTTAAAAAAAAAGATACACCCTCCTACTAATGCACTCGAGCTCGCCCCGTATGAACGGCGTTTTATTATAAACTCCCGGGACCGTCTGCCTCGCAAATGACGGACACAAACCTCACTCTCTTCATATTATCCTCTTCCCTGCCGTGTAATAAACCGTGACTGACTCGCCCCACGATGACTGGGGAATTTTCTGGAAGGCCCCGCAACCTTCCCGGCACAATGCCGCCCGCCATCTTTGTTGGGAGAATCTGAGATTTCATCTCAACGGTCAGACAGTCTGCCTTTCTGTAAAAAGGACGGTTTTTTTACGGTCGTTTAATACTACATTCATGTAAGATGTATACTTATCTACGTACATTTTATTTTTTTATTAACAAAAAAATGAAAATATATATTTACCTACCTGATTTTTAACAGACCTGGCTGAAAAATAAAATCGCCAACAGCGTTTTAATTGCCATAGACAAAATCGTTCCATATTCAAATTTCATTGTATTCAAAATATTAGCGCAATGCGTGTTCCATTTTCAAATAATTATTTTGTACTTTAATGGCTATTTTGAATCATTTCAATATTTTACTTTCTTTATTTTTCTTTTTGTACTGTTTCAGATGTGAAGTTGGTAAAAATATCACTTTTTACCAGACTATTTTACAATAGATTCGGCTCAATGATAGGTACCATTGACAACATTGTTCCACTTTCAAACATGCGTAACAATAAAAAATTGTGCATGTTCAGTTTTCAAATTATTTTTCAACGTTTTACTTTCATATTTTGTTCCGAAAACTATCAACACGTTAAGGTATTAAAATAGAAAAATGATTTATTTGTTGCATGTAAGGTATGATTGATTATTTTGAGGTTATGTGTTAAGCTGCCAATATGGCGGCAGGAAAATGGAACGATGACCGCTTGACGAGCTGGTTGCACCAAAAGTACCTACTTCATATTTCTTACATGAGGTGTTCTATAGAAAATACAGATATCCTCAGCTTTCCATTGCTTTTTGTGCGGCAAGTCTATATCGTAATGTCATAAATTCATATGTAAATATCTTCGCATATGAAAAACATCAAAACTGCAGCCAACAGCAAAAAAAATTACTAAAAATAAAGGTGGCTAACTCGAGAAAATATTCATTGTTAGCAATATTTCGCCGAAATCATCGAAATAATTAGGTTTTACGATCAGTTTCAGTATCATAGAGTCCAATCATAGGTCCCTAGATAAATTTAAAAAAAATAGTAAACCTCCCGCAAAAAAAACTGTTATAGTATCTAAATTTCTATTTCTATTCAAAACATTCTTTATTATTGAGATTTCTTCGTTGTATTTACAAATATATTTATATGCAAACACAATACAGAATTTAATACTCATTTCAGGACAACTCCGGAAAATTAACTTCAAAAATGAAAAACGTTGACCGGGATAAATATGACCCCTTGAGAGGGGAATATGGCCCCATTCTCCTGGTGATGAATCGAATCATGGGCCTTGGGGGCCATATGGGGGGCGGTTAATGTGGCCCCTCGGATTATACATAAAATGTTCATTATTCGGCCCAAATTGGATGTTTAGGTTGGGTCTTCATATAAAAAAGGTCGATTTCAAACAGAGCTGTATAAGCAAGCTTATTTTTGGTTAAAGTATCCAGATGCTAATAAAAAAATGTCTGAATCAAAAAAATGTATCAGTACGAAAAAATGTAGGTATTTGTTTATGATATCTGATGCAAAACGCAACTAAGCTTAACAAATAGTGCAACTTCTTGCCTGTGTTAGCCCCGAAGGGTTCACATGTGACGATTCGGAACCTATTTATTTTTACGGGTAAGCGGGCCGGCCTCACACCAATCACTTTCAGTTAAAGTGGGGTTTTCCCTGCTCCCGGGGGGGGCTGGTTCTCATTGCTTGTGAAGGCTGAGTAAACCTTGAGATCGAACTCTTGCTCTCGGCATGGAATGCAAGCATTCTACCAATTGAGCTATCGACCTTTTGACGAGCTTGATCGTCGTCGCTACAAAGACTACCAATAAACTACCAATTCTCAAGCAAGACCCAGTTGCTGTAAGGCTGGATGGACCTTTGGTGACCGGATATTTCATTTTTTTTTTCTAATGAAAAAGTAACCTACCTTTACGACGTCCTAAAATTCTAAAGAATTCTTTTCATAGTTTCAAAATATTTGAAAAAACTATGAAGAGAAAAAGTATCTTTCAAATCAAGAGAAAAATAGAAAAGAGAATCATATTAAGGATAGAAAACTTTTTATTAAAGATACTATCAACTATGGTCCTTAGAGCAATGCTGTTGATACCTTGGAGTATTTTCCAGTAGGATTACGGCCTTGGAGTATCAGCATTTGGGTTTATACACATTACAACTCAGTGGTAGTCAATTTCTTTCAACCCCCGTGGCCACTTCTGCCCCCAAAAGTGTTAATACGCCCCTTTTGCGTCGTTCCGTTTATTAAGTGCGAGTTTGTTTCAAGTTATTGCTGGCAACAGATTTAATAAGCCAAATACAGACGCCACCCTTCACGAAGAAAAGTTTTTTTTTCTCAGAAATACAAACAAAGGTTCTATTTGGCCAAAAAATATGACTCAACAAACTCAAATTCACAATTAATATTTCTTAAGGCTTTATAAAAAAAAAATTGAGAAAATAAACTTTGTAGCAAATTACATTTTTATAAAATGAGTATTTCTCATACAAAAATATTTCAATTGCGTCATAATTTTTTATAAAAAAATTAGAGATTTATTTTCTTAAAAAAAACTCGATTAAAATTTACCTAAAGTTTAGTTGGGTAGGTAGGTATTAAATTTTCCCAAAATTGCATTTTTCCATACTGGCAACACTAATGTGTTCCATTTTTCAAATTTCCGTAAAACAAAAGTAATTATCACGCATGCGTAGTGCGTGTTCCATTTTCAAATCTTCGTATATGGTTTTTTAAAGGCTGTTACGTGAAATTAATTTTGCAACATTTATACCTACCTACCTATTGTAGTAACACAATTCACATTTTCTTCTTTTTTGTATTCCTTGCAATTTTACCCACTATATTTAAAAGTTTCTTATATCTTTATGTTGCTTCTGATGCTTCACCCATGTAAGCATCCTTACAATGTCTCGTTGACGTCCCTCGAGGCTGCTTGGGGTCCATTATTCACGCTTGATGGCGCAGATGTCAATATTTTCCACATGAAATCTGCTTTCTCAGATATTCTGCTGCAGACTGACCATCCGCTTATTGAATTTTGACCACTACTTACTTGCGTACAACAATGAGGTACTGATATTTCTACCTTCCTGTAAACAAATGAAATCACATTTTTATTACTTAGGTATAATATTTTTTTCATTAATTTTGAATCCATTGCTAAACATGACCCTATTTTTTTAATTTATAATTTTTTGAATGAATTCAAACAAAACACTGTTTATTTTCACAATAAAACTTTTTTAAGTTTATTAACCATCTTCATTAATATAGATTGGGTCGGCAAAGTTAGTTCGATCATATATTTTGACCGATCCATACCAAGGACCATCTAGCCTTACAATAACTGGCTCTTTCTTGAGAATTTGCGCCTCTGAAAGCGACGACCAAGCTCACAGAGGGCTTTTAATGTGTAATTCACCCAAAAACAGCGCTCACCAAATAAACCATCCTATTCTTTTATAAATTTAATGGAAAAGCATAGTTTTTAGTTCATTTAGTTTTTTTTTGCTCACACGTTTTCTAACTCAATAAGGGATCTTAAAGAGCGTAATTGTTACAAAATTTATAAAAAATACAATGGAATTTCACTGTGTTAGTAGAAAACCCTTTAGAAATATAATAAATCATCTTAATATTATTATTATTAAGTGGATGCGTATATTAAGAGCAGAATAATATTTCACTACGTTATTGGCGCGTCCATCTTCTGGCGCATCAAAACGTCGCGGCGCCATGAATTATTCAGCGCCCGGGCGCACTTAACCCTTTAAATGTAAAAAACAGATAACGGCGCCATAAAACAAAGCGGCGCTCGCCATTGTTTCCGCCACGCAAATCTCCCACTGACAATATCAATAAAAGCCGCCTCTCTCACCTTATGTAGCCGGCCAGTTGCGCCTGCACAGACTGAGGCAGTGCACAAGTGACCAGGCTTGTGGAGATGTGAATGTTAGTGATAGAAGAACGGCACAGTGGCAAAACGAAACGTAAGCATAACGACACATGACAGAACGACACATGACAGAACGACACATGACAGAACAACACATGAAAAAACAAATAATATGACAATGAAAAAAATTAGACAAAGTTTTTCTTCACGATTTCAAATCACGATCAAATCGTGAAGAATAACTTTGTTTAATTTTTTCCCATTATTATTTTAAAATGAATCTTCATCACTACACAAGCCCTTAAACTTTTAATATGACAATGTTATTTCATGTGCCATTTATGGCATGTTCTGTTTTCGGTATGTGATGTTTTGTCAGTTGATAAATTGTCATTGTGATGCGGCAGATGTAGTTTACAAGTGTGGTGTCTGGTGGAGATGTGGCAGAATTTTTCTTTTTCTTCTTCTCACATCAACACATCCTTTATGACTGACACAAAGTAGTAAAAGACGCATCTCGATGACATTGCACCGAGCCAGTAACTTTTTCGGTTTTTTCGCTGGACCGAGTCACGGCACGGCACCCCCATGTCTCGCTGAGCTATGTTCTGTCGATAAGACTTCAAAACGACCACTACGCTCTGCCCTCACTGCCGTCAACAAGGTCATAGTGCCCAAAAGAGCGAATACATCAAATTTTGCAGACAGGAGCTTTGCGGTGGCCGGGCCGGTTGCCTGGTACAATTTGCCCGTCGATGTTCGCGCGAACCAGCCAACCACCACCTTTAGAAAGGGACTGAAGACACTGCTTTTCTCTAGAAGCCATGGCGCCCTTGAGATGGTCCTGGACCATTAAATGGCACCACAGGAAAGAAATCATCCATCATCATCATCATCATCGGAAAGGCCTTCCGCTACGAAAACTATAGCATTGCATGAGCGTTCTGTGATACACTTCCCCGCATGGAAGTGTATACACGGAACGGGTATGAGGCTGGCTTTTCGCAATGTTTGTGATGTCTTGTGAAGATATTAATGTGGTCGGCAATATAACGTCAGAATTATTTCATATATTGCTGTAATGCAGAGATTACATGCTATTCGAGGGATATCATAGTACCTCGCGTAACTTATTCATTTGGACACTTTATGCAACTAACCAATATATCTAAAAACACTTACACACTATCTCCATCAGTACAGAGCCTGAAGGAAGTACGCCACAAGCCAGTGAATATGCGTTGTAGGACGGTAATAAAACCTCACCGGGATCTCTCCTACACTGTGTGAGTGTGTACCCTTCAGATATGACTGTCAGACGGATTTATTGCCCGATGGTTTAACTGTTATATTATGTGACAATATTTTGTCACGTTTACTACGCTGCATACAGAATACGGATCGAACTGGACGTCAACTTTTGGAAAACACTGTTTCATAGAATTGGACTCAAAAAAATCGTTAAAAGTTTTGTTCTCATACAGTTTTTTTCTAGCTAAGGCACTTAACAACCAATAACTTTTTTTTGTGATTTTTCGGGATAGACCATGTTATATTTGCAGCTTTTTTATCTGCCGACGTTTTGCTTTCACAAATAGAAAATATTCTCAAGGTGTGTTATCAAAGCGACGTGGTGGTTTTTGCTGGAAGTACGCTGTGCTTTCCTCATCTCATCCGACACCTTTTATTTCGGACAACCGAAGCTGTAAAAATGGTTTCACCTCGTCAATGTCACCCCTGTCTCATGGTAGGACGGCAAGAGTTGCAGGGTGTATGTTTATTTGAGATTTGGTTTTTATGTTGTAGGTTCACATGCGGCATGTGCAAGCGCGAACTTGTGCGTGTCTGGTTGTGAAAATGCATGTAATGTGAATCTCCAATGTAACATATATTTGCAACTTAGATTAGATTTAAGTGTCACTTAAAAGAAGAAGATAATTACCTTTATTGTAGACCTTATGTATATATATAGATGTATGGGTTGGCATGTGGCTGACCAGGCATAGTGTAAAAAAATGATACACACTGCCATTGTCACCTTTTTTTCAGGAAAGGTCAGCAAAAGTTGCAGGGTGTGATGTTCACTTGAGGTTAGAGTTTTAATTTGTTAGTACACATGCAGCATTCGTAAGCGAAAACTTACACGTGTCTGTTTGTGGACATGCATTGGCGCCCTTGAGATGGTCCTGGACCATTAAATGGCGCCACAGGAAAGAAATCATCCATCATCATCATCATTCATTATGAATTTTAAATGTTAATATATCTTTGCCACTTAGATTATAGATACATAGATGTATACTGTACATAAAGCTAATTACAACGTATGGTTTTGTTCACACAAGAGATGACAATGAATTAATATGAAATTTTCACAAAGGCAAAAACCCTCTCTCTGTATTGATGTTTGGTTTTTGAATATTTGCATGCGATCAAATGGTTGCAAATTAATTACAGGCCATCGGTTACATAGGGTCACATGCCCGCACTCAAATATATCATAACTGTATCAATACATGAGGTCACGGGATAAATATGTACATTGTACCGGGTTCATTCTATGCCTGCAAGTTGACACTGCGAATATAGAGCACGACATTTACAACTGGGAACTAGCCTAGGTAACTGAATATTCATATTGATCATTTGAAAATAATGCCTAGATATTTAAGGGCCGGTCTTATAAACATCCGTTAGTTCAATGTCGTACCAAATTTACCGAAATATAATACAAACGTCACAATTTTCGTCTTATAAGGGCCGGTCTTATAAACGTCCGTTAGTTAAATGTCGTACCAAATTAACCGAAAAATAATACAAACGTCACATTTTTCGTCTTATAACGATCCGTTCGTTTAATTTCCGTAAAAAGTTACCGACAGAACTAACCGACAGCCGAGGCAGCGATTAATCGCAGATACCGGCCGGTAACTTAAGGTTTGAGGTTAGGTTATCTGTCAAAGCATTGTTTCTTTGCGGTGAGTTTTGTGTGTCATCCAGTGTAATCCATATCGGACTTCTACGCTCTGTCCTATTGAAGTGTTTTGTGCTGACTCTAAAATGTTTTCCGACAGTGATAGTGAATTAATTGAGAATGTGCTGTATTCGTCGTCTTCTGACGAGGATGCAGGAAGACGAAGAAAAAGAGTGTTCAGATGTCGCGTGGACTATTTCAACATCCTAGATGATTTAGATTTTGTGTGTCGCTTTCGATTGACAAAGAGCAGTGCACAAAATGTATTAAACATGATTGGGAGCACGTTGACCCGACCTACAGCCCGAAATAATGCATTGACACCATCAACCCAACTACTTGTTGCATTGAGGTTTTATGCGTTAGGGTCAATATTATTAGCCTCTGCGGATTTTGTGGGAGTATCGAAGCAAAGTGCAAGCAATATTGTCTGGGAAGTATCCAAGAAAATATGTGGCATAAGAGCTCGCTATATAAAAATAACCAATGATAATTCTACCAAAGAATTGTTTTATAACTTGGCCAGATTTCCTTGTGTGATAGGAGCAATCGACGGTACGCACATCCGGATTCAGTCGCCTGGAGGACGGGATGCTGAGGCCTTCAGAAATAGGAAGGGCTATTTTTCACTGAATGTGCAGTGTGTTTGTGATGCCAATTTATGCATCACAGACATTGTTGTGAAATGGCCGGGAGCTTCACATGACTCTCATATTTTCAATTCATCCATGTTGAAGTCCCGTTTTGAGAGTGGAGAATTTGGAGACTCTATGTTGGTTGGAGACAGCGGATATGCTGTAAAACGGTACCTCATGACTCCTCTTTCCAATCCCCAGACATCAGAAGAGATTCTCTACAACGAATCCCAAATTCGAACGAGGAATTCTATTGAACGTTGTTTTGGCGTATGGAAGCGGCGGTTTCCAGTTCTTTTCATGCCATTGAGAATAGCTGTGAATAGAGCTCAGTCTGTCATTGTGGCAACAGCTGTCTTACACAACATTTGCCGATTGAACAGTGAAGACATCCTACCCCCAGATGTCCAAGAAGAGTCACCTCAGGATAACGATTTGCCATCAGCAGAAAGTGTTGCATCGGGTCCTGGCACACAAGATTATTACAGAAGAGATTTAATAGATAATTATTTTAAAAATTTGGTGTAATTAAATTTTAATGTAAGAAATTATGACGATGACTTGTAGTTTTGTTTCTCTTGATTGGATATTTAATTTGATTTTTGATTTCTATTTCTTTCCGATATCTTTGATTTTTATTTTTGTATATTTTGATGTTTGATTTATATTTTTCTTAGATACTCGTAACTTTGATTTTATTTTTTGTACATTCTGATTTAATGGGGTCATAATAAAAGGAGAGCTTGTATGAAGAAGGTTATGACTCTGGATGAAATGAAAGAAGTATGCAAGGGCCGAATAAATGGCAGTTAATCGACAATGTTGGTGGTTAAGACTTTTAAAAAAATATTATACATACCTGTATTATAATGTACTTTGCAGCTCCATGTAGGTAAATGATTTTTCTGTTTTTTTTTATGTACTTATATTAAATATTGCATTTTATAATTTTTGTTCGTCGACTTATAAGGTTGGTATGAGGATGGTCACCTACTCTGTAAAAATTGGTTCACTTTGCAAATGTCACCTCTGTTTTAGGCAATGGTGGCAAGAGTTGCAGGGCTTATTTTCATTTGCGATTTGAGTTTTTATTTTGTAAGGTTCACATGCAGCATGTGTAAGCACTTGTCTGCTTGTGTGCATGCAAGGTATATGAATCTTAAATGTTAGTATATCTTTGCAAATTAGATGATAGGTAAATATATTTTATGAGATTGAATATTGATGTTTCTTTTATGTAAATATTACTTTTGTTGTATTTTGAAATGTTTTTTTGTCCATTTTTTAATATATTCCTGAAATCTTAAAACCTTTTGTCTTATTATTGGGGACACTCCTCTACAAGTATCAATATTACATTACTTATTCATATTATGGGAGAGTTGAGCAGGGGCGTGCATCAGTGGTGAAGCGTGCCATACAAGCCGGTTCCCATCGGCTTCCCTTTTAAAATGATGTAACTAAGTAGTTTAAAATATAGGCACAAAGTAAAAAAATACATTTAAAACCAAAGAAACAATACATATTTTCCCCCCATTGAAACCATGCAGTCTGCTTTATTATCATTTTTGCCTCATTTTAAACGGGAAACCGATGGGAATCGGCTTGTATGGCACCCTTTGCCACTGGCGTGCATCCAATAAAGGCACATGTAAGTATAAGGTAGGCAACATATTTAATAAGAAATGCATTTAACATTGAAATAAACCAATTAGAGCCATTGTTCCAACTCAAAATAATTTCTAAGGTTTTATATTCATTTTCTTTATTGAACACAGTTAAGGATAAAGTATAGTTTATTACTAATTATTTATTTAAAAAGTGAACAAGATAATGTACAGAGTTTATAAACCTCAAGATTTTCAACATAAATCATAATTATACAACATAATTTTAATTAATTAAAAAATGTAGGAAGTGCTTATCTTAAAAGTTATAGAGTAAGTTATGCATATTTGGAATACCACTATTAAATAAATCATAACTATGTGAGGAACTTATAATTAATTTGAATGGAACAAAAGTTGAAGTAGAAGTAAGTTTGAGGCAAATGGTAAGATGGCGAGAGAATTAGAAAGAGTGCCAGCAAAGAAGATGCGTGATGGGAGCGTTCGGTAGAATAGCGAAGAATAAAAGAATCTACAAAAAATTAAAATGGCGGTACACAATTGTATATTGCTGCCGACCCTGATGTATGGAAGTGAGTCGTGGACCGTGAATGAAAGAGAAGCAAATAAGGTAAGCACCGTAGAAACAATTCATTTGAGAAGTATGACAGAAAAAAACACTGAAAAATAAATTGTGAAACGAATGGGTTCTGAATGAATGCGGAGTAAAAGAAAGCGTGAAAGTGAAAGTTTACAGCAATGGTTTGGACATATTGAAAGGATGAATGAAGACCGACTGACAAAAAAGTGTATGAAGGGAATGTAATAGGTAAGCGTGAAAGGGGAAGACCTAGGAAAGAATGAATTGATCAGATATGTGAGATTGCGAACAAATGGAATTTATAGAATGGAAATAAGAGAAGAGTGTGCATGAAAAGAGTGATGAAACTAGATGAGATGAAAGAAGTATGCAAGGACAGAGTCAAGTGGAGGTACCGGCCACCCCTAAAAGAATGGAGGCAGGATACAAGACAAGACAAGGCAATCTAACTGAAGAGCAGCAAATAATAAACTTCAATCTAAATGGCACAGAACAATACATTATTACGCCTCGCTAATGCCTCAATGATCACAAAAACAAATTTAGTTTTCCAAATTAGCATCTTTTGCTCTATTAAATTGAAATTAAATTTTCTTACTTTCTTTTAATAATTCCAATTTATACTCGTAGTAGCTAGCTATAGCATTGTTTCGACGAATTTTTGATTTTGTTAGCTTATTTTTGTCGATTGCTTCTTTTTTTTCATTTCTCACTGTCAATCTTGAATCAACAGGTGTTTTTAATGATGCCGGGGTCCACGTCTGCCATTTACTTTCGACATTGCTCACAGGCTCTTCTGGAGGAAAATTATCATTTGGTGGCACGTCTATTACAAGCTCCAAAACTGGCTGGCTGGTTGTTGGCTGTGAGACGTACTCAATTTGTATGGCGTCACTATCAAACTGATTTTCTAGGCCATAGCAACTCAGTTTGATCAGTGATGTCACTTTATCCAGGGTAGCATCCTCGCTTACTGGTAGCATTGGACCTCCACCAGTTGCCCTGTAAACAAACGTATTATGTTTTATTTTATGCACTATTAACAAACAGAATTTAGGGCAGAAATGTGTCTGGCTAAATGCAACGCAACTAAGCTACACATAAAGTGTAACTCTTTGCCGTGTTAGGGTCGCATATGGCGAGTGAACCTATTTGTTTTTACAGGTAAGGGGGCCAGCCTTACGCCAACGACTTCAGTGAAGTGGGAGGTTTCCCAGCTCCCGAGGGGGCTGGTACTCATTTCTTGTGAAGGCTGAGTAAACCTTGTCGGTTCTTTATTATGAGGTTTGAAATAAACAACAAAACGGGAAATCATTTCTGACACCCTCAGCGGGATTCGAACCCGAGCTGTGTCGAGCTATCGAGCGGACGGCTAGTGTTATGAAAATCTAATATTTGTACAGCGAAATGCATTTTGCCATTTTTCAAGCTTCACATGGCAAATGACAATCTATCTATCTATAATCTAAGCTGCAAAGATATGTTAACATTTAAGGTTCATATTAAGTGCATGCCCACAGACAGGCACATGTAGGTTCGCGCCTACACATTCTGCATGTGTGCATACAAATAAGCAAAACCTCACATGAACAAAAACCTTGCAACTCCTGCCGCCGTTCTATCAATGATGATATTTGGCATGACTGTTAAATGATAATGAACATTTTGGAATCTACAATATTGATAAACAATAAAGAATACCTGTAATTGCTGTTGCTAAGTGCTGCTCTTTTCCTTGCGGCCTTCTTCAAATTGTCCCACTTGAGTTTTAACTGGGCCACATCCCTTGGCACCCTGTTGGTGGCATTAAAGCTCATCGCCAAGCACTGCCACGCTTGTTCTTTAGTGGCGTTTGATGCCACATCCGTCTTCTTCGACAAAAGTACGTTGTTATCCTCTAATAACTCAATTAATTTTGTCACCTCCTCTGCCGAGAATTGTTTGCTCCTGCCTTTTGTCTGAAATTATAAAAATCACATTAGAAGGATGCAAGAGAAGCGTCATTGTTTTTCATGATAAAATTAACTTTTTATCAAGATATAACCATTGCACATAAGTCATTTTATATATAAATAATAGTACATAAGTTATCACAAGTAAATAACTGTACTTACATTCATTTTATTGATAAACTTTAACCAGAGAATATGACGCGCACAATAAATTTTAGGTTATGTTTCGTATCTGACAGCAAGCGGGTGACGTATGTTCATGAATGCACTTAAAAGTCATAGAAAAATACGAGTGCATCTTTGAGAACTAACGGACGGTAAAAAAAGCTTTATAGGACGACCATCGGTAAGATCAATCCGTAAACGTCCATCCGTTAGTTTGTTGTCGAGATACTTACGGATATTTGGTCTCTCGTTTATAAGACCGGCCCTAAGAATCCGTTTGTTTTATTTCCGTAAAAGTTACCGACAGATCTAACCGACGGCCGACCCATCGATTAATGGCAGATACCGGCCGGTTAGTTAAGGTTTGAGGTTAGGTCAGCTGTCAAAGAATTGTTTCTTTGCGGTGAGTTTTGCGTGTCATTGGACTACTACGCTCTATCCTGTTGAAGATAATTTCTTCCGAAAGTGATAGATAATGCATTAAAATGCGCTGTCTGAGTCGTTTTCGTATTTGTCAAAAGCAACTTTAGGTTATGTTTCGTCTTTGACAGCAAACGGATGACGTATGTTCATGAATGCACGCAAAAAATCATTGAAAATACGAGTGCATTATTGAGAACTAACGGACGGTTAAAAAAGCTTTATAGGACGACCATCGGTAAGATCAGTCGGTAAACGTCCATCCGTTAGTAACTTGTCGAGATACTTACGGATATTTGGTCTCTCGTATATAAGACCGGCCCTAAATGAATCTAAATTTTAAATATTACGTTAAGACTCAGCCAGAGCGTGTACTGAAAAACTAAAACATCACATGTCATTACCACAGAGCTGTCATATTTCAGCATTGCTGAGAGAACTGCACTGGCTGAGGGTCCGAGAGAGGGTGGAATTTAAGTTGTGTCTCACTGTACATAGGGCCCTGAACGGCACGGCACCCCCATGTCTCGCTGAGCTATGCTGTGTCGATAAGCCTTCAAAACGACCACTACTCTCTGCCCTCACTGCTGTCAACAAGGTCATAGTGGCCAAAAGAGCGAACACATCAAATTTTGCAGACAGGAGCTTTGCGGTGGCCGGGCCGGTTGCCTGGAACAATTTGCCCGTCGGTGTTCGCGCGAACCAGCCTACCACCACCTTCAGAAAGGGACTGAAGACACTGCTTTTCTCCAGAAGCCATGGCGCCCTTGAGATGGTCCTGGACCATTAAATGGCGCCACAGGAAAGAAATCATCCATCATCATCATCATCACATAGTCGCTGGGACGGTCGAGGAATAAGGCACTCGAATTTGCGTTTTTGAAACTAGTTGGTTCGAAACCCGCCTGCACCATGTCCTATCTACAATAACTTCGAACCTAGTTCAACAGATGTCGTTGCACGCACGTCAGCATCCACATTCGCATGAAGGCAAACTGGCCAGGTGATATGCATTCTTCATCACAGATATTTTTTTTTATAAAATTAAACCTGCAGCGAACTTTTGCGTAATATTTTGGCTATAAACTGTGATTGAGTTTACACATAAACGGTGAAATTCACACACGGAAAATCAATGGCTCAACCGCCACTTAAGTGAATTTTCCATATATAAAAAAATATGATCCATGGATCCACTGCGGACTAAACGTGTTGTGAATAACCCTGAAAGTGTGACCCTGAGTGTGGATACCATATTTGGAAAATCGGTATAATGCAATATCCTACAATTTTTCATAAAAAAAAATATATATATATAAAATTTTCAAATGTAAATACCTGTTTCTGGCCCGGCAAAAAAGGTTGGTGAATTGCATTTATCTCCACTAATCTATTTGTTTATGGAAAATTCTGAAATTATCCTCCTTTTACGTATTTTAAGTCTGTGGGAGTCCATAAAAAAACTTAATTAAATCCATCCGTAAGAGTTTATTTAAATCCATCATTAATGGCAAAAAAAATTGGTCATATTCATCAATTTGCAATTTCGCAATTTTTTCACGCAATATTCAATCATCATTTTCAGTGAAAAAAGGAGAGCGCAAAAAAGGTAGAGTGGGGTAATGAAAACTCGTTACTGGCCGGATTGCCCAAACCAATATGTTCATTATGGTTCCATGATAGAACCACACAGTGACAAAACGACACATGACATGGCGACACAATAACAGAACAAAACATGACAGAACGATACTGTTCCTGTTCCTGTTCCTTGACTTATAGGTTGGTTGGGTGCGACTGACCACCCATGCTGTAAAAAATGGTTCACTTTTCCAATGTCACCCCTATTTCAGGAAAGGACGGCAAGAGTTGCAGGGTGTTTGTCCATTTGAGATTTGAGTTTTAATGTTGAAGGTTCACATGAGGCATGTGCAAGCGCGAACTTGTACGTGTCTGCTTGTGAGAATGCATTTAATGTGAATCCCCAATGTAAAATATTTTGCAATTTAGATTAGATTAGATACAATGACAGTTCATCACATGACAAAACATCAAAACACCTAGAATATCACATTCAATAAACGGCACATGAAAAAACATCACATGACAAAAAAGTTGCGTAGGTAGGTAGTCCCACGATAATCTAAAGTCAAAGACTCATAATATGCTAAATAAATGTTTGTGATGTTTTTCATGCGTCGTTTATGTTATGTTCTGTTTTGCCTATGTATTTTCTGTGTTGTTTTGTCATAGTGATATTTTTTCATGTGATGTACTGCCATGTGTTGTTATGTCATGTGTCGTTCTGCTATGTGTCGTTCTTTCATGTGTCGTTTTGTCAAGCGTTGTTTTGCCACTGTGTCGTTCTAACCTGTCACCGTTCATTATTACGCGGCGCATTTTAATTAATGCAACGTCATTTCTACGTCATACGATAGAACCCCCATCGGCCGCAATTATTACAATTTATTATTTCGATCACAATCTGCCATAACTCCATTCGGTGACGCGTCCGCAGCTGTGCGCTGTGGAGTGCACCTACTCGTGTAAATGAATTATTTCAGGAGTGTACATTATCGACAATCTCTCCTAGTTTCATTATTATTTAATGTCTAATCCAAATCCACATCACCTTCAAAAGATGTTCCAAAACTCTAAAGCGACGGTAAAACTAATTCACAAACTTCTCCCATCAAATCAAAAATTTGGTTGCAAATACGTACATAAATCAGGTGATGTAAATCATATTTTCTCTTCAAATTCCATCATATTATTACCCACTTCCGAGAAATATTTAACCGAGGTCCTTACCATAATTAAGCGATCAAATTTGATGTGTCAATCAAATATTGATTGGAGGTTGGTGCAGCAGGTAATCTGTTACAAAAATGAACCCTTACTTTATTTGACAGCCGATCTGCTGTACCCTTAGTACGAGTTGCGAAACTTGAGAAAAGTAAAGTTTACGGAAAATATTAAAGAGTAATTTCTCCCAAAATCTGCCGTTTTTGTTTCTTACACTTTATGGTCTTAGCAAAGGAGTTACAGTGATGAAGAAAATCAAGTTCAAACAAACAAGAACGACAGATTTTGGGGGAAATCACTCTTTCATAATTGCCGTAAACTTTACATTACTCAAGTTTTGCAACTCGTACTAAGGGTTAACTAAATGTAGGTATTATAACTCAAAAACATTTTTGCAGGTAAGAATGAGGCTGATCCCAGATGTTGTAAAAACTTGGTTCACTTTTGCCACCTCGTTTCAGGGAAAAGCGGTAGGAGTAAAAAAGTTAATGAACATGTGAGCTTTGCTTTATTTTATTTGTACACGTGTAGCGTGTGTAAGCGCAAACTCACATATGCCTGATTGTGGGCATGCATTAAATATGAGCCTTAAATGCCAATATATCTTGGCTTTAAGATTTTGAGCTCAGATTATAACATGAATTAAAAGTGACCTTAATTAACTTTTTAACAGTTTGTGCTGTTAATACAGTGAAAATCTATTGTGTTCTTTATAAATTTAATGGAAAAAATTAACTTTTAATTCACGTTTATTTATTTGTTGGCTTAAACGTTTTTGCCTAATAAGGCATCTTGAGGAGCATAATTGTTACAATGACCTTTATTTTATTCAGAATCTCATTTTTTTTTAAATAAGCTCCCCCTCGAACGCAGAACCAATCCACCCTTACAATACATCATTATACTATGGTTATATACATAAATGCTTGTAATATTCCGGACGCACGCTGTCACACATTTGCCCACATTTTCCCTGCCTCTGTCCAATCATTAATGTTTGACAAATTAATGAACACGGCCCATAATGTTGCTTTCATAACGTGAATCTACTGGCCAATGTACGTGCGTGCGACGGTGTGACACGAAAACTAAAATATGATTGATTTACATACATTACTATCGGAAGCATTTCACAGTTTATTGTGGTAATTTGTCATACTGTTATTTCTACATTCCATTTTTTACAAACTGATTTATAATCTGATATTGACAACGTTTCAATAGCCATTTTTCCCATTCTAATCATTTCTTCGATTTAAAGTTACACAAAAAATTTAATATTTCTACGGTTTACTTGGATTCAATTTAATAAAACATCGACCAAATTTATTTTACACACTTTGTGATAGGATTTGCTCACATTTGGTTCACAGTTTAAACTTTACTTATATCTCGTTTGACGGTTCGGGTACGAATGCCTCGCAAAGCACTGCAATCCATATTTATAGGTGTCTAAAGGTTATTCTAGCATACACCAGACCATGCCAGAATCATCTCTTGCGAACAAGAGTAGGTACAACCATCCAAATACTTACGTCTAGACACACATACACAAGTAAGTAAAAAGAGAGAGGACTGACGCTGCGCTCGGCAGAGAGGGGCTCCAAAACGTTGGTGAACGAGACAACCAGGAGATTAACCACTGTTTTCGGCAATCGTGCGTTTGCTGTTGCGGGTCCCTCTTCGTGGAACCAGCTACCACCAGAAGTTCGAGCATCGAAATCCAGGGAAAACCTCAAAACATCCCTCAAGACACACTACTTCGCCGCGATAGCACAGAAAGCGCCCTTCTAATCTAATCTAATCTAATCTAAGCTGCAAAGATATATATCATTTAAGATTTATATTAAATGCATTCCCACAAGCAGACATGTATAATTTCGCGCTAACACATGCCGCATGTGGACCTACAATATAAAAACCCAATCTCAAATGAACATAAGCCTTGCAACTCTTGCCGTCCTTCCCTGAAACAGGGGTGACATTGGCAAAGTGAACCAATTTTTTACAGTATGGGTGGTCAGCCACATAACAACCTATAAGTCAAGGAACATACATGACAAATTACATTTTTAAAATCAATAAATTATAATATATACATGGACATAAAAAACTAAATCATAAAAACCAATTTTACTTTAACAAACCCTAGCCGCCAACATCACAGATCAACCGCCATTTCTTTCTATCCTTACATACTTCTTTCATTTCCTCCAGAGTCATAACCTTCTTCATACAAGCTCTTCTTTTATTATGACTCTGGATATTCCATTCATTCGCAATTTCGGATATTTGGTCCATCCATACCTTTCTCGGTCTTCCTCTACCACGACATCCATCTATTCTACCAACATATACTTTCTTCGTCAGTCTTTCCTCATTCATTCTCTCCATATGCCCAAACCATCTTAACAAACTTCTTTTAATCTTCACTTTCACACTTTCTCTTGCACCACATTCTTCTCTTACAAAATCATTCCTCACCCTGTCACTCCGTTTTTTCCCAATCATACTTCTTAGAAAGTCCATTTCAACAGTATGGACTTTACTAATTTCACTTTCATTCACCGTCCAGGCCTCGCTTCCATACATCAAGGTGGGTAAAAGTATGCCACTGCGTACCGCCAATCGAGCATTTTTAGATATGTTTTGATTTTTGGCGATACAAGCTGTGGCACCCAGTACACACCTGCCCTTCATTACTCTTCTTTCAAATTCACCGGTCATTCTTCCATCTTTTTCAAACTTACTTCCCAGGTATACAAACTCATTTACGACATCAACATTCATTCCATTAATTTTAAATTCATAATTCAGGTAAGCGTGGAAGGGGAAGACCTAGGAAACAATGGATTGATCAGATAAATGAGATTGCGAATGAATGGAATCTACAGAGTGGAAACAAGAGAAGAGCATGCATGAAAAGAGTGATGAAATTAGATGAGATGAAAGAAGTATGCAAGGACAGAGTCAAGTGGAGGCACTTGTGTGGAGGTACTGGCCACCCCTAGAGGAAAGGCGGCAGGATACAAGACAAGACAATACTTTCATCATCTCTTTCAAAAATCAATACTTTCGTCTTACTTGCATTCAACTTCAGATGGTTACCTAACAAAGCTTCATTCAATCTAGAGAGCATTGTTTGCAATTCTACTGCAGAATCAGATACAAGAACTGCATCATCTGCATACAGTAGAACACTCACTTTGCTCTCTCCTATCATCAATCCACAATCATTAAGTCTAGCATCCCTGACACACTTGTCCATAACTATGTTAAATAGCCATGGACTCATCACACATCCTTGCCTCACACCCTTATGCCCGCTTTCCACTGCGAGCGGAGCTGACTCCGTACGGACTCCGCTCGACTAGCAACAGTAAATTTCATAGAAGTGCTTCCACCGACAGCGAGTCAGCGGAGCGGACTGAGCGAGTACAAAGAGTTACAAAAGTGGTCGCAGAGTTGAGCGAGTTTCCAGCGGACTCCGTACGGACTCCGCTCGACTAGCAACAGTAAATTTCATAGAAGTGCTTCCACCGACAGCGGAGTGAGCGGAGCTGACTGAGCGAGTAAAAATGGGTCCGCTGTGTCATGGTCTCGGCCGCTAGTTTTCAACTGACTCCGCTCCCCCGTGCCCCCCGCGCCAACCCGCGCAGTTGCGTGACAGCGATAAAACACATCATACATGATTTACAAAAACACATCATACATTATTTTATTAATTTGAAAATATTAAAATGTATGTTTTATTTCCAACATCTACTTTTTATGTTTAAAGCAAAATAATACATTACTTTTTATGTTTCGAAACAAAAAAAAACTCTTTTATTAATAATTAAAACGTTTGATCTGGGCGTAGGCTGCAACGAGCTGTCACACACTGCACATCATACATTATTTTATAAATTTGAAAATATTAAAATGTATGTTTTATTTCCAACATCTACTTTTAATGTATTAAAGCAAAATAATACATTACTTTTTATTTTTCGAAACAAAAAAAAAAACTTTTTTTATTAATAATTAAAACGTTTGATCTGGGCGTAGGCTGCAACGAGCTGTCACACACTAGTTGGCTCCGCTAAGCCAGCTGTAGATGGAAGGCAAACAACTCTTTCATCTGACTCATCTCATTTCCCGCCTAGCTCACTCCGCCGAGCTCGTTGGCTGTGGAAGGCAAATACCATTATTTTTTAAAACTCTTTCGCAATGGAAGGCCAAAACTATTTCACTACGCTCCGCTCAGCCATTTCCCGCTCCCGCTCAGCTATTTCCCGCTCGCAGTGGAAAGCGGGCATTATAATGCCCTTATAACGCCCTTGGAGTGACAATCTTCACGTAACGTTGCTATATTAAATCATCATCATAAGTAAGCACACACAGACATAAACTCATACTTTAAACGCAAACTCAACTAAGCCACACATATAGTGTAACTTCTTGCCTGCGCTATCCCCGAAGGGGTCGCATGTGGCGCTTCGGGACCTATTTATTTTTACAGGTAAGGGGGCCGGCCTCACACCAACCACTTTCAGTTGAAGTGGGGGTTTCCCAGCTCCCGGGGGGGCTGGTTCTCATTTTATTGTGAAGGCTGAGTAAACCTTTGAGATCGAACCCTTGCTCTCTGCATGGAATGCAAGCATTCTACCAACTGAGCTATCGACCTTTTTACGAGCTTGATCGTCGTCGCTACAAAGCGCCAATTCTCAAGCAAGACCCAGTTGCTGTAAGGCTGGATGGACCTTTGGTGACCGGTCATTGGTAAAGGTTTTATGAATTTTTCAACCCAGCGAAGAGCAAATTTGAAAATATAAATGGTATATTTTTTGTGCTCCGCCGGGAATCGAACCCACAACCTTCCCATTCAGAGTCCGCAGTGTTATCACTGAGCTACGGACCGGTCATACTTTCAAAGCAATATATTGTTTTAAATCTTCTCAGAATGATAAACAATATAATCAATGACTTTTGGGTGATCTAACAAGGAATTGTAGAAAATAAAAGGAAGAAGAGTGAACATAACAGTGATATTATTATTGAAAATGTGCAGCACGCGGCAATTATTTCAACCGCTCTAATTACACAACAATTTGAGCATTCTGATGACAAAAAAATAAACTGCGCGAGCGCGTGGCGTGGCCGAGCTGTATATTTCACGCGAACAATTAAACCGCCGGGAAATGCATTATAATCACTTTAAAACAATCAGAAAAACCGCTAATGTTTTACTATCAAAACACAATCAAGGTTTTATTACTGACTACACGAGGCATTAGCCCACCCTCTCTCGCGCTACCCCAATCCACCTCGGGCAGACCGAGCAGGCAGCACTCGCAAGTATAGTGGGATTTCACCCAGGGCGTCAACTTATTAAAATGTTTGAAAATTTTACGAATATCATCATTAACGAGAACATCTAATTTAAGTTGCAAAGATATGTTACATTGGAGATTCACATAACATGCATTTTCACAACCAGACACATACAAGTTCACAAGGCGTATGTGAACCTACAACACAAAAACCAAATATCAAATGGACATACACCCTGCAACTCTTGCCGTCCTTCCCTGAGACAGGGGTGACATTGGCAAAATGAACCATTTTTACAGCATGGGTGGTCAGCCGCACACCAACCTATAAGTCAAGAAACAAGTCTCGGAAGTAGATTAACAAAGGCTGATAAAAGGGGAAGAAAGAAGCGAAATCTTAGAAAGTCAAAACGAATGACTTTTATTTTGGCAGTTTATAAAAACTTCATAAGGTGTTTTGAATTCGAAGTTAATGTTCATCTAAGCTACAATTCACTTATTGTAAGATTAACCTTTTTTATACATTTCCTGATAGATCTTTATCTAAAAGTGACATAACACTTTTTTATTAGGAAGGCTGAAAATCATGCTGAGCCATTTTTAAGATGTCGATCATATTTTTAAGCAAAACGTCTGGATTTACCAGAATATCTGTCAGATTATAGATAGATAGATAGATTATAGATAGTCAACGACGCTAGCCATGTTGAAAGCACCGGTTCCCATAGATCACCGAAGTTAAGCAACATTGGGCGCGGACAGTACTTGGATGGGTGACCGCTCAGGTACACCGCGTGTCGTTGGCATC
Source organism: Agapetus fuscipes (assembly GCA_951799405.1). Classification (NCBI taxonomy): domain Eukaryota; kingdom Metazoa; phylum Arthropoda; class Insecta; order Trichoptera; family Glossosomatidae; genus Agapetus; species Agapetus fuscipes. The sequence goes on from OX637349.1 coordinate 5,067,503, forward strand.
TTGGACCGGTCCGTAGTCCGTAGTGGCAACACTTCGGACTCGTAAATGGAAGGTTGTGGATTCGGATCCCGGCGGAGCACACAAAATATACCATTCATATTTGGAATGTGCTCTTCGCTGAGTTGAAAAATTCATAAATCTTTACCAAAGACCGGTCACTGAAAGGTCCATCCAACCTTACAACAACTGGGTCTTGCTTGAGAATTGGCGCTTTCTACAGCGACGACCAAGCTCGCAGAGGGCTCTTGAGGTGTGATACACACAAAAACAGCGCTCACCAAATAAATCATCCTAATATTATTATTATTATAGGCACTGAAACAAAACAACTTCTTAAGAATGCTAGTAAAAGCCGTTGGTTCAATCTTGTCCAGCGCTTTATCGGTAAATGGTCGTAACTGGGCGACTGCGCACACCTATAGGGAAATAAAGCCACATCTTTTTAGTGAAATGTCACAGAATCCGCTCATCAGAATACAGAGGGGACCATTAGTGGAACCCTGTGGCACGACACTAATTAATTATTAATGGCGCCTGTGCAAGAATGTATAAACCCTTGTTTCCTTAGTAAAAATACAGCATTATAACAAATTTGGTAATCGATGATATTTCATCCCCCCAGTGCTTATTTGGCTTATCTGCCATTTGATTCGAAGATGACTTTTAATGATCTTTAACATGCCTATATAATTTTATTTTTTTGTCTGTAGATATGATATGTACGATTTGTAAATCGTCCCCAAAATGCTTGTTTGGCTTATCTTTCAATGATATTGTCTTAAGAACTGTCTACACAATCTGAGCTAAGAAAAACACGTTAAACACGATAATGTGAGAGTTGTTTTAAATATTTAATTAATCAATTTCCATTTTTCAAAAGGCACGTAGGTTCAGCACACACACATGTGGAATTATCTCTGATGGACATAAGACAAACAAACACTTGGCGGTATTCTCCAAACTGTTTACCAAGGGTTAACTCAACTTAAGGGGATGATTTATGGGCCTTGCAATAAACTAAAAAGCAAATCGAATCCATTCAAATGACATACTCAAATAAATAAGACGTCATTTGGCCATGTTGCTAGGCTTGGGTCTCTATTGTCACCTACACTTTTGTAGATCTGATGAGATTTTTTTTAAATAAAGAACACGCATCTTGGATGTCATGGAAATTTGAAAATGGAACGACATTGTCTATGGAAAAAAATAAGCTGTTGTCGATGTTATTTTTCTGCCAGGATTGTAAAAAATCGAGCTTTGGAAATTCGAGTCCATTGTGTAACAAATCGAGTACAAAAAAAAATGTAAATGATTTTTATGGATATGTTTTTCACCCGATAACGCAATATAATATCCACATCAAGGAATCATAAATACGCCCCCGTCTAAGAATATCACGTTTAAATTTTTAATTGGAGGCTAAATAAAATGCTTTGATGTGTGTTTATCCACGATCTGCGCGCAATGGTATAGCATTACCTTTGTACATCATGTTTCCTTAATATGTGTAGTCATGAAAATTCTTTTTGATGTTTTATTAAATCGTTACATTCAATAACATACATACGTTAAAAAAAATCACAGGAAAAATATTTTCGGTTGTTTTTTTTTATTTTCAAATATTGAGTTGGGAATATTTTTTTTTTAATTTGGAGCTTTTTGGTTGAAAGTAATCATAGCTAGCGCGAAATTTGTGTGCAGAATCTCTACATTGATTTTATGATATTTTCATTTGGAAGTTTTTTCCAATAATTTTCAGAAGTAGGAATACAATTAACAAACCTTTTTTTCTCTGGCCAGAAACCGGTATTAACATTATCAATTAAATTAACTGTTTTATATTTAATTAATATAATTAATAATTACCCAATGGCATCTCTTGAACCAAGGTTGAATTTATTGTCGATAGGACACGGCGCAGGCGGGGTTCGAGCCGGCGGGCTCTTGTGTCAATAAAGCAAATTCGAGCACTAACGCCGTGTCTCCTCGACCATCCCAGTGGCAAAAAAGTTAATCGTTTTTGGTTTTGCATGACGTCACCTTGACCGAATGAAATTCAGGCGATCAAACATGCAAGCACACGTAAATCACGCAGCCAACTTTCCAGAACGTCCCACGTGTACACACCCTTACCCCCTTGTACCGCAACTACAAAACATTACGTTTAAACTAAATAATGGCGTCTTACAAAAAAATGTATTAAGATTCAAGTAGCGCTTCTGTTGAGCGTTTTAGTTTCAATACATTCAACGTAAATTTTTATACTTTGGGTACAGATTACCATGTCTTAACACAAGTTTTTTTACTCCGCGTGATGGATGGACCCACGGGAACCATGTATCCACCCACCTCACCAAATATTTTTTTACGTATAAACTCAACAATAGCGTTTATTAAAAAAATATAGAAAGTGAAATAGCACCTCTATTCAAAGATTTATTTTCTTTACATTTTTTTGTAAAACGCGACGGCTGAGTTTGAACGATAGGTTTTATACTTGGGGTGTTGTAAACATTTTCAACCGAGCCTTCAAAAACTCGGCCATTCAAGTTATATCGATCCCAGTAGAGTGTTAGTGTGTGGAATAAACATAGAGAAGGCGGTTAAAATTATGTTGGCCTGCTAAACTATTCGAAAAATCTAAATATTCTGAATTTCGAATTTTAAGATTTAGATTAGATTGTAATTAACTATTGCACCAAAAAAGTACGCTTACGTTTTTAAATTCCACTGAATTAAAAATCTGTTCAAGCAAAAATATATTTTTTAAATAGATTTATCGTTTGTATAAAGCAGTAGTAGGTACTTAACAGTTTTTCTATGATTTTTTTTATATCATTTAATTACATTTCGACTGCTCCAAGGAAGACAGCACTAAGTCAAAAAAGATAGTTTTGCAGGAGAACCAATTGAATGTTGTTTATTCCATGGAGAACAATGCCTAAACTATTTTGTACATTAATTTATTAACGAATTTAAATGAGATAGAGACACGGCTGTCATCTAGGAATGAAGGTAATGATGTGTTACCTTCAGAAATAGAAATAAGTCAAAAACCTCAATTTCGGAGTTACTGCCTTCTTCCTTGGAGCAGTCGATTTGATTCGAAGAAATATTCAAATTCAGATGTATATCAGTTCAAAAGTTAATCGGTATGTAGTCTAATGATAAACATAAACATAATGTCGTGAGTTCGATCATGGCTGGAGCAAAAAAAAATCATTTATTCTTTCAAAATTAGTTGTTTTCTGCCAAGCTTACAAGGTATCTATAATCTATAATCTAAGTTGCAAGGATATATTCATTTAAAGCTCTCAGATGTATGCCCACAAACCAACAAGTGTAGTTCGCGCTTACAAATGCTGAATGTGTACTTACAAATAAAATCCAAACCTCAAATGAACATAAGCCCCACAACTTTTGCCGACCTTCCCTGAAACAGGGGTGACATTGGCAAAGTGAACCATTTTTTACAGTATGGGTGGTCAGCCTCATACCAACCTATAAGTCAAGGAATATGAATAATAAATTACATTTAAATATAAAAAAGAACAAAACCTTACAAAGAAATCTATACAAAAAAAGTCAAAAATTTCCTATGCAAAAAATGTAGCAAATGAATACACCAACATTAGAAATCAACATTGCAGATTAGCCGCCACTTCTTCCTGTCCTTGCATACTTCTTTCATTTCATCCAGAGTCATAACCTTTTTCATACAAGTCCTCCTTTTATTATGACTCTGGATATCCCATTCATTCGCTATTTCAGAGATTTGATCCTTCCATACCCTTCTCGGTCTTCCTCTACCACGACATCCATCTATTCTAGCAACATATACTTTCTTCGTCAATCTTTCATCACTCATTCTCTCCAAGTGCCCGAACCATCTTAACATACTTCTTTTAATCTTCACTTTCACACTTTCCCTTACACCACATTCTTCTCTTACAAAATCATTCCTCACCCTGTCACTTCGTTTTTTCCCAATCATACTTCTTAGATAGTCCATTTCTACTGTATGGACTTTACTAATTTCCCTTTCACTCACCGTCCAGGCTTCACTTCCATACATCAAGGTTGGCACTAGTATACCACCGTGCACCGCCAATCTAACATTTTTTGAGAGATTTTGGTTCCTGGCGATGCAAGCGGTCGCACCCAGTACACACCTGCCTTTCATTATTCTTCTTTCAAATTCACCGGCCATTCTTCCATCTTTTTCAAACTTACTTCCCAAATATACAAACTCATTTACAACATCAACATTCATTCCATTAATTTTAAATTCATAATTCATATTTTCATCATCTCTTTCAAAAATCAAAACTTTCGTCTTTCTTGCATTCAACTTCAAATTATTACCTTTCAAAGCTTCGTTCAATCTAGAGAGCATCATTTGCAATTCCACTGCTGAATCAGATACAAGGACTGCATCATCCGCATACAGTAGAATGCTTACTTTGCTCTCTCCTATCATTAATCCACAATCATCAAGTCTAGCATCTCGAACACACTTGTCCATGACTATGTTAAATAGCCATGGGCTCATCACACATCCTTGCCTTACACCCTTAAAAACTTCAAACCATTCACTATACTCACCATCAATACGAATGCAGGCCATACTATTCTCATAGTTCGCATGCACCGCATTGAGTAGAGCTCCATTCACTCCGTATGCTTTCAAAACATCCCACAACATACCTCTGTCCACTGAGTCAAAAGCCTTTTCCAGATCCACAAAGGCCGTGAACAGTTTCCCCCTCACCGACAATTGTTTTTCAACAAGTTGTCGTAGAGTGAAAATCTGATCAACACAGCCTCTACCGGCCATAAAGCCGGACTGTATATCGGAAACCCTTTTGCTAGTAGTCAGAATCACATTTTTTATAATCACCTTACAGAAGACTTTTCCTGGTATACTGAGTAGACTGATTGGTCTGAAGTTCTGACAGTCTTTTTTGTCCCCTTTACCTTTGTAAATGGGAACAATGACTGCCTTCCTCCAATCCATCGGTACTACTCCTGCATTCACACAAAGCTTACATAATTCGTGCATCCAATCTATCACACATTCACCTCCTGCTTTCAACATTTCACCATTTATACCATCAAACCCAGCAGACTTCCCATTCTTCAGACGTGAAATAGACACTTTCATTTCTTCTTTCAAAATCTTCAATTCATTCTCTTCATCTGTCTGTTCATAAATTCTTCTTTCACCCTGGCCAAAAATTTCTTGAAAATAGTTTTTCCATCTCTTGCATACTTCTTCATTCTCCCATACCATCTCACCGGCAGCACTTTTGACTCCCGGAGTGGTCAATGCAGAAGATTTATTTCTATCCGCATTGATCCACCTCCAAAATTCCTTCTTACTGTCGGTGAAACTTTTGTTAATCCTTTCATCAATCTTTCTTTGTTCATTCATCTTGCTTTCATAAATTATAGTCTTCGCCATTCTCTTAGCTATCTTATATTCGTCTTCTAGCTTTCTATCATTTCTATCATTCAGCCAATTTTCATAACACTTTTTCTTAACTTTCACAGCTTCTTTCACTCTATCATTCCACCAGGCATCTCCTTTCAATTTTCCACCTTTCGTTACCCCACAAACTTTTTTAGCACATTCAATCATTCCTTCCTTCAGATCTTTCCACATGCTTTCAATATCTTTTCCACACACATTCTTCTCAAGTTCATTTACACTTAAAATTTTGTGGAGCTCTGATACATACTTCTCTTTCACATTTCCTTCATTCAGCCTTTCTACTTTTATTCTAGTCATTCTTACTTGCTTCTTGCGTTTCTTCTTTCTTACTTCACCAAGCATTATTTTAGCACATAAGAGATAGTGATCACTGCCTATTTCAGGCCCGCGGTAGACACGGCTATCTCTTACGGCTCCTCTCAATCTTTCATCCACACAGATGTAGTCAATGATTGTGCGACTTCCCACAATCTGCCTCGTGTACAGATGCACATCCTTATGCCGAAACCAAGTATTCGATGCAAAAAGACTGTGCTCCGCACACAAAGCAATCAGATGTCGCCCATTATCATTGACTACACCTCTCCCACCAGGACCAATAATTTTCAAACATTCATCCCTCTGCGCACCTATCCATCCATTCATATCACCTAAAATTACAATGTTTTCATTCTTCTTCCTTTCATGCACAACCGCATTCAGCTCATTCCAAAAACTCATTCTCAACTCCATACACTCTGAATCAACAGGAGCATAACAGGTCACCAAGAAAAGTTTCAAACTGTTAATTTTGAATTTAACAACCAAAATCCTGGGAGAAACTCTTCGGTAACCCGCTATGCATCCCTTCACACACTCACTCACAATCACACCTACACCCTGCCTTTCATTCCCATCTTCCACACCTGACCAAATATACAATTCACCATTCGCTAATACTTTCTCACCATTCCCTTTCATTTTTGTTTCTGTCACACCCATTACTTTTATTCGTTTCTCTTTCATTACATTCATAATTTCTTTCTCCTTGCAATCATTCATCTTCCTTACATTCCATGTCCCGTATTCCTTACATTCATGTATGGCTTCGACAAAAATTATATTAACCAGCCTGCGATTATTACTCATCTTCCTTGAGGTCTTCCAATACATTTTATAGTTGTATTAGCTGTTTTAGAAATTATTTTAATCTTTTTCTTCACACAAAAGTAAAATATTTCCTCGAATACATTAATTTCTTTATTTTGAAAGGTGTCATATCTCGTTTTATTTTCGAATTACTTTCGAATATACGCACATCTTTTATTTGACTACTTTCCCTTTTCACGCCCACTTATTGACTTATTTAGTTAATCCTGAAGCCAGATGAATAATTCAGCATAAACTGTGACATCTCCAGACGTAACCTCCCTGAGGACCATCCCTAATTAAGGTCTTATCTTTTGTGATTGCCTTCAGGAAGTGTTGGGTATCGTGTTCAGACCTTCTCTATACTTCAGCATCGAAATCCAAGTCCAATTAATCTGCTCTTGAAAATTGACGCCTCTGCTGAGAGCGTAGAAAATTCACACGTGTAAAGACTGTGTAAAAAGTATGTCTAATTTCGTTTATACACAAAAAGGCGTAAAATGTTCGGTGACTATTGTTACGATTTTTGGTTCGGATACTTTTCAAATAAAACTCTACTCTTCTTTTTTTACTAATTTATTTTACACGTTTATATTTATTTTTACAAAGACACTTCCATTTATTTCATTACACTTGGTTTTAGTTCACTGGTCGAATTTGTTCATTGTATTGGTGAAGCTCGCAGATGACTGACTGCCCAGTGCAAGCAACTTGCACCCTTTTATACTAAGAGAATCGAATACTCCGGAAGATATTTTTGCTCGATGCTTCTCGAAGTACTTCGTCTAGAGGCTTCTCTATTTACACACAATTATCAATCCTACCCACCAATACAATAAAGAATTCCTATAACTAATACTTATACATATTTTAATATTTACATTGCCTATTTACATAACACTATAATATCTTAATCTCTTAATTAAAAAAATAAGATAAGACTATAAATTAATATATTTCAACAGTCTTATAATAAATATAAAATAAGACTGTTGAAAATAAAATACAAAATCTGAACTGACGCGATGGCTGATTTTCCAAAAACATACTTTTTAGTTTGTTATGGATAAATTAAAAGGTTTCTTTTATACTACTTCCCACTACATTTTTTTCATAAAACAGACTTCATAACAGTTCAAGATACATGCTCAAAAACGGTGACTGAAATTAAACACCTCAGTTTAAAATGTAACCTGTTTGTTTTGTGATAAGATGAGATACTTCTGTGTCTGTTTAGGTATTACTCGTATTTTCAGAAAATGGAACTTGAGATCAATAACAAGATATCTTGAACCGGTCCGTAGTCCAGTGGCAACACTTCGGACTCGTAAATGGGAGGTTGTGGATTCGAATCCCGGCAGAGCACAAAAATATACCATTTATATTTCATAAATTATTTTATAAATTCATAAAGCTTTACCAAAGACCGGTCACTGAATTGGCGCTTTCTACAGCGACGACCAAGCTCGCAGAGAGCTCTTGAGGTGTGATACACACAAAAACAGTGCTCACCAAATAAATCATCCTAATATTATTATTATTATATCGATACCTTAAAGGTAAAACTGTAATAAATAAGGGCTGATTCACTGATTTGAAAAATCGCGGATAAAACATTTTATTGGGTGTGATTTCTCATAGTGAGTAAACTAAATTATAAGGAAGTGCTCATGAAAAACTTTTTAACTACAGGGTTTTCACACATTTTAAGTGTTTTCTCTCGTAGAAAAAAGGTGTTTATCTGAGAAGCTAACATGGGCTTCTATATTAAGTAGTATCTATTTGAAATTTCAAATAGGTAAACTATATTTAATAGTATCGATATGGTCAAAATGTTAACTTAAAATGATAAGTCACTTTAGATATGAGAACAATAGTATTGTCAGGTTATATCCCGAAATAATTGTCATTAAAAATAAGCCCTTATTTTATGTTTTAGCGATAGCTCTGAGAGGCCAAATGAATCACATAAAGTCGAAATCAAACTCACGAAAAACCTTTCTGACTCAGATGAGGCTAGTTAATGAATCCCCATCTTGTTGATTTAAGTCCTCATTGAGAAGCGAAAAGGCACTGAACTACGTACCCATATTGACAGAGTGCAGTAAACCGAAAAAGACCGGTCAACCAGCAAACCAACCCATCCAGTTTTTATATCTTCCGGACCTTCGTCTCCACACACCCCTCATTTTCTTTCACAGCTCAAAAAAGGGGAGTCAAAAGATCTCTCTCTCTCTACCCTCACAAAGCAAGAGGGGATGTATTTTGGAGTTCAAGGACCCCTTTTCCTTTTGGAAAGTGGAAGAGGGAGGGTCTTGGGAAGTACGGCACCTCTCTGCCTGTAATAAAACTGTTTCATTTGAATGCCAAATGATCTTTCGTTCATTCGTTTGCAATCGCCGGGTCGTTTCTTTCATGTAACCCTTCTGCCGATGCTAGATTGGAAATCTTAAGGTCCGCCATTGACTGGCGCGTCATTGTGGAAATCAAGAAGAAAATAAAAATTCCTAAAAGTGCTTTCCACCCCAACTTAGGTAGAGCTTAATGCTAGCATTGCTGTCGGAATATACATTTTTTACGTTTGTAAAGCTACTGAGATGTTTGCGATCTTTGGGATTAGCTTTTTAAAATGACTGCGACTTTTCCAGTACAAAAAAAGTTTGGATTTCTGGAAACCAAATATATTTCTTATTTAATCAGGTACGTTACACAATTTCAAAATTTAATTCAGTTCATTAAATCTGCAAAAAATGCCGTCAAAATAAAGATAGTTTTCTAGCATTGCTTACATGGGTTTTTGTTTATAATTTTTAAATATTTTCATAATTTATTGACTTAAAAAATATTCAAACATATATGTATTGATTCATCTAAAATACATAATTGCTGAAAAAAAGTGTACCAAAAATTTAAAATGAATTTATTTTAGATTTGATTTTCTTAATATATATACCTACGTGTAACAATGTTTGGCTTTAGAGATAAATATTGCCAGTTGCTACTACTAAGCTACACATATAGTGAGACTTCTTGCCGCGTTTTCCCCGAAGGGGTCGCATGTGGCGAGTGGAACTATTTATTTTTACAGGTAAGGGGGCCGGCCTTACGCCAACCCCTTCAACTGAAGTTGGACTTAAAACGAAAAAATATCAGTATAACAATAAAATATTCAGAAAAATATATTCTACAAATAATCCACTATTTTTGTTTTGAATTTGCGTTGCCTAAGATCTGAATAGTTTTTAATAGAAGTTATTATTTTTACAAATCTTCTTTGCGGTCTAAATCTAAATCTAAATCTAAGTTGCAAATATATGTATCATTTGAGGTTCATATTTAATGCATTCCCACAAGCAGATACGCATAATTTCGCGCTCACACATGCCGCATGTGGACCTACAATATAAAAACACAATCTCAAATGAACATACCCTGCCCTGCAAGTCTTGTCGAGCTTCCCTGAAAAATTCAGAATTTTCGCTGTTTCGTTTTGTTTCTATCCAACGTCACTAAAAAAGTAAAACACACTTTCGCCTTGCTAATAATAATAAACCGCAAGATTCGGTGTACTTTATTGATATTTGAAAAGTTTTACAACTTGTATAAAATATAAAATGGCACACGCCGCGCGGATCCGCCATAAACATGAGTTCAAATAAACTATTATAGAAACAAATGGATAAAAGTTTTTTCACGGCGACACCCTCTCTCGCAGCCATTTCCCCCTCCACCCCTGTCCGCCAGCCGTTTTCAAAAGTTGCAAAAAGTTGTAAAGAAGACCATCCACCCCTAAAATTGATATCGCCATGTCGGTGTGCGAAATAAAACGTTTAGTGGCGGAATTCCATCCAAACTGCGCACAATCGATGCTACATTACTTTTATTTTTATGTTGACACCACAATATTTGACCGGCTGGTCTAGTGGGCGGTTTTTTTTATACCAAGGGCGGGAGATAGAGGGCGGGAAAATGTGAATGTAGAACTCTACCATAGAGTTATTACATAGACGAGCAGAAACTAAGTTACTGCATTGATACATACTTGACTCTGAATGAAATGAAAGAAGTATGTAAGGACCGAAAGAAATGGCGGTTGATTTGCAACAATATGGCATTAATTTTAAGTTTAATATTAAGTTTAATTTTACTTTATTTTAATTTGGATCTGTTATGTGCTTAATTAAGACTGTAACTGTAACTGTAACTCTGTCGCCATTCCGCTAGGGGTGGCCAGAGCCTCTGCAGAGTTGCCTCCATTTTTTCCTATCCTGACATACCTCTTTCAATTCCTTCATATCCATCACCTTTTTCATGCATTTTCTTCTTTTACGCTCACTTTGTATATCCCATTCTTTCACAATTTCCTCAATCCATACTTTTCTCGGTCGTCCCTTCCCTCTTTTTCCTTTCACACTTTCTTTGTATACATACTTTGTCAGTCTATCATCATAAATTCTTTCCACATGCCCAAACCATCTCTTCACATTCTTTTGTACAATTTTTGTAAATCATTTATATTTTGTTGTGCTCCTTGACTGATAGGTTGGTATGAGGCTGACCACCCGTTCTGTAAAAATCGGTTCACTTTTGCCAATGCCACTCCGGTTCAGGGAACGGCGGCAGGAGTTGCAAGGTTTATGTTCATATGGGTTTATGTTTTGTTTATTTGTATGCACACATGCAGAATATGTAGGCGCGAACCTACATGTGCCTGTCTGTTGGCATGCATTTAATATGAGACTTAAATGTTAACATATCTTTGCAACTTAAATTATAGATTATATCCATACTATAGCCCACATTTGTCTCAGCCCTGTCAAACGTTGCAGTGGTATGGTCATACGAAAAATTTTGTGTTTCGACACCTTATTATATGCAATCACACAGGGGTGACACACAAAATGACACGTGCAATAATGTCTTTAAATAATTCCTTTTCCTTTAAAATTCGACAATTTTAGCGATCACAATATTTAAAACGCGTATTATCTGTCAACTCTAGCTTTGTTGGGACTGGTTCGGCACCCATCATTATTCGCATCAGTACAAACTTTCTAGGAACATTTTTACGTTAGGCCGAGTTTTTTTTTACACATGGAAATGCTGTAAAGTTCTTCTAACTGTGAAGTTCTTTGTTCTCTTTCTTCCCAATGACCATTTTCGTAAGTAAGTTGAATGTATATTTTCGTTAAAATACTTTTTAGTCCACAGACATCATAAGTCAATGACTCTACCCCAAGTATAAATTTTACATTATAACTCAACTACAACTTTTACCGAAAAACTATGGAAACTTAAACAGTGCTTCTAGTGAGTTTTTTCGTTTCCGTGAATTTTTGGTTGAGCCAAAACGTACAGTTTAATCCTTGGGTGTCGTGTAAGGGCGGTGGATGCCAAATCAGGATTTCGAATTGAAGTTCGGAAAATTGGCGGTTAGATTTCATGTTTTCAAATATGAATGAGTAGGTGCCTGTGTATAAAATACGGTTTCGTCATTTTCCTCAGAGTAATATATATGTGTGTATGAGTCTGTTGTAATATAAATGTGAAATGTAGAATAGCTTAAGATACGGTGTTATGGCCGAGGGGGCCAAGTGGGCTGATAATAATAATAATAATAAACGCAGAATTTATATAGCGCCTTTTATGACAATGTGTCACTACAAAGGCGCTTGTCCATATGATTGGACGAAGAGGTGAGTCTTGAGACTTCTTTTAAATTGCGTCTCCAAATCCAGTTCCCTCAGTGTGTCAGGAAAAGCATTCCAGGTCATTGGAGCGGCTGCGTTGAATGCGCTGTCTCCAAAAACAGTGTGGGGTCTTCTTGTTGGGACTTCCAGGCAGCTGCTTCTTGATGCAGCTGACCTCAGTGTTCTTTCTAGCGTGCTTGGAATAGAGTAGGTAACGTTGGTTAGATCCCGCTTGGGTCATTTGACCATAACTTTGACCCTGGTTTATGTTATTGGGTAATTATTAATTAATAATTCATAAAACTAATTAGTAATGAATTATTAATTGATTATATTAATACCTGTTTCTGGCCAGGCAGAATAGGTTGGTGAATTGCACTCCTCTTCACAAATCTATTATTATTATTACTTTTAATTAAAATATACCTATTCGTTATGAAGATGTTTTCATACACATTTAAATAAGACTCACACTTCATACGCGACCACAAGAAAGCATCTTGCATATACGAATGCTACAAAAGAAATCTAAGCTTCAAAATAATAGCTACCTTTCCTTAGAATATGGGTGGCATTAGCAAAAGTGAACCAAGGGTGAACATCATCATCATCTACTAAAGGCAGTGCCTTGTTGTGCCAGCCATCTGTCTCTGTTGGTTGTCATCCTCTTCTAATCTAATCCAATCTAATCTAAGTTGCAAAGATATGTAACATTGGGGATTCACATTAAAGGCATTCTCACAAGTAGACTCGTCAAAGTTCGCGCTTGCACATGCCTCATGTGAACCTACAACATAAAAACCCAAATCTCAAATGAACATACACCCTGAAACTCTTGCCGACCTTCCCTGTAACAGGGGTGACATTGGCAAAGTGAACCATTTTTACAGCATGGGTGGTCAGCCGCATACCAACCTATAAGTCAAGGAACATACACGACAAATTACATTTTCTCTTTTGAGCTGCGAATAGGACGAGACATCCATGAGCCGCTTCAAATCCTGAAAGTTTTTCTTAGGACACCTCGTGTTTCTTCTACCAAGATTTTTCCTTCAAAGATGTTGCCGAGAAAGGTGCTATGCCTAATCGAGTGTCCTATTAGTTATTTTTCCTCTTCGTGAGGGTTATAAACTCTCTTTTTCATTCTACCTCCTTGTCTTTGGATTTTTCTTCAATCCATGATGTTTTGGTCAGCTACCTCCAAATCTACTTTCGTCTCTTTCGTATTTATGGCTGGTCCAATAGTGACTTAGTTGACAATCAATAATCTAATTTGCAAAGATATGTTAACATTTAAGATTCATATTAAGTGCATGGCCACAAACAGACACTTGCATATTCGCGCTTACACATGCCGCATGAGGACCTACAATATAAAAACCCAAACCTCAAACGAACATAAACCCTGCAATTTTACAGACCTTCCCAGGGAAGTATTGGCAAAAGGTGCCATACAACTCGATTCCTATCGGCTTCCATTTTAAAATGAGGCAACAAAGTAGTTAAAAAATATAGGCACAAAGTAAGAAAATACATTCAAAACCAAAGAAACAATACGTATTTTTCCCCATTGAAACCATGCCGTCTACTTTATTATCATTTTTGCCTCATTTTAAAAGGGGAACCGATGGGAAACGAGTTGATTGGCACCCTTCGCCACTGCCTTCCCTGAAACAGGGGTGACATTGGCAAATTGAACCATTTTTACAGTATGGATGGCCAGCCTCATACCAACCTATAAATCAAAGAACAAAGTTATAAATAATACCAAGAGTGACAAAGTTATCAACTATACAAAGAGTTACAAATTAAAACAAAGTTAAAAAAAAAAACTAGAGTTACAAAGTTATAAAAAAACAAGAGTTCCAAATTAAAAAAAAAAAAGAGTGAGAAAGTCATGAAAAATATACGTTTCTCGTTGAACCAAATACGGGGAAAAACCTTTGATTTCTCTCTATTTTACCTTCATGTCCTGACTACGATCACCTATCAGAGTACCTGACCACAGCGAGATATCTACGGCGGTAAATTGGGGCAACGTCCGAGTGCCTCAAATTCACAAATTAGCATAGAAATCGAACTCCCCGCAGCGACATCGTATTGACTAGAAACCGAAGAATTTAGCAATGCGAGGAAATGAGGATTTCTTTTTATGGAGGAGAACTGCGGATTTTATATGAATTTAATTAAAGTTGAGAAGGAATACAAGTAACAAGGTCCGCACGTGTATTGACGTAGACAGTATTGCGTCGTCCCCCGGCCGGGTTGCTAGGGAAAAGGCATAGAAATATTTTGTAATTGATTGTTTAGAATGGTAGTCCCAAATAACACTGGCGTTTGCTCGCCGAAAAAAAGTTCCGAATTCCAAATTACGTCGAGAACTGATGCATGTCAAAAGCAATTTAGCAAAAATTCATTTGTCGTAACAAGAAAAACTTAACTGAACTCCAAAAATAGTGCAACTTCTTATCTCGTTGTTCTATAAGAGCTTGCATATGTCGTGTGGAACCTATTTATTTTCCCAAGTAAGAGAGTGGCATTACGCCAACCCATTTCACTTGAAGTGAGGGTTTTCCAACTCCCGAAGGGCTGGTTTGTCATTTCTAGTCAAGGCTCAGTAAACGCTACGCTATCGCTATGCGCTACCAAGCTACGTATATAGTGTAACTTCTTGCCACGTTTTCCGCGAAGGAGTCACAGGTGGCAAGTGTAACCTATTTATTTTTAAAGTTAAGGGGGCCGGCCGTCAACCACTTGATTTGAAGTGGGGGTTTCCCAGCTCCCGAAGGGGCTGGTATTCATTTCTTGTGATGGCTGAGTAAACCATGCCGGTATTTTATTTGAGTTGGAAATAAACACTTAAACGAAAAACCATTTCTGACACCCTCAGTGGTATTTCGATATCTTTCGTTATCTTTGATTTAGAAGTTTGAAAGCGAATCGTACTTCCACCCAGTTACTGACAACGAAAACCACCACGCCGCTTTAATAGCTCACTTTGAGAATGCTTTCTGCTCGAAAGCGAAACATCGGCAGATAAAAAAAGCTGCAATTAGACCATTATCTAACCCGAAAACACACACAAAAACAATTTAACTTTTGTTTGCTATATTTTATTAGAATTTCATAAAACTGAATTACCTTCGTTGCTTTTTATCACTGCATCGTAAATATCAAACACTCATACGTCACGCGGCCGTTCAGCACTTATATTTTTTATTGCAACCCTTAGCGTATTTATTTCGCGAGACATCGATAGAATACGATATTAATATTTTAAGACACCGGGTAATATTATTTAAGGGCTCGCTTTATTACGGGGAATTATTTATTTCGTGCCTCGCTCAGCCTTCACGCAATAAAACTTGAAAAATGATCAATTTTAGCACAATGTGAGTTAATGCCGCCTTTATTCGATATAATGCTCTTCAAATTTATGACGCTCATATATTATTCATTTATATCAAGAATTCACTCCATTACGGCGAGCTCTGTACCGAGGCATTTTAAACCTTAGAAAATTGTATTTTATATATATAGATGCTTTCAAAACCCGAAACGATTCCATCAGCTTTACAGATATAAATAGACTTTTATCGAAAATTTTGAATATCAATGACGAATTAGCAGCCCACATAAAATATATGAAAAATAAGTATTTTTTTGGTTAAAAATAAAAATTATCGAAATAAAAGGATTCTGAAATATCTTATGTGGAGTGATGCGGAATTTTTTTTTTTTTACTTTTAGAAGATTTTTTGACGGATAGGTTAGTAGAAGGCTGACCACCCATAGTGTAAAAAAATGGTTCACTTTGTCAATGTCACCCCTGTTTCAGGAAAGGTCGGCAAAAGTTACAGGGCTTATGTTCATTTGAGGTTGGAATTTTAATTTGTAACTATACGTGCAGCATTTGTAAATGCTAAATTGCACGTGTCTGTTTGCGGGCATGCATTAAAAATATGATTTTTAAATGTTAATATACCTTTGCAATTTAGATTAAATAAATTATAGGAACTCAGGACCAAGGAACCTCTTTTCTTGTAAAAGTCGACGTCGGGAGGACCTGACAGGACTCAAAAAGAAAAATATTACATATTGAAATAAATACAAACTAGGGTATATTTCATAAAATTGTGAGACAGATGTGTGTCTTTGTTAAAAACAGGTTGTCCTCTATCCATTGTAAAATTATAATAAGTTTATCCTAAGCGTAAACAATCTTACTCACTCATTTTTTTCCATATTCAACCACACATATTCATGTAAGAAAATGCTTTGCTAACGCTGTAAGCGACAGGCATCTTTCAAACATTACCCTCAGCATAAACCTAACGTTCAAACTCCAACATAGCGTTTACCAAAAATGAATCGAAACTAAAACGACCAGTGAATTCGCTGTCAGAGTTTTGATACATCTTTGGTGAAACGCCATGGTGAAGTTTAACCACCAGCAATGCATCACACGTGGCATTCCACGGTCCTCCTCTTATAGCAGTCGACACACGCCACAAAGCATTCTGACGCTCCGGGGAAAAAGGGAAAAATACAACGCGGTGCTCTTTGCGGCCAGAGCGACGCTGCGTCATCATAGCATGTGGTGTTGAAGCGCTGAACACATTGTGACGTAACTAAAAATGCATTAAAAATTACTTGCATAAATAGCCTGAAAACCATTTTGAATTTGAAACTTTTTCTCGGTGAGAAAACATCAGTCTTGTATGGGACACATTGCGAAACCTCAGCCTCATACCCGTTCTGTTTTTACCTTCCATCCGGGGAAGAAAAAATGTATCATAGAATTTTCATGCGATGCTATCATTTTTTTGTGGTGGATGGCCTTCTTAATTGATGGTCGTTTGTTATGAAAAAAACTACACAGGAAAACATTAGTAGAAAAAGGCTGTCATGTTTATTTTCTTGCTTGTTAAGATTGTTCAACATACATTTGAGTTACCTTTTCTAAGAATCTCCGATAGCTTTTAAGTATCCAGTACAGTCTGGAGACTTTTTTTGTGGCTCTGTCTTAAGAAAATCTATGAACATGACAAAGCCATCTCAGACTTTGTATGTTTGGCAACGACAATTTGTTCGTAAAAATACTCAATATTGAGCAAGAACTGTGAAAAACATATATTTCTATGTTTTCATTATCTTATGAGGGGACAATTATTATCTACGTATATTTCACGTCATAGTTAATGCAGATCAACAAAATTTTCAAAATCCTCAAGTCAATCTCCCATATTGTGACATAAATACCCTGCTGTTCTCTCTACCTCCAACATTCGGCATTTGCTGCAAAGTGCAATATGTAGCATTACGTTTTAACATAACCAATGCGTTTTACAAAAAAAAAGTTTAAAACTCATACACTCACCAGAGGCACTGTTTTAGTTACAATACAATTGTTATAAGAAAGTTTTAACGCGAATTTTTATACAAGGGGTACGTTACAATAGATAAAATGTAGGGTAAGTGCCCCAACACTAAAACATTACCTACGTTCAAACTGAACTAGAACGTTTCAGAAAAATGTGTTTAAACTAAAACGCTTTCCAGAGGTGCTATTGAACTTTTTAATGCATTTTTGTAATAAACGCTTTTATTAAGCTTAAACCTAAAACTTTTTACTTCGCGTGTGGTACAATTAGGCTCGGATTAAGGGTGGTTTAAGCGGTGCGAGCGAACCAAGGCCCCCACTCCTACGAGACCCCCCAATGTGCCAAAAAACTCGTATTTTTTTCAGTGCCTAGGTGTTTGTGGGCATTTGCGACCAATGGGCTCCCGATTCCAAACTGAATAGAAAACGCAAACGCAACTAAGCTACACATATAGTGTAACTTCTTGCCTGCGTTATTCCCGTAGGGTCGCATGTGGCGATTCGGGACCTATTTATTTTTACAGGTAAGGGGGCCGGCCTCACACCAACCACTTTCAGTTGAAGTGGGGGTTTCCCAGCTTCCGGGGGGGCTGGTTTCCATTTCTTGTGAAGGCTGAGTAAGCCTTTGAGATCGAACCCTTGCTCTTGGCATGGAATTCAAGCATTCTACCAATTGAGCTATCGACCTTTTTACGAGCTTGATCGTCGTCGCTACAAAGCGCCAATTCTCAAGCAAGACCCAGTTGCTGTAAGGCTGGATGGGCCTTTGGTGGCCGGTCATTGGTAAAGGTTTTATGAATTTTCCAACCCAGCGAAGATCAATTTGAAAATATAAATGATATTTTTTGTGCTCCGCCGGGAACCCACAACTTTCCCATTCAGAGTCCGAAGTGTTATCACTGAACTACGGACCGGTCAAAAAATTAGTTAAATTTCATTTCAAGAAAAATAGCTTTGTAGCTCAAGTCTTATGAAAGATACGTGACTAAGCGGGCCCCAAAGGCTAAAAAATATTGCATAGAAAACATGTTAACGTATTTTTTTCGGAAATATCATCGGCGTTGTGCATTGGGCAAGAGGGGCTGGGGGGCTATTTTCAGGGATAAGGGGGCATATATGGGGCCCCGAGCTTTTCCTCGACCCAGGGCCCCTAAAGGAGTTGATCCGGGCCTGGGTACAATATATAATGCCGGGGCCCACTATACATCACTCGGAATATTTTTATGGTCAGCGCGGGTTTACGAGTGGCGCGACATTCATCGCACGATAAAGCGCCGTAAACATTCTAAATATAAAACGTTTGTTGATGGCACAACTTTTTACGGCCTTCCCCCTGTACTGCCAGGCAGGTGAAAACAACGCCCACCAAAGAAAAAGGCCTTTGAGAAAAAGGCCTCTGCTGTGGTATGCGTAATAAGGCGAATATTATAAGTGCCTAATTCAGAGAGTAAAGAAGAAAATTGTATAGGATAGTAAAAGATATGAACGCAAACGCAACTGAGCTACATATACAATGTTACTTCTTGCCGCGTTATCTCCAAAGGGTTTCGCACACTAGAGTTTAAATGGAAATATATCTGTGCAACTTAGATTATAGATTATATACAATCGATTAAATTAGAAGCAACTTATAATGTCATACTTGTATTTTTTTATTGCTTTAAAAAAGGAATTCGCCTACATTTAATAAAAAGTAGGTACTTATACGTGTGATAGATCGCTTATGGGACGAGTTACCGGTAGTTATTATTTTGTGTATCCAACCCAATTTAACTTTAGCCCTATTCAAAACCAATATCAATCGCCATTTCCTTTCAGTGTCTCAAAACAAAGCCAACGCAACGCAACGCACACCTCAACACTACGCAGCTAAGAGCCCTGCAAAGAGGAAGGATCAGAAAATCATCTGCCACATCATCACTTCTATGGCACTACAACTAGAGTCTCTGAAGTCTAGGGAGTCTTCCTGACAGGATACGTTTAAAAATACTAAAAGGCCTCTAATTTTGATAGTAGGTGTCGGTATGATCCATGTGTTTTTCGCCTACCTACCTTCTTCCCTTTACGAAACGCATGTTAATCATGTAATCTGCCTCTTCTTCATCTACGGCAGTATAAGCTAAATTAGACTTTTACTTCTTAAAGAAGTCATCAAAATGTACAATTTTTATAAGAAAATAAGTACAGGCGCTTTCTAATTTACATACAGAAAAACACTCGATCACTTCGCTAGGTCGTATATGTACAAGATTAAAAACTTTTACGACGTAACCAAGTCATCGAGTAGTCCAACTTTTATGTGAAAATAGGATAGCGCCTCTATAAATTTGAAATACATACTCAATGACTTCGTTAAGTCGTTAATGTTTGTACTCGGAAAAGGTTCGATACTTTCATGTGATTTTCACGACAAATTGTTTTATAGCTTTCAAATATAACAATTTTTGTGTTTTATTACATGGTCCTTAAGCATTGTTCTTTTATACTTACATGGTTACTACAAGAAACATTAAAAAACGCTAATAAAATGGTATTTTTATTACTGGTTTATTATGGATACAAATGATTTGAAAGAGGTATGCAACTCTGCAGAGGCACTGGCCACCCTTATCGAGATGGTGGCTGAGTTCCAGTTACAGATTTCTAACTAATGCGAGCATGTAAAATTTAATATGGCTAGTCACGTATTGCACCATCCGCGTGACTAGGCTGAAATCAAGATATATTATATTATTATTATTAGAACTATTTGGAATGAAAACCTTTTGATTTTATTATTTTATTATTTGATTTCGTGGTTCTGATTTTCTAATTTTCTGTTTTTTCTCTCTCTCCAATCATCTACTTTTGCCAATGCCACCCCAGTTTCAAGGAAATGCGGATAGATTGGCAAGGTTTTTTATGTTCATGTGAGATTTAGTTTATTTTTATCTATCTATCTATCTATCTATCTATAATCTAAGCTGCAAGGATATGAATTATCATTTAAGGCTCATATGAAATGCATGCCTACAGACAGGCACATGTAGGTTCGCGCCTACACATTCTGCATGTGTGCATACAAATAAAGAAAACCTCACATGGACATAAACCTTGCAATTCCTGCCGCCGTTCCCTGAATCGGGGTGGCATTGGCAAAAGTGAACCGATTTTTACAGCGCGGGTGGTCAGCCTCGTACCAACCTTTCAGTCAAGGAGCACAAAAAAATATAAATGATTTACATACATTCATAATGAGACACAAATATAAATAAAAATTAAATAAAGTAAAATTAAAATTAAACTTAATATTACACTTAAAATTAATGCCCTAGCCGCCATTGTTGCACTACAAATGAAGCATGTGTAAACACGAACCTTCATGTGGGCGTACATGATCATTAAATGTCTATATATCTTTGTAATTTTGATCATAGATTATTGATTGCATATTGGGTAACAGCATCATATATAATTTATATCCTGTTCAATATTTATTGCTTGGTAATCGGGCGCAGCACGAGAAGGTAGGCTAGTTTTCTAAATAAATAAAACATTTTTTTTAGCAAAAGTTTATCGTTATTTTTTCCTTGTATTTAGACTATCGATACAAGACAACATTTCATATTGTAAAGTTATTTTGCAAGCGATTTTCTAGACAAGCACAAAAACGTCTAACTACCACAAAGACCTCTTAACTCGGATAAGTTGCAATTTGCGACAATATGCTAGTACTTGAGTGAGAAAGTCATCTGTACCCTTTAAAACTACAAACCAAAACCACCTTTACTGCAAACGTCTAAAGAGTTCAAATTGCTTGCAAAACGTAGTAGGTAGATACGATATTTTTAACGTTAAGAATACAGAGTAAAACCACCTTTATTGTTGATGCAAGAATGGTCAAAATTGCTTGCAGGTCTCAATGGTGGAAAGGATTTTTTAACGTTGATAACTTCAAAGCAAAATAACCCTTATTGTGAGTAGCGCAGTGATGAGAATTGCCCGGTAAGATAGTGGTAAATTGGACTTTTCTCGTCTGGGATTTTTCCACTTGAGACAATGCTTCTGGAAGTAACGGAGCTGTATCCAGACAAAATGAATGTCAGGACTCCAAGAATAAAATCTTGCGTTAAGCTCGTTTAGCGAAAAATGTATAGAAATGCAGAGAGCAACTCTTGAGAGCGTTTTGGTGTGCATATATTTTTCTTGTAAAACGCAACGGTCTAGTTTAAACGTAAATTTATACTTCTGGTATTTTTATTCTGTAACAAATGTACCTTCAAAGAGTCTTGCAAACCTCAGGACAGTTAATTTTGTTGTGCAAATCCAAAGCCTTTATCTAAGTCGTAACATAACTAAGCTGCACATATGGTGGAACGTTTTCGCCGTTCGCAAAGGGACCAAAAGTGGCGAGTGGAAACATTTTATTTGCACAACGTGAAAGGGATAGCCTTACGCCAACCACTTGTATAAACGCGCAGACCTTAATGAACCTACCCCATACAACTCTTGGCACCTTTCCCTGAAATAGAAATGTCCAGATTTTACAGTATATGTGGTCAACCTCATAAAAACCTTTACGAAGTCAAGAAACAATTATTTTCCTAAAGTGCACCGCCTTTCCCGTTTCTCGACTTTTTTCAGACCACTTTTTAAAAAGGTTTGTATAGTTGAAAACTTCAAAAAAATTGTGACGTCACACGGCCAGATTGCTTAAACAAATGCTGCCCATTATTTTCTTGCTAGAGCCCCTAGTTTTATATAAATGCGACGTTTTCCCGCCGTGAAAAAAAAACATAATTAAAAACATCATCATGGTATGCGACTGACCACCCATACTGTAAAAAATTGTTCACTTTGCCAATGTCACCCCTGCTTCAGGGAAGGTCGGCAAGAGTTGCAGGGCTTATGTTCATTTGAGATTGGGTTTTTTATATTGTAGGTCCACATGCTGCATGTGTAAGCGCGAAATTATGCATGTCTGCTTGTGGGAATGCATTTAATATGAATCTTAAATGATACATCTCTTTGCAGCTTAGATTTAGACTTATGATTTACTATACTCATTAAGAAGTGAAATAATTGAGTTTCTTTCTAGAATTTTAGTATATTAGTCTATTTCAGTATATTATCAGTCTATTTCAGTATATTAGTCTATTTCAGTATATTATCAGTCAATTTCAGTACATTATCAGTCAATTTAAGCTAATCCTTCCTGCAAGACATTAAAAGCGAAACAAGAGTGTCATTCCAAGGTATACCTACGGAGACAAATTATTTTCAAATCATACGCGCTAGGAAATCTGTATTTCCCTTGGCATGCACATATAGCCCCTACTACAGCCGGCAATAAAGCCCAGAATCCCACGTCAGGGCTTAGCGTAATGAGTATATTCCTCAGCGAGTATACCGGGAAAGCGGACGAGATTAATATTCGGGATTCGGGATTCGGGCCACGCTCTGAATCAAATTGTAATATCACAATCTATGTGAAGTATAATGAAGGGATTTATCAAATCAACGTTTCCTGCCTTTCCCGTCTTGCCGTGCGCAGGGCCTGCAGTACCGGGCGCACGGAATACCGGGTAAGTTATTTATTTATTTAATAAAGTAAACTGTTTTAACACAGGTGATATAGTTTTTCTCGGGGTAGACCATGTTATCTTGCAGTAATTTGATCTGCCGACGTTTCATGTAAACATAGGTCTTAAAAAACACAGTTTTCTTTTTATTTCATTTCAAAATAGGTTTTTTTATACAACACAGTTTTATTTTTACATTTTTTGAGTTGTAACTCTCTTAACCTAAGCGCTATCGGACTTTGTCCGTCCGTCTTCAGAGGCTAACTAAAATAAAACAACAACAAATGGATAAAAATTCTAGGTAGGAAAGAGAAAGTGGGTGGATTTTTCGGGCAGGTAGGTACTGTTAGTTGGGAAGTTGGAGTAGATTTTTTTTTAAATTGATTTGACACCAAAGGTGCCAGAAATGATATCCCGTTTCAGTGTGTATTTCAAACCCAAAATAAATTACCCGCTAGGTGTACTCAGCCTTTACAAGAAATGAGTAGGTACCAGCACCCTTGTAAACTGGGAAACCCCCCCTTCAATTGAAATTGTTGGCGTCAGGCCGGCCCCCTTACCTGTAAATAGATTCCACTTGCAACGTGCGACCTTCATCATTGCACTTTCTCGTTGATGAAGCCCATCGTAGACACAAACGAAACGTCCGGAAGCTCCGGCTCCTATAAACCATGGCAACAGATCCCGGAAAACATCTCTCCAGTAGTAGTGTTGTTATATTGAATACCAGCTAAGATTTAAAAATCTCATGGTCCCGGTTTTTCGCTATCCCGGCTGAGCGCATCCCTGTTTTCGTGGCTTATTATTATATTATTTGAATTATAAGAGACTTGCGTAACTCAATTCAGGTAGGAAGAGTACACGAGCTACTCACCAACTTGCAAAGTTAAAGTAACACACGAGCACACACAGCCACCACGCACTCAATCTCACATTTTACCTTGTTGCTTCGTTGAGTCAATTTGGAAGGATTTCAAAAGAAAATCCCCTTGTTGCAATTAACGAAAACCTCCATTTATTTCTAAGTAAAAGATTTATTCTCTTATACGCCTACTTGTTGCTGTTACTGTTATTAATGGTTGCTCCACTGTGGATGGACAAAGTCACGTTCAAGAAGATTTGGATATTTGATTCGAAAAAAGCACTGAGTGTAATTGTGATAAAACTAAGAAAAAATATATTTGTACGTTAGAAATATTCATATCGAGTTGGTATCATATACATACAGAGCAGGTATCTACTCTGCATTTCGTAAAAAATCTGCTGAAAAAAAACATTCACAATGGCACTTAGTGCCATTTTTAAATCAACCATTCATTGCATTTTATTCCTGCGCCTCTGTCTTCAATTCATTCTCAAATCCATCACTTCATGCGTCTTTTCTTTCTTTATTTTCAAGATAATTAGTTTGTTGTAATTTGATCAAGCCATTCTTATAATATAAGCGTTCCAAGGTTAACGTCACTTTCATCCAATTTTAGCATCACTTTTTGACGACGGTTTTGTAAGCGAGCGAGAACAGTTTTTTTTATGAATGCTTACACATTTTTTAAATTTTGAAAAGATTTTTGTGAATAACATTTTTTAGTCTGCGCCACTCCGCTGTTCTTCTTTTCTTCAAACTGTGCACGGACGCAGCAATTGGATTTTCAATTCTGGATTTTGAACCAAAATTGCATTTCTAGAAATCTGTGGTCTTTGTAATGCATAACATTTGCCGTGCAATATTTTCATACCATTTATCAGCAAGTCACGACAAAATGTCGATTGACAGTAAATCCACCGACACAATGTCCATTGAAAAAATGTCCATGCGACAAAATGTCCACCGACAAAGTGTCCACCGACAGAAATGTGCACCGACATAAGTAAAACATTTGTCTTTGGACATGGAACCATTTGTCAGATAGTGAATATACGAGTATTTATTTCCCACATTATTTTTTATTCATTTTATTAAGCGCGCATTTTCCCTCCCCTCTAGGAATCAATGTAAAAGAAAATTGAATAAAAATCACATACCATTTGTCGGAGCTTTATCACGCGTGTGTTTTTGGCGCCGAAATATGTAAATGTGGACGTAAAACAAGCGTTTGTATACAAATGGTGACATTCCTCACCACAACGCGGGGCGATTATGCATTTCTCCACACCAGAACCCTCTCCCTCTCCCCTGATGTATAAGATTGTAATCTCCCCTCGTGCATGAATTATGACGTCACTATTCATGTTATTTCTCTGACTTGTTTCCAAATATTCAATAACATTAAATATCATGTAAGCAAGGACTGGGTAAAGGCAAATTTATTTCAGAATAAAGAAAAATCCTATGAAATGCGTGTTAAACATAATATTATTGTGCACTTTTTCATCCTGTGAGAAAAATTATCCATTTGCCTTTTAAGTATTTGCCCAACTTGCCATGTCATTATTTTGTATGCGTTCAATTCGTATGACAGCACCGAAAAACTTCATGCATTCGTTTATTATGTAAGAAAATTTGATGTAAAACTATTTTGCCATTTAACTTTTTAAGTGTTTGACCAATTTACCATTTCACTTTTTTAAAACCGTACTACTGTTTGACATACAAGTCAAACATAATATTATCCACTTGTTTCTAAAATAATTAAAACTTTATTTAGGGCCATATTGCGATTTGAAACGTATTGGTCCAGTTTGCCACGTTACTATTTTTTGTATACGATTCTTTACCATGCTGTTGTATAACGCATCTTTCAAATTTCATTGCATTTTCTCGTATTATTCGACGACAATTGTTTAAAATGTAAAATACTACCTAAGGTAATATAATAATTTTAATTTATTCCTTGACTTGTAGGTTAGCATAAGGCGGACCAACCATACTTTAAAAAATGGTTCACTTTGTCATAGAGTTAGTTGCTGGGGTTTTGTTCATTTGACGTTTGGATTTTAATTTGTAAGTACAGTTGTAGCATTAGCAAGCGCAAATTTACACGTGTCTGTTTGTGGGCATGCATTCAATATGAATTTAAATGTGAAAATATCTTTGCAACTTAGATTATAGATGGTGCAATGTATTTTCCTTGAACTTGTACTTGGTCGTACAACATTATGAGACCAAAGTGTTAGTAGATAGAACCATGAATATCTGAAATGGCATTATTTGTTTCCCCTCCAAGCCCTTACACCATAAACAAAAACAAAAACATAAACTTTTTTTACTATTATTACAAGCCGTCATTTTTCATTGTGCAATTTTTATGCGAATCGATACCTTATTTTTTTCTTCAAATTCTTTGTGTAGATTTTCCGAAAGCCGAGTCAATTTATTTTAATTCTAGTTTCTTGCAAACTGCTCTCTCCAACTATACATAATTTTAAAATAGAGTCGTCACAATCAAAATATTCCTCGTCTGTGTGACGTCCCCTATAGTAAATAAATCATGGATTATCGATAATCAGGAATTTATTTTAGTTCAGAGCACAGTGATCCCACATAATTGGCGGTAATGCTAAATGCAGTACGGTGTACTGCAGTGTCTTTTCAATCCACCTACATAGTAAATTGTTTTGAAATTATGACGCTTTGTACCTACTGTCATTAGTCCAGCCAAGTGACATCACTTTTTTTAAAATAGATTTGTGAAGAGGAATGGAATTCACCCATCTATTTTGCCTGGCCAATTGTCTTCATGCGAAAACAAGAGCTTGTGTGCATGCAATAGCATCTGTTGAACCAGGGTCGAATTTACGGTCAAAGGGCCAGACATGATTCGAACCAGCGCTATTATGCTATGCAAGCCCTTACATCTGCCGACGTTTCGTTTTCACGAGCAGAAAGCATCTTCAAGGCGAGTAATCAAAGCTCGTGAAAGCAAAACGTCAGCAGATATGTAGGAGCTGCAAATAGAACATGTT
This sequence comes from Agapetus fuscipes, assembly GCA_951799405.1. Taxonomy (NCBI): domain Eukaryota; kingdom Metazoa; phylum Arthropoda; class Insecta; order Trichoptera; family Glossosomatidae; genus Agapetus; species Agapetus fuscipes. The sequence goes on from OX637349.1 coordinate 5,094,665, forward strand.
CAAACCCGAAAGAACACAAAAACGATTTGTCCATTTTTAATGTTGAGACTTCTTACCCACATGGCTTACATATTATTGTTTGTGCATACACATTACACATGGTGTTCGCATCTTAAAAATTCGCAATTAAATTATGGATTGACTGACATATTTCTTTCTTTCTCTTTACAGACGGTGGAGCTGGCTTGGTTTCCGTAGTATGGGGCTGGTCCTTGCTTGTGGCGCTGGTCGGAGGTCTGATCGCGCTGGCGCTCTCTCTGGGGGCGCTGGCCGCGTGCAGACGGGTCAGGGGCGGCTCGGGGGGCGCGTCTGCCGCCCTGCCGCCCTCCTGCAAGCCGCCGCCCCCTGCGCCCCCCCGGCACGCCCCCTTACCGCCTCCCTTGCTGGAGATCAACACGGGGGAGCAGCGCTACGTGGTGGCGTACACCCTCAAACCAACGACGGAGACGCAGCCTGATATCCTCAATCCTAGAGCAGGTAACTACGCATTGTCCTTCTTCGTCAGCTCATTGTTTCCCCCTTTTCGCACGGTCCGGTTTTCGTCAGGATCTGGTCAGTTTCCGTCAGGATCTGGTCAGTTTCCGTCAGGATCTGATCAGTTTCCGTCAGGATCTGGTCAGTTTCCGTCAGGATCTGGTCAGTTTCCGTCAAAATCTGGTCAGTTTCCGTCGAGTCACAAGTCAGTTTTCGTCGAGGAAAAAGTCACACTTAGCGTACATTTTACTTTTAAGAAATCCTAAACGGGAGACTCCCTAGATTTCACGGACTATGACACTTGTTGTAGTGCCGCAGAGGTTTTGTTTACGGGCTTGGTCGTCGCTACAAAGCGCTAATATTTAAGCAAGCTCCTATCCACTGCTATGCCGATGACAGTACAATTCATGCCGTTTTCTTTTTTACAAAGCCCCCAAATAGTTCAGCGATATCTATTGCTCGTGAATCATTAGCTTCAAAGATCAATACAGATCTCAGGGCTGTCAGCCGTTGGGGCACTGACAACCTTGTAGAGTTCAACATCAAAAAGACTCAAGCATGTCTGATATCCTTAAAGAGGATTCCAAACAACTATCTCCCAACTTTCGACAATGTCTCCCTCTCTAACCATGAACACTTAAATCTTCTTGGTGTTTCTCTGTCATCAGAGTTAAAATACCATGATGCTATTGAGTCTCGCACAACTTCCGCTTTCCGGCGACTCGGCATATTATACAGAGCCCGTAGGTTTTTTACTTCAGCCCAGTTATTGACTCTGTATAAATCCCAAATCCGCCCCATTATCGAGTATGGCAGCCATCTCTGGTGTGGTATGTCCAAGAAGTTGAGTGACCAACTTGATTCTGTGCAAAGGAGGGCAGTGAGGTTGATCAATGATCCTTCTCTGACATCCGATCTGCAGCCGCTCCAGCACAGAAGAAAAGTTGGAATGCTCAGTCTTTTTTATCGATATTACCACGGAGCTTGTTTTAATGAGCTCCATTCATTAATCCCTCCCCCTCGCATTTCAGAAAGGGAAACTCGTAGTACGACTCTCATTCATCCCTTTGCAGTCGATCTCAAAACTATGAGAACTTGGCGTTTTCATGACTCATTCCTTTGCCAAACTGCCCGTTTATGGAATGGTCTACCAGTATCTGTGTTCCCTTCCCAATTTAATCCGGTTTTACTCAAAACCAACATCAATCACCACTTCCTTGCAGCGCCTCACGACAGAACCAAGAACTCAAGCAACACCTCTGCGGCACCCTTCCAGGGTGACATAGACCCCCAAGACTCTCAAGAATTGGGGAGCCTCCCGCACAGGATTCCTTAAAAAAAAAAAAAGTATAGTTGGATGATTCCGTAAAGTTGGATGGAGCTTTGGTGACCGGTCTTTGGTAAAGGATTATGAATTTTTCAACCCAGCGAAGCGCATATTTGAAAATATAAATCGTATATTTTTGTGCTCTGCCGGGATTCGAACCCACAACCTTCTTATTCAGAGTCCGAAGTGTTACCACTGAACTACGGACCGGTGCTGTATCGGTATGTTCATTTACAAAAATCAACAAAAAAAATGCGTCTGGAAATCCAATACAATTTTTAATTCAAGTCATACTAACTCTCAATGCTCATCATAATTATACATTTTTCGATGGAGATAATGTGAATCTTTTCTGCACCGCACCGTAAGAAACAACAAACACTGTTTATGTTTTCAGCTCCGCGTACACTGGAATTCATTACTCATTACTTAGCGAAGTCATTTGTTGGCATTGAGCGAGTCGGTGTATTGAGTCAGGATAAAGTGCTCGTTGGCGGGAGACGCGTCAGGGGCGGAGCGTCCATAGAGACATACAACTCTAATCGGTCATTGTTTCAAAAATCTGAATCATTCAATAAAAACTCATCTCTTGCTATAAAATGCGTTTGTATCAAAGATGGATAGTTACCGGATCATTTTATTGTTACAAAAATTGTACCTACACAAGTCATCAGGCGGTATAAAATGTCATCATAGCTATTTTCACTTTAGATCCCTTGACTTAGAAGATGGTATGAGGCTGTCACTCATACTGTACAAAAATAGTTCACTTTGTCAATGTCACCCCTGTTTCAGGAAAGGTCGGCAAGAGTTGAAGAGCTTATGTTCATTTGAGATTGGGTTTTTATGTTGTAAGTCCACATGCGGCATGTGTACGCGCGAATTTACGCGTGTCTGCTTGTGAGATTGCATTTAACATTAATCTTAAATGTAATATATCCTTACAACTTAGATTATAGATGCTGCGGCTCGGAACGATTGCTACAGGTTTTTCAGCCACGATGTTCTTCAAGATCCCTGAGTTCTTCACTCCTCAATATTTCCCTGTATAATAAGATAGAAAAGGTGGTATTTCTTATTTCTAATAACGTGACCGAAGTACATCAGCTGTCTCTGTTTAACGCTTGGCAGAAGATCGTTTGTGGGATGCATGCGTCGTCTCAAAGTAAAACAAAAGATTGAATAAGATAAGTTATAGGTCAATAAAACAAGACTTTCTTTTTTGTCTTTCGGCCAGCAAGAAAGTAAAATTGAAATGCTTGGTGCAGGGAAACACCTAGGCGCGTCCCTGCTTGTCCTCAAGTAAGTGCAAGTTATGATTCCAAACTTTTGTTCACATTGAAAATTTTGCAAGTGAAGTGAATTGCATTCTCCTCTGCTCGGGAAGTTCGCGCGACAATAAAATTTATTTTTAAACTCTGCGACGTCGTAACGAGCGGCAAAGTATTAAAGAAGCGTCACGTCGCTGCAGCGTCGCCGTTACAAATAACAACTAGTCTACTGCACATAGCTCACCACTACAAACATTGTACACAAATGCTTTTGTGTCGGTATATTGATAGATGGTACTTTTAAGCACTTACCATCTTGGAAAACACGCAAACTTAAAAAAATAAAAAAACGCAACTAAGCTACACATAACTTCTTGCCACGTTATTCCTAAAGGATTTGGCATGTGGCGAATGTAACCTATTTATTTTTACAGGTAAGAGAGCCGGCCTTACGCCAACCACTTCAGTTGAAGTGAGGGTTTCCCAGCTCCCGACGGGGCTGGAACTCATTTCTTGTGAAGGCTGATTAAACCTTGCTGGTATTTTATGAGGGTTTTGAAGTAAGCACCGAAACGGGAAATCATTTCTTCGAGACCCTCGGTGGGATTTCAACACAAGCTCTCGGCATGGAATGCAAGCACTCTACAAACTGGGTCATCGACCGGACATAAAAACTGCAATCAAAATTTTCTTGAAATAATGGATCATGAAAGACTGACTAAGAAATTGTACAGAGGAAATATCAGAGGAAAGCGTGGAAGAGGAAGACTGAGGAAGGAATGGATATACCAAATAAGTGATATTGCGGAAGAATGGAACGTATGTGTGATGTATTTTGGGGATGTTTATTGTGGATGGGGGATATCAATCAGACGAACAGATGAGTCTTGGTTTCAATGTGATGTATTATTCCATTTCAGTGTTTACAAGGCGAGAGACAAAACCAGACTGCTCAGTGAAGCAATAATAATCTCTAATAATATTATATTACAATAATACATTACCTTATATATGATATTACCTACTCTAAATAATCATATCATAATTATACATTACACCTCCCTCACTAAATGACGAATCTACATTACATTATATCATACTTATCATACTTATCATTATAACATATTATATCAATAAAAATTATATCTTATACAATTTCATCTTCTTTCATCTTGGGTACCGCAGGCGGTTCTCCCCCCTCGGACGCAGGCGCTCCGACCATGGTTGGAACCTGGAAACACCCGAGTCATTAGAGATCTGTCCTGCCTCATCCAACAGCTGACCCAACCCCAGGTCATTGTCAGACTCATCCTCCCAAGACACCTTTCTTCCGGAAATCTGATCATGATGTCTTTTCCAAATCTGATTTCCAGCTTTTACCAAGTAAATCCTGTTTCCCAATGTTTTAAATATAATGCATGGAACCCACTTCCCTACATTTCTGAAATCCTTAGTCATTACCTTTTGTCCAATTCTGAATAGTCCTTTAATCTTTCTTCCCCTGTAATTCCTTTGTTGATTTTCCTGATTTCTCTTTTTAAAAACACATACCTTTCTCCCCGTCTTTTTAAATGATTTCTCCCCAGGCACTACTGTATCACAAATGGATCTTATTTTTCTACCTATCATAAGCACGCTCGGCTCCATCCCTGTTGCTAATGATGGTGCATTTCTATGATCTACTAAAAATTCCAAAAGCTTATCTTCATAATCGTTAGGAAACATACCATTTTTCATAATTTTTTTTAAAAAACTTTTTGTTGTTTTTACCGTATTCTCCGCCAAACCGTTTGACGCTGGGTGATTTACTGCTGAAGTTAAATGCTTAATATTTAAATTTTTGCAAAACCTTTGAAAATCTACTGATGTAAATGCCGTACCATTATCCGTTACAATGCAACTTGGAATACCTAACACTGAAAATATTCTCTTCAACTCTCTAATTGTATGCCTTGCATCAATTTTATCAACTTTTACAGCATCTATCCAATTTGATGCTGCGTCTACTACGACTAAAAAATATTTTCCTGCTAGCGGCCCGAAAAAATCTAAATGTATCCTTTTCCAAATATGTTGTTCTACCGGCCAACTTTTCAACTCGACTTTATCTGGAGATCCCATATTTCTTGCACATTGTGTACATTCTCTCACTGTTTTCTCAATTTCTGTATTCATCCCTAACCAAAAAAAATAATTTCTAGCCAAAGTTTTCGTTTTTACAATTCCCATGTGAGATTTGTGAATAAACTTCAAAATATCTTCCCTTAATGCCAATGGTATTACCAATCTGTTTTCATAAAATAAACAATCATTTGATTCGCTTAACTTTTCTCTTAAAAACCACCATTTTACCAATCCATTTGTCATTTTGGATTTATTTGGCCACCCTGTTTTTAAATACTCCTTTATCTCACAAATGACCTTGTCATTACGAGATGCTTTCTTGATGCATTCTACATTTAAATTTGTTTCTACTGCAATACAGTTTAAAAATTCTCCTTCAACGTCCTCAATGTTTATCTCATTTATGATCTCAATATTATCTTCCCCCTCATTATCCGTACTACTCATTGGTAACCTCGACAAAAAATCTGCTTTATTATCCTTTGACGGAACATATTCAATAGTATAATCAAATCCTTGCAAAATTAATGCATATCTTTGTAATCTATTAGCTGCCAGTATAGGTATGTTTTTATGTTCACCCAAAATGTGAACCAATGGCTTGTTGTCGCAAACTAGAATAAACTGCCTCCCATAAATATATTGAAAAAACTTTTTTAATGCGAATATAATAGCACATGCCTCTTTATCTAAAATAGAATATTTTTTCTCTGTATTCGACAAAGTTCTACTCGCATACGCAATTGGTCTTTCTAATCCGTTCTCGTATTTATGACAAATTATCGCCGATAGACCTTGGTCACTTGCGTCAGTAATTACCTTCACCGGTAACTCTGGATTATAATGTACCAGAATCCTATCGGAGACTAAAATAGCTTTTACTTTATCGAAAGCTAATTGACATTCTTTTGTCCAGCTAAATTTTGCTCCTTTTTCTAATAGTTTGTACAACGGCTGCAAAACGCTAGCTAAATCTCTTATAAAAATTCTATAATAATTTATTGCACCTAAAAAAGAGCGTACCTCCGATATGTCACTTGGAGTTTTCAAGTTTTTTATAGCTTCAACTTTATGTTGAAGTGGTTTCACACCATCCCTCGATATTTGAAATCCCAAATATTCAACTTCTGTCAACCCAAATTCACATTTTTGTAAATTAACACTAAATCCACTACGTTCTAAACGCTTAATTACCTCTTCCGTTGCCTTCTCCAATTCTTGCAATGTATTCCCATAAATTAACAAATCATCCATAAATGCTATCGCATCCAACCCTTGAATTGCCGAATATAAAGCTCTGCTAAATATCGCTGGTGACGTCGTGAGACCAAAAGGAAGTACCTTGTACCTAAATAACCCAAATGGTGACGAAATCACACAAAGATTTCTCGACTCCTCCGACAACCTAATTTGAGAAAAAGCATTTCTCAAATCTAATTTTGCATAAAATTTTGCTCCATTTACTCTATTTATTAAATCTTCTACTCTAGGTAACGGGTACTTTATTTTTTTTAACATTGGATTCAAAGTATTTTTAAAATCGGCACATATTCTGATTTCATCATTTTTTTTTTTCACAATCACTATTGGACTTGCCATTTCACTAGTCTCTACTTTCTCAATAATACCTTCTTGTAACATGCGATCTATTTCTTTTTCTACCCTTATTCTCAAATTAAAAGGAATTGGCCTCGGGTTAACAAATTTTGCCTTAAAGTCTTTTATAACTTCTATCTCCGCTTCAAAATTTTTAAAAGTACCTGCTTTACTCTCAAAAACAGCTGGATATTTTTTTCTCATACTAGAAAAAAAATCTGCATTATAATTCGTATTATTATTTCCTACTGAATAAATATTATCGCTAACATTGAATGAATTTATTTTAAAAGTATTCAAAAAATTCCGACCTAATAAAGAAGACGACCCTTTATATACAACAATTATTTCTATGTACTCTTTACTTCCTTGATATTCTACTCTCATGTACTTACGACCTTTTACTTGTAGTTGAGTACCATCATAGCTTGATAATTTCAAATCACAATGTTCTAACTTAATATTTGAAAAATGTTCATTAAATATGTGCCAAGGAATAATAGTCACCCCAGAACCCGTATCTAAAATCATTTTTAGATCTGTATCATTTACCTTTACGTTTAAAAAAATGGGACCATCCATCTCATTAATGGCCATTATTGTATTTATTCTTCGAAACTTGCATTTATTTGCATAATGACCAGATTTGTTACATTTAAAGCATTTAATATTATTATTATTTTTATTTAAAAACTTGCATGCATTTTGTTTATGACCGAATTTACCACAGTTAAAGCATTTATAATTATTATTCCTATCACTTGAAATACTTGCATGTCTAAAAATAGATTTCTTACTATCATTTGAATTATTTCGCTTGATTTCAGAATTTCGCTGTCTATCCCTTGACTTCCGAGTTTCTGTGGAATCCCTCGAATTACACGAACTCATTAAATTTATACTTTCTGAATTGTTTTGACCACACAAATGTTCCATTGTTCTCGCTAATTCTACACATTCAGATAATTTCAATTCCGTTGCTTTTAAAAATATTCTCTGCTTTATTTTGTTCTGTCTGATACCTATTAAAAATATATCCTTCAAATTTGCCTCCAATCTATCCTCAAATTTACAGTCTACCGCAATTTTTTTCAATCTAGCTATATAATCCTTAATTGACTCGGTTTCGAGCTGTTTACATGAATAAAATGACTCCCTATACTCAAATATATTTTTTTTTACCCCACAATGACCCCCAATAATATCAATCAACTCCTCGAATTTTGCCTCCGAAATCTTTTTCGGAAAACATAGATCAGACACCGTCTGAAAAGTCTCCCTGGTGAGAGACGATAATAGAACAGCCCTTCTGCGTTCTTCAGTTAAAAACTTCTCATCATACAAAATGAGGACTTGGTCGAGCCGAAGTCTGAAGACATCCCAATCTCCAGTCCTATGGCAAAAAGGACTTAGACTCCTCCGTGTTCCCTCCATAGTCTGAAACGGCAGAAAGAAAGAAAACAAAAATCTTATCTGCTTCTGCGTCCGACAGTCCAGGAAACGCCTACGTGACCCTCAGAAAGTGGCTTCCACTCCCTGCAGCAGTCACCTCCAGGAAACCGACCCTCAAGGCTCCCAGCTCCTGCAGTACTCCCTGCAGCACTCCGCCCCAGTTGGATCCTCTCCTCTTGAAAAAAAAACCGCTGCAGTAACTCCCTGCAGCGATTCCTCTTGGCTCCGTGAGTTCTCTTCCTCTTGAAGAAAACCGCTCCTTCTCTTCAGACTTCTTCCAGTTCTCCCTGCAGCAACCTCGCCTCAGCTGGCTTCGTGATCCTCAGTCTTCAGATCCTTCTTCCTTCTCGAAGATTCCCACATGTTGCTCTTGCAACAATATTATTTTATTTCTTCCAAAAAAAATTTTTTTATCCCGTTTTATATGGTTCTTCTTTATCCTGACTGCGCCACTGTGATGTATTTTGGGGATGTTTATTGTGGATGGGGGATATCAATCAGACGAACAGATGAGTCTTGGTTTCAATGTGATGTATTATTCCATTTCAGTGTTTACAAGGCGAGAGACAAAACCAGACTGCTCAGTGAAGCAATAATAATCTCTAATAATATTATATTACAATAATACATTACCTTATATATGATATTACCTACTCTAAATAATCATATCATAATTATACATTACAGTATGTATGAGGAGAGTGATAAATGTTGAAGAGATGAAAAAGATATGCAAGGACAGAAAAAAAAGTTAAGGCTCTGAATTGCGTTTTTTTATCATTACCTGCTTCTGAATTCTGAGTACCGAATTCCTTGACTTATAGGTTCGTATGAGGCTGACCACCTATACTATAAATAAGGGTTCATTTTGCCGTGAACTTTTTGCTTTGAAGTGAACCATTTTTTTACAGTATGGATGGTCAGTCTCATACCAATCTTTAAGTCAAGGAACTCACGCATGTCATATAAGTCGCGTAGGCTCTTAGGAATGCTCAGAGTCGTCATTTCTTCAGCGAGCGATTGTCTTATATAGGCAAGACAAACGGCAGCCTGCTGTTGAAGAGGGGATGAACCTTTCTGCTTGTTTGCGAGGCGGGACCTTTGTCTGGGCTGTATTCACACTCCTCATACAATCCAGAGACACTGCGACCCTAGTATTTCATTAGTTGATTAACCAACTGTACTGGAGATGTGTACGTTTAAAACATACGTCATAAACATGTAGGTACCTACTTATATTAAATTTAAAAAACTGAGGAAACTCACAAAGAATATGAAATTGGTGGTACACAATGGCATATTAGTACCGACATTGATTATGGAATGAGGTGTGGATAGATAATAAATGTGAATTAAGTAAGATATGCACGGTTGAAATGGCTTACCTGAGAGTAATGACTGGAAAGACACTGAATGAGACAGTTCGCATTGATTGGGTGATGAACGAGTGTGGTATAAAAGAGAATTTGAGGATGATAATACAAAAAAGCACAATAAGATGGTTCGGACATCTTAAAGGAATTGATGATGAACGACTAACCAAGAAAGTGTACAGAGGAAATGCTGAGGAAAGTGTGGATGGGAAAGACCGAGAAAGGAATGGATAGACCAAATAGGTGAGATTGCTAAAGAATGGAACCTGCAGAGTGAGGATAAGAGAAGAGTATGTATGAAGAAAGTGATGAATATTTAAGAGACGAAAGAGATATGTGAGGACAGAAAAAAGTGAATACCCATCTGCGGAGGTACCGGCTCCTCCTAGTGAAACGGCGGTAGGATACAATAACAGAGCAAAATCATGGAACGAAAAATCTTGGAGGAAAAGGGGTGTCAAAAATGTATACCCCGTATTAGTATCCCACTTCTTCTTCTTGTATAGATCTAAGACCAATTTTTACTCCCAGATCATGGTGGTCAGTCTCATATCAAACTATAGGTCATTGAACTAATATTTGTAGTTGACTCTTAAAGGAATTTTTTGCCAAAAGCTATGTACAAAACCACTGTAGACACAACTCGTGTTCTTCCTAAACTTGAACGTATTTCCACAGCCCATCATTTTTTCTCCGGGCATTTTTAAATAGTTTGACTTGTTCAAACCATTATTTTATTTTAATCTCATCCCTCCTCATTACCGCATGAATACAAATAGCACTTTACAAAATGTATCAAATGTAACACAAATACACATTCCTGAAGAGATATGCAGTAATAAACATACTTGCAGACATCACCCAGGAAATGGCGCTGTTAAATCGATTTCAGATGACCAATAAGTCACATTGTCCCACAACTCGGGTGCAGCGGAGCGAATCTTCACACTCACTACCCCAAGTAGAGAACCAGCCATTGCACTTACGGCAACTCAAGCAGCGCTTCCAGTTAGCGTTTTACTTTTCATGCATGTTTGGTTTAACGGAGTTTGAGCGTAAAGTTTTGTACTTGGGGTACGGGCATCATTAGGCAAGGAGCCAACTCTTAATACTAAACAAAATGATCTCACACATCGTGCATTGTATGCTGCAACGCTTACAAGATAGCAACACAACGTCCCAAGACTATTAAAACTATTTCTGCTTTAAAATTATCCATGAAAACATTAATTTAATTTAAGTATTTGTTATTTTTTTCCATCAACTGATTATTTCCATCGTTTCTTAGCCACAGCAGCAAAAAAATCCTCATCTATCTCCCATGTGTACTTTCATTTCAATCCATCGACCCTTGTCATGACTTACCAATTGATAACCGTAAGAATTATCTTACATTAATAATTGTAGCGCTTTTTGTGTGAAATACACATCGTATTTGAAATACCAGGGTCTTTTTGCCAACTGATTGTCAACCGGTACCTATCTGAAAATAAAATAAACCTGTTAAAACACATCCATACATGTACTTTTCTTGCTATATGGCCACCTGACAGTTATTTTCATATTCATAAACTGATCAGCCGATTTTTTTTACAATGGATTAAATTTATTTTTGTTGTTGTACAAAACAAAGCACAACGGCGCCAGTAGTGATCCCTGCGGCACTCCAGCTTTTTATAGTAACATTATTAATTAATCATCTAAATTCAAGACTTTATGGTTTAAGAACTATACTTTTTCAACTGGCACATGAATATATATTCTCGGTCTCCTCTAATTCATTTCTTGTGCGCCTTCAGTTAAGATTGGCGATCATTATGGCAATTTGCACCTTTGAGACTGCTGCACGAAAGATGGATCTTGTTCTGCTATCCAATCACTATCTCAGGTTCTTCAACCAGGATGTTCTCCTTCAACCTGGTGTCAATTTTTCTCAATTCTACCTTGTATAATCTAGAATCAATAATCTAAGTTGCAGACATAATTATATTAACATTCAAAACGCATATCAAATGCATGCCCACAAATAGACACGTGTGAGTTCGTGCTTACAAATGCTGAATGTGTACCTACTTCCAAATCAAAACCAAACCTCAAATGAACATAAACCCTGCAACTTTTGCCAACCTTCCCTGAAACAGAGGTGATATTGGCAAAGTGAACTATTTTTTACAGAATGTGTGGTCAGCCCAACCTATAAATCAAGGAATGGTAATGAGATTTGAAAGACAATATTTCTCATGTCTTGTTATGTAAGAAAGCATTTTTTTTTTACTTTTGACGGACATCAGGCGTTTGGCTTTGGTATTTATATTTCCTTGTTAACTTTAACCAAATTTCATGAACATATGAACCATAAGAACCATAATTCACTGCTTCTTTTTGTTATAATCTCTCCTTTGCACTCCAAGGGAAGTATAATATATCAGAGCTCCAAAGCACCAAGAATTGAATGCATTTAAAGCGCATAATGAACAGCGGTTAGAGCGCCAGCTTGCGAACCCAGTCGGCTGTGGTTCGGTTTCCCCACAAAAGAAATACTGCCGTACGTCAACCAGTTTTAACTGCGAGAGAATCATAATTTACATAAACACCTTAAAGCGCCATTTTGTTCAGACGAAACCAGTAAAAAGAGGAAAATTAAAGGCATATAAGACACACTGCTAAATCACACTTATATTACCTTAAAAATTCATACTTATTTTCAATTATCAGCTACCTTTATGTGAACAAAATGTATGGTAAACTCTTTTTTTTAATGATTTAAATTGTCTATCAAAATTTCTTCTTTTCAAAAACTATTAAGTGCTTATGCACATTTTTTTCCTTCGCGCTTAAAGTACTTTCATTTAACAAATCTTAACCACACGTGAGCAATAAAAATGAAATTCTTATCAAATTAAAATAAAAATTGCTTTGTTTTAATTCACATGAGTTTCATTTTGAACACGACCAGTTTTGGGAGAAGCAGTACCTCCCATCTTCAGGTATAAATTAGAAATTATAGAAACTATCGTTGTTTCCACAGATCACGGAATATAAAGTTGTTTCTTTAGCCGAGAAGGTATTGACAAAATTAAACCATTTTTACATTAACCGTTTATTGAACGGTTAATGTAAAAATGGTAAGAATTTCTAATTATTTCTATTATATTCTAATATTTCATATCTAACCAACACACAAGTAAAGAGTTTCAAAACCTTTTTTTTTTATATATTTGTGAAGAGGAATGCAATTCAGCAACCTATTTTGCCTGGCCAGAAAGAGGTATTAACGTTATAAATTATTGATTAATTATTTCATATTTGTTATCAATTATTCATTAATAACTAACCAAGGTTGAAGTTATTGCCGATAGGACATGACACAGGCGCGGCTCTAACCAGCTTATAATAATAAATCTATAATCTAAGTTGCAAAGATATATTCATTCAAAGCTCTCAGATGTATGCCCACAATCAAACACGTGTAGTTCGCGCTTACAAATGCTGATTGTGTACTTACAAATAAAATCCAAACCTCAAATGAACATAAGCCCTGCAACTCTTGCCGACATTCCCTGAAACAGGGGTGACATTGGCAAAGTGAACCATTTTTTACAGTATGGGTGGTCAGCCTCATACCAACCTATAAGTCAAGGAATACGAGCAATAAATAACATTTAAGTATAAAAAAAAAACAACAAAACCTTAAAAAGAAATCTATACAAAAAAAGTCAAAAATTTATTATGCAAAAAATGTAGCAAACTAATAAACCAACATTACAAATCAGCATTGCAGATTAGCCGCCACTTCTTCCTGTCCTTGCATACTTCTTTCATTTCATCCAGAGTCATAACCTTTTTCATACAAGCTCTCCTTTTATTATGACTCTGGATATCCCATTCACTCGCTATTTCGAAAATTTGGTCCATCCATAACTTCTCGGTCTTCCTCTTCCACGACATCCATCAGACGACAGCTTCAGTGTCAATAATGCAAATTTGAGCCACTTGACCATCCTAGCGACAATTTAACCGATTGTTCAAAAACTCAAATTTAGGGAATTGTTTTCGGAATCTGCAATAATATTTTAAAAGTTACTTAATTACTAGATCCTTTGAACCGGGCATAAGTATTTTTGTTATGAAAACAAAAGTCCAACAAGGAAAATAAAATTTTCCATTTAAAATACAAAGAAACGGAAAACAAAAGCCAGGCTTTGATTTCATATTTCTCACGACTTGCTTGGAGGTGTTTTATTCTGAAGAAGATGCTACACACGAGGACATCTGGCCAGTGATCAGTAGGAAGTGATAAGTATAAGTAAACCCAAATGACCAGTCGTGGAGGAAGTCTCAAATATATAAAGTAAAGTCCGATAGCACTCACGTGTTTAGACTCAAAAATAAATTAAAACAAAGCTATATTTTATTACATGAAATGCATGCATTCTGTTGTACATGAAAATCAATCTTCAATACTTGCAAACAGATAATTTCAGCAATATAGATTCAGCAATACGTCCCGTTATTACTTATTTGGCTTACCTACCATTTGATTCGAAAAAGACCTTTCTATGAAATTATCATAAGAATCACATTCTACATAATCTAAGCTAAGAAAAAAACGTAAAACAGATAATGTGAGACTTGTTTTAAATATTTTTAAAGTCAATTTCCAGTTTCCTAAGATATTTCGGTCGAGTACCTACACATGCAAACATTGCTCACGTGAAATTACCTGTGATGGACAGACAAACAAGCACTAAGGGGATGAATAAACAAATTTTTACTCTTATTTTTTTTGTTGCTTGTTTTCATATTTCCATAAACCTATTTACCTATTTTTTGATAAATTCAAATAACCGCCTTTCTTATGGTTCTGATTAATGATTCATGATTCTTATGGTTGTCCGATCAATAGCTCAGTTTGTAGAGTGCTCGCATTTCATGCCGTGAGCCCGCCCACCAGGGTATCAGAAATGATTTCCCGTTTCGGTGTTTATTTCAAACTCCAAAATAAAATATTAAGGTTAACTCAGCCTTCACAAGAAATGAATACCAGCCCCCTCGGAAGCTGGGAAACCCTCACTTCAAACTAAAGTGGTTGGCGTAAGGCCGGCCCCCTTATCTGTAAAAATAAATAGGTTGTACTCGCCGCATGCGAAACCCTTCGGGGATAACGCGGCAAGAGTTTACAATATATGTGTAGCTTAGTTGCGTTACTTTGCATTTGCGACGTAAAGTCGGAAACTCATTAAACCACTGACCATTGTGTGCCCCCAAGGTCCCGGTGTGAAAGGTCTGCAAGACGTTTGAACTTCCCGACCTCCGCTATTTCTTGCAAAGTCAACCACCGAGCACCCGAGCTAGGCACTCTCCCTCTTCTTTATCTGTTGGCATTGTCGTTTTTGTTTGCGGAATAAAACGGAGAAATTAAAATAAATCTTCCCCTTTTGCTTTGTGATACTCTTTACAATTTATTCATACCGCACCAAAGTTTAAATAACTTTATAGCCCTTTTATAAGAGGACAGCGTTTTGCCCAAGAATAGCGAGGTCCGGATCAAGACCACTGGGGGCCCTAGTGCAGGGAATCATCGGGAATCCCCCTTCAACCCCTATAACACCCACTCCCACCCCTAACCGCCGCCAACCAAGAATATAATATAGGTACTTATTGCGTTTATCATTTACTTATTTCCTTGACTTCTAGACGCTGACCAGTGGACACCCATACTGTAAAAAAATAGTTCACTTTGCCAATATTCCCCCTGTTTCAAGGAAATTCGGCAGGAGTTTCAGGGTTTATGTTCTTTTGAGATTGGGTTTTTATGTTGCAAGTTCACATGTGGCATGTGTAAGATCGAACTTATACATGTCTACTTGTGGGATCGCATTTAATATGAATCATGAATATAATATATCTTTGTAACTTAGATAAATATTGCAAATTACTGACGGCTTCTACAGTTTATTTTCGAGAATCTTGTTCGAGAGTCACCCAAGATTTCAAAAATCTGGTAGTCTTTGACATTTGTTGGCGGAAGCTTCGTCGTGTCCTGTTTGTAAAAAAAGGTGTTGAAATATTTTTCCACACAAGTCACCAACCGTTCCGCCAACAAATGTCAAAGACTACCAGATTTTTTAAATCTTTGGCGCTAGAAGTACCTATATTTTTCTAAAACGTCTTGGGGGGCCTCCTAGGACGCGGGGGCCCTGGTTCGGTAGCACCGCTCGAACCGCTCTTAATCCGCGCCTGAGAATAACGCGATCTCATGATTTGTAATTAGAGCGCCTTAAAACCTGATCCTCTCCAGAAAAAAGAAAAGGGACTTGAGGTTATGACCTCTTAGGTTCACAGTTGTAAAAAGACTCCCGAATTATTAAAAAAAAATCCTGACAAAAAAAAAGGAATTTATCAATATCATATTACGCATTTCCAAAACGTTGTTAACACTTTGACAATTATATTATTATTTTTTTTTTTTTTAACTGAACAATTTTAAAACTTAATTTAAATCGGATATTTAACGAACCGTTCGGTGAGATTACATTATTCTCTACGTTTCGTCAGCGACGTAGCCGACGTCTTCAGGAGAACATCCTATCTGTACGGCGACTGAGGATGAACTCTGAGTTGTTAACACTGACTAGTTTTGGTTATTTTACAAGACAAAAGCACAGTGTTTTTTTTTTCTCTATAAATCAAAGAACCTGAATGTTTTTTTCCGTGTGTGATTAATATTAGGTATACAAAATTGGTTTAATGAAACGATTTATCTGTTTTCAATTTATACCTATATATTATATTAAAATAAAATTAATAAATCAAGTGAAAATAAAACAGTGTTTATTTAATTAGAATTGTTTTGATTCTTTCAAGTTTAGTAGAAATTAAAGAAATTGCCTTAATTTTTAATCGATTTTATGTTAAAATTGTCAAAATAACTGTTTTGAGTCATTTATTAGTGTTTTACAACACATTAAGAAATAAAATTATTAAAAGATGGTACTTCAGCGACAAAAATGATTTTATTTAGATCATATTACATGGATTAAACCTATTCATTAAAGTCAATAAAAGTAAAACATATTCTACCAATAATTAGAACTAACTTTGTGTTTTCAATTACTATTTTCCTCTTATCATTTGTTATAATATACTACACAAACAAGGAAGTCCCTACTTGCTAAAGATAAACAAGTTTTCTTTGCACGTTATCTGACCTTCCCGCGACCGTTATTCGATTCTAATTTCCCAGAATGTAGACTGGAACTTGCTGTCCTCTTTGTCTAAGGTCAATGATTGTCTAAGCCAAATGTAAACCTTATAATTGTGTTGAGCAAGCAACGAGGAAACAATGTAAAGGACATTCATGTTTACACACAGAAATTAATGACCATCTGGGTACAAATACGTGGAAATGAATCATAATTATCATAATTATACCGCGCTATGTAATTCTTTCATTCTCGATATCGAACAAGGAAAATATATATTTCTGATGAATTTATTAGTGAAGAAACGGTATTTATAACTATTTTGAAAGGTAATACTTACTGCATCCAGTTCAATCTATAATCTAAATTGCAATAATATTTGAGAATCACGCTACATCCATACAGAAACAAGAACGTGTAAAATTTTACACTCGTACCTACAATAGAAAATTTGAGCCAAAATTTGATGCAAGATCTGAAATTATGTGCAATTTTTTTTGAAGTGAAAGTGGCGTAGGTACCTACACTATTTTTTTCTGTATTACTTGACAACCTCGTGTTAAGTCAACACACCAAAACAGTATTATTATGGATTGTACAGAAGTAATATCTTCCCTGGTCAATTTTATTCAGAAAACTATATTCAAAATCACAAGAAACCTCCATGTTCTTATGTCTTGAAGCAAGTACAGCACTTCAACCAAAACGTCTGCGAGTCCTTTTTTATTAATTATTATGGACCCTCAATTTTTCACAAATATAGCGCATTGTGTATAAGTTTTAGGCTTACATGGACGGCTGTTGACACCGGAGAGTTGTTTTCCGATATATGTTACTGTGGACTATCGAAGCTGGAGCGAAACGTCCAGAAGCACCAGTTCCGATGGACAACGGCAACAGATCCCAGAAAGCGATTCTCTGATATCCGTCATCTCCCATACATGCTTTTTCAGTGAAATAAGCGCCATCTTTCACCTTTTCCAGAGCTGGAGGTTGGCAGTGAATGTGACAGCAGCGCCGGAGATGAGAATTCACCGTCGCGAGGAGCCTCAGAGCAGCACGGCAGGGGGCCCCCTCCTGCAAGGCCTGATGCGCTCTTCTCGGCGAGAGATCTGGCACTTCTGGACAACTCTAGGCATAGGCCGGACCTACCAACGGCCTTTGTAAGTCTTGAACTATTATATTCGTAAATGAAGACAGGGGTGTTAAGTAGGAGACGTTAACGTAGGAGAGGCCATAACTGATGACGTGTTAGCCCACTGTCAAATGCTGGGCAAAATTGGAAGGTAACAGTTATGGAGATACACCTCTTCTCCAAAAGCTTCACTGGCTCCGTGTCCCAGAGCGCGTCGAGCTCAAAGTGTGATTGATGGTCCACAAAGCTTCATTTGGAAAAACACCCAAATATCTTGCTGATTTAATCAAGCCCGTGGCTCTCGCCAAAAAAAGCCTCACACTACGCTTGGCAGAAACTGAAGCCAAATCACATACGAAGAGTTAACATATTGTTTGGAGAGCGTGCATTTAAGTTGCTGGTCCTCTGGCCTGGAACCACCTGCCTCATCATGTGAGAGAGCTAGAGGACCATGGGAAGATCCAAAATGCACTGAAGGCAAGCAAATCTCTGGCATCACATGCATAAGCGCCTTTGGAGTGACTACATCACGAAACGGCGCTATATAGAAATCAACAACTTATCATCATCATCAGATGGTAGAAATTCTTAGAGGAATCTCAGATCCACCCAGTTTATTTACATTACTGACCATATTTTTCTGATGGTTCTTTTTGCATGGTTTGTCAGCATTCAACAGCAATTCAGTCCATTTTAACAGCCATAGTGAAAAGAATCTTGCAACTTTTGTAAGTTGTGATTGATTCAGTGTTTCTTTATTCTTGTTCGTCACATTTCTCATAGAGAACTATATAACTAACAAGAGGAGAGATTTGTGGCAACCAGAGTCCTGTTATATAGGAGGATAATTTTTAAATCGTTGAAATAAACATGGTTTTTTTCGCATCATAGCAGTAGTTTGTATAAACTCTTGACCTAATATCGGTGAAAGTATCAAAACCTCGAGTATAAAATATTGAGTAAACTCTCCTCGATGGTGTACCTAAATAGAAAAACGTGTGGACGATACAACAGAAACTTCAGTAAATAATTGAATTCTCGTACTTTTTTTCTGTTTACACGATAGAGGGGAGTTAACGCAATGTTTAATACACGAGATTCAGTAGACAAATGGATATGAACTGTCAAGATAGAAACGTGTCATTCATCTTTTTTTTTTTCTACTTTCAGATGTCTCCGCAGAGTACAGCATCAGCAAATAGCACTGTCGGATTATCAGCAGCGACAACTTTAGGACGTCCACCTCGCCGAAGAGATCACATCATCACCAACACAATCCCAGGCCCCGAAAGTTGTGTCTAGGGGCCCAAAAGTGCACGGTAACCCGCCTCTACAAAAACATAAACACTAAGTGAAAATTAAACCATCTGCTAATGCATTATGAGAACCCAATACCTTGCATGAAATGTTTAATCAAAAAAAAGAAGTGATTAGTTTTTAAAAGAAAGTACAAAACGAAGGATTGGAACATGGTTTAATATTATTTTTGGAAATGGTGCTTAGTTTAAGAAACTCTTATAAAAAATATTGTATACAAAAATAAATATATGGTATGTTACAAGTGCGGTGTTGTGTTGAAGACTTTAAGTTAAAAGTATTACGGATTTGTATTTAAAAGTAAATTTAAAAATACTTTTAAAAAATGTAAATTGTAAGAATAATAAAGATTTTTTTTCTGTCGTTTTTATTTTCTACTGAAATATTTTATGTTGTATTTTTTACTAAGAAAAACATTATTTTTATGAACATGTTTTAGATTTTTGTTTTTCCAAGTGAGCCTATATTTTCAAGATTACCGCCTAATTTTTTTTCTAATTATAGAAACTAAAACAACGCCTACTCGTGTTTTCACATTTTTTCTTTTAAGGAACAATTATATAATGTACTAGGAAATTTTTAGAAAATATGTAAATATACAAAGATGGAGTGAAAACCAAATATTGATTTTAAAAGAAATTTTTGTGTTAGAATAAATTTAAAATTTTAATGTAAAAAAATATACACATAAATGCCATTTTTATGATATTGTTTTTACCTACATAAGTGTAAATAAATAAATCAATCAAGAGGCTACTAATAAAAATGGTTTATTTGATAAGTAGAATAATTTGTAAATTTTTACAAAAGATATGTAAGCATGCAGTATGGATAGGAAAATCTCAATAAATTGAAATCGTTTATAAAACTATCGTTAATTTTTCTACTTCTGAATTTTGTATATTCTAATATTTGTTTAATGTAGATAATTAAATTCATTTTATTTAAATTAGTTTTTTTTACAAAATTGTACTCACTTAATTGTTTTCATTGTTGTATTTTCACCTTTATTCATCATCATCATCATTTTTCGATTACCGCAAAATAATTCATTTTATGGAGTCCGCTCATTTAAAAAACCCTCAGCTGAATGATGTCACAGGCTGTCGTCTAGTAAATAAAAACATGGATTCCAGATACGCAAGGATTTCATTTTTATTTTACAGCATTGCGAAATGTCCGTCACGGTACAGGGGCATCCAATGGCAGCTGTGATAAAAACACCGCGTTGCACTTCAATGATTTTTTAACTCCCCTACATAATATTTTTGTATCGAAGTAGGCATAACTGTAAGTTCTGTCTGTAGTGCAATGTTTAATTTTGTACGGATGATGGTTGTCAGATTCGGAACTTAGGTCCTTAGCAACCGATCACAAGTGACGTTACTTTTCCCCCCGATTTAAATGTGCGGAGTAGGAAAGGTGGACTTAGGTAAAGAGAATAAAATTTAGACCGTTTTTTTTTTTCTTGTATAACCTATAGGTACCCATTCTAAAATATATTTTTTTCCAAATGAAGCAAATGTATGGTAGTCACTAAATCTAATCTAAGTTGGAAAGATATGTTACATTGGGGATTCACATTATATGCATTCTCACAAGCAGACACGTGCAAGTTCGCGCTTGCACATGCGGCATGCCGCATGTGAACCTACAGCATAAAAACTCAAATCTCAAATGTACATACACCCTGCAACTCTTGCCGTCCTTCCCTGAAACAGAGGTGACATTGGCAAAGTGAACCATTTTTACAGAATGGGTGGTCAGCCGCTTACCAACCTATAAGCCAAGGAACATACACGACAAAGTAAATTTTTAAAATCAATAAATAATAATATGTATGGATATCAAAACTATAACAGAAAACAAATTCCAATTTTAAATTTTAAAAACCCTAGCCGCCAACATTACAGATCAACTGCCATTTATTTCTGTCCCTACATACCTACTTCTTTCATTTCCTCCAGAGTCATAACCTTCTTCATACAAGCTCTCTTTTTATTATGACTCTGGATATTCCATTCATTCGCAATTTCAGAAAAATCACAATCATTAAAAAAAATTCAGCGGGCTGATGTCATAAGTCTAGATGGCTAGGGTCCTTAACAACCAATAAAAACATATTGGTAAGCTACTCGTATTTCTCAAGCAACACGGCCGGATGACGATGGCATTTTTATGTAAATGTCATTTCGATTGATTTTATTTTACACCTGCTAATCACAAAACGGCAAACATAACAAACTAAAATAAAAATACAAACACATTCTGTTTTTTTCTATTGATACCGAATTGATAATTGATGAATATCAGATTTTTTTATTTACCCCAATATTATACGATCGATAATTTTCTACCTACCAACATCATTTCAAGATGGCTGCGGTAGCATCCGCTTAACGACTTCCGGTATCGAGAACTCTCCAGACGTTCGAATATCCGCCGGAAAAGCGCGACGATAACTTCCCACCGCCATATTTATCAAGATGCCATCACAAAATATGAAATCTACGTTAAAACAAATATTAATTAACAATCGATAAATAACTTAAATATTCTTACTGCATTTATGAAAACTAACTGCATTAATCCAAATAACAGAATAGTAAAATTTCAATATTGTTCTAATCAAGAACTTGACTCTTTGTTTTCAGAACTTCGTTTTGTTTTAAATCTCGAATAGTAATTTATTTTACTGTATTCATCATAAATTTGAATTTAGATTTTTCTCTTGGCGAACAAACGTCATCGTTGGCAATGGACTCCGAACATTTTAGAATTTATAATTTTTTTCGCGGCGAGCAAACATCTGTCTCAACCAGTAATCACTAACAATAATACATATTTGTATGACTTTTCCCTAGAAACCCGGCCGGATGACGACACAATATTGGCTATGCCAATTTACGTGTGGATATCATAGCAACCAATAACAAAATAATGTTTGTCTTTTCCCAAATAACTTGGTCTAATGATCATAATATTTTCCCCCCCATTCGCGGTTCATTTTCGTGGCGCCATATTGTTTCATCGCTTTTTTAATTTTGGAAATAATTTTGAAATGCAGGGACAACAACTTCAAGTTAATAATTTCATTCATAGATCTACAAAAAAAGTTTCCCGATGTTGAATAAAATATGAATACATTTCCATTATTATTTTTGATACAAAATGATGACGTTGTTCAATAGGTGTTTTATATAATGAATCCCTCCATACAAAAAATTATAATAATTCACCCACGTCACCTACATACTTATATAAATACCAACAAACATGTTTTTTACGTCTGATGAATCTTTTTGCGTCATTTTACCTAATATAAAGCTTGCGCTTATGATTTAATATGTTTATTTAAGGAATCGCCCCCTCCATTTTTTTTAAATATGCATACCTACCTTGCCTCGTGCCAAAATTTTTATATTACGAGTCAGCATTAACCAATTAATTTCTAAATAACAAAAAAACGCATTTCGATAAGATGTGTGTGTCTATTTGTACTAACCGTTGTACAAAGAGGTTTTAGAAATTTATTTTATACCTACACCAATGACCTACACCTAAAGAATGAATTCCGAACAAATATCATGTTTTATGTTTAGGTACCTACTTTCGTATTTTCACAGTTAATTTCATAAATAAATAACTTGTGACATAACACCGGCGTTATTCTAGGAAAAATATTAGCTATAATATATAGTAATAACTAACTTTTTTTTTATTGATTGCCAAGGACCCTGCGACGTTTTGAATTATGAACATCCGAGCCCATCGTAACAAAAACTAACCTACATCCATAAGTCATTAATTTTTTTTTAATTGTTTTATAGATTTGTATAATAATGAATTTGAAATAAAAATACACAACTGTTGTTCACTTTTAATTATTTATTTTTATATTGATGGCTCTTGGACCGGTCCGTAGTCCGTAGTGGCAACACAATTCGGACTCGTAAATGGATCGGATCCCGGCGGAGCACAAAAATATACCATTTATATTTCGAATGTGCTCTTCGCTGGGTTGAAAAACTCATAAACCTTTACCAATGACCGGTCACCAAAGGTCCTCCAAGCTCGTACACCTCTGCGGCACTACAGCAAGTGTCATAGACCCCTAGAGTCTTTAGAATCTAGGGAGTCTCCCGCACAGGATTTCTTAAAAAAAAAAAAAGTTAAGCAACAAAGAAGTTAAGCAACATTGGGCGCGGACAATACTAGGATGGGTAACCGCTCAGGTACACCGCGTGTCGTTGGCATCTTGGACCGATCCGGCAACACTTCGGACTCGTAAATGGAAGGTTGTGGATTCGGATCCCGGCGGAGCACAAAAATATACCATTTATATTTCGAATGTGCTCTTCGCTGGGTTTAAAAATTCATAAACCTTTACCAAAGACCGGTCACTGAAAGGTCCATCCAACCTTACAACAACTGGGTCTTGCTTGAGAATTGGCGCTTTCTACAGCGACGACCAAGCTCGCAGAGGGCTCTTGAGGTGTGATACACACAAAAACAGCGCTCATCAAATAAATCATCCTAATATTATTATTATTATCTTTTTAAATAATTAAAAAAGTTAACCGAGAACTGTGCTTTTATTATTTTTAAATTGATTATTTTACAAATATACAATGAATGTGCACTGCGTGAACCACCAAACCCTAAAAAACATAATATAATATTATTTTAATAAGCAAGTACAGATTTTTGTTGTTCAAAATCTTTTTAAAAAAACATCGAAATTTTTCATTTGTACTTGACTTGGGTATTATTTATTAAAGTAAAAAATTCTATGTGGCATTTGATAGACTAAAATTATTGTGAAATTAAAATCATGTCCATCATTTTATGTATACACCATCTTCATTTATAATTTTGTGTACAAAATGTTATTTTATAGCGAATTCTGTTATCGTCAAATAAATAAGATACACATAATTATTTATAATACGACGTAAAATGTAAATAAACATTTTTGCTGAAGAAGAGCTCTGTTATTTATTTCATAATTAAGATTATTACTTTCAAAACATCAAGATAACCTCCTATATGATTTCTCAGTTACGTAAGTATGAAGAATTTCTCCACAATGATGATGCTCACAAAGTTATGTGAATTTCAAATATAGAATAAAAGACAATTCAGGAGCGCTTCGAGGGGCAATATTTACAGGCAATCAATAAAAGCTGTTTTTTACCCTAAATCGGCCGTTTTTGTTTCTTACACTTTATGATCTTAGCAAAAGAGCTACAGTCATGAAAAAAATCAAGCATGTTTTTTATTTTTTTATCTTAATTATAAAGTTTGAATAAAATGTATAACTTTAGAATTGCCACCACAAAAAATATTTAAAAAAAACACGTTTTTTTCACATTCATAGCTACTTTTTCGTGTGTGCTATTTTTTGGAAATATTATTTTTCTTTTTAATGACAGAACTATACATTGTTTAGTGACGTATCGGAACATTTTTTTTAGAATGTCAATAGTTTTTGAGTAAATATGGAAAAACTGAAACTACTTAATGAATTAAATTTTAATTAAATCAAAGAACACAGTTTTTCCATATTAATAGAACTCGATGTTTATAACCGTGTAAGTCGAGGGAAATGATACAGTTAGGTAGATTGGAGCCACATGTTGTAGCTTTCTACGTGAACTAAATACCTTTTATGGCGAAAAAGCTCGAATACGTATTCAAAGATGGCGCTAAAAGCTCAAGACAGAAAAATATCAAATCAAATAGTATTATTTTCATGGTTTAATTTGTTTTAAATATATTTTTCATAATTTTCGTATGCTTTTTATCACTTTTTTTTTTTTTTGAATAGCTAAGGGTATTTTTAAAAATTTTTCTATACTTTTTGTGTCCATGTTCTGTACATTTTTATCCTAGAAGAACTAAATAATATTATTTCAAAGCTCCATTCAAGTTTCCATTTAAAAACAAATAAGGCGTATTTATTACTAACGTAAGAGCATTACGCTGTTCTATTTATGTAAAAAAACCTTGAAAATTAATAACAAAAATGCTTGGTAGGTAAAACTGAAACAGACTGTACTGGAACATCGTCGTGTGGTGACGTAAACCGAGACTTCCCTGTCTGACATTCGATAATAATAATAATCTCAATATCGGAAAAGTCGCGAAAAGAATGGCGGCGTCCAACAGTAGCGAGCCCAGCTGTGTGGCAGCAATATTCTTCGATTTGGATAATACACTAATTCAAACAAGAAAAGCAGACAGCAAGACATGCAAAAAGGTATTTTTTTCTGTTTAAATGTATGTTTTATCGATTTCTTCCATTTTGAGTGCAAACTTAAGTAAATTTCTTTGTGAAAAAATGTCAAATTTTTCCGCGAGTTCAGTTTACGTCATGGAGTAGCCGAGTGTGTTCGCGGTCTTTCGTTTTCCAGCGCAAATGAAAAGTCCCAGCGTCGGATGTAAAAATAGACTGTTTGTTAACATTGGAAACAGGAGCCCCGCGTCCCGATTTAGCCATTCTGGAAGAGCTAACGTTCCAAATATATCTGATTCCCTCTTCACCCGCTGAAGGGTGCGCGTGTTTTAGGTTATCTCCGCGCCAAGTGCTGTGTTTGTTAGAACCAAAGATTGAAGATTAGTTGTCGCGATGGGGGACATATCGGAGCCCGTGAAAAAGTGCATAGCTATAATCAAAGCCGCGAAAAACGACACGGAGAAGTTCGCCGCTTTGTTCTTGGTGACGAAACTAGTCCGAGCGAAGGATTGCGGAACAAATGCTAAGAGAGCCATATTCGAGGCCATCGGGTTCAAGTACTTGAAGAAACTCCTGTTTACCACTGATGTCCCCGATGACTGCCCTCCGTCAGTGTACAAGTCTGTGGCCATGTCCATCCTCACCTGCTTCTGTCGGGACCCAGAGCTGGCCTGCCATCCGGAAATGCTCTCCAGCATCCCTGTGTTCTTGGAGATCGTGCAAGGCTCGGACGATGAAGAAAACGATGACAACCTGATGGTTGTGAATGAAGCTTACACGTGTCTACAGAGCATCGCTGCGTATCCTGGAGGTCGCAAGGCCCTGCTAGAGGCGGGGGCTGTCTCCAAAATGTCAGAGATCTATTCCCACCAAAGCTTCCAGACAGACGAGGCCTTGAATCTCTTGGTCACCCTTGTGAGCGGCAGTGGTCCCAAGGCGTGGAGCACGGACCCCAAAAACTTCCATGCTCTCCTCAACAAAATCTCATTAGATTTTGAAACTGACCAGTCTGAGCGTAAATTTGAACTGGCTGGAATTTTGGGATCGCTTCTGTACACTTGCAACCAATCAGCGGTGAACCAAACTGCCTCAGAAGAATCCTGGCCGTTGAGCATCTACAAAGGCCTGAATGACATCCTCGCGAGTAGAATAACAAAGACTCAGCGAGATCCAGCTCTGAAACTTGCTTCTAAGATTGTGCATCTGCTCGGCATAGAATGGACGTTATCCGATGATGAGAACCCTCGCAAGTTCTTCCTCCTCTTAGTGCAGCTCTGTTCTATTGAAGTTCGCATGCAACTTGAAGACAAGAGCTTCAAGCAAGCTCTCGTTAATGCTGAACTAGTCACTTCTTGTTTCATTGTTTTGGAACTGGCAATCAACTACATGGCTAATGATCTTATCGACTTGGAACAGAAGGAAAAGCAAACCGTTTACACGGGACTGAAAGGAGCGTTCTCCGCGGTGGTATCTATCTTGACCAAAATATCCAACGATAAGAACCGAGACAAGTTGCCCGATGATGAGAAGATATATGTGTGTGCCATGGTGAGAGTGCTGGTGGCTTGGCTGGCTCAGGAGACCACGGCCATGCGCGCACAGGTCTATGCCCTGCTGCCCTACATGCTCTCTCTGGCCAATGAAACCTTCTACGCTTCCCGAGCTATAAAATTAGCAGAAAAGAAGCAAAATGCAACACCCATGGAAACTAGTGATTCAATTTTGGGACAAATAGACGTCCTGCGTGTCATGTTGCCTTCCATTTGTCATCTGGCTGTAGAAGACAAAGCCCGAGATATTATATTCAGCAGTAAGCAAGATGAAGTCCTCTATGAATGCATGGTGTTCCATTGGTCCATCGTTCACTACAAGAAACCTCCCATCCCCAAATCAGAGAGAGGGAAAGCCAAAACTCAACCAGAGCCGGAGATCAGTGCGGATGTGCTTGAGCAGATGAAGGACTCCCGTGCTGCCATGGTGAGCCTCTGCAACATCTTCATGAACCTGACTGTCCTGGAGCCCAAAGTTGTAGAAGAGAGCATTCTGTTCAACTCTCTCCTCAAATTTATCTTCAACGAATTACCAGAGTTGAAAAATAATTCAGAAAACTTAGTTCTTTACGGTCACATGGCTATCCTCGGTTTACTTCTTTTGAAGCAGCAATGCAAAAAAGTGAAGAAGAATGACTTCTCTATCTGCCGCTACATCCAGTCCACCATTCGCTTCTTGTGGGATGCTTACATTGTGGACGAGTCCAACGATCCTACCGCCATGGTTGTCTCCATGACCTACAAGGAGTTCTGGTCAGAAATAATGGAGCTCTGGTTCTTGGGAATGCAGACAATGAGTGCAGTGCTTGCCCTCGTGCCTTGGATATCTGAATTTGCCATCGAGAGTGGTTGGGCTGAAGGAATATTAGAAATGTTAAAGAAAGTAAAGATTGGAACTCTGCCGCCAAATGTGAAATCAGCATTTGAAGATTTCCTCTGCCACTTGGTGGATGCCAACCCCGACGTAGTGAAGGTGCTTAAGAAAGCCGATGCGCTGAAAGTGTGCCGCAACCACCGGCTTATGGACTTGGGCAAAAAACTTTTCGGAGATTAAGTTTAGTTAGTTAAAGATAAATAATATTTATTTAATGAATAAGTATAATTGTGTTAATTTTTTACAATATGTAAGATTAATTATTTTTTGTACGCTAATAAGGATTCTATTAAAATGTTGTAATTATTCTTGCGTTTCATTCACCAGTCTCAGTCCACTCTTTTCTGTTTTGTGAGTATCATTTTCCTGAGTTTTATTTTCAGTTTAAGTTGATGAATGCGGGCAGCTGTCCTGTTCAACCAAATCCCCTGGAATAATATCCTTCTATAAATATATTCCAGTGGGAGGCCAACCAAATACTAGAAATAATAATACTTCCACGGCCAAGCTAAAGCATTTCCTTGAACTCACCTTTCTCATGGCAAACAACTCCCCGTCCCTTAAACTTGTAAATTACTTGACTTATTTTTAATGAATTTACAGTTGTAAACACTCACATAACACGTAATCAATACATAATACGGATGGCACAGCTTAACTTGATAGAAGCATGTCCATTATTTGTTTTCTCACCCACGAGGGCCGCCTGAGGTATGTGGTTTTTAATTCATATTATTCATCTCTCATTTTCCCTCACCTTTGCAGAGCTTGGAATGACAAAGACTGGAATGCAATTGAACAGCTCGTTGTTTTGCCAAGTAACGTATCACTCCCAGTTGTGACTAAATGTGTTTCTTGGCAGGTAAACACCTTTTGTTGATAACAAATTATATAAAAGTATACATAAGGCAATACTTCATTTATAATTTATTACCACAAATTAAATTGAAACCAAACAGCGAGAAAACAACATTCTTAATAATCATGCATAACAACAATATCCTTACATTAAAGAAATATACTGAGGGTGTGTTGTTTCAGCGTTAGCTTATGTGACTTTAAATTGAACAATAAAAGTACCTGCACGAACTTGTCCTTTTCATTCAATATAAAGTCGCTAAACTATTGATGAAACAATGCACCCTTAGAAATTGAAAAAGATAACCAGTAATAGTAATCACTGCTTAATTTTTCAAATGTAAGAAAAAGCTTGCAAACTAATTCACTCATTTTTATTTAAGAATATTTTATCCTCTTTATATATTTTTTTCTATTATCAACCGTATAAAATCATTAATGATATTGAATTACAACAATGGTCATAAGGCATTATATATAGAAGAAAAAAACAGGTTTTACGATCCTTGGTATAAAGAAAATTGGATTTCTCAGTTCACGCCTCGTTGGTGTTTCTACACCATGAGAGACATGCCTCCCGATGACGTTGGATACAACTCTGATGAAATGTTGAAAAATCCAATCTTCTCTACACCACGGCTTGTAAGATATATTTTTAATGCTATGGAATTAGTTCATCTCTTACCATATTTGTTACATCCACAACCAAACAGCTATAATTTAAAGGTCATATTTTTTATAAGCACCTATATAAAAAATGCTCACACAAATATGGCCACATCAACTTCTAGCTGCCATTTATTATTTTGTTTACCTGTTATTGTTACTAGGATCCTGTATTTAAAAAAAATATATTTGTTTTTAACCTTGGCAGGGGTCAATGTTTTATTTTCAAGGGTAATTTTTTTGTTTACTATGAAATCAACTACCTATTCAAATCGCAAAACCAAACTACATATAAAAATCATAAGTAGCTGACATACCTATATAATTAGATTGTAATGAATGAATTGGAAATTTTAGGGTCCCAAAAATTCAGCTTCTGTTGTGCTTTATAAACTTAGTCTAAAAATATTTAAAAAATCATACATTTGGCCCAATTAGAGTGTGAGTTGCATTGATTGAATTTTTTGGTGTTTCCATAAATAGTTTTTATATTTTTTTATGAAACAATGAAAATAAATCAAAAACATAATTTTGGAAAATATATATAATCCTTTAGTGTGTGTGTTTTTTCTAGGGTTTTATTACATTGTAGGCTTTATTTAACTGTGTTATTTTCCCTATTTTTATTTTTAAATCTTTATATTATCTTTTATATGCAATTCACAAATTGCATTTATTTTTTGGAATTTCACTTGTTTCTTAAAATATTTTTGTACAACCACTAACCTTTATGTGTATTATTCAACTCTATAGATAATATTTTTGACAAAATTACTTGAATCAATGAAGTTTGCATTGTTTGTATACAATCGGCTAATTCTTACCCCTCTACCGTTGCAATAGATCAACGGAATATTGACTGAAGAATATGGGGTTCCATCAGAGACAGCCGACCGAGCGACATCTTCATTTCTTCGAGCCTTCCGCCGCTGTCCAGACAATCCGGAATGTGACCTGGACACATGGCGCATACATCTGTGGAGCCAGGCTTTGGGAGAGGAGTACTCTAATTTAGCAGGTAAATTATTGTGTCTTGAAACATGGATGAATAAACAGGAGCATCCTGTATGTCCTCTTCTTCAATGGCCCTACAGCTCGTATCAAGCCTTGGCCACCATCAACCTTCACCTCCAACTCCTCCTGTCCACCACTGCGACTTTCCAGTCTGTCACCTGCAGTAATTGGTTTGAGTCCTTCCTCACCTCATCCTCCCATCGCAGGCTGTATGGAGATCCCTAAAAAGATAGTTAATCTTACGAAGAGACTCAGGACCTACAGTCTCAACGGGCATCGGTAGATCTTTCCGTGTCTAATAGAAGATACAACGTAATATAACATGAGGGTAGGAAGTCAAATAATGCATAAATGATTGTTTGTTGTAAATATTTTCAAATCAGAATAACGGGGCTAAAGAAAACAGTTCACTCTCATTGACTAACGCATAGTTTGATCAAATACATATGAGGTAGTTCTCAGATTATAGAATCAGGGTAAAATGATTGTTACGTCACAAAAACAGGCAATTACAGCTATAGTATAAATATAAACTCAGTGATAAATTTAGTTGTCATTAAGTGTAAAATAAAGATGAGTTGTTTTCGTGGAATGTTAAAAAAAAAAAAATTTGAAGTTGTTTCAGTGATTGTCTTTTATCGTTGATGTAAGAAACAACTGTTTAAATTTTTCACATACGTCACGCAAACATGTTGTGCCTGACATGAAATCTTCCAAGATAAATTAACAATGGCTACAACGTAATTAAGATGTCATTTCTAGGTCATCAATCCTATTTCTAATCTCACACAATATTTCTAATTTAAGAATTGTTGTATCTTTTTTACTTAATTACTGTGTTGTGCTGTGATTCATTAATTTTAATTTAGTTTTTAAATGTATGAATGCCATACGATGAAACAAGATCAAAGATAATAAAAGAGCATAAAGCATTTTGTTATTGGAATGTACATAGATATTATGTTTGTTTTGTCTTACATTCCAGATGATATCTATCTGCAATGGCTGGACCTACGCTATCACTACTTGGTGTTGAGCTCGGAGATTCTAAGCCTGCTAGTGTCACTAAGGTAGTACAGAGTGTTGGGGCTACTAATCCATATATTCTAATCACTTTCCTTACAGGTTTACTATATTTACACAAAAACATCACTGTGTTCTATTCAATGTCTTAAATTTCAACACAAGTCGAGAGTAAGATAAATGAAATATTTATATTTTCCCTCTAATTCTTTCTCACGCAGGTTTTGCATTATTGTACTTGTTTCCAGAAAGCACTATTTACTCGGCTTAATTACAAACGGTACATCGCGGGCGCAGTGGGAGAAGGTAGAACGCCTCAAGTTGAAGTGTTACTTTGACTGCATTCTCGTGTCAGGCGACTTGCCTTGGGAAAAACCCGATCAGAAAATATTCCAAGAGGCGTGTCAGTTCCTGGGTGTGGAGCCCAAGAACTGCATCATGGTTGGTGATAAGCTAGAAACCGACATCCAGGTGCTTATTTACTTTCATTTCAATGTAAAAAAAAACACATTTCAAACTGACTTAACTCATTTTTATGTGTTTTTCCTATACACTAGGAATCCCACTTAAGCTGTACCTTTAATATGTTAAACCAAATGACTGACCATTTCAATGTTGGTAAGAATTAAGCTAAGCCTTTATAAATCATAACCAGGATAATTCAAGTCATGATTTAATCACAAATATAAAATATTTTAAATAATTCTTCAGGGCACGACATTTGTAGTCAATTTGCAGTGTAACATTTTAGGGGGGCATCGAGGCAGAACTGGGCGGGACAGTTTGGATTCCACTGACTCCAGAGGAAACTGAAGAATCCAACAACGTCACGCCGGACTTCACCATTGACAGCGTCACCCAGCTGCCCGAGGTACTCCTTGCTAACGCAACTCTACCCAACAGGCCCGCCAGCCGAGACGGCCACCGGCCCGCTGTCTCCGAGCCCCGCTTGTCTGACATTAGCTCCCTCTCCATCTCGGATGAAATCAACGACAACAAGCTCAGCTGATGCCGACTCAAGTGCTTCAACCTTCTGTTAGATCTGCTTTACATAGGTGCGGTGACGTGAATCACATGCTTTGTAGTCAGGTTGTGGGTTTTTGTGGAAAAGCAACTCGTGAGCGCCTCAGCTTATCAAGTTAACCTCTGTTTAGTATTGCTGTGTAGCCATCTGATTACACATGATTAATGTACGGGTACATGGGTAAATAATATTTATTTTTAAGAACTGTGGTAGTTTGACTTTTGCCTTGTAGTGACATCTTTTAAATTAGAATTATCAATGTTAGACAGGACGGTGTGCATTTATCTCAATACACAATAGCATCTGAAGTACCTACAAAGAATCTCCAACACTTTATACTAACCAAAATGAAAAGCTTTTGAACCAGCAAGCAAATCACCTAATTTAGGATAATCACTTGCAAGCTAAAGAAGTATTTCTATATTAGAATCTTAACCAATGGTTTTGTTGTATGTGTAGAAATACACAGTTTTTAATTAACTCTGATATTGTTAAGAGTATTTTTGTTTTTACGAATAGTTGACTTCATTTCTTAGATATATGTAAATACACAAGGGATAGTTTTCTCCGTCAAATAACTATCAGCAACTTATACAATATTCTATTAAATTATCTTTCAAGTTATCTAAATAAATATTCTATCAATGTTAATTGTTAATAGCTTGTACTTTTTTGACAGAATATATTTCTGATTTGATTTCTCTTACCCGGTGGATATTGCTTAAAACATAAACCACAGCTCTTTGTAGACTAGAGTAGCCGCCTAATGAAAACTTTAAAATATGTTAACTAAGTAAATATTTGTAGATATTAGGTGCATATCTCATGCCACACGGTATACCTCTACAACTGTGTATTATATATTTTGTTTATTTACTTTTAATCCCTGAATATTTGAACTGATACCTCTATTGTTATCCTGCTTACTATTTTTATGATGTTACCAACACGTTCAGGGTTTAAAATGCATACTTTGTGATAAACCTTACAATAACGGCAAAATGAATTAAAACTATTAAACTTAAAGTGTACATAAAAGTAATTATAAAAAGAGAGATCTTACTATACATTTGAATAATTCCTGAGAAACTATATTTTCTGACGCATCTTTTATTATAAATGTTCTATATTTGAGTCACTTATTGTAGAGAAAGACTAGAAAGGTTAATGTAAAATATTTTTTATAGTAGGTACGTCCTATTAGAACTTAGATTTTGACTGAATCGCACTCGAATAGATTATACTTGATAGCTATAATAAAGTACGATCTCTACCAGAGGAAGCTTTATTTGCTACTTTGTTGAAACTCTTCTTACAAACCTCAAACTTGTTTTTTCTCTTTTCTAGCTTACGTAACTTGTACAGAAAGATCCATTTCAAAAGCTGATTTGATGCAAAATTCACTACCTAAAATATTAACACACTCCCGGTTTTAAAACAATCGGTGTTAAATTTCAGTACTTATATCAAAAACAAATCAATAATACATTTTGGAGAAATCTACCATCGATTCTTCCAATCTTTGACAGCTGTTGTCTGTTTGACACATGAGGTTCACTTTTATCCGCTTCTGATAGTTGGGGATGTTTTGCTGTAAACAAAATAGTAAGTTCTCCAACTCTGACTTTCATTGTCAACACTCACAGTACCGAAGCAAGCTCGCCAAACGCACTCTTACACATCAATGGCAGTGTAAAACTGGCCATCTTAGCTTTGAAAATAAACAGTTCTACTAAATTATGCTATTCCTGTGGGGAAATAATTCTTATACACTAAATGTGGATACTTAGAAATTCTCTATGGCTATTTGTGCATCTTTTTGCTTTTGAAAGGGATTACGTGCGGTGAGGATTCCTCTAATTATAGAGTTGTGTAGCTTTGGTCTCGGCGGTGAGAGTTTTCAGCATTTTGGTTTTCTAGTGACATAACTTGCCAGTGATCTTGACTGCGGTCAGCGTTGTGATATGAACCAATAAAGAAGATATATTTTTGTAAAGTGTAAAAATAAAAATATTTTATTTAAACAATAAGAGCGCTGTTACTTTAAATGAATATGCTAGTGTTTTATAAAGTCCCCATCCTCAAAGTAAACTTCTCATGATTATATTAGTTGTATTTTGTGTGAGTAGACTAGCGAGTTGAATATTGATTAACGAGGAACAAAGAAATGGTTGCCACCGGTGGGTCTCAGAGCAACTATGAGAAGTCTGTTTATTTTGTAAGTATGTTACTTATTATTGGATTGTCACAAGAATGGCAAAAAATATGAATCACTGAAAACCAGTTTGGGAGGTTTTGCGCTATGTCACAAATTATTGAAAAAAAATGTAAAAGAGATGCAAGTTATTTTAATAAAAAAATATTCCCCAAAAATATGTTTTACTTTATTATTATTGACATGAAACCCCAATCTTTTTTAGATTCGGAAACCCAGGTTGACCAAAAATATATGAAAGGAAGTTAATGAGCCATTTTGTGACAAGAGAATCCATATGAGTTGAGCCTAATAGAACCAAAGACTTCAAAGAATATATGGAAACGCAGGGTTTTTGTGTCCATATATTTTTGGAAGCTGTCTTTGATTCTAGAGGACTTTCGCTTGGATTTGATTCAGATTGGACATATCTTGTTAATTAATAAATTCAAAGTTCCTTGGAATTTTGAATATGTATGCCAGCCCAAATCGCGGACAAGCAAATGCAAAATCAGTACAAATATTACTAAGTTTTTTTGCCAGCTCATCCTACAATGTTTTGGCCCATGGGAGAAAGAAACGAAACTGAACCTTTGAAATCGACTGCTCCAAGGAAGAAGGAAGTAACTCCGAAATTTAGGTTTTTTACTTATTTCCATTTCTGCCACAGCCGTGTCTCTATCTCTTTTAAATTTGTTTATAAATTAATGTAAAAAATAGTTTAGGCATTGTTCTCCATGGAATAAATAACATTCAATTGGCGCTCCTGCAAAACTATCTTTTTTGACTTAGTGCTGTCTTCCTTGGAGTATAGTCGATGACAATAGTCAGTAAGCACTATTACAAATCAGAGGATTATATTTCCAATGGTAAACAAAGAAAACAAAAACACATTGTTTTTTTATTTTATTTACACAAAAAACTACCTAAATTATTATTAGCATAAATGAAAATGTGTCGCATATCGAGTGACTAAATTTTCCATCAACTTGAAGATACCTAATTACAATGATTATTGAGAGATAAAATATTTCAACATCGGACTACGCAGTACGCAACATTTTAGCTTCTTTGATCTCTTGCAGCACCTTTCTTTGTTCTTCAATAATTACTTTCCTCTCTTCCAAAAATTCAGCGTATTCCTACAAAAAAGGAAAAAAAACAGTTAAATAAAATGATAATTAATATCAAGTGGGTAAATTAATATCAAAGCGTGGGCTCAACGGACGATCAAAAGGTCTAAGAATAGCACTGTTAGAAAACAACAAAACTGGCGCTAAGAATACAAACCTTTGGATCCAGATCTTTGACAACTTCAATTCCACAACATCTGGCGGTTGAAATCAAACTATTGCAGATTTCCTGCAAGCTCTTGTGCCTCAGGGGAGGATCAGTAGATTTAATCAATGCTATCTCATAAATATGCTTTAACGTCAGTTTCCCAGCTGTTTCTCTTCCTAAAATCAACAAATATTACTTGAAAATAGGAAGCATAAATACCTACCAGGATAGTGGAGTGGACACCTTGTGAGGTAAAAAGAAGTAGAGGAAAGCCTTTTGCACAATGGTCAGACAATATCAAAGGGATTGCTGGTGACTGGATGCAGAAGGCCCAGGATAAAGATGTCTGGAGAGATATGGAGGAGGCCTATACACAGTAGTGGACGAGAATGGCTGACTAAGACGTAAAGTAGCTAAGAAAGGATAATTTATTTGAAGTGTTATTTCTTGTAAGCACACCTCACATGCCATTGATAAGAAAAAAAAAAGTTAAATGGAGTTGGAACTTTCCAAATTTCCATTGATAAGGTGACGTTACAGGTCTGCATAAATAGTGTCTTTAGCAACCAAAAACAAAATGTAAAATGGACTCATAACATATGTTTCAACTTTAAGTTTTTCATAAAAACGTCACAGGTCTAAGTAACGAGAGAGAAAAAATAAATAGTAGTTTGCCTTTTCCTTAACAAGGGTAACTCTGTAGCATCATAACATCTGTGGAGACTCCACTGTTGGGTTAGCAACCTAGAGGGGCGACGAGGTGAATTTTTCCCCTGATTTTTGTGTCAAATCTATACTTAATAACTTATAATGGAGCTGGAAAAAATGTGTGCACACCTATTTACTACAGGGACTTTTTTTTGGGGCAACTATGGACTCAAGCTTTCAAATTTGTCATCAGCTGTCAATTTTTATATGTTTTTGTGGGTGCTATGCCCGTAGACAATTTGTGACGCGGCATCATTGAAGACAAATCTGAAGGTTCTAACTCCGTTGATCAAAATATTTTAGGTATCTAAAAAAATACATTTTGTAAGCAGACCTGGCTGCATAACGCCTCTTTGTATTCCGGCAGCTTGCTTCAAGAAAAAAGAAGCGGGAGGGGCGTGGATAACCAAGTCATAGCTTCTGTCAGAGTTCAGCTTCACTCTGGATGGTAAGGGAACTCCTGGTTTGATATTAGCCGTACGCTCATTGAAATCTTTACAAAATGCAGCAATGTTAATGGACCTCTGAAATCAATAAACAAGCTGTATTAAGAAATAAAATATTTAAAATCGGAACATGAGTTAAAAAGGATATTGTTACCGACTCTAATGTATGGGAGTGAGACATGGACAATGTATGAAAGCAAACTGAGTGAAGTAGGTATGTACGTATGTCAGAAACTACTTACTTAAGAGGAATGACTTGTACAGCTCTGAATGATAGGGACCGTAATGCCGAGATTTTGAAAAAATGTGGTACAAACGAGAATATTAATCTTTGAGTACAATAAGATAGTTTGGGTATCTAGAAAGAATGGACGATGAACGAACACCAAAAACGATGTACAGAAAAATGTTAAAGATAGGCAAGGAAAGGGAATACCCTTAAAGTAATGGATTCATATAAAGAGAAGATCATGTATGAAGAGTGATGAATATCAAATGAAAAAATGTGAAAGAACAGAACAAAAAGGAGACGCATCAGCGGAGATCCTGGCCACCCCTAGCAGGATGACAGCTAGATACAGTTCCAAATGATATTTTTGTTTACTTGCCTGTCCCAACTGTGAACCAAGAGGAGGTCCGGCCGCAGCCATTCCCGCTGGAATAGTAGTTTTCAACTTCGTTGCATGAATAATCTTTTCAGTCACTTTTTTGGCAGACTTTAACCTGGAGACAGATTTCGACATGATTCCAAAATATAATTTTTCACAGTTTTAGGTTATGTCTTCTTTTTTGTAGGTTATAATTTTTTGACGTTTCGAAGATGGGATCCCTAATGGCAAAAACTTTTTCCCTCAAAACATTTATTTTCATGAAGGCTGACTATTATAAATTGTGCGTTTTGTTTTCCGTTTATTTGTATGTTATATTTTATTTGCATTGTATTTTTCAAGTTTCCTTCACAGTGAAAACAGAACATGAAGTCGAAATATTCCAAATACCCTTCGGCGCGGTGACGTCAAAGTACTATGGGACTAGTTCAAATAAGTAAATGGACTAGTTACTTTGCAACCAAAATCATGATTTACTTTTATTTTTAGTCAGCAACCCGTCACGATTACACCACATTTTTTCCTTGGTTTTTTGTTCCGACTGCATTAAAAGAAAAATATTTTTCTTTTGTGTCATTATTTCCATATGGCACCTCAAAATGGCTGTCAAAATTCTGCCAAGTATCCTTTTTGATAATAATGATTATAATAAATCGTGCGTAAATTGATGGATACATCTAATATTGTGCAACAATTAATTCGATTAGTATCGGAACCAATTAAAAAATTTCATCCACAACATTCCAAACTATGACCGACATCTTGTAGACACAACTTGAACATATCACAAATTTTTCCATTTGCATTTTTAAGTATGTGTTTACTTAAGTGATTTCAATATGTGGTCGTTTTTCTCTCGGGATCCCACCAAGGATTTCCCTTACGAGGTCGGAGAGCAAATTCCAGGGCTGAACGATAAGAGCGTGTGGAGCTTGCACAAGGGCAAGAAGCGAGGTACACAGGAGGAAGTCTCCGTTTTTATCTTTGATGTCCAGAAGAGTTCGGAGACTCAGTTGGAGGTAGCCAAGGGGGCGCTCAAGAAGTTGAAGACCCTGCGGCATCCCAGCTTGATGCATTTCTTGGACAGCTGCGAGACGGAGAAGGTTGTGTACATAGCTACAGAGGCTGTGGAGCCTCTCTCACACTACCTGGACCACAACGCGCTAGAGGGGCAACAGAAGGAGCTCTATCTGGCGTGGGGGCTCTTCCAAATCACTGTAAATATATCACCATCTATTATTTTACTTATCCCCTTTTCGCATGGCCCGGATCCGGTCGTGAAATGTATGGGACAAACAGTGTCAAAACTTACATACATCCCCATACACTACTAGACTTCTGTCCCGGAACAGGACTGCGTCGTGTGAAAAGGGCTTTACTTACATATTTAATGGATCTAGATCACAATGAAAAAAAGTTGTCAACTGTCTGACTGAGGAAGAAGGTGTTGGACGATCAGTGGGGCTAGTGGTGATCAAGAAGGTCAAGATCCATCCTGGGTTGCCCTGTTAATGATGACATCAATGTAGTTGGAACGTTCCGAAGTTCTATTAGCGGGGTGACGTCACAAGTCTAGGTGTCTATGGCCCTACTTCTTTGTTTATCAATATTTTTCACCATTCTTCCGTATCTGTGGCAAATCTTTTGAGCTTCTCGTAGAAACAACAGCGCATATCTGGCAATACATCCTGCAGGAACTCTTAGCGAGGGTCGTTCTTGGATGTTTATCCCCTCTAATGCCCCTTTTATTGTTGTTCGTCCTTCTGCTTCTTTTGGTGCCACTTCCATTGAAGATCGGCGATCATCATGGCTATTTTGACCTTGGATGCTGCTTGGATGATGAAACAAGTACTTGGTGCTTTTGCTGAACCATTGTTGCAGGTTTTTCAGCCACAATGTCCTTCGGCGTCCCTGAGTTCTTCTCTCCTCTATCTCACCCTGTATGATAAGATGTAGAATGCGGTATTTCTCATTTCTCACAACATGTTGGTCCTTAGCAACCTAAAACCAAAAATTTACTAGTTATTTTATTAGCAATGAAATTTGTAAGATAACATTGTTCCTTGACTTAAAGGTTGGTATGCGGCTGAGCACCCATGCTGTAAAAATGGTTCACTTTGCCAATGTCACCCCTGTCTCAGGGAAGGACGGCAAGAGTTGCAGGGTGTATGTCCATTTGAGATTTGGTTTTTATGTTGTAGGTTCACATGAGGCATGTGCAAGCGCGAACTCGTACGTGTCTGGTTGTGAGAATGCATGTAATGTGAATCTCCAATGTAACATATCTTTGCAACTTAGATTAGATTAGACATCACAATTTTTTCCAGATTTTTTGTCACTGCATACTCCATTCTTCCATTTAAATTCTATTTTTTTAATATTTCATTTGTTTTTCTTTCAGAGAGCCTTGTCGTTCCTAACTAACGATGGTAACATCAAGCACAACAACGTGTGCATCTTCTCCGTGTTTGTGACGGCGTGCGGGGAATGGAAACTCGGCGGGTTTGAGTTCCTGACCCCGTGTAATCAGGACGGGGCTCCACCACTCACTGTCAAAATACTTCCCTCATTAGAAATCTACGATCCCCCTGAAAAAAATGATCCCAGCAAACTGAAGGCTGTCACTAAATGGTAACTACTAACTAATCGTAACTACTAATTACTTGTAACTACTGTAACTGTAACTCTGTCGCCATTCCACTAGGGATGGCCAGAGCCTCTGCAGAGCTGCCTCCATTTTTTCCTATCCTTACATACCTCTTTCAATTCATTCATATCCATCACCTTTTTCATGCATTTTCTTCTTTTACGCTCACTTTGTATATCCCATTCTTTCACAATCTCTTCAATCTGATCACTCCATACTTTTCTTGGTCGTTCCTTCCCTCTTTTTCCTTTGACACATTCTTTTTACTTACTTGTATTACTACTAACTACTCGTCTCCTAGCTTTTTGATAATGTCATACGAAAGAAGGATCTAATACTTCTGACAAGCCAATGCTTCTAGTTCTTTTATCAGAATGTTCTCCTATGACCTGTTGCCCGTCCTCTCTCCATTCTTTCCTATATAATGAGATTGGATTGTTCCTATTGCATGGCGGGCCCTGTGCAGTGGAATGCCCTACCCCATGAGCTTAGAGCTGTAGAGAGTGCAAGTGCGCTTAGGTCGGGATTGAAAACATGTTTGTTTCGGAGATGGTACAGTTGAATAGTGCCCTTGCAGTGATTTATCACAAAAGGTTCTATAAATATTGTCTTTGTTATTGGCAAAAGTGTTATCTTTTTCATAACATGGGTACTAAGCCTCACACAAACTTATCAATTCAGAGACAAAGCTTTATTTATATTGTGTTAGTTTGAGAACATAACTAAACTGCACATTTAGAGAAACTTGTTATCACTTTGTTCTGGAAGGTGTCATATGTGGCATGTGAAACCTATTTATTTTCACAGCTAAGGAGGCCGGCCTTACACCAACCATTCAACCTTCAGTTCTACTTCAATGGCTCTACAGCCCCTATCGGGCCTTGGTTTCCATCCGTCTCTGTCCTTGGCCACCAGTCAATTCAGTTAAAGTAGGGGGTTTCCAGCTCTCGAGTGGGATGGTTCTCATTTCTTGGGAAGACTGAGTAAGCCTTGTCGGTATTTTCTTTTGGGATTGAAATGATAACCGAAATGGGAAATAATTTCTGCCACCCTCGGTGGGGATCGAATCCTAGCCCTCGACGTAAAATGCAAGCATTCTACCAAGTGAGCTATCAACCGGACTTCTCTGTACTTCTAAGAATATTAGTTAAGCACATGCTTAAATCATTTAAGTACTGTTCGTAATTTTAAAAATGTACGTAGTCAGATATTTTTTTGCATGGATGTTTGAATTTTTCTCAATGGGCAAACATCACATGTCTCTGTTATTAAGATCCTTAGCTAACAGTTACAAATAATTTGTTAACCTTTACCCTAGCAACCCTCCATATGACATCACATTTCACATTGGCATTTTGAAATGTGCAGGGCAGGAAGTCTCATCACCACGGTAATTCTTACCTACTGAATATCGGTAATTTTTGTATGAAAACTAATCGGCTGTTCACATGTGGCCATCTTGGATTGACGGTTCTTCATGCAAATATTTCCGATATTCGGTAGGTAAGAATTACCGCGGTGATGAGACTTCCAGCCCAAACCTCATTAAGTATGTTGTATTATTTTTCTCCTTCAGTTCCACGGACATGTGGGGCCTTGGTTGCCTCATCTGGGAAGTGTTCAATGGTCCGCTGAAGCAGCAGTCCAGCCTGAAGATGCTGGAGTCCATCCCCAAGCAGCTGAACTCTCTGTATTGTGAGCTGGTCAGCGCCAACCCCTCGTCTCGGCCTAATCCCGCTGACATCATTACTAGGTAAACATATCGACGGTTAAAAGGAAGTAGGGCATAAGCAACGTTTTGATCAAAAATGAGTTATGAATGCTATCCTACTTAAAATTTTCCGCTCTTTCTAATGCGCTAACTCCCATAGCTCTACAATTATTTTTTTGTTGCTTATGCCCAAGCAAACAACTGCGTTTTCGAAGTATGGTTTTGGTGTAGGTAACCGACAAGATTTTGGCCTTTTTTGTCCTAAATTTCACTTTGTAAAGTTAATTAGAATGGTGGCAGAATACGTCTAATGGCTGTGGTGATGAGACTTCCAGCCTTACTTATAGTAAGAGCGTTAACTCATTGTGGACTTTTTATTTCTAAAAAACTAATAGATGATGCAATATAAAACTCCCATACTGAATAACATTTGTCATATTTCAGGTGCCGCAAGCCCGGTGGCTATTTCAAGAATGACTTAGTTGACTCCCTCTTATTCCTAGAAGAAATACAAATCAAAGACAAGGCTGTGAAGAGCAGGTTCTTCGCAAACCTCAGTGGTCAGCTGGACAACTTCCCAGAAGGTGTTTGTATTCACAAGATCTTGCCGCAACTGCTGACTGCATTCCAATACGGAGACGCGGGGAGTGCGGTCTTATCTCCCATGTTTAAGGTATCATTCTGTTTTAGTAATGTTTGCACATAAACTTCAAATGGGAATATTAACCCTTCAACTGCAGGTGACACGCATAGGCGTCAAGTGTAAACTTGTATACAGTGCAGCTGTCAATCATAGACATCATCAAACTTTGATCTAATCCCTGACATCTATGTTCAAAAATTCAAAATTCTGCAAAACTCACAAAAAGCCTTTGTGAGTTTTGTTGTTGAATAATAATACATGTGAATGTTCACATAGTTTGAAGTGTCGTCAATCAATTAAGTTAGTAATTTAATATATTTTTTTTTAGATGTGCTTGTAAAAGTATTCCGCCCTGGGGATATTCATATAGCCTGAATATTCAGAAG
Source organism: Agapetus fuscipes (assembly GCA_951799405.1). NCBI lineage: Eukaryota > Metazoa > Arthropoda > Insecta > Trichoptera > Glossosomatidae > Agapetus > Agapetus fuscipes. Next base: position 5,137,810 of record OX637349.1, read on the forward strand.
CGAAAAGGTTAAAGCTCAAAATGAGAAGCTGTGCCTTCGGAAGCAGAGGATCTCACATGTTAAGTGATCGGCATAAAGCTGACCCCATCGATCAAAATAAAATAAATATATTGATTATGTCAGATTTTTCACAAACCTATGCATGTGCCATGGAATACAAGTAGTAAGTAGGCGCGTGTATAGGCAAATACATTTCAGAATAAATATTTTCTCCCATTCCTTTAATATGACTAATTTGAAATTGACTGAAGTGCTAACGAGGGCTCCAATTGAACTTAATTTTTGAATTTGAAATCTCAATATCAAGCTTAAATGTGTTTTTTACCATTTATTGCCTACCTTTTAGGTGCATGTGCCTGTATGGGATGCACGCCCCTGGTAGTTAGACAATGAAAAAATAAATTGATAATAGCAGCATCATAAGTGAAAAAGAGAAAAATAACAACAGTTTTCATATACCTCGCCTCACTAACACTGTCTTGGTGTAGATTTTTTGGTATACCAAACTTCTCTACTCCATCTATTTGTTTTATTTTGATCGATACCCCCTACCTGTGAAAATAAATAGGTCTTGCATGCAAAATGTCACTGCTTTGGAGACGATGCGGCAAGAATTTGCATATGCAGCTTAAAAAAGATGCCATATAAAACTACATTTATAATAAAAACCTGCTTACGCTATTTTATTCAGAATTGATTTGTTACATGATTTTGTACATTGTTTCCAGCTTGGCCAATTGCTGAGTGACTCAGAGTACCAAAGACTGATTGTTCCCTGCGTTGTTAAACTATTTGCCTCCAACGACAGAACCACACGCTCGCGCCTTCTGCAACAGCTGGATCTCTTCCTGTCACACATACAGAACGGAACAGTAAGATACCTTTATTTAAACAACAAAAAATAAACTTCTGCATTGATACATACTATAGCCCACATTTGTCTCAGTCCTGTCAAACGTTGCAGTGGTGTAATCGTGCGAAATATGGCCATTTTGTGCAAATTCATTTTGTATTTCGACACCCAATGATAACACATGCCATAATGTCTTAAAATAATGACTTTTTTCTTTAAACTTTGTCAATTTTAGCGATCACAATATTTATAACGCGTTTTATCTGTCAACTGGCAGCCATTGTTATTCGCAATAGTATCTACCAACTTTCTAGGAACATTTTTACATTCGCCCAAGTTTTTTGTTCACACGGACATGCAACCGTGAAATATTTTTTTCTCTTACTACTGACCATTTTCGTAAATAAGTTGAAACAGATATTATATAATGTCTATTTTCGGTAAAATAATTTATAGTCCTCAGATTTCATAAGTCAATGTTGCAGGGTGTCGATTTAATAACTAATTATTTTTTGTGTGCTTGCAGGTTAATGAGCAAATATTTCCACAAGTGGTCCACGGATTCATGGATACCAACCCGATCATAAGAGAACAGACAGTCAAGTCTATCGTCCATTTAGCTCCAAAGTTGAATTATAATAATTTAAATGTAGAAGTGTTGAGACACTTTGCCAGACTCCAATCTAAAGATGATCAAGGAGGAATAAGGTATAAGGCAACTTGGCAGTCAGAATATTATTCTATGAGGGATATTATCAGCTTCTCCAGATGATGAACTGGAAGTCCAGAACTGAAGTCATGAGAATTGGTGACAAATTTACGAATTTATGTAAATCGCAATAGGGCAAAACCGTTTGATACCAAATGTAGCAGACCGAGACTCTATTTGATGTGTAGAGAGTGATAAAATTATCTCCGAAGAATCATATTTGAAACAAAACTTACCTTCTTTTTATTTGTCAAGTTTTAAACGCCCAGCCTTTGGGCTTATATTTAAAAGAAACAAAAACATCCATGAGCTTCTTTATAATTATTATAACTACACAGTTAAAAAATTTGATCAGATATTACACAAACCGTTATAAGAGAACTTACATTATTCTCGATGTTTCGTTAGCAACGTAGCTAACGTCTTCAGGAGACACCCTCTCTGTACGACGTACCAACCCAAACCTAACAATCCATGAGCTTCGTTTGACCACGAAATACTCATGATATTATGTACTTTAAAATCTTAGGGATAATTTGAATAATAATTAATCACGGGCATTTTGTGGGTTGGGGATAATCTAATCTAATATAATCTAAGCTGCAAAGATATATATCATTTAAGATTTATATTAAAAGCATTCCCACAAGCAGATATGTATAATTTCGCGCTAACACATGCCGCATGTGGACCTACAATATAAAAACCCAATCTCAAATGAACATAAGCCTTGCAACTCTTGCCGTCCTTCCCTGAAACAGGGGTGACATTGGCAAAGTGAACCAATTTTTTACAGTATGGGTGGTCAGCCGCATAACAACCTATAAGTCACATTATTGTTTTGTACCTTAACGTATGGGATACGCCTTGTTGCGTTTACGTGAAAATATAAAAGATGTATGACACATATTTGTGTATTTGTATTTGTAGTGCTCTTATTTGTTATAGTACATCTTTTTAAGATAAGCAAACCGGTAAAAAGCCTTATTTCTTCCAACACTTTTATCATCACAGCATTCTGAACTTTATTGTCAACCGCTCTAAACAATGACCAACCAGTCAATCTTCTTCCTGCAATTCTCGTATCACTTACTGTATTATAAATTCTTGGCTCTCTTAATTTTTTCATTTACGTAGCATATTCAAAACAAGCATTTACGTAGAATGTAATAAGATCTCACAATATATTACTGTTATTATTTCAGGACCAATACAACGGTGTGTCTTGGCAAAATAGCTCAGCATCTTCATCCACAAATCAGACAGAAGGTTTTGATATCTGCCTTTGTCCGTGCCACAAGAGACCCCTTCCCCCCAGCACGGCAAGCCGGAGTGTTAGCTCTCGCAGCGACACAACAATACTTCCTGTTGTCAGAAGTCGCCCTCAGAATCCTCCCGGCACTGTGCCCTTTAGCCGTGGACCCTGAAAAGCAAGTCAGGGATTCAGTCTTCAGGACGATACGTGGATTCCTTGGGAAATTGGAAAAAGTGTCGGAAGATCCCAGCCTAAAGGAAGATATGGGTAAACTTGACTCATGTTTATTTTACAATATTACGTAATCTATTTTGTGCATGTACTATTTTGCTTCTGAGGACGACCATGCTAAGAGATATATCAGCAGAATGTTCTATTCCTCCCATGAAGAGCTCAAACGAATTGCCAGAGGAATGCTATGAAAGATTGATATACATTGCTGCAAGCCAATCTTAGGATTGAGACAGGAGAAAGTATTGTTCATTCACTCAAGTAGAGGCAACTTGTGTGTTTGTCTCAAGTGCGTGCTCTACAAAAAGAAAAATACACATTAGAATAAGTAATTTGTCCTATGTTTTAAAATCAAGTTAAAGTATTTAATGTAAAATGTTAATTGTAAGGTTTATGGAGCTCTTTCTGATTTTTTTCTGTTGCTTAATTAATATGACGTATTTGATTGTACAAACAGAGGCTGACGTCCATACGGCCACGCCATCACTGAGTAATGCCGCGGCAACTTGGGCCGGCTGGGCCGTAACAGCAGTTGCAGCTAAGTTCTACCGAAGCCATTCAGATACGGCCAGCAGACCACATCAGGCTCCCCCCAAACTCATGTCTAAACCGGCGTCTTTAGGTATGTATACACTTACTCTCTTTGCCTTTTCAGAAAATCTCTTTCCATTTGTTTTGAATTAGGTATTTCATATTTTTTGGTACTAAAGGGTTTTTCAAATACAACACATTCTGCCATAATTATCTATGGATTACCAGACAGTGGGAAAGTTCTCATGCATCTCGATACACTACTGACTTCTGACGCAGCGCTGGATAGAAAAAAAAAACATAGATAAACCAGGCAGAATGGTAGCAGAATGTGTCTAATCTGTAATGGATGTGACTGTGTTATTATTTTATTCCAGAGCAACCTTCTTCGAGCAGTATATCGACCACCACTTCCTCTGTGACGTCCATGACATCTCTGGAGCACAGTGAGTCAGCGTCTGACTACGACCCCGATCACTGGGACATGGGGGCGCAGTGGGGGGAGATGGGCAGTGGGAGCAGCTCCCCTCCGCAGCCTCCGCACCCCTCCACGGGGGGGCCCCTGGAGGCGCTGTGCGAGACCGACGGCTGGGACAACGAAGAGTGGGGTACATTAGAGGAAGAACCGGTAAGTTGTGTCCAATATCTCGTAAAATAACTCTTATTTACTCCTTTGTCAACGCCTAAACTGTGAAAACTTGAATTTACATGAGTTTTTCTTTCCTAGCTGTCTGTTTATGAAATGATTTACCGGTATCTATGTTCCCATGTCAATTTAGCACAGGTTAATTCAAAACCAATCTCTTCTCATGTCTCAAAACAAAGTCTCTGCTACAAAGGTCCATGATATTAACCCCTACCTCACCTACGACACCTATGTGGCACTCTCATAAGACTTTCAAAGTCTCTGATATTCGGGGAGTCTCCCATGCAGAATTCCGTAAATATGCAAATATATTTATATCAAAGAAACTGTACGACTGTGGCATGATGTGACTTAATAATATGTTTTTAGTCTAAGATTATTAATAAAGATTGTTGACTTCTTACGAGTATTTGTTTACTTTCCAGAGTGCGGCTGCCTCCCTCACGAGTCCCAGTGAGACTTGGGCCCCCAACTCCAACTGGTCAGAGCCCCCCGCCCACTCCGTCCCATCCACCAACCCGGTGAACAACGGGACGACAAACAGCAGTGCTAACATCACCAACAAAACTACTCCCCACCTGAATAACAGCGACTCCCTGGGAGGGTGGGAGGACGGAGACTTTGAGCCTATTGATGAGTGCAATTCCAGTGAGCTTATTCCTTTTATTATCGACCGGTCCGTAGTCCAGTGGTAACACTTCAGACTCGTAAATGGAAGGTTGTGGGTTTGAATCCCGGCAGAGCACAAAAAATATACCATTTATATTTTCAAATTTGCTCTTCGCTGGGTTGAAAAATTCATAAAACCTTTACCAATGACCGGTCACCAAAGGTCCATCCAGCCTTACAGCAACTGGGTCTTGCTTGAGAATTGGCGCTTTGTAGCGACGACGACCAAGCTCGTAAAAAGGTCGATAGCTCAATTGGTAGAATGCTTGCATTCCATGCTGAGAGCAAGAGTCCGATCTCAAGGTTTACTCAGCCTTCACAAGAAATGAGAACCAGCCCCTCCGGGAGCTGGGAAACCCCCACTTCAACTGAAAGTGGTTGGTGTGAGGCCGGCCCCCTTACTTGTAAAAATAAATAGGTCCCGAAGGGCCACATGCAACCCCTTCGGGGATAACGCAGGCAAGAAGTTACACTATATTTGTAGCTTAGTTGCATGTTTGCATTTTGCGTTATCGCAATTTTTTCCCCATTTTGTTTAAGTTGACACATTCTTTCCCGCATTTTATTATGTTGACAACATTATTTTGATTGAATAAGGGCCGTTCTTATAAACATCCGTTTGTTAAATGTCAAATCTAATAAACCGAAACTTGGTACAAATTTCGTTTTTCTGTAGGTATTATAACAATTCGTTCGTAAATTTTCGGTTTAATTTTACCGGCGGATCTAACCGACAGCCGACCCCCGGTTTCCAGGTAGATACCGGTCGGTTTGTTAAGGTTTGAGGTTAGGTCAGCTGTCAAAGCATTATTTTTTTGCGGTGAGTTTTGCGCGTCCTTGGACTTCTCCGCTCTATCCTGTTGAAGATAATTTCTTCCGACAGTGATAGAGAATTCATTAAAATAGGGCTGTATCAGTCGTTTTCGTGTTTGTCATACGCAACTTTAGGTTATGTTTCTTCTCTGACGGCAAACGGATGACATATGTTCATGAATGCACGCAAAAAATCATCAAAAATACGAGTGCATTATTGAGAACTAACGGACGGTTAAAAAAGCTTTATAAGACGACCATCGGTAAGATCAGTCCGTTAACGTCCATCCGTTAGTTAAATGAGTATTTACTTACGGATATTTAGTCCAACGTTTATAAGAACGGCCCTTAGAGTTTTAGGCTTACACGGTAACTAACTAACGGTAACTAACATCTCTCCAGCATTGTTTTGATTATAAACTAATCTCATTTTTTTGACTCAATCGCGTGTTTGTTTTACAGATAATAGTGTAAGTAAATTAGAAGAGATGCGGCGCAAGAGGGAGGAGAGGAAGGTCCAGAGGCAGAGGGAGCAGGAGGCGAGGCGCTCCGCCAGAACCCAGCAGGGGCCCATGAAGCTGGCCACCAAGAAACCACAACCGCCATTCTAGTTATCACTCTACTCTTATTTGTTTCCTTCAAGCATTTTCATTCAGAGAATAATGTAATTCTAAGATGAATGAGTGGTGCAATCGTGGAATCTGTCAATCTGCCACACCATTGGCTAGAAAATCGACCAATAAGAAGCAAGAAAAACGGTTGGAGATCTTAAAAGTATGGGAAATTTATTTGTATGCAGAAAAGCCATCTTGTCTCATTGACTTATACGTAGGGACTGGAAAATAGTGGTGTTATTTTTTGCGAAATTCGCGTTATTTTTTTGGGAAATTCGCGTTATTTTTGATCGAAAACAGGGAAATTCGCGTTATTTTTCATGATAAACGGGGAGATTCGGTATAATTTTTAGGGTTGATTAGATCAAAATGAAGGTTTATATAATTGCAGACCAAAAGATATTACTAATATTTACAATTTATTATATAAACAACAATAATTTATTTAAAAAACAATGAATAAACAACATCTGAATCAATAGGAGTACCTACCTAACTTACAAAAAAACCATTGATTGAAAAAAATATAAATATTTCAATGACACTCCGAATACCCTGCAATATACTTTTAAAATATTAAATTTTTGTGCATTTAGTGTCTAGGTGAGGGTTATCTAATTTTTCAAGGGATGTTGGCTTTTATGAAAGCCTCAAGTTGTGCTCTTGGCTAATCCAGCAACAGCTTCACTCATTGAAGTATTTTCCTTCATTGATGTCACGATTCAAGTCTGATTGGAGGATCCAGGACAGTTCTGCTTATTTTATTTTATTTTAATAAAATAGATTTGTGAATAGGAATGTAATTCACCAACCTACTCTGTCTGGCCAGAAACAGGTATTAATATCATTAATTAATAATTAATTATTGTTTATTTAAATGAATTATTAATTTATAATTATCCAATAACATCTGTTGAACCAGGGTCAAATTTATAGTCAAAAGACCCAGGCGGGGATCGCACCCCGCGTCTAGCGTTCTAGCGTGTTTCAACGTTAAAAGATCAGCCCACATGGCGCCCACGGCTATAACACCGACCAATTTTCCTGTGTATTGCACCTTGCAAACGGTTTTCGCAGGAATCTTTTCTTTCCCACAAAATCGTTGCATTGTAAAAGCGACACATGACAACTTTTTCGCACAATTTCTGCCAAAAGTACGAAAATTCGCGATATTTGCGTAAAACCTCAAATTTCGCGTTATTCGCGTAAAATCATCAAAATTCGCGAATAAATTTGTTTTATCGCGATCGCGAAATTTTCCAGTCCCTACTTATACGAGTATCTGTGGACTAGAAATTATTTTAATGAAAATATACAGCCATGGTTCTTAGTAAGAAAGAGAACAAAAAACTTCACAGTTGGCGAATATAAAAATGTTTCTAGAAAGGTGGCAACATTGCGGCTTGCTTACTATGCCCGAACCAGTCCGAACATAGTACCTATGCTGTACTGTACTGTATCCTGCCGCCGTTCCACTAGGGGTGGCCGGTACCTCCGCAGATGCGCCTCCACATTTTTCTGTCCATAGTATGCATTTGTTCATAGTATGCATGCGTTATAAATCTTGTGATCGATACAGTTGAGGAATTTTAAAGGAAAAAAACATTATTTTAAGACATTATGGCATGTGTTATGGGTACCAAAAACATTCCGACTCTATTGGCTAAAAATTGTCTTCATTCTTTTGACAGATTCCATTATTGTTACCATAAGCAAAACTAACCTAACTTTTCGCAAAGCCAAAATAGCTATAATTGCTTACACGGACTGAGACGGATGAGTTATCTAGGGTCTTAGGTTGAAACTTGTATAAATTTATATTTAATCTTAGAACTTGTGTCATTTATTGTGATTGAATTCAAGCATGGTCTAACCTTCTAAAGCTGAAGCTTGTCTTTTTACATTTTTTTACTAAATACCTCTACTCTTAAATGTTTCTTTTCTATAATCTAGATATTGTATTTTGTTTGATGACTATTTGCCAAGTAGGATATTTGTATTAAAATTTAGTGTAGACTTTAAAAAAATTATGATATTTCTTTATACTGTCTATGAATCTCTTGTATCATTTGTAAATGTCAAAAAATGACGGCCATTTTGAATCCTCCTTACAGCAGATGTACAGATCTACACGGCTTAAAATGAATGTGACAGAAATGGAAACTAACATCGCTATCTTGTCTAACTTCACTTTTGACAGATCAGTATGAAGTTTGCTGAATTGCTACAAATGAAGAAGTTTTTGCATTGATTAAAGCAGTTTGAATGCAGTAAAGTCGTAATAGCACCCTCATTAAGCTGTCATTTAAATTCATTTTAAGCCTTTCAATACTCTTCTAACCTTTAACAAAACCTCCATGGCATATTTTCTTACAACTTTAAGATGTCAATCTGGCTTTTTCCATCAAAATATAAAATAAAACCACAAGAAAAACAGCACAGCCAACTTCACGGTAGCCTATCAAAAGTGATGTTTTGTAAGATGGCAGCTGTAATATTTTTTTTTTTGTTAAATAATATCCATGTAGCACCGTATTTTATCTTACAAACAGTTAAAAAGAAGCAAAAAGGTTTAATACTTTTTGGTTATTCATGAATTTTGTACATTTTTAAATCTAATTAATATAAACTATCCATCCTTCCACTAATAATTATTACATCTATTCAATTAAAATATTCCGCGGAAGGGCCAGTTTTGTAAACAATCCTAAAAAATAAGATAAGATCAGAACTGCACTTAATTTTTTGAAAATATTATTTTTTTGAATCTTAAAACAATTAAATTACATCTGATCCAGAGAATGTCTAAAATGCTGATCCTTAATCATATAGGTATTTAATATAATGAGATTTTGTTTTTATTTTGTGGCTGTACATTTTCTCTTCTAATAATTAATGAAACTGTATTATATTATTTGTAAAATAACTATTCCTGGTCTACAATCTTGGCTTACTTCAAGGTTTACCAAATAGTACTTACATTACCCATTCATATTCCTTAATTGTTATATTAAGTATTAATTAATTATTCATTATACAATAATCAAAGAAAGGGATAGATTTCTCGTTCTGGTGTTTTCTTTTAACTCTGTTTCGTTTAACTCTTCTTTTATCGCCGTAGCAGCACGGTTTACCCAGCTTTTGCAAGAAATCAGAACCTACCCTCGTGGAAGAAGGAAAACTCCCACTTCAAGTTACGTAGTCGGCGTGTGGCTGGCCCCATTACCTGTGAAAATAAATAGTTTTACTCACCGAAAGTTCAATATAAATGAGTTTTCCAATAATCTTTTTCAAGAAACTTTGTTAAAGCAAAGTAAAACTGTTTTAATTGTATTTGGGTTACAATTTATAAAGTCCATCATAAACATTTGATGAAATAATGGTTTCTAAGGAACACACCATTATTGTTTGTGTATAAAATTGAGCTAATACTTAATGTCATATTTGAGCTTTTGGCCTAATAAATATTTAAAAAATTACCATTATTGTCTTAAAGAATAAATGGAAAAAGTATCTTCCTATCCGTTTATTGATTTATTCAAGATAATATGAATTGCTTAACCTTACATCTGTATTGCTTGATATTTACCTTACTTACGCTTTCATCAAGCAAGCGTAAGTTTGTTTCTATGACTAAAATGACAGTTACACCAATTTTTCGAATTTTACCAAGTGTTCATTTGATTCTGTGACCAATATATAAAACAGTTATGTCAATTTCTTGAATATTAAATTGGCACAATTTAAGTCTACTTTTTCAACATGTAGAAGTATATTTCCACAGATCTGCATTGCTTGTAATCAAAATTTTGCTTCAAGTGTTATTCAATGAGCAACCTAACAGAGTACACTGATGATTATGGTATGAGAGGTCAGCCTCATACCAACCTATTATTAAATTCTTCTTCTTTATAATGATCTTTATTGTTGAAAGCATTTGATATTAAAAAAATACACTGAAAATGTATGAAAATTGTCACTTAACTTTCAATTTATTATGTATTTACTTTTGTACAAAATGAAAACTATGCATGTGTTGATTTAATCATAAACTAGATGTTATTAAACTTATTCAATTATCATCGTCATTTGTATGCTAAGTCAATTACATATCAAATAACTAAAGTATAGATGAATATTCTGATTGACTGAATATTTGTGCCCTTTACCGCAAACCTACTGTAAGTACTAAACATTAGTGAATAGATAATATTATATATGTAAAGCGCCAGGAAGCTCATGGGTACTACTCAAAAATATGACATTCTCTGTACGTTCACTAATCAAATAAATACGATATGTAAAAGTGTGTTTTAATGTACTGATAAAAAAAATCCACAAATGGTGCAACAAAGCAAACCAACCCATAGTAGCCTGAATTTTTCAAAAGCCTATTAAGGCTGAATGCAGAACGAATTGTTCGCAGGCGAAACGGCACAAGCTTATGTAACTAAGATCCTTAGCAGCCAAGGAGGTCAGCTCATGAATTGCCATAGATAAAACTGTGACGTTAAACAGCCTGGTTGTAGAAAAGGCAAACCAATGGACTTGAACGTTCAAAATATCCCTCTGGTATGTGAAAATACAAAATGGTTTCCCTATCTAATCTAATCTACTCTAATCAGATTGGATTAGAAAAATCAAACCAATGGACTCTGAACGTTCAAAATATCCCTCTGGTATGTGAAAATACAAAATGGTTTCCCTATAATCAGGGATTCTTTTCTAGTTCACAGCACTGTCAGCCCATACACTTGGCGCAAATGCTAAATGTAGTATGGTGCACTTTAATCTCTTTTCAAACTACCCACATAATATTGTATTGAAATTATGACGCTCCGTCCTGTTTTTAACCCATCACACAGTTCAAATATTCTGAGTCGTTATTGGTTGCTAAGGACTGCAGTTCCATGCAATTGTGACGTTCACCTGTAGAGAAAAAGTGTTAATTTCTAATTTCTGAAGAGTCTATTCAGTAATTATGGGCGGAAAATAAAACATGGATGTACTTAAAAGTGAATGATTGGAAATTAAGAAATATTATAATGAGGTCTCGTGTTTAAATCAAACCCCTACTATAAAAAAATAATAACAGTAAAAAAAAATACAGCCGCACCATTTCTTAAATGTTAAGAAAATTACCGTTTACTTAAAGGTTTTGTGCTTGTGCCTTGAAGTAAGTTTTCAAAATTAAGAATCAGTACGAAATGTCGAGCTGTTGATGTTAAATGTCCGCAGCTACATTAATAATAATAATAATAAACACAGAATTTATGTAGCGCCTTTTATGACAATGTGTCACTACAAAGGCGCTTGTCCATATGATTGGACGAAGAGGTGAGTCTTGAGACTTCTTTTAAATTGCGTCTCCAAATCCAGTTCCCTCAGTGTGTCAGGAAAAGCATTCCAGGTCATTGGAGCGGCTGCCTTGAATGTCCTGTCTCCAAAAACAAATTAAATTATAAGCGGCCATAAAAAATCTTAATTACAGAATAGCCATTGAAAAAAAAAGTCAAATCCCTATTTTATCTTAAGCAGTATTAGGTATATATTGATTCCAGAATCTTTTAAATCTACGTGTGACCACATTTTAAAACATTATTAAAATTGTTCATTTTTTTATACCTTTTTCAACTTTTTAGATGAACTAATCAATCTTTTACAATAATCTAATTAACCATTTTTATAAAGCGTGGTATTTTACTCTTCCTATCTAATAGTTAAATTGTTTTAAGCCACATATATCTGCTTGCTAGTAAGGCAAATGTATATTTTTAAGGAAAGAAAATATACTTTGTTGGCTTTTTAGCAGCGGCATATACAAGATTTTTTTAAAGTTATTTCCGTTTAATTTCTGTACATGATACATTCCTTTATTGAATTTTTATATTTTCAGCTAAAAAGAAGAAATATCCTGAAGTAAAATTAAACACATAATACATTTAAAATTGATTTAATTCATACTTACATATTTTAAGGAGGAACATAACATTATAGATTGATTATGCATGAATATTTTAATGTTAAGAATTAAAATAATATACTTAAATGGATAACTTTTAATTAGGTAATTAAGTACCTTATTGAGCATCCCAAATGTTGATGTATGTATGTATGTATCATGGATACCTATTTAGATAAGTATAAAATTGTAAATAAATGAATTTGAAATCTTAAACTGTGTTTTACAAATGAGAATGGTATATATTAAAAATATAACGCCGCCTTAAAAGTAAAACTGAATAAGCATTAATCTAATCTAAGTTGCAAAGATATGTAACATTGGGGATTCACATTACATGCATTCTCGCAAGCAAACACGTACAAGTTCACGTTTGAGCATGCCGCATGTGAACCTACAACATAAAAACCATATCTCAAATGGACATACACCCTGCAACTCCTGACGACCTTCCCTGAAACAGGGGTGACATTGGCAAAGTGAACCATTTTCTACAGCATGGGTGGCCAGCCGCATACCAACCTATAAGTCCAGGAATATACACAACAAATAACATTTTAGACATAAGCAAATGGATAAACATTAAAATCAAATACAAAATTCTAATTTAAAATTTACAAAAATTGGGAAAAAGATTGATTCACCGATTTGAGAAATCATGAATAAAATATTTTATTGGGTGAAACTTCTCATGATAACTGAACTACTCATGAGGAAGTGCTCATGAAAAACTTCTAAACAACAGGACTTTCACACTTTTTTAGTTTCCTCTCGTAGAACATAGGAAAAAAGTGCATTTGTCTAAAAAAACCCGTGTCATTTGTCACTTATTCAGTTTTACCTTTAAGGTATAGATATATTAATCTTATTGTACAGGAAAATCTAGCAATGGCATTTACTTTGTTAAAGGATAAACATTTTTATTCAAGTCTGACCATAAATTCAACTAAGAAAAAATTCTCTTATGAAAAAAAAAAAAAGTAAAAGTCAAGCTTGTTCAAAATATAGTTTTTCAATGATGGAATAGCCCTGCAAATGATCACTTACAAACTGTAATCTCATCCGGAAGATATCATATTTCCTTTCTTGTTAGTTAACTAAACAAAACTAAACTTAATTGTCCCGAAACCAAACTAAAATTTAAATAAAAAACATAGAAGTAGTTCCAGAACAGCCTTAATCATGATTACGTTCTACAAAACATCCATTCAAACAAATGTAAGCTCATATGCTAATACAACATAATACATCACTGATTATTTAATCTTATTGTATTTGAGTACTTAGGTTGCGATACACAATAAAAATGTGTTCCTGAGATTTTTTCACATGGAAATGTGAAATGGCTTCACACAGATAAGATAAACTTGAATGGAATCCTTTGTAGACAATGATCATGATTCTACAAGCAATAAAGACTCAAACAAATACACTCGTCACACCACAAACAAAACTCAGATTCATTTCCTGATCACATTGAAGCTTGACGATGACATGGCGGAGGTGAGGTAGGTGTGGGGGTATGATGATGAGGCTGTATGAGTGATGTGAGGTGGCTTGTTTAGAGTGTCTTCACAGCTTGGCCTGCGGAGCGGCTGATCTGGAGGTTAATTGTCAGGATGAATCAAACCTGGAAAATAATGTGCGGGCATTAGACTAGTAGAGATGGAATAAACAATTAATGACCTATGCTTTCATAGAACATATTGACACCTTAAAGGTAAAACTGAATAAGTGACATAACTGTAACTTTGTCACCATTCCACTAGAGGTAGGCAGATCCTCTGCAGAGCTGCATCCATTTCTTACATAAACATGAGTTTCTCAGATAAATGCACCTTTTTCCCTATTTCTACGAGAGAAAACACCAAAAAGTGTAAAATTCATGTTGTTTAGATGTTTGATTTCATGAACACTTCCTTACAATTAGTTCAATTTATATGAGAAGTTTCTCGCATAAAAATGTTTCAACCACAATTTCTCATATCAGTGAATCATCTCTTATTCAGTTTTACCTTGAAGGTGGCGATATAATAAGGTGCGCGCACATGAATTGCTGTTACTGTTACTGTTTTCTGCCACTGTTCTACTAGGAGTGGCTAGTACCTCTGCAGATGCGTCTCCACTTTTTTTCTGCCCTTTCATTTCTTCAATATTCATCACTTTCTTCACACACACTCTTCTCTTATTCTCACTCTACAGGTTCCATTTTTTCTTAATATCACCTATTTGGTCTATCCATTCTTTCCTTGGTCTCCTCATAAAATTTCCTCTGTACACTTTCTTTTTTAGTTGTTCATCATCCATTCTTTCATGGTGTCTAACCATATAATAACAAACATTGAATTCTACAAATCCCCAAAATCTGTTTTTTTCTCCATGTGTGATGAAACATTTCAACTTTCTTGATAGAATAATGTTTCGTCTCATTGGAAAATACCAGGCATCATATTTGATAACCAAGATAAAATACCAATCTTTATTTCATGATATTAAGCAGGAAATTAGATTGCTATGTAGTAATTTATCAACAAGTATTTCTCAATCAAATATAACACACAAGTACTCAGAAATAAAATGATAACACTAGCTAACTAGAAGATTCATCAATGACTGAAATTCATTCAGTACATTATTTAATTATATTTTTGTGCAATAAGATTGACAATAAAGTTTTAAAAAATCAGTACCTAAGTCACTTTTACGAATTAAAAAATAAATCATAGACAGTAAATTGTTTTATCTTTCTGTGAAGTTCCGTTATCAAATAACTTATGGAAAACTACATATAGAAGATGTGTGAAGAATTGTAAAATGTAGTTTGGTTGACAGCTTGCGTTCCATGCCAGGGGACTCAAGGTACATACCCACCAAGGGCGTGAGAAATGATTTCCCGTTTCGGTGTTTATTTCAAACCCAAAATAAAATATGGCAAGGTTTACTCAGCCTTCACAATAAATGAGAATCAGGCCCTTTGGGAGCTGGTAAGCCCCCAAATCAAGTAAAATAGTTGGCGTAAGGTCGTTGATATTTCTTTTAAGTGCTGTTTTGTGATAACTTCACTCCTAGAGCACTTGTGCAAATGACAGAAATTTGTTTGCCTCGAGTGCTTTCTGAAATCATAGTTGATCCTCTATCCCTCTTACATGATAAGGTAGATGGATTCAGGCCTGATCACCAGCAAATGCAAATGCACACTCTCCAAACACAGTTTTTTACCTTCTCACTAGCTCATAAAACCGAGAAAACATTATATACCTATCAGTGGCGAAGGGTGCCATACGAGCCGGTTCCCATCGGCTTCCCTTTTAAAATGATGTAACAAAGTAGTTCAAAAATATAGGCACAAAGTAAAAAAATACATTTAAAACCAAAGAAACAATACATATTTTTCCCCCATTGAAACCATGCAGTCTACTTTATTATCATTTTTGCCTCATTTTAAACGGGAAACCGATGGAAATCGGCTTGTATGGCACCCTTTGCCACTGATACCTATGTATTTAATGTTTTCTCGGTTATACCTATGTAAAATTAATTATTTTCAAATTTTAACATATGGGTACCTATGTATATGTGTACAGATTGAAAAAACATGAGCTATATCTTACCTCATGTTCATGGCATTAGAATTCCCTGGTTCTAAATTGTAGCCCAGAGATTTGTAAAACTCAATAAGGTTGGTTTTACAAGCCAGCGACATCTTGTAGCAGCCGAGGTGAGCCGCTAAAAGTGCCACAGTCACAACAATGCTAGACAAACAAACAAAATATTATTAACAAACATCAACAAAATATGTAAATGCAATCATACAAATAATGAAATGTTATTACAGTTTTCCCAGCTGCTTTCCCCTGTATGTGTTATTCACAACGACGTCTTCCAGACCACCACGCTAAAAAAAACAATATTCAAATATTTATTCAAAAAAATTACATGGTTTTAGTTCACTTTTTTTAAGTAAATACAATGGACTTTCACTGTGTGGACCACCAAACCCTAACAAATATAAAATAATCAATAATGGACAGTCGCCTTGATATTGATAGGATAACATCGAAAGCGCTAGAGGAAATAAATCAACTTGTGAAGAAAAACTTTGTGTTCATTTTTGCATTTTGAATTTAAAATTAATCTTCACAATGTCAATACGCAAACCCTTCAACTTTGGATATTAAAATATTTAATGTATTTTTACTGAAATCATTGATGTATAATATACTGGATTAGAAGCTGGCATACAGCAAAGAAACATTGTATGGTCCATAAAATATATCAGCCACTCCTGTCAAACGCAACAGTGGTTTAAACAATACATTTCCAGTCAACTATACCATTCACAACTCCAGTACCCCCAATATAAAGCATTGCGTAAATCAACAAAGTGTATAAAAACTAAATCACTCTCTAGGAGTGTTGTCGTATATTCCATACATTTTTTATTTACGCAATTGAATGGAGATTTACGCTATGTTTTACACTCGGGGTATAGATCCAGGATGAAAAGTAAAATATGTTGTGTTTTGAGTTAAATATGCCATTCGATAATGTTTCATATTATTACCAAGCCACAGCTGTGGATAAACTTTTGCTCCACCGTCAGTGTTGCACTCCCAATGATCGTCTTTGACCTCAAATCTTCAATCACAGTCACAAAGTAGCCGCCCGACTGTTTCATGAAGGTGAAGCGATCTAAAACAAACAGTAAAACAATGTTTTCAATCATT
The DNA here is from genome assembly GCA_951799405.1 of Agapetus fuscipes. NCBI lineage: Eukaryota > Metazoa > Arthropoda > Insecta > Trichoptera > Glossosomatidae > Agapetus > Agapetus fuscipes. The sequence continues at coordinate 5,154,820 of OX637349.1, forward strand.
GGTTGACTCTATTGGTCTTTCCTTGGACAGATCAAAAATCCAAGACTCAGGTTTTGCAAGGGTGTCCAATCTTAGAAGCTTTGAACCGAAGTCTAAGTTTGCAGCGACAAAAATACCAACATCTGATAATACAGGTTAAGACTGAGGTGGACAAGGAGTAGGCAGAAGACAGTACTCCAAGTATCAGACACGTGCATAGGGTATAAGCAAATACATTTTAGAATAAATATTTTCTCCCATTCCTTTAAAATAGCTCATTTTGAATCAACTGAAATGCTAATGATGGCTCCAATCGAACTTAAACTTGAATTTTCAATCTCAATATCAAGCTTAAATGTTTTTTACCATATATTGTTGGTGTTATGGCCGCGGGGATCAAGTCGGGTTATTTGGAACCGGATAACGATGGTTCGAATCTCGCGACGATAACTTCGACCCTGGTTCAACAGATGCCGTTGCATGCATACAAGCTTCTGCTTTCGCATGAAGACAACTGGCCAGGCAAAATAGGTTGGTGGATTGCATTCCTTTCCACAAATCTTTTTTTTTTTAAATTGCCTACCTATTAGGCGCATGTGCCTGTATGAGATGCACGTCACTGCGAAGTATGCAACATTGCGTAAGCTTTCCTTGATCATGTAAATAGAAAAATGTATGAGAACTAAATCACTCACTAGATTGATATCATCCACACTTTTTCCTATTTACGCAACCGAATTGAACAACGAGAAAATTATTTCCATATATTTATATCACTATCGACTGTATTAGTTTTGCAAATCAGATACAACCATTGAATAATAACACAGAGGAGCAGAAAATAACTTTCTGAAACCTAACTTACTTGTCAACGACGATGCCATGTTGAAAGCACCGGTTCTCATCAGTACCCTTAGTACGAGTTGCAAAACTTGAGTAATGTAAAGTTTACGGCAATTATTAAAGAGTGATTTCCCCTAAAATCTGCCGTTTTTGTTTGTTTGAACTTGATTTTCTTCATCACTGTAACTATTTTGCTAAGACCATAAAGTCGAAACAAAAACGGCAGATTTTGGGAGAAATCACTCTTTAATATTTTCTGTAAACTTTACTTTTCTCAAGTTTTGCAACTCGTACTAAGGGTACTGCTTGTGAAAAGTTTGTTTCGTTTCTATCAATTTACATGAAAGATTACAACATTAATGGCTCTACAATCAATGAGAACAATGCTTTATTTGGCAGAGAAAGAGAGAGTTACCATCAAACTGCTTCCTGGAGATGTTGCCAACTGAAGTGAGCTGACTAAGCAGCTGCAGGAAGCCCTTGTCGTAATCCCCTCGCTGCAGAGGCCTGACCACCATCCACGGCTCTCCAGGATTGGCAGCACTGATCGGGGGCTTAAACTTGGCAGGACTTTTAGAGAAATCCAAGCTCTTGAGCATGTCAGGGGGGTACATGTACTCGGACGGACTGGCCGACTAAAATAATAAATAAACAATTGAATGAGGTTTGCACATGAAAGAACATAAACAAAATTATAACAGGTAAGGAGCTAGGGAAAATACTAAAAAATACACAATAAATTAATTTATTTTTTACCAAGGAGGTATCCATTTATTATGCAATAAGCACAAACATCAAAAGTTTTAAAATTTTCGCCACGGGCAAATGTCACCAATCTATGTAACTAGGGTCCTAACAACGGATAGTTAAATATTATTTAACCGGGTCCCTAGCTACTCGGTGGTGTGACGTCACAACTTTTTTGTACGCTGTGTTAATAAAGTAAAAGGTAATTACATGGTTCATTTGAAACTAACATATGGGGCAAATATAAACTACACAAAATTAAAAAAAAAAAAAAATTAAATAAAATTATTAAATATTTTATGAATAACGTAAGTACTTATCTTTCAAGTTTAAATTTAATTATAAAAAGGATGGAAAGTTTTCTTACCCCGTTCGCGTCCAGCGCCCACATCTTTCGGCAGTCAAATATCCAACGTGGTAGCTCTGTATGACACAAACATTCCTCCAGCCGCTACAAGCCGGAAGGTATTTGATTAGAAAATCAGCATAGCTTGTGAAAGGTGTTTTATCAGCTAAACAACCTTGTCGCGTCACAATGACAGCGACTGTCAGTTTGACGTTTTGCAAACACAAATGATACCACACGCAAAAAATCTGCGTGTCGGGAAACCTTTGATTGTAGCTTCTCGCGTGAAGTGAAGCTATTTCTGTTTAACAATTTTTTCAATACTGAAATCAATATACCAATATCCATGTTTTTATTTTAATCTGAAATAAAATAATACTTTTTTGTTGTTGTTAACGGTAAGTGATCGTCAAATCTTGACCATTTTTCTTCAGCAAGTTTCAAAGTTTACATTGTTCTGTCATTTACTTCTTTTATCGTTCTTGTCGCTGGCGCCAATGGCGACGCGCTGTATCTCGAGAGCTCCGCGCTTTTTATTATTATAAATAATTTTTGCAGGCGGACTATTATTATTTCTGTGTTCTTGTGTTTTTAAAATCATTCAAATTTAACGATTCAAATCTACTCGACAAAAGAACTCTCTGCACTTAAAGACTCAACATATTTAATAAGTGATTCAACATTTAAAACTATCCGTGAGAATAACTTGTGCAGAGGAGTTAAAAGAAGACCAAGAGGCAGACGAGGTGGCCGCAATGACCGCAGAAACCCGGGGACAGCTGCAGACAAGGAGGGGCCCGTGGAAGCTGACAATGTCCACCGCCCGGAATCGAAGGAAGTGTCAAATGGCCTCTGCGGAGGTGTTGAAGCTGACAATTCTGTCAGGAATGGAAGTGTGTGTAAAAGGAAGTATGTGAAACAGGAAGAATGGATATTTGCAACGTGGAATGTTAGAGAATGGAATGACTGTAAAGAGAATGAAATTACTGATATTATGGAAAAGAGAAGAATACAAGTGATGTGCGTGACTGAAATAAAAATGATCGGGGATGGAGAAAAGGTATTGAAGAATGAGGAGTATTTTATTTGGAGTGGAATTAAGGATGGATATAAGAGACAAGGCGTGGGAGTAATTTTGAGCGAACGGGCTAAAATGTGTGTAAGTAATTATGAAAGAATATGTCCTAGGATTCTGTTGGTAAGAATGAGATTAGGACGTGTGAAAATTCTAATGGTAGCGTGTTATGCTCCAGTAGAATCTGATAGCAGAGAAGAAAGAGATGAATTCTGGGAGAGTGTAAATAATGTACTAAGAATGAAAGATGAGAATGAACGAATTATCTTATTAGGAGATATGAACGGATGGATTGGTATGAAACGAGATGATTGCGGAATGGTTGTGGGTCCGAGTGGTAGAGGAAGGATGAATAATAATGGACGAAAGCTTGTCAATACATGTATAGAACACAGACTTTTTGCAACAAACACCTGGTTTAAACACCAAGACTTGCATCTCTATACATGGCAAAATAGGGCAGGCAATCGAACAATTATTGATTATATATGCGTAGATGAAAGAATGAGAGGATATGTGAGAGATGCAAGAGTGTACCGTGGAGCTGAACTCAGCACAGACCACTATTTGTTATGCGCGAGAATAATGGTAGGGGATTGTAAGAAAGGAAAGAAAAAAATATTGTTAAGAATGAAAAGAATAAAAGTGGAAAATTTGAACGATGACAATGTGCAAGATGAATATCAAAGTGAGATTGCCAAAAGATTAAATATGGATGAACTACAAAAAATGAAAGATGAAGGATGTGTGGAAAAAGTGTGGCAAATGATGAAGAAAGAACTGACCGAATCTGCTAGGATGACATGCGGAGAAACAAATGTTGGTAAGAAAAAAGGTGATGCCTGGTGGAATGATGGAGTGAAAGAAGCAGTAGAGCAAAAGAAGGAAGCGTATATGAAATGGTTGAAAGATAAAGGTAATTTAAATTTGGAAATGATGTATAAAAGGGCAAAAATGAATACTAAAAAGCTTGTGTATGAAAGTAAGATGGAATTAGAGAAGAAAAATAATGAAAAGGCACAGCAGGACTTCCACACCAACAAAAAAATGTTCTGGAGTTGGGTTCGGAATAATAACGAAAGTGTGGGAGCAACAACTCCGGGCATAAAGAATGCGCAGGGAGTCTTGCTGTGGGATGAAGATGATGTATGTAATAGATGGAAAGAATACTTTGAAGAAATATTAGGACAGGGTGAAAGAAATTTATATGAATGTGACCCTACAAATGAAAGTAATGAGGATATTTTGAAAGAGGAAATAAAAGCAAGCATAAAAGAGCTGAAGAATGGAAAGGCTGCAAGTATGGATGGATTGAATGCTGAGATGTTAAAGGCAGGAGGAGAATATGTGGTAGAGTGGATGTTTGAATTATGCAAGATGTGTATGAAAGACAGGGTAGTACCGATGGACTGGAGAAAGGCGGTCATTGTCCCTATTTACAAGGGTAAAGGGGACAAGAAAGACTGCCGTAACTTCAGGCCCATTAGTCTCCTTAGTATACCTGGGAAAGTCTTATGCAAAATTGTCATAAAAAAAGTGAGAATGGCCACCGATCACAGGGTCTCTGATATTCAATCTGGCTTTATGCCAGGACGAGGTTGTGTGGACCAAATCTTTACTCTCAGACAGATTGTTGAAAAACATCTGGCTGTGGGGAGGGTGGTCTACGCAGCATTCGTAGATCTTGAGAGGGCCTTTGACTCGGTGGACAGATGTATGCTGTGGAATGTTCTCAGGAAGTACGGTGTGAATGATAATCTTCTGAATGTGATACGTGCCATCTATGAAAATAGTTCGGCATGTGTAAGAGTGGATGGGAGATATAGTGACTGGTTTGATGTATATAAGGGAGTGAGGCAAGGCTGCGTGATGAGTCCATGGTTGTTTAATATAATCATGGACAGTTGCATAAAAGAAGCTGGAATATCAGAGAGCGGAGTGAAAGTGGGTGAAACAAGAGTTGGAGTACTTCTTTATGCTGATGATGCTATAGTTTTAGCTGACTCGGCGGAGGAACTCCAAACGATGTTAACCAAACTAAATGATGCATTTTGTAAGAATAGCTTGAAAGTAAATGCGAATAAGACAAAAGTATTAGTTTTTGACAGGAATGAAGTATGTGAGGAACTTACAATTAATTTGAATGGAATAAAAGTTGAAGTAGTGAATGAGTTTGACTATTTAGGAAGTAAGTTTGAGGCGAATGGTAAGATGACGAAAGAATTAGAGAAGCGTGCCAGCAAAGGAAGATGCGTGATAGGAGCGTTTGGTAGAATAGCGAAGAATAAAAGGATACCAAAGAAAATGAAAATGGCGGTACACAATTGTATTTTGTTGCCGACCCTGATGTATGGAAGCGAGTCATGGACGTTGAATGAAAGAGAAGTAAATAAGGTATGCACCGTAGAAATGGCCCATCTGAGAAGTATGACAGGAAAAACACTGAAAGATAGAGTGAGAAACGAATGGGTTCTAAATGAATGCGGAGTAAAAGAAAGCGTGAAAGTGAAAGTTCAAAGAAGTGTGATGCGATGGTTTGGACATATTGAAAGGATGAATGAAGACCGACTGACAAAAAGAGTGTATAAAGGGAATGTAACAGGTAAGCGTGGAAGGGGAAGACCTAGGAAACAATGGATTGATCAGATAAATGAGATTGCGAATGAATGGAATCTACAGAGTGGAAACAAGAGAAGAGCATGCATGAAAAGAGTGATGAAATTAGATGAGATGAAAGAAGTATGCAAGGACAGAGTCAAGTGGAGGCACTTGTGTGGAGGTACTGGCCACCCCTAGAGGAAAGGCGGCAGGATACAAGACAAGACAATCATGCAAGTTTTGTAAAGAAAAAGTAGCAAATATTTCCCATCCGCTCGGGAAGTTTGTTTATTTTACACCACTAATTTTTCCAACGGGTACCAACTTGGTGTATGTTGCGATTTCCAATCAGCTGAGATGTAAACTAATGAGGTTATGTTAAACTTTCATTTTTGTAAATTTATATTAAAATCATTAAAATGCTAAACGTTGTTTCAAACACATTGACTTGATATAACACCTCCAATCATGTTGAAAACGCTCTCCAAATCTTTGTATTTTGGAAATCAATTAGTTAGTAATGGAACTCCAAGACTCATCAACTGCCCTGCAGTTTTGACTGTGTTCCATAATTTTTCTTTCATTAAAACCACAACGTCCAACGTAAACATCCACACCTCGCCACACCACAGCAGTTTCTGGGAGCAAGACAAGAAGGGCGGCTACAATAAATCTAGAGAAAAAGTATCCAGCATTCAGCACATCCGCAATGGCTTGAAAGAATTGAAAGGGGAGATCGCTCTGTGGAAGAACGAAGTGAAGGAAAAGTTAATTGCTGACCCTTTGCTGAGTTTCAGACCAGGTGAGCATTTATCCCAAAATTGTCAGCAATTGTAGCCAATTAAAACTCTTCATTCCGTCCAGGGTGACGCTGTAAATATAAGCTTTGACTATTGTATTCACGGATCGAAACTGGACATTTTGTGTTCGATTACGGCGAGCATATTATAATCCCACGACCTGTTTCACAAACATTCGTTCGCATCTTCAGGTGTCTGTATTTATTTAGCCACCTGAAGATGCTAACGGATTGTTTGCTAAACCAGTTGTGGAATTATAAAATACTTACTGTAATAGAATAAAAGAATCTAATCTAAGTCTTGTGGTGCAGTCTGTCTTCAACGAGATATTAAACATATACAACGTAGCGCCACTGCGTTTCCCCCAGTCACCTACAACAGAACGCCACTGATCGCTGCCTGGCGAAAACAATAGACCGCCCGGAACAAAGATCTACGGCGATCTCTCATTGGCCGACAGTGGACTTATTAACTGTAGTATAAAGATAGGCCGCTGTCGGCTGGGAAGGCAGTACAATCTCAACACTCGACGAGAAGACACACACAGCTGGACCCTGGGAAAGAAGAAGACTGCAGCAGACTGGACTACTCTTCAACGGCGAGAGACTTCACTGCCTGGAAGATCTTCGCAACACCAAAAGGTCCTTTTTAGGACCACGCTTTACTTTACTCAAAAGTTACTGGTTTTCTGTCTAGCCCTTGTCCAATATTCCTCCCAGTCTCCAATCTTGAAGAAGCTGTGGAAACACGGACTACTCTTCAGCGGCGAGAGACTTCACTGCCTGGAAGACCTTCGTAACACCAGCAGACGCCGAGACAACCGTCTCCTTCGCTGGATAATCTTCCCAACACCGGAAGGTCCCTTTTAGGACCACACCCTACTCAAAAGTCATCGGTGTTCTGGCCAGCCTTTCTCCAACATCATCCACCTCGCCTCAGCTGATCCTGCTACTGCACCAGGCCACAAGGATCCCTGGAGGATCCCTCAGCAGGCGCAACGAGCACTCGCAAGAAAGAACACGCCCGCCTACAGTCTACGGGAACAGACTGTGGCGCCAAAATTTTAAATCACGAACCGAAATATTATAAATCCAAAACTCTGTAAATATTTCTTCCAATAAACCGATGTTCCCACAGTCTAATCTAAGTTGCAAAGATATGTTACATTGGAGATTCACATTACATGCATTCCCACAACCAGACACGTACAAGTTCGCGCTTGCACATGCCTCATATGAACCCACAACATAAAAACTAAATCTCAAATGGACATACACCCTGCAACTCTTGCCGTCCTTCCCTGTAACAGGGGTGACATGGGCAAAGTGAACCATTTTTACAGCATGGGTGGTCAGCCGCAAGGTATTTGATTAGAAACGAAACGAAAAACGAAAAAATAATGTTTTTTTATATTTTAAGATGAACGATTACAAAGTGACTGTCACTTCATCAATACAATTGGACATTTGTAGTTTGGCTGGTCCATCCTGCTAGAATAGTATGCCTGTAAAGTTGAGAACAGAAACCAATGTTTTCAGTTTCAGAAGGTTTCTTAAGACACATTTGTTAAATTTTTTGCCTGTCTCTAAACACTCTTGAATGTAGAACTCTCTCCAAGCTTTTCTTATGGATGCCATTTTATGAGTTTTCTAAGTTAAGTTTGAGATTGCAGCGAATTCAATGGATGCGTTTGTTTACAAACCATTGATTTTTAATAAAATTCTATGCTTGTACTTTCATGGTGGCGTTAGAAGACACACTTTTTCAATTATTTCGCGCTGGACCATCTTCAATTCGCTACCAATATAGCATGGCACCTTTGCAATAACACACTGTCATAAAAGGCGCTAGATATAAATTTTGTACTCAATCATCATCATGGTATAACCAAAAATAATTTGCCTTCTGCAATTTTGAGTTAAATAAATGTGAATTTAATATTGCAGGAGAGGTTGATGTCCTGTGGTGCTTTGACAACAAAGCTGAAATAGAGAATTGGATCACGACGAGTGACAGCGATCACGATGAGGGATTCAGCAAGTGCGACTTCATGCTGAGCAAAGCTGGTCGCGGATTGTTCTCGGGAAATCTGGACACAAGAGTCCCGGTGGACGGACGTATCAAAAGATCGGGATACTGCAGCTTGCGGTCACAGAGATACCGAGTAAGATAATACAGTGGAACCTCTCAAAATGAGCGTAATATTTTCCAGAATCTTGCTTGTTATGTGAAACACTTGTTATTCGAAACCAATTTTCCCATATAAATAATGCAAAACACAATAATGTGTTCCATGCGAAATATTTAAAAAAAAATTAACGTTTGTACAAATAAAATTACATGCTTATAAATTATTAATGATTGTAATAACCTGGATAAAAACATTTTTCAAAAAATCGAAAATAGAAACTAGCTTATTATTTATTAATTCATGAAAAATAGTTCATTTCTTTTTCACTAGAAAGCTGTCTCGAGACATCTGTTCATTTTTTTACTTTAAAATTGAGTTCTACAAAGTTTCCGCTGAAACATTTCATAAGTTGTTTTAGCCGACTCTTTAAAATTTGGTGAAAATATGACACAGCGTTATCATTGAATAAATTTTTAGCACGCATAGCCACCTCCTTATTAGGATGATGCTTCTCAATGTACGATGAAACAGTTTTCCATGCTTTCAGCTTTCATTTTGCAATGACGCGGATGGTTTTTAGCCCAATAAATGGGGCAAAGTTCAGTTGAGTCCATGGTTACAAATAATGTTTTGCTTTGTAATTAATTTTAATTTTTAAATATGTTTTAGAAATCATTTAAAAGAAATGCGTGCCACGATTGGACCATGTACAACACACTAGTCATCAAACTGCGGGGGGACGGGAGGTCCTACATGCTCAACCTTGCCTGCGAGGGTTTCTTTGACATCACGTGGAGCGACATCTATCACTATGTTCTCTTCACTAGAGGTGGTCCTTACTGGCAAGTGGCAAAGGTATACTCGAGTAATAATTCCATCTATTTTTTAACTTACATCATGTCTGAGATGAGTCATCCGTTTCCAAAGTCCACTGTCTTCAAGTGCAACCTATAGTCTATAATCTAAGTTGCAAAGATATATTATATTTAAGATTCATATTACATGCATTCATACTAGCACACTCATAAGTTTGCACTTACACATGTCATCTAATCGAATCTAATCTAAGTTGAAAAGATACACAACATTAAGGATTCACATTACATACATGCATTTTCCCAAGCAGTCACGTTTAAGTTCGCGCTTAACCTTCCCCAATCTGTGCTAAAAAAATTACACGCGCAACGGTGCTGTGTAGTGACTACACGCTCATAAAAGTCGGATTTATGATCGGTAAATGATGTATATTAATAGCTAATCGCTTTAATAAAGTATAATTGAAGTCGAATGAAGAAGTAAATGACAATAATTAGTATTTAAATGCTAAAAACATAAAAAATCATCGGCCGATGCCTATATAGCGGACGACAGGTCCACTCTGAGCGAGCGCCTGACAGCGACTGAAGCGACACCGACACGTGATATGGGGAAGGCGACGGGCGGCGGCTAGCCAGGGAATTTAAACCTTTTGAAATATTTCAGAAAATTAAAAGTTCATAATAATATGTACTAAAATAATGTTAAATTGAACAACAAATGAAAACATTCATAATTATTTCCACATTACTCGTATTATGTTAAAGCACAATAACGAAAATTACGTAAGTTAAAAGAAAAACATAAAACAATAGAAATATAAAAACCAAATAAAGACAATCTCTAAATTTTATTGCAATTGCTGCAAAAAATGTACTTTTTTTCTATTCTGTGACTAGCACACACAGTTTTTTTGACAAATAAGACACACTATTGTTTTTCTTTTTTTTAATTGTATGGACAAAATCTACAAATTCTTGAAGGTGGCCGGGACACTAACACACTCCTTGTTGATTCGCCCAGCGGATTAGTTGGAATATTTGCATCTGTAACAGCAGTTGCGGGTGATATAATTATGCTGATAATAGGATAGAACCGTGTCAAAAGGATCATGCTGTTGTTTATGGAATCTAACCATACTATTTTTTCTTCTTATAATATTAGGCTTAGCCAACTCCAAACTAAGTTCTCTTACAAAGCATTTTCATTTGCTTCTGTTATTTTTTTTCCTACTCTGGATACTTTTCAATCCAAAATAAATGTGTTTCTACGTATTACACACAAATAATAATATAAAATAATGATTGCATAGTTATTTAGAAACACATAAAAAAAATACTTACCAAAACAAGAATTTTTATTTATTTTATTTTCGGAAATAATAAATCACTTTAGTATCCCTGCAAGTTCCAGCAATATTGAAGAATAAAATACGACTGCAACTGTAGCGACGGAGATGCTCTATTTCGTGTGCTCAAATCGTAGCAAAATATGTGAGAGTGAGATGTGAATAGTGTCGCACTCACCACGCAAGCTTTACATGCATGACGCAAGCTACTCACAACGCCAATGCACAGCGCCTTACGCTGTGTGATTGTATTGGTGCCATTTGTTTTATTGTATTGGTGAATTTATTTCCGACTTTTACAAAACAGCTCTGCTGCCCCTTATTAGTGTGGATTATTAAAAAAATATATTTTAATTAAATTCGTAAATGTATGAGGGAGGAATACCTAGAATCTGAGCTCCATGTAAATTATATTTATAGAGATATTAAAGATTATAATAAGCAAGTGTACTGCCTACACTGCATAGGGGAGGGAAGGTTAAACATGCTGCCCGCGGACTTACAATTTAAAAACCCAAATCTCAAATGACCATACACCCTACAACTCTTGCCGACCTTCCCTGAAACAGGGGTAACATTGGCAAAATGAACCATTTTTTTAGAGTATGGGTGGTCAGCCTCATACCAACCTGTCTGTAACTGTAACTGTAACTGTAACTGTAACTCTGTCGCCATTCCGCTAGGGGTGGCCAGAGCCTCTGCAGAGTTGCCTCCATTTTTTCCTATCCTTACATACCTCTTTCAATTCATTCATATCCATCACCTTTTTCATGCATTTTCTTCTTTTACGCTCACTTTGTATATCCCATTCTTTCACAATCTCCTCAATCTGATCACTCCATACTTTTCTCGGTCGTCCCTTCCCTCTTTTTCCTTTCACACTTTCTTTGTATACATACTTTGTATACATCTCTTGATAAAAAAAAAAAAAACACTGTATGAAGAGATCGCGGATTTTGGAAACTTTGGCGATTTAAAATAGACATAAGAAGAGTTATAAATATGTTACTTTAAAAATTATACTGCATGTAATTTTATTGTTAAGATGTTTTAATGGTTTTTTTTTCTTTGCGCAGATCCCATTCTCAAAGTTCTTCCTTGGTTCCAAAGGCCGCATTCAAGATCAGCAAACCAGAATACCGCTCGACAAAATAACTCACTTTGGCATTGCTTGCGGCGATAAAATCCCTGGCAACTTTCATCTGGAAATTGAATATATAGGTAAGGAATGTTGAATGCATGTTCTGTGACATTTTAAATGATTCGTCAGGCGCGTGCACAGGGTATAGGCAAATACATTTCAGAATATATATTTTCTCACATTCCTTTAAAATAACTAATTTTAAATTGACCTAAGTGCTAACGATGGCTGTAATCAAACTTAAATTTTGAATTTTAAATCTGAATATCAAGCTTAAATGGGTTGTTACCATATATTGCCTACCTTTTAGTCGCATGTGCCTGTATGGGATGCACGCCCCTGTGATTCGTCATGGAAAGATACTGAATGATGGAGTCCGCAATGATTAGGTGATGAACGAATGTGGTATAAAGGAGAATAAAATTACAAGAAGATGGTTACACATCTTGAAAGAATCATGAAGAACAACTAACAAAGAAAGTGTACAGAGGAAAACATGGAGGGGAAGACCGAAGAAGGAGCTATTTTCTCTAGGCTCTGATGGTCCATTCGCTGAATGTAGTCCACTAACTTTTATTAACTAGATCACATTGACATTTCCATACAACAATAATTATTCAGTTGATTTTTCTTCGCCGTATGTTCCCATCCTTAATTAGGTCATGCAGATAGCGAAGAGTTTTAAATTATTCATCACATACTTATATTTTATTCTTCAATTTCAGGTTTAGAATTTGATCCAAAGCACGAGGAAGACTTTGCTTATGAAATGTACAAAACTGATCGCTATCTGGTGGGATGCTAGAAAATTCTCATGCTAGAAACAAATAATAATTATTTATTATTGTTAATAGTGTTATTAATATAAATCTGTGCCTCCTGTGAAAAGTGATACAACTCGAGTTATACCCTTTTTGAGATTTTTACATAGAAATAATCAGAAAAAAATTAGCGATTTTTTGGTCTTACTCACATTCTTCTATCTGCTATAGTTTAGGAAATATAACTGGCAGGATTTAGGCAAAAAAACGTGAAAAGTGATATAAGTCAAGTTGTATCCCTTTTAGTAATTGATCCACACATTGTTTTTTACAAATCTATCGTGAATATTGATACATCTCGACTTATATCACTTTACACCAATTTTTGACTGGAATTTTAGCCAAGTTATACGATTCAGGTAAATTATGAAAATACTACTATTTTAAGTACAACAATTGTGTCTTTGGGGTAGTATTTTTATAATTAGTTTGAGCAACATTCTGCCTGGACCATTATCTTATGAGTTTTTAAATTTAAAAAATATTAAGCTTTTTGTGTATCACTTTACTCAAAGACAACTTATAGGTGCAATATAATATAACTCGACTTGTATCATTTATCACGTAATAAATGATACAAGTACAGGCAAAAAAAAGGTACAACTGACAGAGTTTAATAAATTATTTGTAAACTATAATAGTAACCATAAAAATTAGAATGCACAGTGAAAGTGAATGTTTTTATCTACAAAATAAGGTACTTATGTGTAACCTAGCCCACTAAGTTCATGAATTAGAATTTTTTAAATCTTGTTTTTGCTCTCCTGTAAAATGATGATTTTTGAGTTGTATCACTTTTCACAGGAGGCACAGAAATAAAAAGATCACTGTTTCAGTACAATTGTTTTCTTTATTATTTTTACAATGTCTGTGTAAAAAAATATACTTAAACCTAGTGGATATACATGGAAACAATAACGAATATAGATTGCAAACATTTCTAGATATCTCATATCTATGGTGTCTTTAGAGAGCTTTTGTATTGCACAGGAGCATGCCAGAAACAATTATTTAACTTTTTTAGAGGTATGCAATTCACAAGTCAATTTCATCCTGGCTAGAAACTAGTACTTTTTATCAAAAGGTGTTATTATTTTTTATAAATAAAAAATTTCAATTTTGTTTTATTCTACTTTTATTGTTATTTTTTTAATGGATACTAACATTTTCAAAGAATCTCCATCTTCGGGTAATAAATTATGTCTTATCCATTTTATTTAATGACTAATTAAATCAACAATTACCCAATAACACCTTTTAACTTGGGTTTAAGAGGGTCTGACGAAGATCAAACGAGTGATGTTTTATTTCAAACATACACTAGGATAACCACCTTTTCAACTTGGTCACAGCACCAAAAATTTAATTTAATGAATAAAAGCTGATTCAGTGCAATAAAAAGCTCTCTAAGAGGCAGCTGTTTCAGCTATAGTTTAAACAACATAAAACTGAACAAGCCCTTATGAATAAAGGGTAAATCATTCAAAATTATAACAATACAATGATTCAATACTAAAAACATAACATTAATTCAGTGAAGTTGTTGAGACTTCAAATCCCTCTACATTTTCTTAATGTATTTATAAGTGTTCTTGGATACAATATAACTCAGACCAGAGACAACAGTGGACACAGCTGTCACAGCCCACAGTCCTTGCAACACTGGATGATCAACATAGTTAAACACGGGAGCTGCAAGTGTGCTGCCAACCTAAAAAATAAGTAAAAAACAAATGTATTCCATGGGAATACTGTCAATTTGGAAAAGCATCGTGATGGACCTAACATAAGGTATGGGACAATGGGAAGTCCCAGATTAAGGTGGCTGGACGGAGAGGTGGCAGACAGCCTTGTGGACTGTGGTAGGATTATGGGACAAGGTTGGTATGCGGCTGACCACCCATGCTGTAGAAAATGATTCACTTTGCCAATGTCACCCCTGTTTCAGGGAAGGTGGGCAAGAGTTGCAGGGTGTATGTTCATTTGAGATTTGGGTTTTTATGTTGTAGGTTCACATGCGGCATGTGCAAGCGCGAACTTCTACAAGTCTGCTTGTGAAAATGCATATAATGTGAATCCCCAATGTTGCATATCTTTGCAACTTAGATAATTAGAGCAGTGGCTGCAGTTGATCAAGGGCACCAAGATCCACCCCGAGTTGAGGTCCAATTGATGATGAAGTCAACACAAATAATCTGAAAAAAAACTTGGTGTGTACCTGGCCGGGTTAGCTAACCATATTTTTTTGATTGCCAAGTCACCTAGACCTGTGACATCACCTTGGAATTGCAGGGAAATTCAGTGTGACTCCATCGTATTCAGGCTTACATTATAATTGCTATTGAAAGAAAAAATACTTACCAAGAGCAACTGAATTGCTGTATTTATTTTACTTATAAAAGTTGGCGCCAGCTGTGCTGTTACACGACTGACATCAAAATATCTGCTCAAAGTTCTCTGAAATAAAAACAAAATACAGGCATGTCAAATATAATACTCGTAGTAACAAAGCTTTCATAAAGGTGAAATTCCACCAGTGTGCCGCACTGTGCTGCACAGTGCGGCACAGCGTGCAAAACAAATGTTTGTTCCGGTCGACTCACGCAAGCGAACAGCAACAAATTGTGCGTGAACATTCTAGCAAAGTTCGCGCACAGCTGCGAACTTGTGTACGCGCACTGCTCCAGCGGTGGACTTGTCTCGACGTGCCGCACTCGTGTTCGCGAACTCACTTTTTGCTTCCGCTTCTCGATCGAAAACATTGATTTGTGCGCGCACAATGGATTGAAGTCATGATAAAACTATCGATTTATTAAGCAATGGAAATGAATCCTGGTATTTATTTTCTTTGTAAAAGTGTGACATTAATGAAAATAATCACGCATGTTTATTGATTTTAATTATTTATTACCTAAATTATAAGTTTACAAAAATATAGAAGGTTTTTTTAGATATCTCGAAAACTGTTCAAACACATCAACGAAATTAATTAATGTACGTTTTGTAGACATTGTATCATTCTATAATTAAAAGGATAAAATATATTGCCATAATATTAAGCAGCAAATAAAACGAAAAATATGTGAAAAAGCGTGTTTATTTTTCAAATTTTACTTTACTTCGACCATAATTATGAGAGACATAACCTGAAAAACATCTGTCAATTTTTGGTACGAGCCCGCCGTGTGCGTTGTGCGAGCTGCGAACAAAATGTGCTGCACTGTGCGCGAACCCAAGTTCCGCACAGCTTTGTTGGTGGACACAGACGCTTCCATTCAAATGGCGCAGTGCGCGCACTCTCCAAGTTCTGTACAAATTGTGCGTAACAAATTGTGCTGCACACGATTTTGGTGGAACCCTACCTTAACAACAACAAAAACAAGCATACAATCAGCTTGTGTGTTCTTCACACCAAAAATGTATTTTTGTATGTATGTAGCATGTAGATTAGTTTTTGTATATTTGAAATATTGTTCCTCAATATTGCCTAGTAAAAGAAACATAACCATTTTCAATTGAGTTATTGTCAAAATTGCACTTGTCTTGTCTTGTATCCTGCCGCCATTCCTCTAGGGGTGGCCAGTACCTCCACATAAGTGCCTCCACTTGGCTCTGTCCCTGCATACTTCTTTCATCTCATCTAATTTCATCACTCTTTTCATGCATGCTCTTCTCTTGTTTCCACTCTGTAAATTCCATTCATTCGCAATCTCATTTATCTGATCAATCCATTCTTTTCTAGGTCTTCCCCTTCCACGCTTACCTATTACATTCCCTTTATACACTCTTTTTGTCAGTCGGTCTTCATTCATCCTTTCAATATGTCCAAACCATCGCATCACACTTCTTTGAACTTTCACTTTCACGCTTTCTTTTACTCCGCATTCATTCAGAACCCATTCGTTTCTCACTCTATCTTTCAGTGTTTTTCCTGTCATACTTCTTAAATGAGCCATTTCTACGGTGCATACCTTATTTACTTCTCTTTCATTCACCGTCCATGACTCGCTTCCATACATCAGGGTCGGCAACAATATACAATTGTGTACCGCCATTTTCATTTTCATTTTCATTTTGCTCTACAAGGCATTTGCTCACAAGGCTCTAAATCTCATTAACAGCTCAACAGATGAGTATTTGGATAGCCGTTTTAGGTTTACACGGCCGGCTGATGATGCTGGAGAGATGTTTTCCGGGATCTGTTGCCGTGGTCTGTGGGAGCTGGAGCTTCTGGACGTTTTGTCCATGTCTATGATGAGCTTCTTCAGCAGAGCACAGAGATTCACAGTTTCATCACAACACAGTGATTGGAAGGTAGTGAGTTTGATTCCCAGCAGAGTACAAAAAATATTTCAGGTTTCAAATATGCTTTTTGCTGGGTTAAAAATTAATCTGCTTTTACCAAAGACCGGTCACCATAGGTCCACCAATCCTTAAAGCAACTGGGTAATGCTTGAGAATTGATGTTTTCTACGTGACGATTAAGCTCGCAGAGGGCTCTTGAGATGTCATTCACACAAAAACAGCGCTCACCCAATAAATCATCCAATATTTTTAAAGACTCACAGGAGGAGGAAGACTTTTGTAGCGTATCACAAATCCAGCGCCCACCAAGATGACATCCCGCGCTATAATCAGGCAGGTGAGGGGCACTGGTATCAGGGACTGCCATGTGAGGGTGAGAAACAGCGTGCCTACTAAAACCTTGTCTGCCATCGGATCCAGGAAGGAACCCATCTTTGTGGACTGACTGCTCCATTTCCGAGCAATCCATCCATCAAGCTGCAAACAAGACATAGGGAATCCATTCAGGGAAACATAATATACTTTATGTTTTTCAGGGTTTGGTTGTTCACACAGTGAAAGTCCATCGTATATTTGTATAATTATAATCAATGAAAAATAAAAACACACAATTTTAGTTCACTTAAAAATCATTTTTAGGCGACTCTGCCATCCACTCAGCCACCACTTCAAGGCACCATTCGTCATACAAGTTTGACAATATCGACAAAGCAAAATATCATCAGCATATGAGTAATAGTTATTGCCTTTCATTCGCAGTGTTCTCGAGATCATTTATGCACAGCATAAGCACGGCATAAAAAGCAATGGCCCGAGAATAGATCCTTGAGGCACACCACAGTCCATGGGCATACCTGATGACTCACCATCATGGCATCTGTTTTTCAGATAAGAAGATAGCAATTTAGATGCTTCTCCTCGGACTCCATAAATCTATCGAGCTTAGTGATGATTATATTGTGGTCAACTGTGTCGAAAGCAGCGCTCATGTCAAGTACTGCCACCATGGCAAGAGCACCGTCCCCGACTACAGCTATCACATCATTCACGATAGGAAGTAAGGCAGTATCAGTGGAATGAGCTTTTCTATAAGCGGACTGAAATTTTCAGATATCCACCACACTCTATGTGCTGAATGAGTTGCCAAACAGCAGCCTTCTCAATAATCTTTGACACAAAAGCAATGGACGATACAGGTATATAATTTTCAACAGACTCAGCTTTCTAATAAGTTGTTTGAGGGAAAAGCAGCAAGACCTCATGTTCGTGTTTCACTTATGTGAGCTTGATTGTGAAAAACCATAAGCACTGATGAAATAGATATTAACAGATAATTCCCCTTCCGAGTTATTGTTGTAACTCAACCGATAGGTACCTCATCTGGCATCACCTATCTCTGCACTGACCTGCTTTTAAAACCCTTGATGGCTTGAAAATTCAGAAAACTTACCAAATCAGTGATTCCAGCAAAAACCCACAACCCAAAAGCGAGGTTATAGTTTTCTTGTATAATTGTGAATCCCAAATATGGAGACATTATGATGCGGGCAACGCACAAGAAGTTCGGGATCGTGTAGATATTCTCTCTCTAAAATACAAAAATAAGGTGCATAAGTTGTTCCTTCAATTTGGCAAGTAAATCATGAGATAAAATATTTAGTTATACCTCAATGGCTTCATCAATCTTCTCTTTAACCTTAGACTTTGTTTCTAAGATATCTTTTATAATATTCTCCTTTTTCTGGATAAATCGCTGCTCCGTTACATATTTTTGATGTCGAAGGTCTTTGACAAGGTTTTCACCTCTCCGCCTTAGTTTGTGTTCTGTGTCACGCAGCTTCTCCTTGTTTTTTTCAATGACATTTTTAAGGATGTTACTTTGCTTGTGAACCTCGTATCGGATTTCATGTTTTTTATCTTCGGAGCCATAAGTTCTTACGAGCAGATTCCCCCCAGAGCAGCAATACAGCATTTTAAATCGAGATCCATTCTGTGCAAATCTTGCGCTATTTATTTTACTCCGAAACGAAACGGAAAACTTCAAATTTTTTTGATATATTTTACTGAATATAATTCTTGGCGAAATAAAATTCAAATTCATTTTGTGGGAGATGAAGTATAACCTCACTTTTTCATTATGAAAGCAACATTATCGCTTGAAATTCATGAACTTCAATTCTAATTGAAAATATAATTTCTTATCAGAGGCGTCTCCAAAAATACAAAACTTTACATAATATCATTGAAAAATAAAAATACACAATCACAAAAATATTTTGCTCAAAACAGGCACTTGGATCAGAAAATGCGTTCGTTTTGAGAATTTTTGCTTTTTCGAAGATCATGATATATTTTTTCTGGGTAGGTAGTAAATTTCAACTGACAAGCAATGTTACCAACATTCAGACAGTATTATTTTGACGTCAATAATGTCAATTTGACGTTTCAATAAAATAATGTATTATTATTGTGCTAAATATAATTTAATTAAACTATTTGTGCACAATACCGTGATATCAAATATTTTTTAATTTCATATTTGTGTTGCTACATTATGTTTCATAACCATCAAACAAAGAACAAGGCGTGTTTTTCCTGTCGCTGAAAATAAAATAAATGTCTTTTTAGATTGAATTACACAAAAGATTTCCATTGAAAGCAACAAGATGACCTCATCTGAAAATGCAGAGTTCAGATACTTGTTATCTATGAATGAAAATGGAACAGAAGACATTGTTGAAGTGAGTATTGTTTTACTCATGTAGGTAGACTTGCCACAAAATATTTGTTATTTACTTATATAAGAATTTATTATGAAGAGACATTCTGAAGCTGTAATACATCTTTTCTTTTAGGAATTACTGAATTATTTAGATTTCTGCAAAAATTACCAAAATGAAACTGAGGAAAAATCTCGTAGGGATATATCAGAGAGGGCACAAGAATACATCAGAACCAACTTGAGACTCCACCAAACTGCCATCTACCATTACCTGCATGCTGTCAAGGCGTCCCCCTACCATGGGGAAAGGGAAACATCCACTTCTTCCTCCATAGACCAGATTATCCAACAGGAAATCCCAAAACTTCTAGATTCCATAATCAAAACTGAAACCAATACAGACGAGCCATACCACATGTACAGATTATTTTCTATTCTGAATTACTTTAAGTCTTTTATTCAAAATGAACAGAAACACACAGACATTGTTGTACCTTATTTAAATTACCTGAAAGACCAGGGACTTGGGAAGGAGGTGTGTTTATATTTAATTTCAAATGATGATGAAAGGATGCTGGATGCCCTCACGCAGCATGAACTGAGTACACCTGTAAACGTGTCCTGCAATCTGGAACCAGATAAAATGCTCAAGCTTTGTTTTGGCTTCCACAAGCATTGGCTTTTAGAAATGATCAACGACTGTCAGCTGCAAATCCAAAATAAGAATACTGCCGTTCAAACTAATTGGATCATGAAAAAACTGTGGCAGCTGACCTTGATTAAAGTGATAAACGCAAACACAGAGAGTGCAGATGTGCCCTGCAAGCTGCTGACCAACTTGGAAGCATTGCTTCCAATCATTGAATATCAAGACTCGGAAGACTGCCTCACTCTTTATTTCAATGAAATATTACGAGAGTTCAAGCTGATCAAATTTTGCATTGACAATTCCAACAGGAAGATGTGCATGCTTGACAAAATACAAAACCACAGCGCTCTATCTGCAATCTCTCAAGTGTGCAACGTGTCGCACTTGGAACGTTTTAAAATAAAACAACTTCTGACTCAAAACAACAACTACCTGGCTAGATTACAAAATAACAGCAAATCTCACGTAAAGGAAACTCATCCTTGGGACATCATGACTTACAATGCTTTCTGTGTTCTTACTTTAACTATTGACATCATCTTGACAAGCCTCGATCCGTCCTTGGATGACAAATCTCTAAAAGATAAAATGGGAGAAGTAAAAGTAATGATTTCTAATTTACACCCACTGAAATACAGACTTGAAATCCTGCAGAATGTTTTCACGTGTTTATTCTTGCGATTCGAAAACTTTTCAACAGAAGACGAATCGACAGAATTCAACGCAAGTTCTCTGTCGGAGAGTTCTTACTTTGAAAGCAAGAAATGTAATATATCTGAGCTGTTTGAACAAAGCAGGGGGTTCATCTGTAAGCCAAACTTGGTAAATGAGCTGCTTTCAATTGTTAAAGAATCCATCACAGAATTACATCAAAATGTTGAAACAGTGAATGCTAAAAATGCTGGGAGCGAGTTGGATAATTCTGCCGCAGATGATATGCGAGATCTGGAGGAGAATTTGAAGAATTTGGAGAATTATGTGACATGTGCGCTGTGGAGGTGGCAGCTGATCACAACTCTGGATGTGGTTTCTTCTCCAAAAGTTCCCGCCCTCAACCACCTGTATGACAACTGCCTTGAGGACAGCAGCGAGGATGAAGATCTGCAAACAATCAAAAGGAGAAAAAGTAAAATAAGGAAGCGGCGTTGTAAATCAGTCAATGAGAATTTTATAAGAAAAACTGGCTTGCTAAAAAACAAAGGTGAGTGTTTTTGATAATTAATTTCTTTACTCGGAGTATAAAATATTGTTAAACTCACCTCGATTGTGTAAATCGAAAAAAATTATGGGAACTACATCACTCTCTTAAGATTTCTGTTGTAAATTCTATACATTTTAGATTTACGCAAATGAGTTTTATGCAATGGTTTAAATACTCTCTGTATTTTTTGTATTTTACAATATCTGTAAATCAATATGTGAATGGTGTGAGCTCTATTTGAATATTAAATAGTACCTAAGATCACCTAATTGATTGAGTGTAAACTTTAATATAAGGATGATTTGATTGATGAGAGGTGATTTTGTGTGATTTTCTCCTCAAAGTCCCTCTACAAGCTTGTTTGTTTCTAGAGAAAGTGTCGCACACGAGCAAGGCCCAGTTTAAGTTAAATAGAAAGCATTTCATCCCTGTCTACAAAATATCACCACAAAGCTATTTATTTTCTTTCAGCGCAAATCCAAAAAACTTTGAACTCGAACTTCAAAACTTCAACTTTAAAACAAGAAACATCAGATTTCATAAGCATGATGCTGGCCCCTCCCAGCTGTATGGTGGCACTCTGCTTAGAAGTCGGGGATTTCTCTAAAGCCAATAGAATTCTGGAGGTTTGTTCAATTCATACACCTGACTACCTATACTTATTGAAGACAATATATTTGAGTTGTTAATCTATTGACGAATATCCATCTTCAGGATCATTTTTGCCATGGATCATAGTTTGTCTATAGGATTCCCTGGACTAATAGGTTGGTATGAGGCTAAACTCCATGCTGTAAAACTTGTTTAACTTCTGCCACTGCCACCCTGTTGCAGGGAAAGATGGTAGGAGTTGCAAGGTTTATGTTTATGAGAAATTTGTTTTTTTTCAAGTACACATGCAGCATGTGTAATCGCGAACATATATTGTCTGCCTGTGGGTGTACGCAACTGACACCTGTGTGCATTACCAACTGACACCTGTGCGCATTAAATATAAGATTAGTGTTAAATTTCAATATATCTTTGTTATATAGTTCCTTGACTTATAGGTTGGTATGCGGCTGACCACCCATGTTGTAAAAATGGTTTACTTTGCCAATGTCACCCCTGTTTCAGGGGAGGACGGCAATAGTTGCAGGGTGTATGACCATTTGAGATTTGGGTTTTTATGTTGTACGTTCACATGCAGAATGTGCAAGTGCAAACTTGTACATGTCTGCTTGGGCGAATGCAAATAATGTGAATCCCCAATGTAACATATCTAAATATCTTTGCAACTTAGATTAGATTAGATTTGCAACTTAGATTAGATTATACATAGATTGACTTCCATTGTGAGTTAATCGTTTATGTGTATGTGAGGATAATTTATTTATATTTTAAACTTTACAAAATAGCACTGTTTTGTGTGTCACAACTCAAAGACCCTCTCCATCACGAATGAAATATTTTAAAGAGGTGTGCCTTGAATGATTCCTTAAAAATGCCAATAAGTTCTGAATTTCTCACTCTGAGTGATAGTCTGTTTCACCACATCGGTCCTGCAATTGGAAAAGCATGGTTAATTAGTGCATATTTAATGGTAAGGCTGGACCAACCTGACAGCACCACTCCCTGCTGACCT
The DNA here is from genome assembly GCA_951799405.1 of Agapetus fuscipes. Classification (NCBI taxonomy): domain Eukaryota; kingdom Metazoa; phylum Arthropoda; class Insecta; order Trichoptera; family Glossosomatidae; genus Agapetus; species Agapetus fuscipes. The sequence goes on from OX637349.1 coordinate 5,177,966, forward strand.
AAGTGTCCGAGTTATTATAAATATCATAGCTCTGAAGAAGTTACTCACAGTGCAGTAATTCAACGTAAGTTGTATGGATGTTTTATGGACCATGGCCAAAATCCTGGCAAAAGAATATCCATCATCTACAGCCGGCCATTAAATCCTGAAATAATTTTCAATCTGCATTTATTTCAGCTCTATGAGTTGACGAACACTGAAGAGTCACTGGAAGTGGGATACACTGAACAATTCCTGGCAAGTGCTGCTCAAATAAGAAACAGTTGTATATACTCGGATCAGAGAGTCATGAGCATTCCCGACATAGATAAGTTCACGAGTATATCAGTGGTCTCATCAGCTGTTGTGAGCCTCCTGGAAAGTTTCCTGTCCACCAACAGACCTCCGTACAACTACCAAATATCAGAACTAAGCCACACATATCCTCAGCTGCAGATATACGACCACAACAACTCGACTTTAATATCCATCGTTGATATGGCAATCAGCGCAGGCATTGATCCTAACGTTACTTATGGGATGTTGAATGTTGCCGAAAATAAAATACAACAATCAAAATCAGTTGCTGAATTAAACGACACTCACAGTAACTACATTTCATTTATGCGAAATGTCATCAAAGTTATTTTTGATGTTTACCAAAACTGTGAGAACTCCACAGTAAACAGTATGGGAATTAATAGCATTCTTAAATGTGACAAAATACCTACTAATTTCAAAGAATACTCCCAACAAACTGACAGCCTACAAAAAATGACAAACTTTTATTTAGAACTTGCAACATCGAACTTCTCCTATCTTTCAACAAAAATTCCTGCTGAACATTATAAGGTTTTTATGAACTTAATCAACACAGCAGGATCCCATGTGTTTAATACAGTAGGTATTGAAAGGGAAAGGAAAAGGAAGTCAGAGAAAACTTATTTGAAAAGGTTTTACACTTACTATGAAAACATATCAAACTTGCTACTCAACAACAAGGCAGATGAAGATGTTAGTGAAGCCGCAGCTCACATTGATATCCTCAACCTGAACTTGCATGAAATAATAGGAAATTTGATCTTCAAACGAAACATCGCCATAGAAGTTATTGAACCTGTATGCAAAAGTATAGGGATAAACCTTATTCATAAATTGGTATTAAACTGTTGTCCGTCCATCAAATGTAAATCGTCTGAGAGTTGTTATGCATCACAAAGACTGGTAGAGTTTGAGAATGTTCTGGCTCAGTACGACTCCGTAGAGTATGAGAGTCCAAGTGATGATAGTCTTGCCGCTGGCCTGAGTATGAGTAAGCCCAACAGTGAAATCATGACTTACATCCTCGTACACAACTGGGTCATTGCAAACTTAGTTAAGAAAGTTCATTCCGATTTGACTGAGCACATCTTCCAGCAGAGTCTGGATGTGCGAACTAAATATCTGGACAATTATTTACAAGAAGAGAAGTTTGAAGTTCTGAAAGACATGTTTGATGGAAACAAATGCTTGACTTCTCTACAAATATTCTACAATTTGGAACTGCTCTGTAATTTGATAGAAAAATGTCTCATCAAGAAAAATCTCACAGAATGCTTGCTGCTCATTGACAGCTTGCCAGACTATCAAATTTTAAAAAGCAATCAATTGCTGTCTCTACGCGATCGCTTGCTTCTTAAATTGTCAACTGAACCGACTCCGCTAAATTGGACTTACTTTCTTCGCATTCAAGACTCGACGCTTCAAGCTGATTATGTTTTACAATACTTAAAATATTGGGGCGTTTATGGCGCATCAGAGGTTCTACTGTTTGTTTGTGCTAACAAGGATTTCATCGCAAAAACCAGCATCATACAGGAATGTAAAGACTGGCTTAAACGTCTTCCCATCTACCAAAAGGTTATTATTTTCACTATGAATTGTGTATACGTGCTTAATCTTTACTTTATTAACTTCATGCTTTTTTATTTAGATCACAAAACATTCTCCTGAAAGTACTTGGTCCTCAGTTCATACATTATCAATGGAAGATCCTGAAAACATTCTTCAAATATTAATGGATGCTCAAGAGGTAAAATAATATTTCTTCTTTTCATTTATTCAATATATTTATTTCATTTGTATGGATATTAATTTGTGTTAATATTTCAGTTTGAACTCTGCCTGTACTGGACAAACATACATCCTGTCTCTAGTAACATAAAGAAACTGATCACGTACAGCTATCTGCGGCAGTGGTTCTCTTCTGAAAGGGAAGACGAAGAAGTGGCTTATAAGAAAATAGATGAATTACTATCAGAGCTGCCGACTCAGCAAGCTGTCGCTTTGTGTAATGACATGCTCCTAAAAATACGAGACTTGAACCTCTTGAGAAAAGTGGCCAACTTTCTAATCACAAACTCCAGCAACCCTTCGCAATTTGAAAACTTACGAGTCGGCATTGAAATACTTTTACTAATCAATGAAAAAGAAAGAACATTTTTCTGGAACATCATAAACAAACCACTTCTCATAATTGAACAATACCTGATGAATGCAAAACTGGACTTTTTATCTAAACTACTTCTCAAAATAAAACCTTTACTCGCCACAGACATCAAGGGAGACAATTTATTCTATGATATATCTCTCATAAACTCAGCAATAATATCGGTAAACTCGGTAGATGCATTACTTCGAATATACGCCGTGATATCCTTGGATCTCAAGTCTACAAAGATCCAAAGAGTTGCACCGCTCACCAATCAACCAGGAGACATGTTTTCTCAATCTATTGATTCAATCAATTTGTCTGGAGACAATGCACCTTTCACAATGCCGGAAGAAGTGCCTGCCAGGAAGGATTGGGTTCCCGACAACCACACGGACAGATGCATGTCGTGCAAGACTACGATATTCTCAATCCTCATCAGGCGACACCACTGCCGGCGATGTGGCCGACTTGTCTGCTATTCTTGCTCACAAAACAAACTACAGGTAATAAAAAAGTTCATTCACATGATACTGACAAAATAGTCATCCTAACATTTATATAATTCATGCATGGTGAGTGCTCTCTCATAAAGTCATCAACGGCTTAACAGACCCTGTTAGAGAGGTTCAGCTTGTATGTACCTGATGATTACACCCATGGATGAGGAGATGATTTATTTAATGTACCGGAAAGCCGTACTGATGTCTTCGCACAACGCCCTGTGACTCGGAGTCTAAAGCCCTAAAATAAGTCTATATTAGATATTTTGAAGTTAATTTCATGAGACTTAAAAATCTCACAAAAGAGTTCCTCTCATAGTTCTATTTTGGTGATGTGTAAATAGAGAAACCTCTTGTGCACAAAAATAAATAATATTAATTTGTATTTGAGTTTTAAATAATGCAAATTTTTATGATAGGAAATAATGACCTTGGATATCTATCATCAAAACATTCTTAAAAGTAATCATTTATTTTTTAACATAAACATGATATCTCACATTACATATCACATATTTATCATCTTGTGTTGAATTATAAAATCAATTTAACATTCTATCTAAAGCAAACATCATAAAACTGAATGTATGTATCTCACAAAATACATTTATACTAGTTGAAGCAAGGTTACGAATTTCAATTTTATCTTGGTAGGCAGACTTCACAGGTCTTAGCAACCAATAACAAAATTTTAGCTAGCTGTTGTTACTGGAGAGCTGCTTTCTGGGATTTTCTTACTGTGGTTTATCGGAGTGGAACTTAACAGTCATCAACATCATCATAAACACATCATCTTGCACTGAAGAAGCCCATCGCAGACATAGGTGAAATGTTCGGAAGCTCCAGCTCTGATAGACCACCACAACAGATCCCTGAAAGCATCTCTTCAGTATCAACAAAATGTCACTTAGCCGTTTCCTTAGCAACACAGCTGAATCACATTTTTCTTCATCTGGTTTATCTGTGTTTACTCAATATTTTTTAACTGAATTATTAAAATTCCTTTTGTTTCAGATAAATGGGATATACAATGACATCAAAGTTCGAGTTTGTAACGACTGCCATAAACAATCCACCAGCCTGGTTGATAATGCAGAAAGTAACGCTCATTCTTTTGCCCTCCTGGGCAGTGGATCTGCGAGCAGTGAGTGTCCGTCCATGGAATGGTGCCTCACCGCGGATCCCAAACACAATGAAGAACTGCGGAAAGAATTCATCTATGAGTTCTCTCCCAATGTCAACCTCTGTCTGACCATCATGAAAATGCACACAATCAATTTGGATTATCCAAGGTGAAGCGAATCATTATTACTTCATGATTTTTGCAGCTCTATTTCATGATTGTTGGTATCGCAAAACTAAGCTGCGCATGTATACAACTTCTTACCTTGAATTTCAACCCTTTTGTTTGTACCTCAGTTACCCTCTGAAGATGGACAGATAAAGTCTGATGGGGCGTTTAGACTCAAAAAAATAGTTTTTCAAAAGAAAAGTTATCTGTGTTCCAACAACATTGTCTAAGGCAAAGTTTCCAAACATTATGCTACCATACCTCCCTAAACATTATGCTACCATACATAATTCATAATTCATAAGGTCTTTATTGTTTTTTATCAATATGTACAAAGTATTACAATAAAAATAAATTTTAAAAATCTAATTACAATAAATACTCCCCAAAGTAAGCATAGCTTGTGTTTTGGGGAGGATTCCAACTTATCTTAACTTAAAATTAATCACTTAATAGATAAAAATCATAAAAAACAAAAATAATATATACACCATTTAGTCATTTACTCAGCAAAAACAGAAAGACAAAAAATAAAATAAAATAACATAAAGAGGTAACATGTTTAAATAGAAAATACAGAAATAGGAATTATACATATACACACATGTAGATATATGAAAAAAATAACAAAAATAATAATGATAAGAATAATATACAAAAAACCAATCAAATATAAACACTCAACTATTTACACCTCTTTCAAATATTTGCTGAGCATGTACTTAATGGCCCTAGGATCTGCGTGCTTATCATGCTTATACCTGGAAAAAAGTGCATTGTACCACCTTACACCCAAATAATCGTAGTGATGTTGGCCGGTTGCTGTATTCTTTCTAGGAACTTTGATTAGAAGCGACTCTCTACGCGATCTACCACTCGGGATTACAATATCCCCCGGATTATATCCGTGGATAAAGTAATCCTTATGAACTTGGTAGAGAGCCGCTCTCTTATACAATTGGTCAATTGTTAGCACCGGAAAGTCATGATATAATTGCAATGTGGAATAGTCGAAAGGCTTCTTTAACATTATTTTGATAACCATTCTCTGCACCACCCTAAGAGGCTCGAGTGTTGTTTTAAATGTGCCGCCCCATCCGACCATTCCATACTGCATCAATGACTGTCCAAGCGCAAAATAGGTAGACTTCAAAGTTTTTACCTCTAGAATATCTCTAATTTTGCGGAATACATAGTAAATTTTCCTTAATCTTTCAATAGTTGTTTCTACATGCTCCTTCCATCTAATTCTGGAATCTATTTTAATACCTAGATATTTAACACTTTCCGCTTGAGAAATTAGGGGGCATGAGCAGGAGCACGCAGTTCCACTGACCAAGAAGTTAGTACAGCTATGTATTGCTATACTAAGTGAAAAAGGAAGACCCCTATTGTAGAGAGAGAATGGAATAAAATTTGTTTTTTCGGTATTCAGAGACAGGAAATTTTTGTCGAACCAATTTTTAAGTATGGTTAATTCCACGTTCGTTCTGCGAACCACCTCTACCCATGACCCTCCCCTCACAATCATAGCCGTATCATCAGCAAAGGACAGGATTGAGGATGTGATCGGCAGAGAGAATATCTCATTGACATAAATAATAAACAATATTGGTCCAAGGACGGTGCCTTGCGGAATTCCGAATCGCGTTATTTTTCTAGAGCTTACTATCTTATTAATGCGTACCTGCTGAGTTCTATACTGCATGAAACTGCAAATCCATTTCCTCACACTGCCACATATTCCAATCCTGTTTAATTTGTTCAATAGGCCAGTATGGCTAACGCTATCAAATGCCTTCCTTAGGTCGATAAATACACCCAGACATTTCTCTCCGGCATCTAGTGCCCCGTACACTATGGAAGTCAACCTTGATATGGCGTCGTCCGTGCCAACACCCGTTCTAAAACCGAACTGATTTTTATTAAGTAAACCCTCTCTATTAATAAAATCTATGAGCTGTTTTTTCACTATTTTTTCGAAGATTTTCGAGATATTGGACGTGAGAGTTATAGGTCTATAATTCGATATATTACATGCATCCCCCGACTTGAAAATTGGTGTCACCACACCAACTTTGTACACCTCAGGAAATACACCATTATTCAGGCTGACATTTACTATGTGCGTGATGGGCCCCGACAGAGATGTTGAATTCTGCTTCAAAATATCCACAGATATTCTATCATAGCCAGGAGAGGATCCTCCTTTCATATCCTTTATAATATTTAATACCGTCTCGGAATTTATTGGCTGAAATATGTTGAACCCTGGATCGATGAGAGAATCGGGTTCTATTTCCCCGTAAGTGAAATTTGGATCTATCTGTCGAGCCAGATTTTCACCTACATCTGCAAAAAACTCATTAAAGCTATTAGCCATTTCAATTGGATGTTGTGTGAGTTCCATTGTTTTACCATCAACAATTATCCTTTTTATCTGTGATTTCTTCTTTTTCTTATTAATAATCTCATTTATGGATTGCCATACATGTTTTATATTACTGCCAGCTTGTTCAACCTTCCTAGAGAAGTAATCAATCTTGACCCTTCTTATTAACAGTGTCAGCATGTTTCGATACCTTTTGTACCTGTCACTGACATTAGTGTCGCCAGGATGTCTCCGCATAATCTTATACAGCTTTTCTTTGTTTCGTATTGAAACCACCAAACCATGTGTGATCCATGGCTTCAGTCTATTATATTTGGAGGATTTGTTGCTTTGTCTCCGCACAGATATTTGCTCAACACTCGCCAAATAATCTTCAACAATATCGTGAAAATTCTTAGCACATATATTTGCATCAAAAGAATCATAAACAGACTTCCAACTTTCATTCATCAGTCTCATTTTCAAATCCTCCAAATTAATCTTTTTTATTGGTTCATCATGTCGTACAGTATCATTTAATGCATTATTACTATTCATCAATCTCTGTATGAACAAAGACGTGTGATGATCCGTAATGTCACTCTTCCAAACAACAGTACATATGTCCTCAAGTTTGCTCAGTGGCGTATTGGACCAGAAATGGTCCAGACAGGACGGAGTTTGCCCATCCACCTCTCTGCTATATAAATTTGTACACAATTTAAAATTTAGTTCTGCTAGTGCGTTCATATATTCATTCTTTACAGTACTTATGCAAGTTTTTGCCACATTTACATTAAAATCGCCCACAATAATCACATTCATACTTCGACATTCATTTAGTAGCATCCTAAGTTCGTTAATAAATTCATTAACATTTGATTGGTGTGTTCTATATACAGAGATTATGCGATACAAAACGTTATTCTTATAATAATCAATCTGTAGACAATTAACATTATTCATGATAATCTCTTTAACTCTTATATTATCATTATTACCGCGCACAAACACAACAATTCCACTATTTTTATTTATATAATAATTACTACGGAAATATGAGTAATTTGGAATATCAAACGGTTCACTCCACTCATTTAGATGCGCTTCACAGAGTACAATCAAATCAGGCAATCTATTAAGACAACTCAAATTTACTAGAAAACAATCCAGATTCTTTCGTATACTCCTAATATTTTGTTGTAATATAAATAGAGCATCATCTTCACATTTAGAATTTATAACATCATTACACTCCAATGCCGTGTGACACTCGTATTGAGCTATATTATACTGATTATCCACCTCATGCAAAAAGTCTGGATTCATGATTCGTGATAAAATAGTTCACTAGTAAGTACATCATTATTACAGGGTATCCCATAATACCACAAATAACTATCGCACATAAAAATCATCATTATTTCAAACAGTACAGATGTCACAGCATCTTCAAGCAGCACAAAACATATAATGTCATGTATGATATTATGAAATAATAGTAAACAATGAAATAGAACCGACCCAATGCTACGCTCACGGCGCACAACAAATATGCAGCGAGTGGCGGTATCCGCACACGGCGTATAGCACAGTACACACACGGGACCATTGCAATTTACAGATCGGCCCATTGTACTAAAATGTCGATCACGCGCTTTACATAAAAATACCTTAAAAACAAAACAACATAACGAAAGTAAGTCTAAAAAGCAGAAATACACTATATTAAATATTAGTCAATAATCAATCTTCTCTTTTGCAATTTGCAATACCCTAGCGTATGATGGGCAAGATTTTTTGTCCATAGCATTGTGGCAATGGTCAATATTTATCCCCCTTTTTTCCGCTTCAATCTTACAATTGATGCACTCTGCTTGTTTAGAACGTTTGTCGCAATTTATAAATTTGTGATTTCCCCCACAATGAGAGCACTTCGCCGGTTCTGCCTTTTTTGTGCAGTAGTTGGCGGAGTGCATGAAATTCAGACAGTGGTAGCATTGTGTAACTGGGTTGGCATCCACAACTGTGATTCTTTGATATCCCAGAAATATCTTCTGTTTCTCCGTGAGGTGTTTTCTCACTTCAGTAGACGTCTCTACCAATAGATGCGCTAGCCCCGGGCTACCTCTCACCTTGATCACCCTCTTAATAACAAAGTCTTTGTGGTCCTTCAAAATATCCTGCAATTCCCCATTCTGCATCTTAATGTCATTCCATAGGGTCTCATTATTATTCTCCGAACTGACGTTTCTCAGCACAATCCAAGGTTTCCTTTTTTTTAAAAATTCGGCTGTAAGCTTATCCGATAACCTTTCTTGAATTATTTGCTTTAGTATGTCCGCATCAGACTTTGAAGGACAGGTAATGAGACACCCACTGCTTCCTTTACTTCCCTTGATCTTTCTCATTCCACAAATTCCTATTCCTAGGAGTTTAACATCCAATTTGTCCTTAAGTATTTTCTCCACCTGCTCAGGTAATAATTCCTTTTGCGTATCTCTACCACGCACTATGATCGTATATCGCTTTTCAAAATGATTCTTCGATGAGATACTTAGTTCTCTCTGAGATTTGCCTCCAACAATTGGTATCACTGCATCTCTTATATCCTTCAAATCCTCCGACACCTTGTCCACCATCGGTGTCATCATCTCAATCTTGCCTAATTTTTTCTCATTTGCCAAAATCAGCTTCGCCACCTCTTTGTACATGCAATTCATTTCATCATACTTTTCTGCAAAGAAGGAGAGAGATTCCTTTATCTCTTTTAATTCTACCTTCAGCTCCCTCATCTCCCTTAACAGCAGGAGTGTGTCTGCCGAAGGCGACTCCACGGTTGGGGAGGGGGATATTGTTGGTGAAGACGATGATGATGATGCCCGGACGGGTGGATTAGGCAATACACCCTTGCTCTTTTTGAGATGTTGAGCCAATGCCTCGGAAGATGGGTTGGGGCCCAGCTTTGATGTTCTTGGGTCCTCTAGCCTGCACGAGTCACACATAAATTGCGACCTTGTCCTTGTAGACATTCTTTCGGCTGCTTGACGCTGGCATGAGTGGTGGTATGACTCATAGCACCTGGAGCATTTTAAAGCTTTTTTTGGGCTCAATTCCTCGGAGCATATACGGCACTTCATTTTTTTTTTTTTTTTTCAGATTCAGGTCTTTTTACACTGAACACTGTTGGTTATTGTAGATTATTAGTTGTGTAAATATTTACATTTAAGTTTATAATATAATATCATAATTGTAACAACAATGTTGGGTGTAGTCAAATTTCAAATCAACATATTAAAAAGTCAAAAAAGTGGTTAAAAGTGCATATATAAATACCCCACTCAGTACACAAATCACAGAACACATATGGAAAAAGATTTCAAAGCCAAATTGGGCTAAAGGATTAAAAATAGCTAAAGTTATAACCATTTGTAAGGAGCACAAGATTTTGTGTGTGACTTTGACAGTTCTAATCGATGGAATGTACCTCCCTAAACATTATGCTACCATACCTCCCTAAACATTATGCTACCATACCTCCCTAAACATTATGCTACCATACCTCCCTAAAAAAAAAAATGTTTTTTCGCGCCTCCCTCTATACGTTTAAATTTTTTGGAAAATTGAAGATCATTACCAAAGTATGTCGTCGACGGGAGGGGGGGGGGGGGTGGCGGTAGGCATGCAATTTTGCAAAAGTTGCCTCCCTAAAAAAACTTTTTTCGCGCTATGTTTTATCTTTTAATATGCATGCTGTATAAGATGGTTCACTTTGTCAATGTCACCCCTGTTTCATGCTTATATTAATTTGGGATTCGGGTTTTTATGTTGTAGCTTCACATGCGGCATGTGCAAGCGCGAACTTGCGTGTCTGCTTGTGAAAATGCATATAAAGTGAATCCTTAATGTTACATATCTTTGCAACTTAGATTAGAAAGTTGTCTGTGTTCCAACTTCATTGTCTAAGGGGGGATTCCATTTTCAAAGTGGTAGGTACCAGTGGCGAAGGGTGCCATACAAGCCGGTTTCCATCGGTTTCCCGTTTAAAATGAGGCAGAAATGATAATAAAGTAGACTGCATGGTTTCAATGGGGGAAAAATACGTACCTATTGTTTCTTTGGTTTAAAATGTATTTTTTTACTTTGTGCCTATATTTTTTAACTACTATGTTACATCATTTTAAAATGGAAGCCGATGGGAACCGGCTTGTATGGCACGCTTCCCCACTGGAAGGTACTCAATTTTTAACAAAAAAAATATGATTTGAATTGCAGGTTCCTCCTGGACCGCAGTTCCGAGCTGGCCACGGCAGCAGGCACCGCAGGCTCCCACGGCCTGGGGGGGGGCAGCGTGAGGGAGCTGCTACGCATGCGGCGCGCCCTGCTGCTGTGCTGCGTGGTGCTGTACTCGCGGCCCCCTCCCGACGCCCAGCCTGCCCTGGCAGACACTGCGCTGGCCCACACAGAGAGGCGCCTGCACGCTACTGATGCGCTGGCGGCTCTGGCACAGCACAACGCTCACCACATCATGCCGCAGCATGACACCTTAGACAGTAAGCTTTAGCTAACCCTAACACGCTTATCCAATCCATCGTTCTGTTTTACTGCACTACAACCCATTGATTAATAACATAGAGCAGAAATTAACTTACTGCATTGATATTTACTATAGAACACATTTGTCTCAGTCCTGTCAAACGTTGCAATGGTGCAGTCATACGAAATAATGCCATTTTGTGTTTCGACATTCAATTATAACACATGCTTTTTCCTTTAAAATTCATCAATTTTAGCGATCACAATATTTATAATGCCTGTTATTTGTCAACTTTAGCTTTGTTCGGACTGGTTCGACAACCATTATTATTCGAAAAAGCACCAACTATCTAGGAACATTTTTAGATTCACCTGAGTTTTTTTGTACACATGGAAATGCAACTGTGAAGTTCTTTGATCTCTTTCTTACTAATAACCATTTTCAAGTAAGTTGAAACAGATAATATAATGTATATTTTTCTTAAAATAATTTCTTTTTATTTTTTTATTCTAGCTCATTGTGTTAGACGTCTTCTTGAAGCGGAGAAATGGGAGCTGGCCCTGGAAATCTCCACCAAGTTTGGTTTGTCGCGTGTGGGAGTGCTCGCTGCTTGGGGAAAGGCGTGCTTAAAAGCGGGATGCTACGATGAAGCCAGAAAAAAGTTCTCCTTGTGCTTCAAGAATGCCCCTCTCAACACTTCCAACCAACCGACCGATGATATTGACAACACAAGAGAACCTGCCCAAAACAAAACCATTTTGAAACTGAAGAAAGCAGAGCTGTCTTTGTCTGGCAGTCAACAAGATCTCAGCAGGGGAAGAACTAATCAAGCGCTGCTGGATGAGATTGTATCTCTGTTGGAAAATATTAGTTACCCCCTCAACTCTCAGATAATAAATAAATCTGACTCCATCAAGGTGAGATAAATATTTTACTTTTTAACATTTCAAGGAGGATGCAGTAAGGGTAGAAAACTAGTGGAAATTGGCGTTTCCCTGTGTGTCCCATAATCATAATTTGCAGTACCAACATCGCCTGCAGGCTGCAGTGCCTAAACAAAAGGGGAAACAGCTGATTTTTGTGTTTATGGTGTGGACAAATGTCGCATGGTATCTTTTGGCATCCAATAAGCTTGCAATAGCACATAAAGAGGGACAGACAGCAATTAACGTTACACTCCATTTTAAATCCACCTTGTACCATTTCTTCTATGAGTCGCAAATATGGAGTGTGCATTAAAAATCTATTATTATATATCTTCCACTCAAATTTTCCTGAAAGTTGCAAATCCAATACCTGTCACTGCGATTATTTTATTTTGACTATGAACCACTCTGATTGTTTTGTTGTTTTCAAAAACCAAAAGGTTGAAGAGTAATAATCTGTATTAATAATAATAGTCACTAGCTGGATCTTGCTTGAAAATTTGCGCTTTCTACAGCGACGACCAAGCTCCCTGAGGGCTCTCTAGGTGTTATAATAAATAAGCACCCTTGGAGTGACTACACTACCAAACGGCGCTATGAAGAAATCACCAACTCATCATCATAAACTCACACAAAAACAGCGCTCACCAAATAAATCATCCTAATATTATTATTATTAGTAAAGGAGAGCAGTGTTTTTTGTCAAGTAGGTATTAAGTACCTTTATTTTTGGTTTCAGAGCACTCTGAAGAAGTTTTCTATTCTTCCTAAATCAGCCAAGAAAGTAGACACATCTGAACCAACGCTAAACATAATGCACGCCCTGGCGAGTCTGAACAAAATTAAGCACGGCGACTACACAGACTTCTCCACCACAAGCTACTACCTGAAGAAACCAAAACCTTCCAACATCCTCAAGAAGCAGAGCACTCAACTTGAAAAGTTTGAGTTCAAACCAAAGCTAGAGGCATTCTTCTACAATGAGTGCATCTATTACCTGACTTGTTATGGATCTCACGGCTCTATCATAGAGTTTTATTTAAAGTATGACAATATGCGGGAGGCCTTGCAGTACTGCTGCAATCAGCTTGTGGAGAAGGAGACATTCAACGACAGTATATTCATGGCTTGCCTGAAGTCTGATAAGATGGACGAGCTTTTGAAGATGATGAATGAGATGGATAGTTCTTGGAGCATGTGGACAGTAAGTACAACGTCTTCTTTCTAGGATATGTCTTTAACACTGAAGTTTCCTGGTATAAGATACTCCAGCTGTCTTTCTATCTCTTTGTATGAGTTAAAACCTATTATTGAATATCTCCCTATAATCTTATGAAGTCTTGTTGCAGTCATGCGTTTGAACAGTGTATTACTTTAAAATTTATATTGCATTAAAGTGCTTACAGCTTCAGTGAGATAATAATAGATAACATCAATTTTTAAGCCAATAAGACTTACAATATAAAAAACCAATCTCAAATGAACATAAGCCCTGCAACTCTTGTCGACCGTCCCGTAAACGACGGTGACATTGGCAAAGTGAACCATTTTCTGCAGCATGGGTGGTCAGCCGCATACCAACCTATAAGTTAAGGAGCATAGACAATAAATTACATTTTTACAATTAACAAATAATCCATAGAAATAACAATACAAATACAAAATTTGAATTTAAAAACCCTAGCCCTAGCCGCCAACATTACAGATCAACCGTCATTTCTTTATGTCCTTACATACTTCTTTTATTTAATCCAGAGTCGTAACCTTCTTCATACAAATTCTTGTTTTATTATGACTCTGAATATTCCATTCATTCGCTATTTCAGAAATTTGGTCCATCATACCTTTCTCGGTCTTCCTCTACCACGACATTCATCTATTCTTGCAATGTATACTTTCTTTGTCAGTCTTTTCTCATTCATTCTCTCCATATGACCAAAGCATCTTAACAAACTTCTCTTCACTTTCACATTTTTTCTTGCACCACATTCTTCTTTTACAAAATCATTCCTCACCCTATCACTCCGTTTTTTCCCAATCATACTTCTTATGAAGTCTATTTCAACAGTATGGACTTTACTAATTTCACTTTCATTCACGGTCCAGGCTTCACTTCTATACATCAAGGTGGGTATAAGTATGCCACCGTGTACCGCCAATTGCCAACCATATCCCTTCACAAAATTTAAATTAAATAAAACAATTTTCACTGAAAGTGGTGACAGCAGCTTTCGTAACAAAGGTGACTCATGTATGTGGTGATATTGATGAATGAAACCCTTTGCAGGAGTACTTGTTGCACATCTGCCGCGTGCTGGAGCAGAAGCGCTGCCTGGAGGTGCTGCACCGCGTGCAGACAGGTGTGGGGGACCATGTGAGAGCAGCCATCACCTGCGCTGGGCTCTACTGCCAGCCCACCAGGCCGCCCCACGCTGCAGCGCTGCACGCACGCGCACACCACCTCAACCAGGCCAGGGGGCATCTGCAGCATGTGCCACGCAAACTCTCACACACAGGTATGCAAGCCTCAGCATCATCATCTCAACCCTCACCTGCCTCCTCTTCTCGTCACAAAAAGGGCAACTCGTAGAACAACTCACATTCATCCCTTTTCAGACAATATCAAAATAATGAGAACTAGGAGCTCTCACAACTCACACATGAGCATACAAATAGGATATTCATAGTGTGACAATATTACAAAGAGGATAATTATGTTTATGTCTTCAACGAGGTGTTTGGCCGCGCTCCGGAGAATTCTTTCAACACTAATTGTGACTCTTTTTTTTGGCGCCCTTGAGATGGTCCTGGACCATTAAATGGCGCCACAGGAAAGAAATCATCCATCATCATCATCATCTTTCTAGGGTGTTGAATTGAATGCGAGAATAATATCACTTTTAAAAGAGGATAATGAACCAAAACTTCACAAACACTTTTATTTATCCACAATCACAATATATAATACCCACAACAATATTAATTAATAACAAAATCCACATGCTTGTGGCTCTGAAGCCAGGGAAGCAATACCCTTTTTTTTCTCCAGGTCGATAAGACTCTTTTGTTTTCTCCATTCCGTATTAAAATTTTCCTATGTTCCTTATCCTCCCTACATATTCATTTAAATCCTTTCTTTATAAGAGTCATAACAAAAGGAGAGGTTATGACTGAAAAACATATTCAAAGACATGGATTCACAATGTGGATTTTTGATACAAATATGTATTTTTAGTGTAGCTGTAAATTTCATTGCAATTGCAAGAAGTTATAACTGAACATATTATTTTGTTGTAGATTCTCCTTCATCAGACGCTTCAAAGTTGATATTGCATTTAAAAATGGACAGCGCATCCCTGGATAAGCACATAAACACAATCTGCACGCAGCTGGAGATCTCCAAGTTCTTATTTGCATGTGAACAAGATGGCCGTCTGAAGGAAGCGCTGGTCAAGAACATAATGCCATCCATATCTAATGCAGAGGAACAGAAAGTTGCCAGCACCTGCTTCTTACCCACTCTCTTCAGTAGCCATTCTCAAAAAATCAAGCTTGCTGCTATTATAATTGTTTGCGCTGAAACTGTGGAAGATGGCTTCCCACTTTCTTTAAGGTACTAGATATTTTAATTATCTCCATATCAATTTATTGATGTTTTTTGCGCATTGACTGAAGAAAGGTCATGGTGCAAGTCTTCGCTACATTTTCCATTGTTGCATACTTATAGGATGGTATGAGGCTGATGATGATGATGATGGATGATTTTTTTCCTGTGGCGCCATTTAATGGTCCAGGACCATCTCAAGGGCGCCATGGCTTCTGGAGAAAAGTAGTGTCTTCAGTCCCTTTCTGAAGGTGGTGGTAGGCTGGTTCGCGCGAACACCGACGGACAAATTGTTCCAGGCAACCGGCCCGGCCACCGCAAAGCTCCTGTCTGCAAAATTTGATGTGTTTGCGCTTTTGGGCACTATGACCTTGTTGACAGCAGTGAGGGCAGAGCGTAGTGGTCGTTTTGAACTCTTATCGACAGGTAAATAGATATCATGTGACAAATTGAACGTATTACAGATAAAGGAAAGCCTTACACCAACCACTTTCATTGAAATGGGGTTTCCCAGTTCTCATCTCTTGTAGAGGCTGAGTAAACCTTGCAGGAACTAAGATTGTTATTGAACAAAACACTGTAAATAAGAATTATCTCTGATACCCACAGTGGGATTAAAATTCTAGCCCTTGAGGTGTTACCACCTACCTACCAACCTGTTCTACCAGTTATCAACGGGATTCATGTTTTCAATTTTATTTGATTATTTTTTTCCAGGGTTATACAGGATCACCAATTGGATACTTCTAAGGTGTTCACTCACGTGTCGAGGTACTTAATTGATTGTGAACGCTACGTCGATGTCACCATTTTATGCAAATGCATCAAAAATGCTTACCAAAGTGACTCAAGGTACAGAACAAATTATTGTCATTCTTCAGTATATCAAACCATTGTTTTATTTCTTACTACCCATAAAACCATAACTGTAAAAACAGTTATGATAAAAATAAGAGACTAGCCTTGTTATTGTATCATGCTGCTATTCTTTTGGAGGTGGCCAATATATCCATTGAAGTGTTTCCACTATGTTGTGTCTTAGCACACTTACTTTAATTTAAGAATTTCTCTGTCATTGGATGAAGATAGGCATATTTCTGCGCTCATTTCCTTTATTGCTCGGTTTTTTTATTTATACAGAAGCCTAAGTCGGCATGTACACAATAACTCATGTGAGTTTCATCTCAATCGGTTCAATAGTTAAGGAGTCCATACAGGATAAACATACATACATCCATTAATTGACGAGGCATTCACTTTGTAACCTTTCATTTTTAAAAAATTAAAATTAAAAATAAAAAACAAATTGTATAAGGCTACGGGGCGAGTAAAATTTAATAATGTACGACCGGTTTCGGAAACCGGTCGTACATTATTAAATTTTACTCGCCCCGTAGCCTTATACAATTTGTTTTTTATTTTTAATTTTAATTTTTTATACATACATCCGTTCGACTTTATATATTAGAAAGAAGATAAATAAATATTTGTAATGTTTTTCAGCATCAGTGATGGTGTGATTGAAGTGAGTGTGGCAGCAATAGTGAGGAGGTGTGACTCAAAAGGACAACTGTTTGATGAACTGGCGGAACTACTTATTCAGGAAGCTGAAGACATATCAGTAAAAGTAAGTAAAATCATCACTAATTCGTCCTCCTTTTGTAACAATTGCAACTTGGAAATTGACTTTCACTCATTTTTTTGTAGTCCATGTTAAAACTGATCAGAATTTAGCAGTTTCACAACTCATTCCTTCCCCAAACTGCCAGTATATTGACTGACTTCCTGTTGTTTGTGATCCCTTTCCAATTGAATCGAGGTTTATTCAAAGCCAACATCAATAGCCGTTCCTCTCATTGCCTCAAAACAAAAGGCAACACAACACTATATAGTAGCTAATACCTCTGTCTAACTCTTTGTAACAATGACCAAAGTTAGCAGAGAGCTTTTGAGGTGTGATCACTCACGAGAAAAGCTGTCACCAAAAAATTACACAAATATTATTGCATTTGACCAAATGTGTAAAAGAGTTAACATTTTTCTCTCTTACAGATATCGTGCTATATTGAATGCAGAATTTTGAAGACAGCATACATTTTAGCTGTGAAACACAATCGCTTGGGAGATCTGAGGAGGATATTGAGAGAAGCAGAGAGGTTGGGACAGACACAAGTCAGAAATTCATGCTTAAAACGGTTACCCAATCAGAAGACTTGAAATCAATAGAGTTTGAACACAAAAGATCTCATTATTGGACAATAAATAGGTTTTTAAATTGTTTTAATTTTATAAAGTGACTTATTAAAGAGGAAAGGCACTCAATAAGACATAGCACCTGCATTGGCAACATTTTTAAAAGAAGAATCTTACGATAATAAGTGAAAGGTCTCTCAAAAACAACACACATCCAAGATTTGAGTCGGCGCATGGGTGTCACTCCTATCCACAACCCAGGAGGACGGAGACCAGCAGAGACAAAAAGCTCACAACGAGGTACTGCTTTTAGAAGATGACGATGAGTGTGCTTGTGATTGGAAAAATATTTCTTCTTTGTTGAAGAGGGATTGCTTTGAAGTCAAGCAGCAATAATTAATTATTTTGAAATTATAAAATATACTAATACAACCTTTATAGGAATTGTTGACATTGTTTCATATTTAAGAAATGTATTCAGAATAAATATTAATAACAATTATTTACAGGGCCGAATGTTATATCATATTTTAATCATCCATATATTTTATAGAAATAAATCTACAATGTACCTACTTTTATATCAAATAAGCGACATTATATGCTTCCAAATGACTTAATAAAATATATTTTTTCTATATTTATGTTTTTATTTAAAATCGCATTTTGTAATAGTTGTTTTATACTCCAGTAATTAATTATAAATGGAAGACGTCAAGGTTGCAGTAGAGAGAAAATAGTAAGGCCTGTGTCTAGAGGGGGACAAGATAGACATGAGATGATGGCGATTGTATATAAACCATTTTAGATATTGGAGAGTTGCTTTCCGGATCTGTTGCCGTGGTCTGTGGGAGCTGGAGCTTCGGTAAGTTTTGTCGATGTCTGCAATGGGCTTCTGTATCCGGAAGCTGCAGCACCGCAACAGATCCTGTAAAGCAACTCTCCAGCATCATCAGCCGGCCGTGTGACCCTAAACTCCTATTCATTTTAGATATTGTTTTGATGTTAATAAGATTGGGATTTGTAATAAAAAGGCAAAGGGTATCTTAAAAAAATTACTTTAATTTTCAATTTTATATAAAGTCCTTATAAATAAATACCTTAAACTCTACAAACATTTGCAGATGTAACTTCAAAATGGTGACAAATCGCTGCCTTAGTTCTTGTTTACCGTATACGCTATTGAGAAAATTTTACATGAGCAATGTTTGCATGTGTACTTTACCAATGTGTCTTATAAAAACAAGAAATTTATTTAAAAAATATGTAAAAGAACTCTCACATTATCGAGTTTTACGGTTTTTCTTAGCTCAGATTGTGTAGAATTTGATTCATAAGACAACTGCATGAAAAAGTCATATTTGACAAGATTGGCGTATACGGGAAACAAGAACTGGGAGAGCGAAATGGTGGATGTTTATTTATTTTAAAATACTTCATTACAAATAGAAATGCTTGCTTCAAAACAGTGTTGCAATTTTATAGCCAAAATCCCTTCACTTACTCAGTGAATATTCGGTTATTTAACTACACCTTTTTATAGCCCGGAAATGTTGTTGTATGTTGTTAACTTGCTGGGTTGACGTCAGAAGGACCCTAGGACTTCCAGACCCGTGACGTCACCCCGCCCAGGAAAGTTTGAACGTCCTGACTCCAACCAGCATCGTTTTATTGCTTTACAAAAGATGGCAAACAATAAAGTTAACTAATACTTCAGTGTATTTTTTTACAGTTATTGAAATTTGATTAATAGATTGGCATGAGGCTGACCCCCCTTGCTTTAAGAGCTTGGTTCATTTTTGCCAGTGACACCCTGTTTCAGGGAAAGGCGGCAGGAGTTGCAAAGTTTATACTCTGCATGTGGGCATGCATTAAATGAGCGTTAAATATCTACATATTTTTGCAACTTAGATTATAGATGGAAAGAGATACACAAAAAATATATTCTTAAAAAAAAACTTTGAAGGATTGACGTTTTGGATAGATTTTTTGTCTGTTAAGATATTATACACATGTTTGTAACATTTAACAGTTGGTACTTTGCTATTGCGTAGCTTTTGATTTGTTCTTTTGCTTCTTCTGTTTTTTGAGGCCGTCTAGGTTTCCTTTTAATAAATTTGAATAGGAGGCTTGGAATTTGACAACATCATTCTGATTCACAACGGTGGATATCTTTCGGTTTTTTGACGACGCTCTTATTAAGCAGAGATGTTTGGCATTTTTCTCGTCTATCTTGCCGTCCCGAGGAACGGGTTTGGTCCTGCCATCATCTGTAATTGAAAATATACATGGCATGAGATTCAAATCAAAATTTAAAAAATCCCCAAGCGTGGTGGGGAGACAGGGGTGGGAAGAGCGAGAGAGAATATATGCCAGATAACCGCAAGTTGGAAGACAGCTTTAAGGGGCATGAAGAGTTGGAGGCACTTCGGAAAGTTTGCCATCAAGAAAGTAATTGGAGAAAAACAGACACAATGAAATGGACCATGAACTATCGAAGTGTTTCCTACATCAATCAAAATAAAAGAAATAGTTGGGGCATCAGAATTGTTGGCGTGCCGAAGAGATTTATCTTAATAAGACGAGTATTGCTATAATCTTGCTATAATATTGTCAATGAATAGCCAAATGGATTCTGCACATAAATTGACATGGATGAAATTGTAAAATTACACGGCTGGGTTACTAGGGAAAAGGTAAACAAATATTTTAATGTTAATTACTACTAGCCCTATTCAAAACCAATATCAATCGACACTTCCTTTCAGTAACTCAAAACAAAGCCAACGCAACACTACGCAGCTAACAGCCCTGCAACAAAGGATCAGGATATTAACCGCCTCATCACCAATACCTCTGCGACACTACAATTGTCATAGACCCCTAGAGTCTCTGAAATCTAGGGAGTCTTCCGCACAAGATTCCTTATAAATAAAACTAAGGACCTTAGTACCACACAAGCATAACGGTTTCCCACAGGGAAATAAATTCTAAATTCAAATTTATCCTGAGTCCATCTGTCTTGAAGAAAACACTGAAACAAGAAATCATGTCCAATACCCGTTGGGGGGTTGGCTTTCAACACTTGGCTTGTCTTGTATCCTGCCGCCATTCCTCTAGGGGTGGCCGGTACCTCCACACAAGTGCCTCCACTTGACTCTGTCCTTGCATACTTCTTTCATATCATCTAGTTTCATCACTGTTTTCATGCACGCTCTTCTCTTGTCTCCACACAAGCATTCTAATTTATTTCAAACAACACAAGCAGATAAACTTTCTCTGTTAAAACACTGCGCTCGTCGGTCCAGGTCACTAATAATAAATGATGGGTACAAAATATGTCCACATGGCAATTCAAATTGTTATTTTAATAAAAAATAATATACTTACATGATTTTATTGTCATAAGTACACTCCCTGATAATCTCGCTTTTTGAAACATTTTTGTTAGCTGGGATAAGAACTGAAAGTAAAAATAATTAAAAAATTAAAACATCGTGATACAAAATCCATATGCACAAGACAATGACATTTAGAGCAAACAAAACGGCCAACTATATATAACTCAACATGAAAATAAATACTCACCTCATCATTTTCTAATAAAACCATCTTTCAATTTGAGGTTTATTTATCGATAACTAATATCAGAATTTAGTAATTAATAAGGTTTTAGTCTGAAACCGACAGTATTTTGACACATAGCGAAGTGAAACTGACCGAATCTGGTTTATTTTAATGCTGTCAACAGTAAACACCCCGAGTCAAGGGATTTTTTTTTTTTGGTAAAATTTTTAGACTCGTACAAATCAATACACTCAGAGTACAAATTCGAATTAGTATTTTTTCTTTTTTGTCAAATTTCTTACTTGTAAGGGACTCAAATCTAAAGCAGCCTCTAAGAAACAAAAAAATATTATTTATAAAGAAGATAAAATTCCCCACAAATTGAAACAAAGACAAGTTTTCCGAGGGTCTAGTTCATAGCGCATTGACACATCACTTGCGAGTGGCGACCATAGACAATAAATTTCAAGGATTGACAGATACTTTAGTATTGCCCCTTTTGAAATTATATTTTCCCTCCTCGTGTCTAATCTAATCTAATCTAAGCTGCAAAGATATATATCATTTAAGATTTATATTAAATGCATTCCCACAAGCAGACATGTATAATTTCGCGCTAACACATGCCGCATGTGGACCTGCAATATAAAAACCCAATCTCAAATGAACATAAGCCCTGCAACTCTTGCCGTCCTTCCCTGAAACAGGGGTGACATTGGCAAAGTGAACCATTTTTTTTTACAGTATGGGTGGTCAGCCGCATACGAACCTATAAGTCAAG
This sequence comes from Agapetus fuscipes, assembly GCA_951799405.1. Lineage (NCBI taxonomy): Eukaryota > Metazoa > Arthropoda > Insecta > Trichoptera > Glossosomatidae > Agapetus > Agapetus fuscipes. The sequence continues at coordinate 5,200,188 of OX637349.1, forward strand.
GAACAAACATCACAAATTACATTTTTAGAATTAATAAACAATAATATAATATAAACATGGTCATGGACATCAAAAAAAACGAAAACATAAAACAAATTTCACTTTAATAAACCCTAGCCGCCAACATTACAGATCAACCGCCATTTCTTTCTATCCTTACATACTTCTTTCATTTCCTCCAGAGTCATAACCTTCTTCATACAAGCTCTTCTTTTATTATGACTCTGGATATTCCATTCATTCGCAATTTCGGATATTTGGTCCATCCATACCTTTCTCGGTCTTCCTCTACCACGACATTCATCTATTCTACCAACATATACTTTCTTCGTCAGTCTTTCCTCATTCATTCTCTCCATATGCCCAAACTATCTTAACAAACTTCTTTTAATCTTCACTTTCACACTTTCTCTTGCACCACATTCTTCTCTTACAAAATCATACCTCACCCTGTCACTCCGTTTTTTCCCAATCATACTTCTTAGAAAGTCCATTTCAACAGTATGGACTTTGCTAATTTCACTTTCATTCACCGTCCAGGCTTCGCTTCCATATATCAAGGTGGGTAAAAGTATGCCACTGTGTACCGCCAATCGAGCATTTTTAGATATGCTTTGATTTTTGGCGATACAAGCTGTGGCACCCAGTACACACCTGCCCTTCATTACTCTTCTTTCAAGTTCACCTGTCATTCTTCCATCTTTTTCAAACTTACTTCCCAAGTATACAAACTCATTTACCACATCAACATTCATTCCGTTTATTCTAAATTCATAGTTCGTATTTTCTTCATTTCTTTCAAAAATCAAAACTTTCGTCTTACTTGCATTCAATTTCAAATAATTACCTAGCAGAGCTTTGTTCAATCTAGGGAACATTGTTTGCAATTCTACTGCTGAATCAGATACAAGAACTGCATCATCCGCATACAGTAGAACACTCACTTTGCTCTCTCCTATCATTAATCCACAATCATTAAGTCTAGCATCTCGAACACACTTGTCCATGACTATGTTAAATAGCCATGGGCTCATCACACATCCTTGCCTTACACCCTTAAAAACTTCAAACCATTCACTATACTCATCATCAATACGAACACATGCCATACTATTTTCATAGTAAGCATGTACTGCATTCAAAAGAGCCCCATTCACTCCATATGCTTTCAAAACATCCCACAACATACCTCTGTCTACTGAGTCAAAAGCCTTTTCCAGATCCACAAAGGCTGTAAACAGCTTTCCCCTCACCGACAATTGTTTTTCAACAAGTTGTCGTAGAGTAAAAATCTGATCAATACAGCCTCTACCGGCCATAAAACCGGACTGTATATCGGAAATCCTTTCACTAGTAGTCAGAATCACATTCTTAATAATAACCTTACAGAAGACTTTCCCTGGTATACTGAGTAGACTGATTGGTCTGAAGTTCTGACAGTCTTTTTTGTCCCCTTTACCTTTGTAAATAGGAACAATGACTGCTTTCCTCCAGTCCATCGGTACCACTCCTGCATTTACACAAAGTTTACATAGTTCATACATCCATTCTACAACACATTCACCACCTGCTTTCAACATTTCACCATTTATTCCATCAAACCCAGCAGACTTTCCATTCTTCAAACATTCGATAGATACTTTTATTTCTTCTTTCAAAATTCTAAATCATTCTCTTCTGTCATTTTTCTAAACAAAATTCTTTCGCCCCGACCAAAAATCCCTTCAAAATATTCCTTCCATCTCTTACATACTTCATCATTCTCCCATACCATCTCACCGACAGCGCTTTTGATTCCTGAGGTGGTCAATTCAGAATCTTTATTCCTATTGGCACTGACCCACCTCCAAAAAGTGTGTAGGTATATAATATTGTTATTAATAATCATATTTGTGCTCTGGCTTTTTTTGTACACACTTTTTTTTATATTTTGTTATTATATTTTCAAGTTTATTTTTTTACTACAAAAGTTGCTATGAGTTTCTTGACTTATGGGTTTGTATGAGGCCGACCACCCATACTGTAAAGAATGGTTCACTTTACCGCTGTCACCGCTGTTTCACAGCAGGTCGGCAACAGTCGCAGGGATTATGTTCATTTGAGATTGGGTTTTTCTGTTGTAAGTCCACATGCGGTATGTGTAAGCGCGAACTTATGTGTCTGCTTGTAGGAATGCATTTTATATAAATCTTAAATGTAATATATCTTTGCAACTTAGGTTATGGATTATATAGATTAATGGATCCTGAGATGAGGTTGTCCAGCTATCTTTACGCCATTTAGGACATCATCCAGTAGTAGTAGACTTATTTTGCAGACAAAATCTCTCCAAATTCCCCCCCCCCCCCCCCCTAAATTTGCACCAGACAATAAAACAATATTCTTTACGCATAGTGAGATTTATTCAAAAATATATTAATTGCTATGGCGATCTGTTTGACATTATCATAAAAATAAAAATATTTGTTGAATAAAATTTAATACAGTTTAAAAAAGGTACGTATCTGAAATATTACAGTTATTAATCAAGTTTTGCGACTAAACTAAATAGCTTTTTAAGCTAGTTAACTCCAGGCAAACGACTAAGGTAAAACATAAAGTTGTACAGAATCAATCATGGCAAACTAAGAGTTTTTCCAAAAATGGGATAAATTTACAGGAACACAGAAAAACTACATTCCCTTTCACTCTGTTTTTCTGAATGTTTATTTCAGTTTTGAAAAAAACCCTAGATTCCAATCAATAATGTGATCAATGTTTGACAAACATATTCATTCAAAGATATTCAAAAGCCAGAGACTTGAATGTTAGCAAACTTTGAAACTTAAATTTCAGATTCCGGAAATGATATGATTTTTATAAGCACACACTACATCGTTCACAATAAAAGTTAAATTTGGTAATGCATTACTTTTTTTTTAAATTAGTTTTTTTGTAGACACTGGCGACTCTGCGAGACTGCCATGAAAATATGTTTTAAATTATAAATTGCAATTTCTCAATCAATTAGACATTCCTATATTATTTAAATAAATGGATTCCCCATAAAAATTGTAATTAGACTTTTTTCTTCCCGGGCAGACGTCACAGTGACTAGAGCCTTAGAAATGAACAAACAAATATTAGTTAATCTATTCCCTAGCGACTGCTTCCCTGTTGTGTGAAGTAAATTTTTTGGCTGTAGAATTTGTGCCAAGTACATTACGTGGTGAGGAAACATTAATTTAATTCTATGTAAGAAATACATTCAGTGGGAAAAACTGTAAAGACCATAGATAAAATAATATTTATCCCAGGATTTATCAGCCGGCCGTGTAAGCCTAAAACTATTAATCAATATTTATCCCAGTTTACAAATGAGATAAGAATAGAGTCGGAACATTCCATGTTTCCATTGTCAAGAGTGACATCACAGGTCAAGGTAACTAGGGTCCTACGCTACCAAAAAGTTAATGCTATTTGGTTAGCAACCCGGCGGAATTACATTACAATTTTTATCCCAGCTGTTTTGTGCCAACTCCATTAAGATAGGACATTTAAAAAGAATATGCAATATTATCCGTTTTTACATATTATGGTAACATTTCTCATAACCCAAATCAATTAAATAAAAACACAAGTTTCATAAAAAATTGCACTAAAAAATACACTCCATATCACAATTTGTGCCTTGTACATACATATGTACCTAGTTAATATTCATAAATAATACATAATCAGCTTCAAGCTTTAAAATCAGACCCAAACACAGGGAATCAATGTACCTATATTATCAAAGTGATGTATTGCAGTGTTGTATTGCCACAAATAAATATAAATCATTTAGATTAAGTACACATTTCTTTCATTTTTACAATAAGTATTAAAAATCATGCTGATAACTACTTCACAAAACATTTAAGGTTATTTCCATGGATCTGTTGCGGTGGTCTGTTGGAGCTCGAGCTTGCATATCTATGTACTATAGGCTTCTTCAGGGAGATGTAACTGTAACTCTGTTGCCATTCTGCTAGGAGTGGCCAGAGCCTCTGCAGATATGCCTTAATTCCTTCTATCCTTGCGAACCTCCTTCAATTAATTCATATCCATCACCTCTTTCATGCATTTCCTTCTCTTACATTCACTTTGTTAATCCCATTCTTTCACAATTTCACCAATCTAATCCAGCCATAATTTCCTCGGTATTCCCTTTCCTCTCTTCCCTATCACATTTCCTCTATATCCAACACTTTGTAAGTCTTTCATCATCCATTCTTTCTATATGTTAGATTTAGTATCTATTAGAAGTGGAGGCAGCTCTGCAGAGGCTCTGGCCACCCCTAGCGGAATGCACGGAAGCTCCAGCTCAAATGCATCACGGCGATAGATCCCGGAAAACAGCCCGCAAGCGGTAGCCCCCTGCCGTGAAAGCATTAAGCTACTTCTTACAGTTTATTTTCAAAATTAAATGACTAGATGAGAAAGAAAAAAGTAAATACATTAAAAATATCTTCAGTAAATCACAGAACTAGCAACACATTCAAAATAATCTAACCTATGGACGGAATAAATTTAGTTACAAAAATAATCTCTAAAAAATAATAATCTTCCTTCATATTTAAAACAATGATAAAAATAGGGAGTTACGTTTTAGCGCCAAAATACAAATCATCAACAGATGGAGTTTGTATTAAAAATAACCCAAAATAAAAATAAATTAATATTTGAATTTATTATTAAAAAAATTTAAAAAATTGGACAAGCTAATGAGAAGTCATCCGATCAAATGAATCCCAAATTTGATAAAGACTAGATGCAATATTTCATAGTTAACATAATGAGTGAACAAAAATATATTACGGCATTATCCTAGAATTGTAGAATTGCAAACAATGCTCTCTAGATTGAATGAAGCTTTGTTAGGTAACCATCTGAAGTTGAATGCAAGTAAGACGAAAGTATTGATTTTTGAAAGAGATGATGAAAGTATGAATTATGAATTTAAAATTAATGGAATGAATGTTGATGTCGTAAATGAGTTTGTATACCTGGGAAGTAAGTTTGAAAAAGATGGAAGAATGACCGGTGAATTTGAAAGAAGAGTAATGAAGGGCAGGTGTGTACTGGGTGCCACAGCTTGTATCGCCAAAAATCAAAACATATCAAAAAATGCTCGATTGGCGGTACGCAGTGGCATACTTTTACCCACCTTGATGTATGGAAGCGAGGCCTGGACGGTGAATGAAAGTGAAATTAGTAAAGTCCATACTGTTGAAATGGACTTTCTAAGAAGTATGATTGGGAAAAAACGGAGTGACAGGGTGAGGAACGATTTTGTAAGAGAAGAATGTGGTGCAAGAGAAAGTGTGAAAGTGAAGATTAAAAGAAGTTTGTTAAGATGGTTTGGGCATATGGAGAGAATGAATGAGGAAAGACTGACGAAGAAAGTATATGTTGGTAGAATAGATGGATGTCGTGGTAGAGGAAGACCGAGAAAGGTATGGATGGACCAAATATCCGAAATTGCGAATGAATGGAATATCCAGAGTCATAATAAAAGAAGAGCTTGTATGAAGAAGGTTATGACTCTGGAGGAAATGAAAGAAGTATGTAAGGACAGAAAGAAATGGCGGTTGATCTGTAATGTTGGCGAATAGGGTTTATTAAATTGGAATTTGTTTTTGTTTGTAAATGGATATTTTGTATTTGAATATTATTATTTAATGATGTATAAAATGTAATTTGTCGTATGTGTGTGTTCCTTGACTTATAGGTTGGTATGCGGCTGACCACCCATGCTGTAAAAATGGTTCACTTTGCCAATGTCACCCCTGTCTCAGGGAAGGACGGCAAGAGTTGCAGGGTGTATGTCCATTTGAGATTTGATTTTTATGTTGTAGGTTCACATGAGGCATGTGAAAGCGCGAACTTGTACGTGTCTGGTTGTGAGAATGCATGTAATGTGAATCTTCAATGTAACATATCCTTGCAACTTAGATTAGATTAGATTAGATTATCCGTATTATGGCAATGAAATTTTAATCATTTTTTAACCGCAACAAAGACATAAGCATGGCATAGTTAGTAAGAACACATGTGATCACACAACTACTTTTGATTTAATGAATTTAATTACTAGACTAGGTGGAAAAATATTAGTTACAATGTTTGCTTTACCACAACCATATAGATTTCACAACAGGCCTGCCCATCGTGTGAATGGGCAAGTGAATGTTTATCACGTGAATGTCTAAAACATCACATACATTTTAGACTTTCTTGTACTCTCTGGTAAATTCATAACAATTAATAACCATGCAGAATTAGATAATGTAAATGGTTTACAATACAATTTAATTTAAGCTGGAATCATGGCTGTTTGACATGCTTTTAAAATAAATTAAAAATGGATATTTGGCACACCATTCTATTTACTGTTGTTATTGTCATTGGAATGTTAATGTTTTGTCAAATATCCATTCTCAATTTATTTTGTTCATTTGTTAAATACTGTAATTCCAATTAAGATTTACATTACAATTTGGAAAATTGGTAAGTGAGTACATTAAAAATATCATTAAAATGATTTAGTTGCCATGAGCCAGCTGCGACTCAATAAATATAAGAGTCTACTGTACTCTTTTTTTTAAGCTAGAATTGAGTCAACTAGAGGTCCAGAGAATTATGAAGTTTGTTTGTGAATTTAGATGAATGTAACATCAATAAAAGATAAAAAATAAAACAACTTTGTTTTTGATTACGGCGAATATTTTCAGTTCCACGACCGATTTCGCAAACAATCCTGAGGTGGCTAAGTACGTAATTACTAAATGGTCCAGATATGGAATCAATTGTTGAGAATGTCATCAAAACAATTGAAATTAACAAATATAAAAAATCCACAAACACACTTATCAATTACATCCTGGTACCCAATTCATCCCCTCTGTTGACCATATTCCCGAGGAAGCAATTCCTAAGAAACAACCGGATGATACAAACTCGGCACATGGCCGTCCTGCATCCCCTTCCTCCCTCATACCCTCACACGATGACACTCTAAGCGATTTATTCCGTATCTGACCATTTAGTAATTATTTAGCCGTCTGAGGATGCAAAAGGATTGTTTGTGAAACCGTTCGTGGAACTGAATATACTCGCCGTAATCAAAAACAAACTTGTTTTATTTTTTATCTTTTAAGATGAACTTACTTACAAAGTGAATGCCTATACAATCCATTTAATTGTAACATCACTAATTTACAATACACCTGTTTTAAGCAAGCATATGCAAAGAGAGGAGGTAAGTATGGAAGAGAGAGAATATAAAATAGCATAATCCTGCCAGAAACACAAAAATACATGTATTATAGAGAGAGCATAGAATGGTATGGAAGTGAACACTATCTCAGTGCCTCTACAATAATATCACTGCCTTTGAGATGGAGTTGTAGACAAACATATGCAGACAAATTGATGCACAAATGGCGAGGTTCTTAGACCCATCCATAATCTAGTAGTGCAAACTTCGAACTCGTGATTGAAATATAGTAAGTTCAATTCCCGGCGGAGCACGAAAAAAGATTTCATTTCTCAAATTTGCTCTTCACTGGGTAGAAATATTAATCTGCCTTTATCGAAGACCTGCACTACAGGTCCATTCAACCTTACACTAGCTGGGCCTTGCTTGAAAATTGGCGCTTCCTACAGCGACAACCAAGATCGCAGAGGGCTCTTAAGGTGTGATTCACACAAAAACAGAGCTCACCAAATAAATCAGCCTAATATTATTATATTATCCTTTCCAGATGAATACCAGAGCTGAACTCATAATGTCCATCAAAAGTCAAGAATTGGTTTATTTCAGGCACATGATGAGAAATTAGTTGAAGGACCTGAGGCAGAAGCACAAGATCCATCTTTTCCACACACCAGGCAAAATTGTCATGTTAATTGCCAATCTTCACTAAATAGGCACAAGAATAAGAGTAGAGAGATACATAAGATTTAATGCAACAAGTTGCAACATTTTATTCATCCGCAGATTGTGATGGCTGGACTGTTTGTGTGTCGGGGGTGGGAGGCCTGAAGCGCCGGGAGTGCAGTGGGGTAACATGAGACAGGTAGCGCAGGAGGAGGTGGTGACGCGGGGGCCCTGCCTTGCCCGGCGGGGGCACATCCACACACAGGGGGCTCAGACGGTCACCCAAAAACGGTGCAACGTTACCCTCATTCTTCAAAATGGTCAGCAGAATCTCTTCCAAGTCAGCCTCACTGAAAAAAGGAAATCATGAAAATATGCCAATAGTGTTGACTGGGCGAAACGTCAGAGCTCACAACTCCAAGGGGCCATGGCTATAAATCATGACTAAAAAAGCAAAATGAAACTAGTGTCAACTGCTAGTCGTGATTCCGTGAAAGCCTAAAGTTACAATTGAGCAGGCAGTTTTTTTTTTAACGAGGGAGTTTTTATGTTGGATTATAATAAATAACAATATAACAGTCTCAAAATTGTATATTTCAGTTTAAATGTATATTTAAACGGAATCCAATATAGGATAAGTTTAATGTTACTAACAATAGTTGTGATAAGTAATTTCTAAATATATAATTGCATTATTGTGAAAGTTTACAATGATGAAATGTTAGAAGATGATTTCAATGCATCAATTATTCCACTTTCCGTTATGGCTACCACTCTTGCAACCTGCTTCTTTAATCTTTTACATCCACCGCTGGCAAATATGGGGTTTTCCTGAGGCCAGTACGTCAGAACAGACATGGCTTCCTCCATCATGCTGTGAGCTGGGACGACATTATAATAGCTGAACTCTTCCTCTGTGCACTGCCTGATATGCTGCACTTCCAGGGGCAAGAAGGGAATGTGATAATCTATCAAGTGAGCATGTGTCACATCAGACTTGTAGAACCCTCCATCTCCTTCAAAGACTTCATCACTTACAACTCCATTAAAGTCAGCCAAGCCCAAGGAACTTCTGGGCTTATCTAATTTCACCAGATGCTCTGATATTTCAAGGCTTCTGGTGGAAGACAAAAACAAAAATACCACATCTCTATAATCCACCCCATCAACTTTAGCGTGCACGTCCATCAAAGGATAAAGAACATCCAGAACTCCATTTGGGATCCCATCAACATCATCAAATATAACCAAAGCCTGGCTGCACTGAGATACAAGCTCTTTCATTTCTCTTTGCAATCTCTCACGGTAGCTCTTCACATCGACTTTATTAGGAAAGTCAACTCTTCCAATGTACAGCTTAACAAATCGACTATTTATTCCTTTTTGGAATAATGCGTCAGCAATGATTCCTGCCACGTAGGTCTTCCCTGTTCCTGGAGGCCCATTGAATGAGATGCTGAGAGCTTTTTTGGTTCCCTTGTTCTGTGCGAGGGAGAGTTTGTGGCCCAAGATAATACTGTGCAGATGCAACACCAAAGGCTGACCAAACACTCGGTACTTCAGGTTGTGAAACAGTTCATCCGTGTTGTAGCGCGCTGCTGTGGCCCTGCAATACTTCCTAGCGCCCCATCTATACAACCGCATTATTCTGTTTGTCGATACAAAGCCCAAACTTGTGGATTCTGCATCACTGTTCACTGTGAATACAGCCCATAGCAAAAATACTGCAGTCCAAGCACTCTTCATATTTATATTAACAAATAAACAAAGACCACATCATTGATTTACATCTGAAGATTAAACACAAACTAAATACTTATTTAAGCTTGTCATTTGATTATTTGCATTCCCTTTCACAAATAGATAAGTCCATTGACTTATGATATCTGAGGACTATAAATTATTTTATTTATTGTAGAGGCATTAACTTTGTAATCGTTCATCATTAAGGATTTTAACAAAAATAGACATTATATATCTGTTTCAACTTACTTACGAAAATGGTCATTAGTAAGAAACAGAACAAAGAACTTCACAGTTGCATTTCCATGTGCACAAAAAAACTCAGGCGAATGTAAAAATGTACCTAAAAAGTTGGTACTATTGCAAATAATAATGGCTGCCAGTTGACACATAACACGCGTTATAAATATTGTGATTGCTAAAATTGTCCAATTTTAAAGAAAAAAAAAATTCAAGACATTATGGCATGTGTTATAATTGGATGTCGAAACACAAAATGGATTTGAACAAAATGGCCTTATTTTGTACGATTTTACCACTGCAACGTTTGACAGGACTGAGACAAAACGTGGGCTAAAGTATGTATCAATGCAGTAATTTAGTTTATGCTCCTCTATGTTATTACTCAATGGATAAGACACTGATAATATAATTTGGAAATAAATTTTACAAATCAATAGCTGATAAGATAGAAGCTGTATAATGTTTTATTTGGTTTTGCTAGGAAGTAAATAACATTTTTTTCTCCTCTCCTTTATCATCTCCAAAATACAAGTCCTGTTGACTTCAACGGAAGCAAACAACTAACAAGGCACATAAAAATGTAATCCCAGTCTTGTCTTTGTGTGAAAATATTTAATTGAAATACATTACATTCCAAACAATAAACATTGCATTTGATTTTAGTTTAATATTTGAAAACTTTAATTGCCGAACAGTGAAGTATAATTTGTGAACGCTTATAGCCTGCCCAGCTGTAAGACAACAGTCAACAAACAATATAACTTGTACTCACCTGGCACCACAAATGAACTGTCCAAAGTGCGTGTTTGCCACACACTTGTCGTCTGCAGCGCTCGTGCACATGTCTGTCTCCCTGTGGTAGATGTACAGGAAGTCATTGAGCTGTTTAGCTATGACGGCCGCCTTGTCTTTGTCACTCATCTTGTGCGATGGACTCTGCAAACATACAATTTTATTCACCCAACCATTTTAAGATAAAATACAAGTTGACATAACAATCACTTTTTTGAAGCTATGTGCAATGGGCGAAACTATCCGGAAAGAATCAACCAGACCAAGGCTACATAACGCAACTAAGCTACACATATAGCATAACTTCTTGCCTGCGTTATCCCCGAAGGGGTCGCATGTGGCGCTTCGGGACCTATTTATTTTACAGGTAAGGGGGCCGGCCTCACACCAACCACTTTCAGTTAAAGTGGGGGTTCCCCAGCTCCCAGGGGGGCTGGTTCTCATTTCTTGTGAAGGCTGAGTAAGCCTTTAGAGACCGAACCCTTGCTCTCGGCATGGAATGCAAGCATTCTACCAATTAAGCTATCAACCTTTTTACGAGCTTGATCGTCGTCGCTACAAAGCGCCAATTCTCAAGCAAGACCCAGTTACTGTAAGGCTGGATGGACCTTTGGTGACCGGTCATTGGTAAAGGTTTAAGAATTTTTCAACCCAGCGAAGAGCAAATTTGAAAATATAAATGGTATATTTTCTGTGCTCCGCCGGGATTCGAACCCACAACCTTCCATTCATAGTCAGTCCAAAGTGTTACCACTGAACTACGGAGCGGTCTTATGATTAAATTTATTAATAATATAAATATGATTTGACATATTTTAATACCTGATGATGGTTCATATATTATGACCGAAAACATTTAAATAAAAGAGTAGAAAAAACTGTGTTTTCATTAAAAAGTATTACTTTTTAAAGTATTATTAGGAAGGAATTAACAATGAATTTTCACAGTTTTAATACACAAACCATAAAATATATAATATTATATGTCTATTTTTAGAACACGATGTTTGTTTCATAACCATAATATTAGATACTCTATTATATAGATCACTCATGACATTTTACTAAATTATGCACTAAAAAAACTTTATTTTACTGTCTTTTGAGATAAAAACAATGGATGGGAGATACTTTGGAAATATTTAAATTCAAAACCAACAGATTGGTAGCTGGATAATGGTGAAAAATCACCAGCACACTAGAGATCAATGAATGTGATCAATCCAATGTAGTCTGCTGACTTTTATTGACCGGACCATATTAACATAATATCGAAAATCATAAGCCTATGTTGATACTTACATTGAATATGTACGGAGACTTGAGAGAATGCGCCGTCTTCTTGAGAAATCTCAGCACGAGCTCCGCATGGTGGGCGGACTGCTCAGATGTTGAATTTGAGATTCGTTTTAAAACACAATTCAAAAACATGCCAAAAGCTCTGCGGGACTCTTCCAACCTTGAAAAAAATTAAACATTGAAAACTGTTTCTCAAGCAACTAAGCTACACATGTAGTGTAACTTATTGCCTGCATTATCCCCGAAGAAGTCGCATGTGGCAATTCGGGACCTATTTATTTTTACTGGTAAGGGAGCCAGCCTTACACCAACCACTTCCCTTGAAGTGAGGGTTTCCCAGCTCCCGAGAGGGCTGATTTTCATTTCTTGTGAAGGCTGAGTAAACCTCGCCGGTATCTGGGTTTTAAATAAACACCGAAACGGGAAGTCATTTCTAATACCCTCAGTGGGGATTGAACCCTTGCTCTCAGTAGGTAAAGAATGCAAGCATTCTACCAATTGAGCTATCGACCGGACTTTTTACGAGCTTGGTAGTCGCTACAAAGCGCTAATTCTCAAGCAAGACCCAATTGCTGTAAGGCTGGATGGACCTTTGGTGACCGGTAATTGGTAAAGGTTTATGAATTTTTCAACCCAGCGTATAGAAAGCTTATTTGAAAATATAAATGGTATATTTTTTGTGCTTCGTCGGGATTCGAACCCACAACCTTCCATTCACGAGTCCGAAGTGTTCCTACTGGACTACGGAACGGTCCAAAATATCAATTATTATTATAGAAAACGGACACGTTTGTACAACAAGCCAGTATTTTCTTGCATGTGCCTGCTTGTGGGCATTGCATTAAATATGAGCCTTAAATGTCAATATATCTTTGCAAAATTAGATTACAGACAGGTTATAGATTAAACATAATCAAAATGTAAGAGTCATGGTTACATTAGAACTTGCATATTTTCTACATAATAGTATTATACAAATACAATCTATGCTAACTTCAATCTTACGTGTTAGAAATATGCTACAAAATGGTTATCAGTAATAGTACAAAGAGGCATATATGTGCAACCAGTCGATAACAACGATTTTAGGCGTATTGTTGTATTGTTTGATTTGCAGTATTAACCTTGTTCTATAGTTCCTTGACTTATAGGTTGGTATGCGGCTGACCACCTATACTGTAAAAAATGGTTCACTTCGCCAATGTCACCCCTGTTTCAGGAAAGGACGGCAAGAGTTGCAGGGTGTATGTCCATTTGAGATTTGGGTTTTTATGTTGTAGGTTCACATGCGGCATGTGCAAGTGCGAACTTGTACGTGTCTGCTTGTGAGAATTCATATAAAATCCCCAATGTAACATATCTTTGCACCTTAGATTAGATTAGATCCGTGTTTAAACCGGTCGATAGCTCAGTTGGTAGAGTGCTTGCATTCCATCCTAAGAGCTTGGGTTTGAATCCCGCCGAGGGTTTCAGAAATTATTTCCTGTTTCGGTGTTTACTTCAAAAAACCCAAATTAAAATACCTGCAAGGTTTACTCAGCTTTAACTAGAAATGAGTACCAGCCCCTCGGAAGCTGGGCAACTCCCACTTCAACTGAAGTGGTTGGCGTAAGGCCGGCTCCCTTACCTGTAAAACATGCAAAAAACCCTTCGATTAAACGCGGCAAGAAGTTGGACTATATACGAGGGTGGGGTGAAAAGTTTCCGGCCTGACCAAGAGATGGCGCCACTAGGTCTACTTTTGGAGCGGCGTCCTACAGTATCATTCCTACCGAGCTTGTATGTACAGTTTCAGCCCAATCGCTACGTTAGTTTGCGTTTGAGAGCACATCTCGTGAGACGCTTCCGTTGTTTACCTTAAAATGGAGAAATTGGAAAAACGTGCTGTCATCAAATACTTCTATTTGAAAGGTTTTACACCAAAACAAATAAAAGAAGAGATAGATTCAACACTAGGAGACTCCTCCTCATCATATTCAACTATTAAGCAGTGGGTTTCTGAATTTAAAATGGGTCGTGTGAACACCTCTGACAACCCTCGCTCAGGACGGCCCGTTGAGGTCACAACCTCAGAAATGATTGAGAAAATCCATAAAATATTGTTGGAAGACCGCAGGTTGAAAGTGCGTGAGATAGCTGAGACCTGTACGATATCAGATGAACGTGTGCGAAATATTTTGCATAACCATTTGAACATGGAAAAGCTGTGTGCAAGGTGGGTGCCGCGTTTGCTAACGTTAGACCAAAAATTGCTTCGAAAAACCATTTCTACCGACAATTTGGCGCTGTATAGGCGTAATCCAAACGATTTTTTGCGTCGATTCATAACTGTCGATGAGACTTGGGTCCACCACTACACTCCTGAAAATAAAGAACAGTCAAAACAGTGGGTTGGAAAAGGGGAACCAACTCCAAAGAAGGCAAAAACAATTTTATCGGTTAACAAGGTTATGGCTACTGTTTTTTGGGATGCGAGAGGAATTATCCACATTGAAAAAGGTAAGACTATCACTGGTCAATACTACGCAGAGTTATTACAACGTTTGAAGCAGGAGGTACAAATTAAACGACCTCATTTGGCGAAGAAAACAATTTTGTTTCATCACGATAACGCACCAGCGCATTCGTCGATTGTTGCCATGTCCAAAATCCACGAATTGAAGTTTGAATTGACGCCGCATCTCCCTATTCTCCAGACTTAACTCCCAGCGACGATTACCTGTTTCCTAAACTCAAAAAATGGCTTGGCGGTAAAAGATTCAAGAACAACGAAGAAGTTATCGAAGCTGTAAATCAGTATTTTGAGGAGCTTGACGAATCTACGTTTAAAACTGGCATAACTAAATTAGAACACCGTTATGAGAAATGTATCAGTGTTGATGGAGATTATGTTGAAAAATAAAGCATAATTTTTTTTTAAAAAAATGTTTTTCTTGGTCAGGCCGGAAACTTTTCACCCCACCCTCGTATATATGTAGATTAGTTACGTTTTTTACATTTGGGACATAGGTGGTATAGATTGTTAGTCTCGTACCAACCAATCAGTCAAGGAACTATGGACCTATATGTCTCAAACTGAATGTGGTGAATACTCGTACTGACGCCCCAATCTTGTAAAACATCATTTCAGATAGGTGAACAACAAAGTCATAATCATTGATTTTAACCATAACAGCGCCCTCCTTTAGTCGTAATCTGCGTTCAGTTTAAGTCATGTAGGTCCACATGCACGGTGAGTATTAGGTTAAGTTATACATACGTAAGACACATGCCACGCTGCAGCTGCTGTTTCACTTGGACTTTGGCGTTCTTGCTGTCGAGGGCGGGATTTTTAGTAGCGGAAGCATTACGGGACGGCCGGCTCGCCGAGTTACTTTCTAAGCTTACTCGCATGCACACAGGCAACACTCGCTCATAGCGCTTCAGCCTGTTCAAAATATTATCTGATGTTAATGGTATTAGATTAATTATTGTTAGTATTTTAGCCTCACATCCAAAAACATGTAGACAACATAGTACATACTCGTATCAGAATAAAATAAAAATTAAGCTGGAGTTCCAGTTTACTTGCAAATTATAATTAGTTTTAAAAATAAATTTATTTTTAGGGACTTTAGATGAACCGTAGTGGGAGAATTTTTAAAATTTTGCTGGCGTCATAGCCAAGATCTTCAGGAGGCACCCTTTCTGGGTCGTGTCTGCACGTTGATTGAGGATAAACTGATTGTAATATATCACAATTTTAAATATTATGTTCCCTCGAGCAAAGGTTATAAGTATGTTTGCGAATATAACAATTATTTTCATTTTGTTTTTTATTTGAGTTGATCTCAATAGATCCTCAATCGTCATGCAAAAAGGGAACCTCCTGAAGACGTTCGCTATGATGCCAGCAAAACGTTGAGAATGATGCAAGTTCTCCCATAATGGTTTGTCTAATATTCAAAAAGTGTAAAAACTTTATTATGGAAATATTTCAGAATATTTTTTTAGTTTCCACAGATGAGATACTTATGTAGTTTATGATTTTAAATGGACCTAGTAAATCTATGAAATGATGCGGACTCTAATGAAATTATAGTGTTGATAATTGTGACAGACCTAAACATAAATTCTATCTTCGCTCCAAGGTACGCAGTGATTTGTGATAGTTTTTGTTATGAGAAATCAGTTCATTCTCAGTCATCGGGCAGTAAGGGTCTCTTCTGAAGATGTTAGCTACGTTGCTAACGATAAGGAGGATAATGTAAGTTCTCTTATAACGGTTCGTCTAATATCGGAATATATATTTTTAACTGTGTAGTTATTATAATTGTACATATGTCAAACAACCATTATTCCACCTAAAACTTAACGATATAATGTTTGTCAGAGTTACCTTTCCGGAGGATCACTGCCATTGCTGTTTGCTATTATTGTTTGATCAAAATTAGGCAGGACACGCGAGTGCACCAGCAGATTATAGTTGTGGGGAATGAGAGATTGTATCGTTGTGCTAGTTTTGGTGGACGAACAACAGACTGGGATGCCTGAAACTGGATCTAAAAAGGTAAAAACATGAATAAGCAAATATATTTTTATACTTCTTAAAAAGGGAATTGAATTAAATGGCAACAAAACAGATTTCATGAAGACGGGACATCTCAAATTCCCCCAACACGGTGTCATCATAGATACAAGTGACCAGGGTCCTAAGCATACAAAAATATATATTAAAACTTTTTTTTTTTTCAAATCTTGTCATTGCAAAAACACACCCTCTCAACATTGCCACAGCAAAAAAATAAGATACAGGTTGTTCATGATCATGATTGTGTATGCCTTTTCATTCGCAATGCAAAAATAAATGCAAAAAAAACTATGCTACACATCTGGTGTAACTTCTCGCCTGCGTTATTCCCAAAGCAGTCGCATGTGGCAGTTCAGAGCCTATTTATTTTTACAGGTAAGAGGGCCGGCCTCATTCTAACTACTTTAGTTGAAATGGGGGTTTCCCAGCATTTTTTATGAAGGCTGAGTAAACCTTGTCAGTATTTATTTTTGGTTTGATATAAACACCAAAACGGGAAATCATTTCTGACACCCTCGGTGGGGATCAAACCCTTGCTCTTGGCATAGAAGGCAAGCATTCTACCAACTGAGCAATCGACCGGACTTTTTACGAGTTTGGTCGTCACTATTAAGCGTCAATTCTCAAGCGATACACAGTTGCTGTAAGGCTGGATGGACCTTTGGTGGCCGGTCATTGGTAAAGGTATATGAATTTTTCAACCCAGCGAAGAGAATATTTGAAAATGTACTCGTAAATGATATAATTTTTGTGCTCCGCCAGAATTTGAACCCACAACCTTCTATTTACGAGTCTGAAGCGTTACCATTAGATTACGGACCAGTCAAGTAGTAGATTTATTTTTCCATCTTGACCTTGCTCTTATTTATAAGTAAATAATAAAATACACTGTAACTTTGACATTTTAACTATAGGTACAACCAAATTAAATACAAACAATAAGTATCCTACCCAGGTATTGGGCGTACTTCTTCCAAGAATCTTGCGATGGGAATATCCTGACAAAGCCTCCCCTTCTCTGATACTGCGCTCTGACTTGCTTGACTATTCTTATTTCATCGCTCGTGAGCAGAGACAAGTCACTGCCGATGCTGCCAGATCCAAATCCCTTTCTATTGGCAGATGTCATGTTTTCAGCCGAATGCACTCGCCTACACTGCAAATACCAACAACAAATTATTATTTGTATTGCAAATATAACTGTACCCAGCTGCCATTTTTCTAGGGGTTGCCAGTACTTCCCTAGATGCGTCTCATCTTTTTTCTATCTTCTTTGACCACCCTGACATTCATCACTCTCCTTTATTTCTCTCTTTTGAGATTACAATAATTTGCAATCTCACTGATGGGCATACACGGCTTAAACTGAACGTAGTTGACAACTGACGCTTTCAATCTGTGTTGTATTCGGCAGCAAGGCTCATATTAGGGATATCCGAATTTGCTCACATCACTCCGCTGTTAAAAAAACTACATTGGCTTCGTTTCCCGGTGAAGGTGGTCTACCGTGTTTGTTTGATGGCATATAAAGCCCTCAATGGCTTGGCTCCACCTTATCTGACTGACATGATTTCGCCTGTTGACATGGGTGTAAGAAGGCAGACACTCAGATCCGCAGGCGATGTAGAAAATGGTTCACTTCACCAATGTCACCCCTGTTTCAGGGAAGGTTGGCAAGAGTTGCAGGGTGTATGTTCATTTGAGATTTGGGTTTTTATATTTAAGTCCACAGGCAACATGTTTAAGCGCAAACTTATACGTGTCTGCTTGTTTAAATGCATATAATGTGAATCCTTAATGTTACATATCTTTGCAACTTAGATTAGATTAGATTAGAAAGGGGAATAGAGCAAAAATAGCTTACAGCTCCAATTTTCATTTTTAAATTGTGGGATTTATTTGGTTGTGGAGACTGCGACGGTTCTCGTTTTTGGACGGGATCTACCGCAGGGATCCCCACCAAGGTCAACGTGTCAGCCAGGAGGGAGGCCTTGAGACGAGCATCCAGAGGACTGTCGCAGCCCAGACTCGGGGACAGGTTTATTTCCAGCAACCATGGCTTCAGCGTTTCATCTATCAGAATGTCAAAGCCGTACAATTCTGAAATCAAATTGATACAACATATTAGTTTGATGAGTGTTTACCATGAAATGATTCAGATTTCATGACATGAAATATGGTTTATCATTGTATAGAAGAACTTCTGCCAACTAGGGGCGTGCATCCCATACACGCACATGCGCCTAATAGGTAGGCAATTTATGGTAAAAAATGCATTTAAACTTGATGTTAAGATTTACAATTCAAAATTTAAGTTTGATTGGAGCCATCATTAGCACTTCAGTTAATTTCATATGAGTTATTTTAAATGGATGGGAGAAAATATTTATTCTGAAATGTATTTGCCTATATCCAAAACACGCGCCTGCTGCCAACCATAAAAAAGGAAAGAAAAAAATACTTAAGACACATTATGAGAAATGAAAATACAGCCAGGCAAAATTTTAAACAATGTTTAAAGTACTTACCATAGGGATGGCATGTGGGCGTTCCCTCGGTAAATCCGATATGATTAAAACAATCATGTTCGAAAATCCGTATTTTTGCGCATGTTTTTATCAAAATGCCTTATTTTTATGTTTTACCGTGTAAAAATAACAGTCAAAATAAGGAGTATAAGGATCATGGTATTATTTCTTTTCCGTTAAAGTAATGAATTGCACCCGCATTGCACATTTTAAATCGTTTTAAATATTTGAAGCACTTAAATATTTGACGTTTGTCGCCATTTTTTTACGCCATCGCTAGTGATGTGCTGCGCGTAGTGTTCGTCGAATGTCGATACCTCTGAAATTTGTTTCAAGAAAAAAAGAAAACTACTTGATAATTATATTATGTTTTTATTGTAACAATGTGTGATGTATTTTGGGGATGTTTATTGTGGATGGGGGATATCAATCAGACGAACAGATGAGTCTTGGTTTCAATGTGATGTATTATTCCATTTCAGTGTTTACAAGGCGAGAGACAAAACCAGACTGCTCAGTGAAGCAATAATAATCTCTAATAATATTATATTACAATAATACATTACCTTATATATGATATTACCTACTCTAAATAATCATATCATAATTATACATTACACCTCCCTCACTAAATGACGAATCTACATTACATTATATCATACTTATCATACTTATCATTATAACATATTATATCAATAAAAATTATATCTTATACAATTTCATCTTCTTTCATCTTGGGTACCGCAGGCGGTTCTCCCCCCTCGGACGCAGGCGCTCCGACCATGGTTGGAACCTGGAAACACCCGAGTCATTAGAGATCTGTCCTGCCTCATCCAACAGCTGACCCAACCCCAGGTCATTGTCAGACTCATCCTCCCAAGACACCTTTCTTCCGGAAATCTGATCATGATGTCTTTTCCAAATCTGATTTCCAGCTTTTACCAAGTAAATCCTGTTTCCCAATGTTTTAAATATAATGCATGGAACCCACTTCCCTACATTTCTGAAATCCTTAGTCATTACCTTTTGTCCAATTTTGAATAGTCCTTTAATCTTTCTTCCCCTGTAATTCCTTTGTTGATTTTCCTGATTTCTCTTTTTAAAAACACATACCTTTCTCCCCGTCTTTTTAAATGATTTCTCCCCAGGCACTACTGTATCAAAAATGGATCTTATTTTTCTACCTATCATAAGCACGCTCGGCTCCATCCCTGTTGCTAATGATGGTGCATTTCTATGATCTACTAAAAATTCCAAAAGCTTATCTTCATAATCGTTAGGAAACATACCATTTTTCATAATTTTTTTTAAAAAACTTTTTGTTGTTTTTACCGTATTCTCCGCCAAACCGTTTGACGCTGGGTGATTTACTGCTGAAGTTAAATGCTTAATATTTAAATTTTTGCAAAACCTTTGAAAATCTACTGATGTAAATGCCGTACCATTATCCGTTACAATGCAACTTGGAATACCTAACACTGAAAATATTCTCTTCAACTCTCTAATTGTATGCCTTGCATCAATTTTATCAACTTTTACAGCATCTATCCAATTTGATGCTGCGTCTACTACGACTAAAAAATATTTTCCTGCTAGCGGCCCGAAAAAATCTAAATGTATCCTTTTCCAAATATGTTGTTCTACCGGCCAACTTTTCAACTCGACTTTATCTGGAGATCCCATATTTCTTGCACATTGTGTACATTCTCTCACTGTTTTCTCAATTTCTGTATTCATCCCTAACCAAAAAAAATAATTTCTAGCCAAAGTTTTCGTTTTTACAATTCCCATGTGAGATTTGTGAATAAACTTCAAAATATCTTCCCTTAATGCCAATGGTATTACCAATCTGTTTTCATAAAATAAACAATCATTTGATTCGCTTAACTTTTCTCTTAAAAACCACCATTTTACCAATCCATTTGTCATTTTGGATTTATTTGGCCACCCTGTTTTTAAATACTCCTTTATCTCACAAATGACCTTGTCATTACGAGATGCTTTCTTGATGCATTCTACATTTAAATTTGTTTCTACTGCAATACAGTTTAAAAATTCTCCTTCAACATCCTCAATGTTTATCTCATTTATGATCTCAATATTATCTTCCCCCTCATTATCCGTACTACTCATTGGTAACCTCGACAAAAAATCTGCTTTATTATCCTTTGACGGAACATATTCAATAGTATAATCAAATCCTTGCAAAATTAATGCATATCTTTGTAATCTATTAGCTGCCAGTATAGGTATGTTTTTATGTTCACCCAAAATGTGAACCAATGGCTTGTTGTCGCAAACTAGAATAAACTGCCTCCCATAAATATATTGAAAAAACTTTTTTAATGCGAATATAATAGCACATGCCTCTTTATCTAAAATGGAATATTTTTTCTCTGTATTCGACAAAGTTCTACTCGCATACGCAATTGGTCTTTCTAATCCGTTCTCGTATTTATGACAAATTATCGCCGATAGACCTTGGTCACTTGCGTCAGTAATTACCTTCACCGGTAACTCTGGATTATAATGTACCAGAATCCTATCGGAGACTAAAATAGCTTTTACTTTATCGAAAGCTAATTGACATTCTTTTGTCCAGCTAAATTTTGCTCCTTTTTCTAATAGTTTGTACAACGGCTGCAAAACGCTAGCTAAATCTCTTATAAAAATTCTATAATAATTTATTGCACCTAAAAAAGAGCGTACCTCCGATATGTCACTTGGAGTTTTCAAGTTTTTTATAGCTTCAACTTTATGTTGAAGTGGTTTCACACCATCCCTCGATATTTGAAATCCCAAATATTCAACTTCTGTCAACCCAAATTCACATTTTTGTAAATTAACACTAAATCCACTACGTTCTAAACGCTTAATTACCTCTTCCGTTGCCTTCTCCAATTCTTGCAATGTATTCCCATAAATTAACAAATCATCCATAAATGCTATCGCATCCAACCCTTGAATTGCCGAATATAAAGCTCTGCTAAATATCGCTGGTGACGTCGTGAGACCAAAAGGAAGTACCTTGTACCTAAATAACCCAAATGGTGACGAAATCACACAAAGATTTCTCGACTCCTCCGACAACCTAATTTGAGAAAAAGCATTTCTCAAATCTAATTTTGCATAAAATTTTGCTCCATTTACTCTATTTATTAAATCTTCTACTCTAGGTAACGGGTACTTTATTTTTTTTAACATTGGATTCAAAGTATTTTTAAAATCGGCACATATTCTGATTTCATCATTTTTTTTTTTCACAATCACTATTGGACTTGCCATTTCACTAGTCTCTACTTTCTCAATAATACCTTCTTGTAACATGCGATCTATTTCTTTTTCTACCCTTATTCTCAAATTAAAAGGAATTGGCCTCGGGTTAACAAATTTTGCCTTCTCAGATCTCTAATGATATCAATCAACTCCTCGAATTTTGCCTCCGAAATCTTTTTCGGAAAACATAGATCAGACACCGTCTGAAAAGTCTCCCTGGTGAGAGACGATAATAGAACAGCCCTTCTGCGTTCTTCAGTTAAAAACTTCTCATCATACAAAATGAGAACTTGGTCGAGCCGAAGTCTGAAGACATCCCAATCTCCAGTCCTATGGCAAAAAGGACTTAGACTCCTCCGTGTTCCCTCCATAGTCTGAAACGGCAGAAAGAAAGAAAACAAAAATCTTATCTGCTTCTGCGTCCGACAGTCCAGGAAAACGCCTACGTGACCCTCAGAAAGTGGCTTCCACTCCCTGCAGCAGTCACCTCCAGGAAAATGACCCTCAAGGCTCCCAGCTCCTGCAGTACTCCCTGCAGCACTCCGCCCCAGTTGGATCCTCTCCTCTTGAAAAGAAAACCGCTGCAGTAACTCCCTGCAGCGATTCCTCTTGGCTCCGTGAGTTCTCTTCCTCTTGAAGAAAACCGCTCCTTCTCTTCAGACTTCTTCCAGTTCTCCCTGCAGCAACCTCGCCTCAGCTGGCTTCGTGATCCTCAGTCTTCAGATCCTTCTTCCTTCTCGAAGATTCCCACATGTTGCTCTTGCAACAATATTATTTTATTTCTTCCAAAAAAAATTTTTTTATCCCGTTTTATATGGTTCTTCTTTATCCTGACTGCGCCACTGTGATGTATTTTGGGGATGTTTATTGTGGATGGGGGATATCAATCAGACGAACAGATGAGTCTTGGTTTCAATGTGATGTATTATTCCATTTCAGTGTTTACAAGGCGAGAGACAAAACCAGACTGCTCAGTGAAGCAATAATAATCTCTAATAATATTATATTACAATAATACATTACCTTATATATGATATTACCTACTCTAAATAATCATATCATAATTATACATTACACAATGTAATTTGAATCTATCTATAATCTAAGCTGCAAAGATATGCTAACATTTAAGGCTCAATATTAAATGCATGCCCACAGACAGGCACATGTAGGTTCGCGCCTACACATTCTGCATGTGTGCATATAAATAAGCAAAACCTCACATGAACATAAACCTTGCAACTCCTGCCGCCGTTCCCTGAAACGGGGTTGCATTGGTAAAAGTGAACCGATTTTTACAGCACGGGTGGTCAGCCTCATACCAACCTATCAGTCAAGGAGAATAGAAGCCATTATTACGTTATGACTTCCAAAACAATCAATTAAGTGCTATCCACTTTTTGACCAATACAATAATTAAATGAAGAATAAATATTGTGTTTTTTTGTGGATGTTAAGCAAATGCAAAACTAAAGAATTCGCGCTTTCTATAGCATAGTTCAAGTTCACAGAAGGCTCTTGGGGTGTGTTTTCATACGAAAACAGCGCCCATCAAATAAATCCTCCTAATATAATTATTATACCGGCTTGGACCGGTCCGTAGTCCGTAGTGGCAACATTTCGGACTCGTAATTGGAAGGTTGTGGATTCGGATCCCTGCGGAGCACAAAAATATACCATTAATATTTCGAATGTGCTCTTCGCTGGGTTGAAAAATTCATAAACCTTTACCAATGACCGGTCACCAAAAGGTCCATCCAGCCTTACAGCAACTGGGTCTTGCTTGAGTATTGGCGCTTTGTAGCGACAACCAAGCTCGTACACCTCTGCGGCACTACAACAAGTGTCATAGACCCCTAGAGTCTTTAGAATCTAGGGAGTCTCCCGCACAGGATTTCTTAAAAAAAAAAAAAAAAAATATATATACATGAGCTAAGTATTTATTATATTCTAAATCTAAATCTAAATCTAAGCTGCAAAGATATGTATCATTTGACATTCATATTAAATGCATTCCCACAAGCAGACATGCATAATTTCGCGCTTACACATGCTGCATGTGGACCTACAATATAAAAACCCCAATCTCAAATGAACATAAGCCCTGCAACTCTTGCCGACCTTCCCTGAAGCAGGGGTGACATTGGCAAAGTGAACGAAAGTTAAATTATTGTGTGTTTTGATTTGTTCAATTCTTGTATTTACAGGAATAATACAATGTTAACACGTATTTCTTCAGAGATTGAATTATCGATATTAACAAGTATCGATCGATAGCTAGCAGAGATTATCAACTTTGCACAACTCTACATATGCGTTTTATTCTTTATGGGAGTGTGAGTGTATGAGTGCGAGCTCAAAAACTCGCGATCAAAACGTCGTAAGCGATCCTGATTTCATGGCGCTTAGGCTCTTTCTATCCATCGCATTTGGAATTTTTTTAACAAATCAAGCGTTAGCTACCATTGTAATTGTAATGTTAGTTCCCGCCTACCGAGAAAACGGTGACAGCTGGTTTTGATACTGCAATAGAAACATACCATATCTCTTTATATTCAGTGATCTGTGGTACTTACCAAAGCAATTGTTGAAGTAGGGAACAAACATTCGACTTGCTGAAGCAATTGATTGCGAGCATGAAATGATTGATTTGATCACGACATCTTCAATGGACGCCATGAGAGCAGCTGTATCAATTCCTTCTCGACGCAGGTGACGGAGCAGGGCGGACAAGGTCCACTTGTGACCAACATTCTCAGCTGAAGGATCTTCACATCTAACAATAACAAATTATAACAATGAAACATAAACAACAATTGCAATTATATAAAAAACATTTTGTACGCAGAGGTTTTGGTTTGGATACTCAAGAAACAGTTATGGGAGAATTTATTCTATTTGCGCCGTCTTGTTGATCTCTGAATGATTAACCAACACCCTCAGGAAATATCCTTCTTGTGAAGTGATCAAGGATGAATTGTTCATGATGAACAAGGATGATAATGAATAGTTGATCTTTGATCACAGCGCAAAGGGTGTCTCCTGTGGACATTGGTTTTGACACAAAACATAGAGAATAAAGTAAGTTCTTCAATACCAGTTTGGCGAATACCAAAAATTGAAAATTATTTTTTATTTATAAATACGTCAAAGTATCGTAATTTAATTTTAAAATAAACCTTAAATTACTAAACCCCTTTCGGTGTAATTCTCAAACAGAAAAGCCATGGCTCGTCTGCAGCTTACAGTGAATTATCAATACAAAAAAAATGATGATTCGTAGATCAGCCATGGATCAAATGTTTTGTGAATAGCACTGTTTGTCTTGTAGAGCCAATAACAAAAATCATCTGCATGTTTTGTTATGCAAAAATCTAATTTAAATTTATGGCTTTAAAACCTCGGTATTATTTCTTCTTTACCCAAGGGATAATTCATTCTAACAGTGTTATTCACACACAGCAAATCCATGGCTAAACCGCTACCTAACATTAATTTTCCATACAAAAAATTGATGATCCATGGATCAGCTATGGATCAAATATTTTTTTCTAATGGTTTTATTCCCACACAGCAAATCCATGGCTAAACCGCCACCTAACATGAATTTTCCATACAAAAAAACGATGACCAATAGATCAGCCATGGATCTAATGTTTTGTGAATATTATTGATAGAATTTAATTACACACAGCAAAATTCATAGCTCATCTAAGCTTTAAAACAAATATATCTTCTTTTACTCACTTAATATAATCGGAATGGTATTTGTTAATGCTGTAATTGCACAAGTGCATACAAGGATTCCACAGGCATTTGTTGGTTTTGTCGTACTTGACTGTGGCGAACCGAACCATTCCTTCTTCGTACATGTAAATCAACAGCGGATCAAACGAAGTGACGCACACATACAGCCTCAAATCACACTTGTGACCGTCCACCAGTAGCGGCTTGTCTATGTATTTCGCCACAACCACACTTTCTCCTTTGGGAATCTGATCAGGCTGAAAAAGAAGCATAAAAAGTGAGATATCATGTTGAAATTACACATTAAAATATGACAAACAAATTGAAAAACTTATAAGCATGCTGAATCAATAAAAAAAAAATGAAATTCTCAGTGAAAAAAACAAAAAAACAAACAACAGGTTACCCTAATTACAGTGCACCCTCTCAGCCATCAACAAGCTGGGAGGAACTCTTTTACCATGAATTTAAAGGTGTCTAAATTGTATTGAAATATATCAATCTTTGATTCGTTAATGAGTTTAACACTCCGAGTTAAAGGATGTTGCGCCAAGACGTCAGTGTGAATTTGCCGGTTGCCGGTTAGAAGGGTTCTAGATTGAAGCATTTTGAAAAGTAATATTCTTAGTATGAAATATTTCCTTAAGATTTTCTTCAGACACACACTATTAATTTGATAATCCCTGCTTTCTTCAGTCTGGTCGATAGCTCAGTTGGTAGAGTGCTTGCATTCCATGCCGTGAGCTCGGGTTCGAATCCCGCCGAGGGTGTCAGAAATGATTTCCCGTTTCGGTGTTTATTTCAAACCCCAAAATAAAATACCGGCAAGGTTTACTCAGCCTTCACAATAAATGAGTACCAGCCCTCTCGGGAGCTGGGAAACCCCCACTTCAACTGAAGTGGTTGGCGTAAGGCCGGCCCTCTTACCTGTAAAAATAAATAGGTTCAACTCGCCACATGCGACCCCTTTGGGGATAACGCGGCAAGAAGTTGCACTATATGTGTAGCTTAGTTGTGTAGTGTTGTGACACATGTTTGTGATTACCGCATTGACTATGTATATTCCCCGTCCTCTACTGGATGCCGCGGGCTTCACTATCCAGGGACCGCGGATGCGATAGTGGGTGGTGCAGAGTTCTTTGTATTCCACCGGCATAAGAAAAGTCAAGGGAATGAAGTCAAAGTTCTTGGCTCCACGAAAGTACTGCATTTTCTCAATGTTTTTAAACAGCTTATCTTTCCTCGTTAATTCATAAGATCTAGAAAACAATGCAAAGATTTCAGAGATATTGTACATCATATACGAGGACACGACATTTCAATTCATAAAACATTGTGTTTTACCTAGGGAAGTGATTGACTCTTTGATGTGGCAACAGCGCTCTCAGAACATCAGGCTTGGGATGCAGCCCGCTCCACAGAAGATTAAAGTCTTTGCTGTCGGCATCTACATCCGTGAAACCATGTGCGTGGAGCATTCTACTCAACAGCTTAGTCTCTGTCATGGCTGTCTTGTAAGTGATGTGCAGCAAGGCTGCCGGCATCTCGCTTCTATCCGGTATCTTAATATTAGCTACGTCAAAGCTGGACACTTCTCCAGAGAGGGAATCCAGGCTGAGGAACTTCTTATCAAGTGGATGACAGCTGACGTCAGATGGCACACATTTAGACAATGTTTCTGAATCTCCCACAGTCTCAACCACGGCTACTTTCCGTTTATGAATGCTCGGCATTGTAAAAAACGTGGACCTAATTGTCTTCCTCACACTCCTCTCATTTTTCAGAACAATTTCTCTCGATGTGCTATACTCAATTACCTTAGGTATACTTGTGATAGAGTTATTTACATTGATTTCTTTTTTGTTGGTGCTTCCTAGTTTTATATCACTCGTCCCTTCTTGTCCGTTCTTAGTTTTAATATCACAGTAATTGTTAACATTAACCTCATCATGTGACCCTGATACATTTGACATTGCTTTAACTTCATTTTTTGTTGCTTTCACTTTCACTGGATTCTTTGGCAGGGTTGATGATGAAGTATCGAGTTTTTTGGTTTGAACTTTTGGTAACAATGGTTTGGGTGTTGTGCTAGTTTTGGCGGATGAAGGTTTGGTAAGTTTTGGCGTTTGGGCATGCTGTGATTTTTCCTTTGGTGCTAGCACACAGCTGCGGAAGATCAAGACGGTGCCTTTGGCTCCTAGGGGCCCGCCCCACAGCCAAGGCGATATTGAAGCGTCGCCGCTAACATGGCTCTGATTGCTTTCAACCTTTACCTTCATGCTAGCTTTATATTCCAAAACGCAACTAAAAAAAGAAAAATACATGTAATAATACTTGTATAAATGCATCAGAATGATAAATATAAGTCAAGAGACAAATTCATACAAAAATATTATAAAAAGCCTAGAATTGCAAAAAGTTTGATCAAAATATGAACCTAGCACATAATGTACAAAATAAAAACCTACATCAAAATGTTTACCCAGATAAAATGTCCTAAGTACATCAACTTGTTTAGATAAAATGTCAAATAAAATGTGTTATTTCAAAAATTGCTCATAAAATCATATGAGGATTGTGTGGCTAGTTTTTTTATTCAGTTTAAGGTTACTAAGCTTACATTGAAACAACACACTTTCAAACATGCCAGTGATTAGCCAAATTAAATAAATAATTTTCATTATTTTGATTTTATTACTTTCATACCCAAATAATTTGTTTGATTGCAGTGCATTTCAAACAAGTATTTTTTGTGTATTAATATGAAACACTTACTATGTCATTCATGGTTTGTGAGTTTATTAAAAGTGCAGAAAGTTTGATGAAATTTCATTATAAGAGAGAACCAAAGCTGTTGACAAGAGATGTGTACATAATTTAAAAGAGGAAATATTTTAAATGGAACTAATCGTGTGTAAGAATTAAATTAGATTGCTAATAACTTTCACTAAATTACACTTACAGACGTGATGCTCCCATTCAATCGATTATGAATTGATTAGATTTAATAAACATGCAATCATTAAAAATATTGTAATGAAATGTGTATGTGGAGAGCAAAAAATATTGATATAATTGGAAAGTGGACTGAGAATAGTTTTGCTGTGTGCTTGAATGTAGAGTTGCAGTAGGAATGCATAAATTATCAATGTTAAATCAATCCTGAGTGAGTTGTATACCTATGGAGCCTGTCCCCTCATGTACACCAATCAATATTCAATGCCATAAAATCACATGGTACAACTCCTGAAGGATTATCAACATACTATCAAATTTATGGCCACAAAATTCATCACAAAAACTATATTTGAGATATATACAATCAAAACCAGCAATCTAGTTTTTTTTAAATAAGATAATATATATAGAAACACAGAAAAGGATTTCCATGCATATATATCTCATTTTAGAAAAAATCCTATATTGCCATCTTTGATTCAATACGACCCATTAGTTGATTTCACATGAAGAACTTATTCAAAGCATGTTAGCAGGCTATAAACTCTAAATGAAAACTGATATTTGAAGTCAATGCAATGATCCAATGGAGTGGAACACAAAATTATATCCATGTTGTAATATGAACAGGTTCAGTCCTACAATATTAATAAATCAAATGTACAGAAGAGTACAAAACTTTAATACTATTTATTACAAACACAATTTTAAATAGACAAAAAATAATGTAGAAGAATATATTTAGAGCCTTACATCACAGGTAGGTAGTGAGTAACTGTGAGGTAATGAGAAATGAGCAAGCTTAGTATGCGGGAATGTAATGTGCAAAGAATAAGTAATGTGGATTGTAGGTCCGTCCTAATATGGCACTACATTCAACCGTTATACAAAAGGCTAAACAGACAATAATGGATTTATATTTTCCACGAACACGTTTCAATAAGTACTCCATTTTTAGATTCTCAAAAATACTTTTCCATTTATGTACCTAAGAGATAATAATAAATATCAAGGTTATATTATACATTATGAGTATACCTTTTGAATGCCAAAATTAATATACATTCCACAATTTAAATCTTCAAATGGTCTGATTTTGTTGAACACCTAGATGCCAAGAGCATTCTATTTCCTTTCTATTCCTCTAAATTACTTAAAAACAAATATGAAGACATAAGTCAGTACCGCAAGATGATATTCTTAGACTAAGCCCGAATCTTAAAAGACTCACTTTCTCTTTGGAGAGCTGATATTTAGGATCTGTTGCTATGTTCTATCGGAACTGGAGCTTTTGGAAGTTTTAGCCATATTTGCAATGGGTTTTTCCGGAAGCTCCGGCTCTGATGAACCATGGCAACAGATCCCAGGAAGCAACCATCCAGCGTCAACCTCGAACATAAAAGCCTAAAACTATGACTTTACTTTCTATACCATTTCTCAATAATTATTATCTGCAATGTACAAAACATATTTTTAAGTAAACATACTCTTTCAACCATATACTTCTGAAAGTGACATGTATTTTTTTATAAAAGTAATATTAGCAAGATATACAGTATTTCAACTCATTGAAAGGTTTTTACTCATTTTGTTAAAAAGAGAAAAAGCACAACAAAGTGTGGACGAAAACAGTTGGTATTCCTGAGCATGTTAAGCTTTATTTAGAGAATTTTACATCCTTTCCTACTCTCCTCTAGCTAACTCTAACAATAATTACTGAATTGTTTTTGTGTTTTTTCGGGTTAGACCATGGTCTATATGCAGCTTTTTTATAAGCCGACGTTTTGCCTTCATGAGTAGAAGGCATTTTCAAGGCGAGTTATACCGGCGCGGCAGCCTTCGTTGTCTCTTCGGTCGCTTCTCGATGCTAACTGATTGGCGTTTGGTCGCGTCTTGCACATTGTTTGACAATTCCGTACAGCACAAAACAACCACGCCTTGTTTCACTATTAGAGGATTTTTTCTCTCTTTTACTAGTTGATGCATTCAACACTAAGGTTGTTGCTAAGTTAACTAATATGACTTTAATTTGAAAAAAAACCTACCTTCGCGATTCTCATAATTTTGTCCTTTTTATTCAGTATAAATCGATAAACCATTGATGAAACTACAACCCCTGATAAAACTAGATCTACGTTTAGTTGTAAGATTAGTTCTTTAATTCTTTATTTATTTCACTCTACGGTTATTTTTCGAGATCTGTTGCCGTGGACCATCGGAGCTGACACTTCTCGATGTTTCACTTCAATATGGACCACAGGAATAGATCCCGAAAAACAGTTTCCGCCGGCTGTGAAAGCCTACAGCTACAATCCTAACTTTACTTCATTAGTTTAGATAGAATGGGAACAAAATCAAGATAATCTGATTGAAATGACTTATGAGGAAGCATGAGCCAGTAGGAGGATAGAG
Organism: Agapetus fuscipes; assembly: GCA_951799405.1. Taxonomy (NCBI): domain Eukaryota; kingdom Metazoa; phylum Arthropoda; class Insecta; order Trichoptera; family Glossosomatidae; genus Agapetus; species Agapetus fuscipes. The sequence continues at coordinate 5,231,659 of OX637349.1, forward strand.
TGAGAATGCCTACAGCATACTTAATGACTTACACACCTTTTATTTACCGACTTTGTTATGACGCAAGCAGTGCCGTGCACCGGCACAATATCCGCATTACCTCCTTTCTTTCTAACCACAATTACTTCTTCCTGCACAGTATCCATGTTAATCGCAAACTGATACAAATCATTTAAAAATAACCATAAGTATCAAGTACGTAGTCACAAAATAAATATGCGGGAAAGATAATAATCTAGCAAGCTAAGTCAAAGAAAATTTTTCAATAAAACAGAATAAAGTTAGGTTTGTAATTATATAAATATTGCCAATAATGAGCTCGGCCAAATTCCATGTCACTGGTATGGTGATTGGCACTCGAATCTGCGTTATTGAAACAAGCGCAAGTTCGAACCCTGCCTGCGCCATGTGCTATTGACAATAATTTTGACCTTGTTTCAACAGATGTCATTGGGTAATTAATAATTCATGAAAATATTCAATTATGAATAATTAATTGATAATGTTAACACCTGTTTCTGGCCAAATAGGTTTGTGAATTTCATTTGTCTTCAAAAATCTATTTAAAAGTTGGGACGTCACCTGCCGCAGGAGTCTCCACATATTAATAGGTAGATAGAAAGCTATCAAACAGAAAAGCTGATTAGGCTGTCAAATGTTCTCCATACAATTAGTATGGAGAATATTTGATAGGCTGATGAGCTGCTTGATGTGGCCATGTTTTATAGCTATCTATCTACCTATGTGATCGCCAGATATGCAGAGACTGCTGGGCTCGACAAGTTGTCTAGTATTTCATTGTTTTTTAGATTTGTTTTAGATAGAAAAGATTAGGTTAGGGTTTTTTTCAATGGACTATGAATGTATGTTTCATTTTTTTTTACAATATCCCAAGTCCATGTAACAACGGTCCTTAGCAACCAATAAAAAATATTACTCTGCTTTCCACTTTGCGAATGGCCGGGTGAAGTAACATTTTTTTTTCTATGTTATTTGAGCAGACTCTATTGTGAGAAGATTATTTTGAATTTTTCACCAAACTTACAAAAAAATACTAAATTAGGTATATATTATGTCATAATGGTGCCATTAAAATATGTTTTAACCGCGATATTATGAAAGGAATCATATTTTAGTTCCTTATCGAAATATAAGAAAGTACTGATTTTTAATCTGAAAAAAATAGCAATTGTTTTTTTTATAAAATTTGAGCAAGCAGCAAAAAAATATTTGCATAGTACCTTTATGAAATCATTTAACCATAATATTCAAAGTTATTTATTTGAAAAACACATAACATTTGTGTCATAATTTATTTTTCAAATAAATTTACACGTACATAGGTACTTATAAGTACCTACGATTTTTTTCTTAGAAATAAAATATTGAATTTCAAAGACTTACATTTTTGAAACCAAGACATAATACACTAAAATTTCAGTGTATGCTTCTTACTTTATATCAAATAAAATTGAATAGCAAAATAAAATAATTGATTTCTTTTACATTCAAAAGGAATTTGATCGAAAATTTTGATTTCACTTTTGGTTGTCAAAATAAATAAGTAGGGTGGCAAGCATTCAAAAGATGCCATACGAAAATAATACAAATGCATTATCAAACCTACCTACCAATGTAAATAACAAAATCAGTGGTTATTGAATGATGATAATATTTTTGAAAATTATTGTTGAAAACAGGTACCTATAAAAGAAAATAATATACTATCGGTCGGTAGCTCAGTTGATAAGAGTGCTTGCATTTCATGCTGTGAGCTCATGTTCGAGTACCATGGATGGTGTCGGAAATATTTTTTGTTTCAGTGTTTATTTCAAAACCCAAAATAAAATAACGGCAAGGTTTACTCAGCCTTCACAAGAAATTTGTACCAGCCCCCTCGGGAGCTGGGAAACCCCTTCTTCAGATGAAGTGGTTGGCGGAAGGCCGGCCCCTTTACCTGTAAAAATAAGTAGGCTGCCCTTGCGAAACCCTTCGGGGGTAACGCAGCAAGAAGTTACACTACATGTGTAGCTTAGTTGCGTTTTTTTTTTTTGCGTATAATGAGCTTTATTTTACAACTATATTTGTGAATATACAAAAACTGTGCTTTTTGTCTACAATCTCTAATTTTTGCAGCTTTTGAACATTTAAGATTCAAATTTAGCTTATACACACAAGCTGGCCTTTTCAAGTTTGTCCTTATATTTGTTGCTTGTGTAATTACAAAATAAAATACAAACCTCAAATGAAAATCCTGACGCTCATATGGGAGATCAGCCTCATAGCAACCTATTAAGGCTAGAAACTTTTGTAATAAAATAATTTGCATGTTACTCAAATAAAGCAATGTTGTTGGCTTATTTTTATTTCTTAATTAAAAAAATACATTTTACTTACAAAAACATGCTTAGTGCCTATTTGTAAACTGGTATAGAAAAATCGAAAATAATATACCTATTGAATGTCCAAGTATAAAGAAGGAACACAAAATATTTTTATTCCAAATAAGAAATATAAAACAGAAAAATACACAATTTGATTCCAGGATTTTAATGAAATCTTTAGAAAAAGTTGCTTCGATGTTCCAAATTTGATTTTTTACAGCAGGAAAACATCAGTGGTCTATTTACTATGGTTCTTAGCATACGATAACAAATATAAGATAGCCTTCTCTTGGTTATGTGACTTGACAACTTTTTGTCTTAGTCATTTGTGCAGACACCGTTGATTAACTGCTTCCTGCTCTTAGGTTATTAATTTTGTCTTGAATGTCATCAGCAGAAAATCTCATTCTTTTCAGGTAGTTCCCTTCAGGTTGTGACTTATTAACGGCATTTTTAGATGATGCGCTGTCAGACTGAAATACAGAACAATCAATTTATAATTTCATTTTATTACTCTGGCCTTTTCTCATTTGGTTCAATCTAATCTGAGTTGCAAATATATGTCTATAATCTAAGTTGCAAGGATATATTCATTCAAAGCTCTCACCTCAAATGAACATAAGCCCCACAACTTGTACCCCACAACATGTAACATTAAATATTCCCACTATATGCATTTTCACAAGCAGACACGTATAAGTTCGTGCTAAAACATGTCGCATGTGGACCTACAATATAAAAACCCGAATCTCAAATTAACATAAACCCTACAACTCCTGCCGACCTTCCCTGAAACAGGGGTGACATTGGCAAAGTGAACCATTTTCTACAGCATGGGTGGTCAGCCGCATACCAACCTATAAGTCAAGGAACAGGACATGTAAACATGGAACATATTTATATTGATGCATTTGGTATTCCTAAATGTGTTTTTCCAGTTTCATGATTCTGTGCTTACTTATACTGTCTATTTGTAGCAACTTAAAGTCATTCCTGACTATAGATAGATACATTTCAGGAGGCACACCCAACCTGTTCTTTCCACACTTTCTTCTTTCCATAGTGCCTTTAAGTTGCTGTTCATTTTGCTACTTTTATCAAACCATTGCATACAACAGTCCCTGACCTTTTCCAATACACAGATCTTAATGCATGTGAGTGACATTTGAATGAGGGCACTGCTATGATATTCTGTGAACTCATAAAATTAATGGGCATCATTTAGTTTTTCTTCAACACAACCTCCCTGACACCTCTTCTCATAACTTTTGACACGTCATGCATGCTTTTCTTGATTAAAATATCAAATAAGAATCACAAGCAGAACTACACGGCTAACTTCACGTGGACTAACAAGTTATGTTTTACAAGATAGTGCCAGTAGTTCTGATTTTGACGACGTTCATGAAGTATGATTCTGCAGGGGCAATTTAAAATTTAAAAAAACTAGTTTATTTAGGCATACATACCCAAAATGAAAAATATTCAGGAGAAATTGATTCCAATTCCAATATTTTTTCTTCAATTTTTTTCAATCGACTGTACACATCTGCCGACACAGGCTTAGGTAAATTCAAATGAATTTCTGCATTTGTAAGCCTTTCTTCAATGCCAGATTTGACAGTGTTAATTTCAAGATTTCTTGAACAACCTGCTTCTGCACTAGGCTGGGGTACTTTTTCAAGTTTTGTCTGAGGTCCCCATTCATTGTGGACTCGTAAAACTAAAAATGAAAATAGAAGACAAAGATAAGTCAATTAATCTTCATAAATTTGAGAATGAAATGTAGGAAACTTTGATCGTTGGGTGAATTTTGAGTAAATTAGGATTATGGTCATTGGATATTTCATATTAAATAAAAAAACTGATTTCAAAAACAGTGGTGTTGAGAAGGTGCAATTTCTCAATGTTTTGTCTGAGTCCTGACAGTTCAGTTCGAGCCTTATTGCCATAGACGAGACAAGAATCCTGATGAAGTTAGTTGCAAAATTTTAACCTTCAGAAAATTTGATAGTTTCTAAAATCCGTTCTTAATTAATTTGATTATCATTTTATGAAAATTCAAAAGTATCACGGTTGCCACTAAGTTTAAAACACAAAATTTATCATCAAATATATCTTTGTTTTGAGACAACATAAAAAATAACCTTTCAAGTGCCCTTTGGAGTCTTTCCTTTTGATAAGCACAGCGTCTACTCTGGCACATGTAGACTCTAATCCATCTTGATCAACAGTCTTATGAGATATGAAATCCTGGATATTATTCAAATTTATTTGCTCTCGTTTTCTATCAGTGTAGTTCTTGATTCTTTTGTTAATTTCCTCCTTCGAGGCTATGACCTGCACCTTTGATGGATCTATCATCACACGTGTTTTAGAAGCTTTAGCAGTGTTTTCTTGCTCGGCCAAATGTTTGTCGATCCCTGAAATGGTTTGTGTCAAATCAATACAACAGCAGGATTACACTTAAATTTTATTCAAAAATTATAGTGCGTATTGAAGAATACAAATGATATAGGTAACCAAAACTTTTTATGAAAAAAATATTCTAACAACATAAACCTTTAACAAAATCATAAAACATAGATAGTTACTCCCTTACAAATTTGTAATTATATAAAGTAGAAAACTTAACTATTGGATAACAATTGTTATGCACATAAAATATTTATTTTTTGACTTAAAGAATATTAAATATAGTATCCCATAATATTACCAAGGTGAAAAAATTTATAATAATAACAATTAATAATTCAAACAATGTCAGGTTTCTTCTGATTTATTGTTAGACCAAGCACATTCAACATTTTCCTTCCAAGTTCCATCTACAGTTTCTTCGCCAAGGTCATAGATTTCTTTTTTCCATATGGGGACAGTACCTTTCAGATTTTCAATGCAATATTTGACGGCAGCCATGGACTCCACTCTGTGGGGACTGCTCACAGCTATCACAACACTGGACTGCAACACAGGGACTTCCCCTAATCTGAAATGTGTCAAAATTAATTTACACACATTTTCAACATTTTAACAGAGCATTTTCATGGCTCTTGGTTATATACCAAATACACTTGCACATGCAAGTGTGCAAGTAGTATTTTTCATTTTTTTTTTAACTCCTTAAATACAAGTGGTAAACTACATAGATAGATGTCAAAAGATATTCCGTTGTATTACTGAAAAAATATTTAAAGTGTGAGGAAATTCTGTAGCGGAATTGTAAAATTATTTATGTGCTCTCCAGATTCCATAAATCAGTCCATCAAATTGACATCTATCGGACAGTAAAGTTAGAAATGAAATAGTATTGGGTGGATTCTGGCCACTAGAGTCCATAAAAGTCAGCAGACTGCATTGGCTAGATAACTTTCCAGTGAATGGACCATTTAAGCCTAGAAAAGATAGTTATGGGGACAAACCAAGATGGGGGCAAGGTAGTGAGAAGATAAGATGACTGGATGGAGTGGCGGCAGACTGTCATGTGTTGGGAGTATTGGATGGAAGGAGGAAGGCATTGGACAGACAGTGTTGGCAGTGGTTGGTTAAGGGAGCAGATTATACTTTTAAAGTCAGCATGAATGAATAGGTATAAATAGGGTACCTGTGGTAAATAGCAATGTGATGCACATCTGGCCACTTCTGTCTTATATCACCGCACATGTTCTTCATTACTTTCATGGCCATTGGTTCATAGGCTTCATATTCAAGATGTAAGACCTAAAATAAGAGCGGCAAACGAATAAGCTATTATTAATATTTTCAAAGTTAACTCCTAACTGACAAAATGAGTTGAGTAGATAGCACTTTTCATCCAGCAGATCCGTATTGGAACTTGTGCAACCTTCTGAATCTGGAATCCTTATGAGGAGAAAATATTGACAGGCTTAAGAGTTTCCTTCAGTCCAATGTTTGCAAGCAACTATGATACGAGTCGTATAAAACCAAAACCAGCATTCGCATTTGGTTTGATATGACTCAAATATTAGAAATTGGGAAGGATTGTTTTGTGTAAGAATTTGACTAAGATGATAAAAAAGGGAAGAAGAATGGTTTAAGTGATGGGACTCAGCTTCTACGAGTTGCGAACTGGGGAGCAACATCGGACGACAGGGGGAGTAGGAGGCAGAAGTTAAAGGAGGCCAAGGCTCAAATCTGACTGAAGCGCCATTGAAGAATAGATCGAGTAGAGTGAAGACACAGCAGCAAGAAAAGCAGAATAAACTGGCTCAGCATTTATATTCATAAATGTTTTGTCTTTCATAGCCGGATTCAGATGCTTGATATTGTTCATCAGGGAAAGAGACGATAGAAAAAATGAGAATGAAACTATGGACCATAGTCAAAGGCAGGAAGAAGAATAGGAAGTATTTATATCCATGCATATTATCAAGTATTACTTACTTTTTTCCCGTCAAAATTATCTCTGGTCGTACCAATGAACATTGACACAGCACCACAATTTTCCGCAGAAACTTTACTCAAAATCTCATCCACAGACAAGCTATCTAAAGTCAACTTTAAATAATCCATCTTTGTTTTTTTTCCAGATCTTTGTAGACTTTTTAAAACATTCATTTGTTGTATTGTATTATCCACCACTAAGCGGGGGTATGACAGCTATTTCATCTCCATGTTTTAATCTAATGGCAACATCAGAGTCGGCACATAGTTCTTCATTTATTGAGAGGATAATGCTATTCTCAATGGCAGAGAGTTGAAATTTGTTCACAATCAAAACCAACAAGTTTCTGTATGTAATTGAAATGGGGATGTCAACAAGTGCTTCTTTAGATCCCACAATTTCCCTGGATTTTGCGAAAAATAGCACTTTCACTTTTACATTCTGATTATCCATTCCTAAAACATAAAACAAAATATACACAAGATTTATAAAAAATGGAATCTGCACATTCAAAGATTATCTCGGCTGGGTGATGTCACAGGTTCTTATCCATAGTAAAAAATATCTTCCAGAGAATCAGGGGTCTTCTTTATATTTTACAGCATTGAGAAATATACACAGTGACATCCAATGACAGATATGAATCAAATCAGCATGCAGAGCTTTGGCATCTTTTCAATCAACCCACATAACATCAAATTGAAGTTCAAAATAAAAATGAATTTTCACTGTGTGAATACACAAACCCTAAAAACTTTTTCAAAAAACTTTTTGTTTTTTTTTTTAAAAAAAACAAAAAGTATTTCTGTATGTAAAATGCAGTATTTTAAATAGTATGGATGGCACTTTACCCACCTCCACCCACCAAGTTCATACAACTCATGCGGAGTCGCTTCACTTGGTGATACTTCACTTGCAATGTTTTTTTTTTGGCGGCGGAAGGCCTTCTCGTTGAAGTAAATCAGCTAAAGTTACTCTACTCAAGAAAGGAAAAAGAGAATCCTCAAATCAGGGGCTAACGCATGACTCTAAGAAGTCCCACCCTCCCCAGAACGTCGAGGTTACTGAAGCTAATGTGCCTGACGGGAGCCCTTCATTGACGTGTATCGAACGAGTTGCCATCCGCGCTGAGCGCAGTAAGTTATGGGTGAACGCAACGCAACTAAACGCAACTAAGCTACACATATAGTGTAACTTCTTGCCGCGTTATCTCCGAGGGGGTCGCATGTGGCGAGTTGAACCTATTTATTTTTACAGGTAAGGGGGTCGGCCTTACGCTAACCACTTCAGATGAAGTGGGGGTTTCCCAGCTCCCGAGAGGGCTGTTACTCATTTCTTGTGAAGGCTGAGTAAACCTTGCCGGTATTTTTATTTTGGGGTTTGAAATAAACACCGAAACGGGAAGTCATTTCTGACACCCTCGCCTCAGCGGGATTCGAACCCGAGCTCACGGCATGGAATGCAAGCACTCTACCAACTGAGCTATCGACCGGTGAACATACGTCAATATGTATGGGTGTCGCGAGGACTGACTGAGGGCTAATGGTCACCTCTGCCCAGTCTTGAGCCCGCGGCTGCGAACTCGTGCCAGGACTGGCAGAAGCGGCGGAATGCAAGGTAGTTAGCTCTACTGGCAACGAGGTCCGCGTAGCCGACCGGTCCGGAACCGGCCGGCCGGACTGCGTCGATGAGGAGCTCGCGTTGAGAGTGCAGCAGAGGGCAATCCCACAGGACGTGCCGCACGTCCTGGGCAATGGGTCCGCACAAACACTCCCCTCCACCCTGAGAGATGACGCCCCGTTCTAAAAGGTAGTGCGCAAATTTCCCGTGACCAGTGAGGAACTGGCTGGTGAAGTGGTCCGGGACGAGCCACCGCGCAGCCATGCGCTCCCTGATCGACGGAAAAAAGGAGTAGATGACCTTGTCACACGATGTGACGTCCCAGTACCTTTGCCACTGTGCGTATATAGCGTCGCGAACCGAGTCCCTGACACGCTGCGTCAGGCGTCCATCCGGCGGCGGCGGGATCACCTGATGTTCAAGCTTGGCCGGGAGGCCTCGCCTGAGAGAACCGATAGCGGCGCGGTACTGGAGCTCGAGGTCGAGAGGGAGCACCCCGGCTACGGCCGGGAGCGAGTCCGTCGCGGTGGATCGGTACGCTTTTGTCAGGAGGAGCAGCGAGCTCCTTTGTCCGGAAAGCGCCGCGCGTCGTGCGTTTCCACGCCGACACTTGTCCGCCCAGCATGACGCCGCATAAGCGGCAGTATGGATGGTCTAATTCAAAACCAAGGTCTTTAGCAAGCATTCAACCAACAACTAGTGCCTAGCAAACAGCCCCATTGGCGTCACATTTTCCGCCTTGACTTTAATTTGAGGACTCCATCGACTATGCGTGAAGTACCTACTTAAAAATTGATAACCTATATGGTTATCTACAAGATATCACAAATTAGATACAAATCATAGGCATTTAAAAAAAAAAAACATGATAGTACTCTTATATACATACATACAAATAAATAGAACTGCCTCAAGTATTAATTGAGTCGTATGGAACCAAATGCGGAAAACTAGGAATTTTTCGAAAATCACATAAATACACATAACACAGAGAATGTCATTTTCTGTCTTCCCTATATATTTTTTTTCAAATGACATCCTAGATCGCCGCTTTTGGTTCTATATGACACAATTATTAATAGTAACGCTTCGGCAACAAAATTAATGAGTAGGTATATAGGCGGCTACCTGTATTTTTATTTGCTCAAACACAGCATATTAAACATAGGTTATGCAGATAATAATAAGAGAAATTACGTTTTACTATTCAATATTAAATTACGATGTCTTTTTTTCATTAGATTGTCAACTTAATTTTTTTACATAACCCCAAAACGTATTTCATTCATAATTTGAAAACGTAAGGCGTGTGAGAATTTTAACAAAAATGAACAATATTTAAACAAAAACAAACTTACCCGGATTTGTAGACTTGGTAAATGTTCTGTTTTATTCATGGGAATACGTGGGTACGTGAACTTGAAGACAAGTGTCAAACTGAATAATTGTGTGAAATAAAATGACAGTTGACTAACCAGTGTTGCCACCTTGGTTTTAATACTTGGGGCAATTGAAGAAGCTAAAAAGGGCTAGATCGGGCTAAAAGGAGCACAAAAAGAGTTGGTGTAAAAAAAGGCTAAAAAAACGCCTGGACTAATGATTTCAATTACTTATGTATTTATTTTTTAGTTTGAATCACAATAATTTTTTTCAAAATTAGGTTCAAAAATTAAAAATATTTGTTATTTTACAAACTAAAATTAACAAATTTTCCGTTTAGAATCATTTAGTTACCATAGATATGTTGCCTTAATCGAACAAATGGTATCTACCAAAAAAAAAACAATAATATGACAAAAATCACGAAAGTTCGATGTTATCGCGATGTTAGCATTGGCGCAAAATTCAGATTTTCATACAATATTTTTAAGTAAAAGAAAAGGGCTAGATAGCCCCTTTCGGGCTAAATCATTAAACAACGAGTTCACCTACAGTAAAAAGAGCTAGATCTAGCCCCAAAAGTGCTAAGGTGGCAACACTGTGACTAACGTCACATTTATATTTTGTTCAAATGTGTGTGGAGACGGAAAACCGATAGTTGCCGCTAAAAATCGCTGTCGACGTCACTATCGAAACTTTTTCAAAAAAATTTCGTGTCTAAACCATAGGGATGGCATGTGGGCGTTCCCTTGGTAAATCCGATATGCTTAAAACAATCATATTCGAAAATCCGTATTTTTGCGCATGTTTTTATCAAAATACCTTATTTTTATGTTTTACCGTGTAAAAATAACAGTCAAAATAAGTAGTATAAGGGTATCGCCGTCGAAATTTGTACCTTTTGTCTTGTGCGTGTGTCCCCTAATGATTTTCAGCTTTTTCATAAAAACTGGGGATCTCTACTGAATTCTAAAATTATCAGAGTAAAGTAAATAAAAAGCGTATCGAAATACAAAAAAAAACTGCAAAAAGCATTAAGTGGCGATGTAATTAAAAAATTAAACAAAAACGCCTTTTTTCCATTCCCATACAAATTTTACATGTCCGCAACCCGTTTTTGACCCTTTGATGGCATGATACGATCAAAATAGTCAAACGTTTTTAAAGTTGAGTATTTTTGCATATACCTTAGTAACGTATCTTTCATTTTCTGTACTAGCCACAATAATATTTACTTATTTAAACACGAAATATTGATTGCTAAGGGTTGTCTCCATTTTTGGCTCCGAAATTTTTCTTTTAGTATGTTACCAATTCCATTGGAACTGACAAAAATCTTGCAATCTTAAGTATTTTATCACGTATGGTAACTCTTTGATGCAGTGTGGACAACACAAAAAAACTCATTCGATACCTTAATTTTCTTCTGAGAACGTTTACATCAGACTCGGGAATTTGTCGTGAATGTTTTGAGTGGAAGTTAGCTTGGCATTATTAAGGTATTGTTATGTAAATATAAATATTGAAATAAGTATGGGTAGTTATAGTGTTATGTAAATATAAATATTGAAATAAGTATGGATAGTTATAGTTATAAGAATCCTCAAAAGTATTGGTAGGTAAGATCGATAATTATGTATAAGTGTAGAATTCTCTAGGCTAAGTAGGTATTTGTTATAATTATAGGAATACTGTATTGCATTGGTAGGTAGGATTTTGGTTGTGTCTAGGTAGTACGTGAAACATCGAGAAGTAATAATTACTCTGGAACCTTCTAGCAACTATAGGTCTAGATTATACTGCTCTAAAGAGTATAAAGGGTGCAAATGGCCTGCAGAGCGGCCAGTATCATAGAGACTTACAAACACATCGAAGTCATCTGATCAGTGAACCAAAACCAAGTGGAATAATCGAGAAAGTAGTGTGAAAATAAATTTTGTAACTGTGTAAAATAAATAACTATTGAAGAAGACCTGTGTATTTTTAATTTGGAAAGACAATTGAACCCTAATTTCGTAACAATTGGTGTCAGGTGTGGGGTTGTCAAGAAAAATTAAGATCTTCTGTCTAAAAATAAATAAAATAAATTAAATAGTGTTAAAATGAACTTTATTCAAATTGAACTTTGTGTGAACTGACTTTTGTGAAAACAAGTGTTTAAATAAATTTTTGTTAAAAGAAAAGACGCAAAAGCAAGTTGCTTATAAATTCTGGAACATCATATGGAACATAATTCTGGACATAATTCTGGACATAACATAATGACTATTTTACCGCATTGAGAAAGTCATCAAATTGGACCATAGTTTTTTTATTATTGTGTGTGATTAAAAAAATAAAATAAATAAATAAAAATCTTGAAAAAAAAAAAATATTACAAAAGAACGTTCCAGATTCATCGAGAAAAAGTTTTTGAATAACTGTGCTTCGTTTACAAGTGTGTGAATGTACATTAAGTACCTACCTGTGTGTTGGAGAGACTTGAGACGAAATAAATAATTATGTACTATCAGACATTATTATGTTAAAAATATTGGTGATTTAAAAATAAATATTAAAAGACAGTACCTACCAATCAGTGTAATCAGATAAATTATTATTTTGCTAAAGTACGTATTCAAAAAAATAGCTTTATATATAAAACTCAAAACTTGTATTAAATAAATTCGAAAATATTTTTGTTTTGAAGTAAATTTTGAAAAAAATGGCAACCAAAGTGAACATCAAGGACCTCAAAGTCACTGAGCTTAAAAATGAGCTTCTGGAGAGGGACCTGGAGACCTCAGGAGGGAAGGCGGCCTTACAGGCACGCCTCATGGAGGCCTTAGAACAGTCAGGCGAAGACCCGGCATATTTTGTCATGGCGTCTGGAGGGGACCGCGCCTTGGACGAGCTAAACCTCAGCATCACCGGAAACTTCACTTCCATGGAGGAAAAGCTGAAAGGGGAGATGGCTGACAACGCCAAGACCCTGAAAGTGGAGATGGCTGACAACGCTAAGACCCTGAAGGAGGACCTGACCGGGCTGGAGGAGAAGATGGCTGACAACGCCAAGACCCTGGAGGAGAAGATGGCTGACAACGCCAGGACCCTGGAGGAGAAAATGGCTGACAATTCCAAGACCCTGAGGGAAGACCTGAAGGCGGAGATGGCTGACAACGCCAGGACCCTGAAGGCGGAGATAGCGGATAGTCTCACAACCCTGAAAGGAGAAATAGAGGAGAAGATGACAACCAACCTCTCGGCCCTGAAGGGGGAAATGGAGACTCGGATGTCAAACCTGGAAGACCGTCTGCGTGCCGAGCTGGCTGACAAGTGCCAGATGGAGTCCACCAGAATCTCCCCCAAAGGCGGCCTTCACGACGAGACCGACCAGGGATGCTCAACTCCAACCAGGATCACAAGAGGGGATGATGACCCTTCCCTAGCCAAGCACAACCTCCCAACCTTCGACGGGAAGACGTCGTGGGAGGAATACTTGACCCTCTTTGAGACGGCTGCCATGATGGGAGCCTGGAGCCAGCAGAAGAAGGCTTCGGTTCTCAGCCTGTCGCTCCGAGGAGACGCTCTCAGGGTTCTGCAGGCCATACCCCTGGACAACCGTGGTGACTTTGGGCAGCTGAAGCAGCGCTTGGATATGCGCTATGGCCACAAGTGCCTGGAGCAGCTGTACAAGTCGCAGCTGAACACAAGGGTGCAGAAGCCCAACGAGAGCCTCCAGGAGTTTGAAATGGACATCGCCCGCCTGGTACGAGACGCTTACCCGACAGCCTCCGACGACATCTGTGAGAGCTTGGCAGTGGACAAGTTCCTAAATGGATTGCGGGAATGGGAGACGCAACAAGCCGTAAAACTGGCCCATCCCAAGGCTTTGAACGAGGCGCTCAGCCAAGCTCTCGAGTTTGAGGCTCAAACAGTCCATCAGGGGCCACGCCAGGGTTCGTGCAGTCGAGGCAGAGGAGGTCAAGCTACCTACAACCGAGGAGCTAATTGAAAAAGTGCTGGAACGTCTGAGACCTCGAAGACGAGACCCACGCTGCTGGAACTGCGGACAGCTGGGCCACCTTAGCACCAAGTGTCCCAAGCCTCAGAAACCCAGAAAACAGGCTGCGGAAAACTAGAAAGGGTTAATGGGAAGGGGCAACCGTTGACCCACGCTGGAGAGGCCCTGAAATCTGCTGCTACTGTCGCAACCGTGAGAGGAAAAGCCAGCAGCATTTTTATCAATGGCATAATAGATGGAGTAACTCGTGAACTACTGGTGGACACGGGAGCAACCAGGACAATTCTGAGACGCGACATAGTGGCACGAGGTAAGCAGATTGCACCAACAAAGTGGTCTCTGCACACCGCCACGGGAGAGTCAGCACAGGTGTATGGGGAGACGATTGCCACCTTCCAAATTGGCAGCACCACTTTTGATCATCGGACGTTGGTGGCCAACATTGAAGAAGACGTTATATTGGGAATGGACATACTGGACAGATTTGGGTGCAGTTTAAATTTAAAGAAAGGGTCCATTAAAATTGGAAATGAAGAAGTCATCCTGCAAAGACGGAAAGAACTGGCTGCACGTGTTATCCTAGCCAAGAATACCGAAGTGAAGGGGCGATCCGAGATGATAGTGAGTGCCCGCCTGGATTCCAGTAGTACAAATGACCAAATCTGTATGATAGAACCGGAGAACATGGACAATGTTAACAAAGGAGTCATGGTGGCAAGAACAGTGATTCGCGCAAAGGAGACCATTCCTGTCAAGATCATGAATGTGAACAGCTACCCAGTTAAAATGAATGAAGGTTTTGTTTTGGGCAGATGTGAGAGGATAACTTCCATTGTGCAACAGATGACAAACATGTCATGCGAAGGAAACAAATTGTCAACACAATTGGAAGCCCTGGTCCACGACGCTTCCCAAGGTCTAACCGAGGAAAACAAACGGAGAGTGAGGAGTTTGATCTGCCGCTACCAGAACATTTTCGAGGACTCTAATGGCCGTCTGGGAAGAACCAAGGTAGTGCGACATAGCATAGACACCGGAGAAGCGAGACCAATAAAACAGGCTCCAAGAAGACTACCCTTTGCAAAGCGGGAAGAAGCTGACAAGATCATCAAAGACATGAGCAAGGATGGCATCATAGAACCATCAAGTAGCCCTTGGACATCCCCGGTGGTACTGGTGAAAAAGAAGGATGGTACCACGAGATTTTGTGTGGACTACAGACTGCTCAACGATGTTACGAAAAAGGATAGTTACCCTCTGCCAAGGATTGACGACACCTTGGACACATTGGCAGGATGCACCATTTTTTCCACATTGGACCTGAAAAGTGGCTACTGGCAAGTTGAATTGGATGCCAAAGATAAGGAGAAAACTGCATTCTCGACTGGATCTGGACTTTGGCAGTTCACCGTGATGCCATTTGGCTTATGCAATGCCCCCGCCACGTTTGAAAGGCTGATGGAGAATGTGCTGCGAGGACTATCATGGGAAACCTGCCTGGTATACTTGGATGACATAATCATCCTGGGAAAGGACTTCAACCATCAGTTGAGAAATCTGGAGCAAGTTTTCGGGCGACTACAAGACGCTGGACTGAAGCTCAACCCGAAAAAGTGTAACCTGTTCAAGAAACAAGTAAATTACCTGGGACACATAGTTTCTCAACGTGGAGTTGAAGTTGACCCTGCCAAAATCAAGGCAGTAAGAGACTGGCCCGTGCTGAAGGACAAACATGAAACTAGGAGTTTCCTGGGGCTGTGCACTTATTACAGGAGGTTTGTGCCAAGATTTGCGGACATTGCAAAACCGCTCACCAAGCTTACGGAAGAAAACACTCGCTTCTATTGGAGTGATTCCTGCGCACAAGCATTTGAAGAGCTTAAGGGAAGATTAACAAGTGCCCCCATCTTGAGCTACCCACGAAAAGATGGAAAGTTCATCCTGGATACCGACGCTAGTAATGTGGGGATAGGAGGCGTCCTTTCCCAAATACAGGATGGGCATGAGACTGTTCTGGGTTACTTCAGTAAAGTGCTTTCCAAGCCAGAACGAAATTATTGCGTGACCAGACGAGAGCTTCTTGCCGTGATAAAATCAGTGGAACACTTCCGCAAATACTTGTACGGGAGAAAATTCACACTACGGACTGATCATGCTGCACTGGTTTGGCTTCTGAAATTCAAAAACCCAGAAGGGCAAGTGGCTAGATGGATTGAAAGGCTCCAGGAGTATGATTATGACTCCAAACATAGACCTGGCACGCTTCATCGAAATGCGGATGCATTATCCAGACGACCATGCGCCAGTGACTGCAAACATTGCAGCAAGATGGAGGACAAGGTAGCAATTGTCCAAAGGACGACCACCGAAGATGAGGACTGGCAAGATGAAAAATTGGCGCAAGACCAACTGAATGATCCGGACTTGAAGTATGTGATGGAATGGGCGCGAGAAGGAGAAAGGCCAACCTGGGAAAAACTCGCCCCCTTATCACCAACTGTCAAGGCTTATTGGGCTCAATGGGGATCCATAGTGATAGAAGGAGGGTTTCTGAAACGAAAGATCGAGAAGGAAGACGGCACACTTAGAAGAAAGCAAACCCTCGTTCCGAGGAGCCGAGTACCGGAAATCCTTGGACTGCTGCATGGAGGAACTTCTGGAGGACATCTAGGCGTTAAGAAGACGCTGGAGAAAGTGAAAGAGCGATTTTACTGGATCAACTGCAGCGAAGACGTCAAAGATTGGTGTCGAAAATGTGTAACCTGTGCAACGGCCAATGGACCGCAAAGGAAAAGGCGAGCACCAATGCGTCAGTACAATGTTGGCAGCCCCTTTGAAAGAATTGCCATCGACATAGCTGGCCCATTTCCTACAACTGAGAAGGGTAACAAGTACATCATGGTGGTGATGGATTACTTCAGCAAGTGGGTGGAAGCTTACTCAATCCCTAACCAAGAGGCCGTAACCGTGACTGAAGTTCTAGTTACCGAATTTATCAGCAGGTTTGGCGTACCCCTGGAATTACATTCTGATCAGGGAAGGAACTTTGAAGCTGCTATCTTCCAGCAAATGTGTGAGCGGCTAGGGATCTACAAGACCAGGACCACTGCGCTACATCCACAGTCTGATGGAATGGTGGAAAGGATGAACCGTACCGTGGGGAGGTACTTAGCCAAAGTAGTGTCCAGCCATCAGCGGGACTGGGACCGACATCTGCCTTTGTTCTTATTGGCTTACCGGTCGGCTGGTCAGGAAACGACGAAGAAGACTCCCAGCAGCATACTGTTTGGGCGAGAAATGCGACTTCCTTGTGATCTCAAATTTGGCTGCAAACCAGGTGAAGACCTAGCCGGAGAAGACTATGTGACAGACCTTCGCAGGAGGCTGGATGACATCCATGATCAGGTCCGCATGAACATCGGGGAAGCCAGCGATCAAATGAAGGAGCGCTATGACACCAGAGCTGACAGCATGGGGTACAAAGCTGGTGACTGGGTGTGGCTTTTTGACCCCAAGAGGCGCCAAGGATACTGTCCGAAACTTCAGCGTTCCTGGGACGGGCCGTACGAGATCTTGGAGCGCATCAACGATGTGGTCTACCGCATAAAAAAGAGACCAAACGGAAAACCAAGGGTCGTGCACTACAATCGCCTCTCACCATACCTAGGCGATAATGATGACCAACCAGCCCAAAAAGTACGACAGTGCGTCGCATCCGAAAGATCACCAGCCTTTGAGACGTTTTGGGAGAACGCGAAGGCAGGGCAGAAGTTTCGCCATGGAGTGACCACAGAAGTCCACAAGGACTTATTTGAGGTCACTAGGGACCACACACTGGCATGCAGTGTACCGGAAGATCTAGATATGTCTAGAGGAATTGCACGGGTCTTCCGATACAAATTCGGAGAACCGCAACCCTCGAGCAGCCCGCAAGGAAGAGCTCTGAGACTACCGAAGGGGCGTCAACAAGCATACTGCCTGGTTGTCCCGGATTCCAGCAACCTGGAAGAGGACTACAAGGCATTGTGGGACGGCCTTGTTGAGCTGCGTGACTACATGTTGGAGGATCAGCAGGCGCGTCTGGCAATACCGAAGATGGGTGGCGGCCGCGCTAATCGAGACTGGCGGATAATCCGGAGTATGATTGAAGCAGTGTTCTCGGGAGTCGGCATCAGTGTCATGGTGTGCTGCGAGCAAGCGCAGCCGAGAGCCAGTGGGGAGAAATCCGTGGACTGCCACTTCTTCCTGACCACAGGGTGTCGACGTGGATCAGCATGCCCCTACCTACACAGAGTCAAGACTGTTCCGGGACGAAACAGTCTAGGTGGGGGGTAGTGTTATGTAAATATAAATATTGAAATAAGTATGGGTAGTTATAGTGTTATGTAAATATAAATATTGAAATAAGTATGGATAGTTATAGTTATAAGAATCCTCAAAAGTATTGGTAGGTAAGATCGATAATTATGTATAAGTGTAGAATTCTCTAGGCTAAGTAGGTATTTGTTATAATTATAGGAATACTGTATTGCATTGGTAGGTAGGATTTTGGTTGTGTCTAGGTAGTACGTGAAACATCGAGAAGTAATAATTACTCTGGAACCTTCTAGCAACTATAGGTCTAGATTATACTGCTCTAAAGAGTATAAAGGGTGCAAATGGCCTGCAGAGCGGCCAGTATCATAGAGACTTACAAACACATCGAAGTCATCTGATCAGTGAACCAAAACCAAGTGGAATAATCGAGAAAGTAGTGTGAAAATAAATTTTGTAACTGTGTAAAATAAATAACTATTGAAGAAGACCTGTGTATTTTTAATTTGGAAAGACAATTGAACCCTAATTTCGTAACAGTATGTATTCGAATATGTTGTCAGTTGTATATTTTTTACTTAGATCCATTAATTCTTCTAATGATTGTATGTTTTTTTCATTGCTGACAGTATTATTTTTCAAATGGCACAAGTTTAAGGTAATGTCGGGCGGTTTTTTATTTACAATCTTTACCGTATGTTACCAGTATTAAGGTGTATTCACGTAGGTTTAAAAAAATACACCTACTTACCGTTAATTTATGGTTGACTAACAAATAACATTTACGTACCTAATTGAAACATAAAACTATCTAATCAACCTTACTACATGCTATTAATATTTTAAATGCACCGTTTGATGTTTGTTATTCAAAATTGCAAAAAGGTTTATTCGTGATCTGTGGGCTAAACGATTAAATGAAATTTGGACCACAGAGGTACCTAATTTTTATATCGGTGCTGGATACTGTGAAAAATGTACGCAAAAAAAACATTGCCTATCTATCTAAATCTATGATAATCTATAATCTAAGTTACAAAAATATATTGCATTTAAGACTTTAAGTTCGTACTTAAACATGCTGCATGTGAACCTACAATATAAAACCCAATCTCAAATGAACATAAACCCTGCAACTCTTGCTGACCTTACCTGACACAATGGTAACATTGGTAAAGTGAACCATTTTTTACAGTATGAGTGGTCAGCTTCATACTAACCTATAAGTCAAGGAAACTTATTGAAATACAATAAACGAACGATTTTAGATAGTTATTAAATGTGCGTATTCATATTTTTATTAAACATTCATAGACAAACAACATTCATATTTATAGACATTCAAAATGGTGCTCTTATATTTTTACTGAACAGTGTTTACGAACTGCTATAAAATCTTGTATTCGTCGTCGAAAAAAGAAATGAGATATCGAAATGTAAAAAATCCTAATTTTTCGAACCTGTCCGTCATTTTGAATAGACCTTAATTTGATTCACGATGTTTTCGTTTTCTTGAATCTTGCCGGTCGACAGTTATGGTACAAATTTCGACGGCGATACCCATAAGGATCATGGTATTATTTTTTTTCCGTTAAAGTAATGAATTGCACCCGCATTGTACATTTTAAATCGTTTTAAATATTTGAAGCCCTTAAATATTTGACGTTTATCGCCATTTTTTTACGCCATCGCTAGTGATGTGCTGCGCGTAGTGTTCGTCGAATGTCGATACCTCTGAAATTTGTTTCAAGAAAAGACGAAAACTAATTGATAATTATATTATGTTTTTATTGTAACAATATAATTTGAATCTATCTATAATCTGAGCTGCAAAGATATGCTAACATGGAATTTAAAACATTTTTGATAAGGAACAAGGATAAATTGTTTTAATTTCACTTTCGTACAGTGAGTACCGTGAGTACCGGAGAGAGTGGAATTCAAAATGTGCCTGTTGGTATTTAAAGCACTCAGAGGAACGGCCCCTTCTTACTTAGCCGAATTATGTAAGCTTGACGAGATTTTTGATAAGCGGGGAGTGATTTTAAGTGTGAGTGAACTTGAGAAGAGTGTGTGTGGAAAAGATATTGAAAGTATGTGGAAAGATCTGAAAGAAGGAATGACTGAATGCGCTAAAAAAGCATGTGGGGTAACGAAAGGTGGAAGATTGAAAGGAGATGCCTGGTGGAATGATAGAGTGAAGGAAGCTGTGAAAGTTAAGAAAAAGTGTTACGAAAATTGGTTGAATGATAGAAATGATAGAAAGCTAGAAGAGGAATATAAGATAGCTAAGAGAATGGCGAAGAATATAATTTATGAAAGAAAGATGAATGAACAAAGAAAGATTGATGAAAGGATTAACAAAAGTTTCACCGACAGTAAGAAGGAATTTTGGAGGTGGATCAATGCGGATAGAAATAAATCTTCTGCATTGACCACTCCGGGAGTCAAAAGTGCTGCCGGTGAGATGGTATGGGAGAATGAAGAAGTATGCAAGAGATGGAAGAACTATTTTCAAGAAATTTTTGGTCAGGGTGAAAGAAGAATTTATGAACAGATAGATGAAGCGAATGAATTGAATATTATGAAAGAAGAAATTAAAGTGTCTATTTCACGTCTGAAGAATGGGAAGTCTGCTGGGTTTGATGGTATAAATGGTGAAATGTTGAAAGCAGGAGGTGAATGTGTGATAGATTGGATGTACGAATTATGTAAGCTCTGTGTGAATGCAGGAGTAGTACCGATGGATTGGAGGAAGGCAGTCATTGTTCCCATTTACAAAGGTAAAGGGGACAAAAAAGACTGTCAGAACTTCAGACCAATCAGTCTACTCAGTATACCAGGAAAAGTCTTCTGTAAGGTGATTATAAAAAATGTGATTTTGACTACTAGTGAAAGGATTTCCGATGTACAGTCCGGCTTTATGGCCGGTAGAGGCTGTGTTGATCAGATTTTTACTCTACAACAACTTGTTGAAAAACAATTGTCGGTGAGGCGGAAGCTGTTCACGGCCTTTGTAGATCTGGAAAAGGCTTTTGACTCAGTAGACAGAGGTATGTTATGGGATGTTTTGAAAGCATACGGAGTGAATGGGGCTCTCCTAGGTGCGGTGCATGCAAACTATGAAAATAGTAAGGCATGTGTCCGTATTGATGGTGAGTATAGTGAGTGGTTTGAAGTTTATAAGGGTGTGAGGCAAGGATGTGTGATGAGTCCATGGCTATTTAACATAGTCATGGACAAGTGTGTCAGAGATGCTCGACTTAATGATTGTGGATTGATGATAGGAGAGAGCAAAGTGAGTGTTCTACTGTATGCAGATGATGCAGTTCTTGTATCTGATTCAGCAGTAGAATTGCAAACAATGCTCTCTAGATTGAATGAAGCTTTGAAAGGTAACCATTTGAAGTTGAATGCAAGTAAGACGAAAGTATTGATTTTTGAAAGAGATGATGAAAGTATGAATTATGAATTTAAAATTAATGGAATGAATGTTAATGTCGTAAATGAGTTTGTATACCTGGGAAGTAAGTTTGAAAAAGATGGAAGAATGACCGGTGAATTTGAAAGAAGAATAATGAAAGGCAGGTGCGTACTGGGTGCTACCGCTAGCATCGCCAGGAACCAGAATCTCTCAAAAAATGTTAGATTGGCGGTGCACGGTGGTATACTAGTGCCAACCTTGATGTATGGAAGTGAAGCCTGGACGGTGAGTGAAAGGGAAATTAGTAAAGTCCATACAGTAGAAATGGACTATCTAAGAAGTATGATTGGGAAAAAACGAAGTGACAGAGTGAGGAATGATTTTGTAAGAGAAGAATGTGGTGTAAGGGAAAGTGTGAAAGTGAAGATTAAAAGAAGTATGTTAAGATGGTTCGGGCATATGGAGAGAATGAGTGATGAAAGATTGACGAAGAAAGTATATGTTGCTAAAATAGATGGATGTCGTGGTAGAGGAAGACCGAGAAAAGTATGGATGGATCAAATTTCTGAAATAGCGAATGAATGGGATATCCAGAGTCATAATAAAAGGAGGACTTGCATGAAAAAGGTTATGACTCTGGATGAAATTAAAGAAGTGTGCAAGGACAGGAAGAAGTGGCGGCTAATCTGCAATGGTGATTTCTAATGTTGGTGTATTAATTTGCTACATTTTTTGCATAGGAAATTTCTGATTTTTTTTTTGTATAGATTTCTTTGTAAGGTTTTGTTCTTTTATATATTTAAATGTAATTTTTTATTCATATTCCTTGACTTATAGGTTGGTATGAGGCTGACCACCCATACTGTAAAAAATGGTTCACTTTGCCAATGTTACCCCTGTTTCAGGGAAGGTCGGCAAAAGTTGTGGGGCTTATGTTCATTTGAGGTTTGGATTTTATTTGTAAGTACACATTCAGCATTTGTAAGCGCGAACTACACTTGTTGGTTTGTGGGCTTACATCTGAGAGCTTTAAATGAATATATCCTTGCAACTTAGATTATAGATTATAGATTATAGGTGCACTCTTCGCTCGGCGCAGAGTGATGCTATCAACAAGCTGAAAATGCCATCTCGACGGAGCAGAACGGGCTTTGGGGATAGGGCGTTCAGTTCGGCGGGACCGTTGTGCTGGAACCGGCTGCCTTTGAAGCTGAGGACAGAAACCAGCGAGGAGCGTTTCAGGAAGGAGCTGAAGACCACCATCTTCACAAGAAGAGAGTGAGCGGTGGGCGCCCTTGGGGTGGCTGGAGCCACTAAACGGCGCCCAAAAGAAGAATAAGTCATCCAAATATATATAGTACATTATGTACACACAAATTTCTGGTTTAATGCATTTTTCTAAGCCGCAGACCAACCATGGATTTATAAGGACTATTGTCTGACCAACAAAATTAAATGTAGGTATTACCTACTGCATTTAAAATCTATGTATATTTCCTTCCCTATGAATTTACGTTTCATTCTTTAGTTAATAATAATAATAATCTATAATCTAAGTTGCAAATATATATATTAACATTTAAAGCTCATATTAAATGCATGCCCACAGACAGGCACATGTAGGTTCGCGCCTACACATTCTGCATGTGTGCATATAAATAAGCAAAACCTCACATGAACATAAACCTTGCAACTCCTGCCGCCGTTCCCTGAAACGGGGTTGCATTGGTAAAAGTGAACCGATTTTTACAGCACGGGTGGTCAGCCTCATACCAACCTATCAGTCAAGGAGAATAGAAGCCATTATTACGTTATGACTTCCAAAACAATCAATTAAGTGCTATTCACTTTTTGACCAATACATTAATAATAATTATATGAAGAATAAATATGTTTTTTTTGTGGATAAACGCAACGCAACTAAGCTACACATATAGTGTAACTTCTTGCCTGCGTTATCCCCGAAGGGGACGCATGTGGCGCTTCGGGACCTATTTATTTTTACAGGTAAGGGGGCCGGCCTCACACCAACCACTTTCAGTTGAAGTGGGGGTTTCCCAGCTCCCGGGGGGGGCTGGTTCTCATTTTATTGTGAAGGCTGAGTAAACCTTTGAGATCGAACCCTTGCTCTTGGCATGGAATGCAAGCATTCTACCAATTGAGCTATCGACCTTTTTACGAGCTTGATCGTCGTCGCTACAAAGCGCCAATTCTCAAGCAAGACCCAGTTGCTGTAAGGCTGGATGGACCTTTGGTGACCGGTCATTGGTAAAGGTTTTATGAATTTTTCAACCCAGCAAAGAGCAAATTTGAAAATATAAATGGTATATTTTTTGTGCTCCGCCGGGAATCGAACCCACAACCTTCCCATTCAGAGTCCGCAGTGTTACCACTGAGCTACGGACCGGTCATCGGATGTTAAAAGCAAATGCAAAACTAAAGAATTCGCGCTTTCTATAGCATAGTTCAAGTTCACAGAAGGCTCTTGGGGTGTGTTTCATACGAAAACAGCGCCCATCAAATAAATCCTCCTAATAAAATTACTATATACATGAGCTAAGTATTTATTATATTGAAAGTTAAATTATTGTGTGTTTTGATATGTTGAATTCTTGTATATACAGGAATAATACAATGTTAACACGTATTTCTTCAGAGATTGAATTATCGATATTAACAAGTATCGATCGATAGCTAGCAGAGATTATCAACTTTGCACAACTCTACATATGCGTTTTATTCTTTATGCGAGTGTGAGTGTATGAGTGCGAGCTCAAAAACTCGCGATCAAAACGTCGTAAGCGATCCTGATTTCATGGCGCTTAGGCTCTTTCTATCCATCGCATTTGGATTTTTTTTAACAAATCAAGTGTTAGCTACCATTGTAATTGTAATGTTAGTTCCCGCCTACCGAGAAAACGGTGACAGCTGGTTTTGATACTGCAATAGAAACATACCATATCTCTTTATATTCAGTGATCTGTGGTCTAAACTGAGCCAAAGCATGCGCTAGCTTCCATTAAAAAAAATCCATACATGTAGGGAGACGGGTTTTTTCGTTTACATCCCCAGATTTCCTCAGCTGTCAGGTTAGCACCTGTCAGTAGGGATGGGCAAATGGAAAAAAAATATCGATATATATCGAATCGATATTTTTGAACACTATCGAAATATGTCGAGGAAAAAATATCGATATTTCGATGATAAAAAAATATCGAAATTTTCCAAAATAAAATATTGGTTGCTGGCGGGTAAGGTCTCAAAATTTCGAAATTTTTGGCGGGCAACGGCTTAAATTTTTTAAAGTTTTTGCTATATGGGTAACGCCGTTTAAATTTGTACCATAACTGTCGACCGGCAAGATTCAAGAAAACGAAAACATCGTGAGTTAAATTAAGGTCTATTCAAAATGACGGACTGGTTCGAAAAATTAGGATTTTTTACATTTCGATATCTCATTTCTTTTTTCGACGACGAATACAAGATTTTATAGCAGTTCGTAAACACTGTTCAGTAAAAATGTAAGAGCACCATTTTGAATGTCTATAAATATGAATGTTGTTTGTCCATGAATGTTTAATAAAAATATGAATACGCACATTTAATAACTACCTAAAATCGTTCGTTTATTGTATTTCAATAAGTTTCCTTGACTTATAGGTTAGTATGAAGCAGACCACTCATACTGTAAAAAATGGTTCACTTTACCAATGTTACCATTGTGTCAGGTAAGGTCGGCAAGAGTTGCAGGGTTTATGTTCATTTGAGATTGGGTTTTATATTGTAGGTTCACATGCAGCATGTTTAAGTACGATCTTAAAGTCTTAAATGCAATATATTTTTGTAACTTAGATTATAGATTATTATAGATTTAGATAGATAGGCAATGGTTTTATTGCGTACATTTTTCACAGTATCCACCACCGATATAAAAATTAGGTACCTCTGTGGTCCAAATTTCATTTAATCCGTTTAGCCCACAGATCACGGAATAAACCTTTTTGCTATTTTGAATAACAAACATTAAACGGTGCATTTAAAATATTAATAGCATGTAGTAAGGTTGATTAGATAGTTTTATGTTTCAATTAGGTACGTAAATGTTATTTGTTAGTCAACCATAAATTAACGGTAAGTAGGTGTATTTTTTTAAACCTACGTGAATACACCTTAATATGGTAACATACGGTAAAGATTGTAAATAAAAAACCGCCCGACATTACCTTAAACTTGTGCCATTTGAAAAATAATACTGTCAGCAATGATAAAAACATACAATCATTAGAAGAATTAATGAATCTAAGTAAAAAATGTACAACTGACAATATATTCGAATACATACCTTAATAATGCCAAGCTAACTTCCACTCAAAACACTTACGACAAATTCCCGAGTCTGATGTAAACGTTCTCAGAAGAAAATGAAGGTGTCGAATGAGTTTTTTTGTGTTGTCCACACTGCATCAAAGAGTTACCATACGTGAAAAAATACTTAGGATTGCAAGATTTTTGTCAGTTCCAATGGAATTGGTAACATACTAAAAGAAAAATTTCGGAGCCAAAAATGGAGACAACCCTTAGCAATCAATATTTCGTGTTTAAATAAGTAAATATTATTGTGGCTAGTACAGAAAATGAAAGATACGTTACTAAGGTATATGCAAAAATACTCAACTTTAAAAACGTTTGACTATTTTGATCGTATCATGCCATCAAAGGGTCAAAAACGGGTTGCGGACATGTAAAATTTGTATGGGAATGGAAAAAAGGCGTTTTTGTTTTATTTTTTAATTACATCGCCACTTAATGCTTTTTGCAGTTTTTTTTTGTATTTCGATACGCTTTTTATTTACTTTACTCTGATAATTTTAGAATTCAGTAGAGATCACCAGTTTTTATGAAAAAGCTGAAAATCATTAGGGGACACACGCACAAGACAAAAGGTACAAATTTCGACGGCGATACCCATATAAAGTTTGTCGACTGAGGGGGGGGGGGAAGAGGAGACATTTGATTTGCTACGTAAAAATGTTGGCTTCCAAACACAACCACCTATAAAGTCTTCTTCTTCTTCTTCTTTTTCTTTGTGGCGGATTCCCGCATTCAGCAGGGGCGCCAGTGTCAAGTTGTTTAATGTAGGGATTGGGAAAGATGGGAATAGCTGAGGAAGAGTAATTTGCAATCATATGCACAGATCATTCTTTAAACCTGCGGCTAGCGGAGGGACCAGCACGAAAAGAGGGATATCAACAAAGTAAAAACAGTAAACAAAAAGTGGAAGTAGGTAATTAATTTGTACATTGACGGGCAGAAGATGAGATTGAAATCAGACTGACTTGGATAAAAAAGTTTATAATTTTATATCGTACTGGCTTGGGTTCCCAGCCACTGTGGAATTGTGGGCAATGAGATTGTCGATGGCCTGGCAAAGGAGGCTGCCCTGAATGGCATTCCCGGACTGGCAGCTCTCTCTCCCACTGATCTTTCCCCATCATTTAAATTATCACTCCGAAACGAGTGGAGTGATTTCTGGTCCTCCACAAATAAATCAAAAGGAAAGTGGTATGCTGGCATCCAGCCGTCTCTTCCTGTATCCCCTTGGTATGAAAAATTATCTTTTAGTAAACAACAAATCTCCATAATATGTCGCCTAAGAATTGGCCATTGTTGCTCTCCAGCCCACCTCTTCAAAATTAACGTAATCAATTCCCCCTTATGTAAATGCGAGACTGAAATAGGCGATCTAGATCATATTTTTTTCAACTGTCCCCTTTCTACCAATCCGAACCAGTTTTATTTTATTTTTTTGAGAACTAGCATTATCATACATTACCCCATTAATATTTCTTATCTTTTATCACTTAATTCGAAACCTATAAAGTCACATTTGCAAAAAAATATCGTTTTTGATACGATTTTGATACTTGAAAAACAATATCGAAATATTGATTAATCGATATTTCTAATATCGAGAAAAATATCGATATCTTTCAGAGAAAATATCGGTACTTTTGATATATCGATATATTTCGCCCATCCCTACCTGTCAGGCTGTCTTTACACCGGTCCGGTCCGGTCGGTCGGTCAGCAGAAGGCCGTGTTTTTACTTTTTAAAGAGATTTTAATGTTTGCTTTCTGTTTTTTAAAAGTGATTAAAATAGACGCAGTTGTGAAACTTGAGAAGGAGCTGGTCTCGGGGGCTATGGATGCACAATTATTGCACTCGTGTGAACAAATCGACTTTGAAGAGAGCGATGTGAAGCAAGAGAGACTGGCTCGTGAGGAGGAATGGGAAGCTGAGGACTCAGTAAGGGAAAATATAAAGAGAGAGGACTCTGCCCCTCCATCTTATGGCTTACTGAAGGAATCCTGCGAAGTTGTGGACAGAATCGACATTGCGCGGTATTCAGATGATCCAGTCATGTTGGAACGTGTGTGTCATGCCTGCAGCTACAAGGCCAATCAAAAAAAACTCTTGAGGATCCATCAGTTGTTCAGTTGCTGTGAGCTGGAGCACACTGGGACAAGCAAGAGCCACCATCACAGCCACACAACCTCAGAGAGCGGGCCATCCACCTCAACAGATCAACAGGAAACCAGCACTCACATTAGAGGCGAACAAGGGGATGTGAACGAGAGCACTCACTATTTTTGCAATGAGTGTAGTTTCAAATCAGTGTGGAAATCTAATATTAACAAACACAAACTGAAACACACTGGACATAAACCATTTGCATGTGATCCGTGTGATTATAAAGCTTCACAGTCAGATACTTTGAAAAAACATAAACTAACACACTCTGGCCATAAACCATTTGCATGTGATCAGTGTGATTATAGAACTACACTGTCAGGCAATTTAAAATCACATAAACTAACACACTCTGGACATAAACCATTTGCATGTGATCAGTGTGATTATAGAACTACACAGTCAGGCAGTTTGAAATCACATAGTTTAACACACTCTGGCCATAAACCATTTGCATGTGATCAGTGTGATTATAAAGCTTCACTGTCAAATACTTTGAGAAAACATAAACTAACACACTCTGGACATAAACCATTTGCATGTGATCAGTGTGATTATAGAACTACACTGTCAGGCAGTTTGAAATCACATAAACGAACACACTCTGGACATAAACCATTTGCATGTGATCAGTGTGATTATAAAGCTTCACAGTCAGATACTTTGAAAAAACATAAACTAACACACTCTGGCCATAAACCATTTGCATGTGATCAGTGTGATTACAAAGCTTCATTGTCAGATACTTTGAAAAAACATAAACTAACACACTCTGGCCATAAACCATTTGCATGTGATCAGTGTGATTATAAAGCTTCACTGTCAAATACTTTGAGAAAACATAAACTAACACACTCTGGACATAAACCATTTGCATGTGATCAGTGTGATTATAGAACTACACTGTCAGGCAATTTGAAATCACATAAACGAACACACTCTGGACATAAACCATTTGCATGTGATCAGTGTGATTATAGAACTACACTGTCAGGCAGTTTGAAATCACATAAACTAACACACTCTGGCCATAAACCATTGGCATGTGATAAGTGTGATTATAAAGCTTCACTGTCAGATACTTTAAGAAAACATAAACTAACACACTCTGGACATAAACCATTTGCATGTGATCAGTGTGATTATAGAACTACACTGTCAGGCAATTTGAAAACACATAAACGAACACACTCCGGACATAAACCATTTGCATGTGATCAGTGTGATTATAAAGCTTCACTGTCACATTATTTGAAGATACATAAACTAGCACACTCTGGATATAAACCATTTGCATGTGATCAGTGTGATTACAAAGCTTCACAGTCAGATACTTTGAAAAAACATAAACTAACACACTCTGGCCATAAACCATTTGCATGTGATCAGTGTGATTACAAAGCTTCATTGTCAGATACTTTGAAAAAACATAAACTAACACACTCTGGCCATAAACCATTTGCATGTGATCAGTGTGATTATAAAGCTTCACTGTCAAATACTTTGAGAAAACATAAACTAACACACTCTGGACATAAACCATTTGCATGTGATCAGTGTGATTATAGAACTACACTGTCAGGCAGTTTGAAATCACATAAACGAACACACTCTGGACATAAACCATTTGCATGTGATCAGTGTGATTATAGAACTACACTGTCAGGCAGTTTGAAATCACATAAACTAACACACTCTGGCCATAAACCATTGGCATGTGATAAGTGTGATTATAAAGCTTCACTGTCAGATACTTTAAGAAAACATAAACTAACACACTCTGGACATAAACCATTTGCATGTGATCAGTGTGATTATAGAACTACACTGTCAGGCAATTTGAAAAAACATAAACTAACACACTCTGGACATAAACCATTTGCATGTAATCAGTGTGATTATAAAGCTTCACTGTCACATTATTTGAAGAGACATAAACTAGCACACTCTGGATATAAACCATTTGCATGTGATCAGTGTGATTATAGAACTACACTGTCAGGCAATTTGAAATCACATAAACGAACACACTCTGGACATAAACCATATTTTGCATGTGATCAGTGTGATTATAAAGCTTCACAGTCAGATACTTTGAAAAAACATAAACTAACACACTCTGGCCATAAACCATTTGCATGTGATCAGTGTGATTACAAAGCTTCACAGTCAGATACTTTGAAAAAACATAAACTATCACACTCTGGACATAAACCATTTGCATGTGATCAGTGTGATTATAAAACTACACTGTCAGGCAATTTGAAATCACATAAACGAACACACTCCGGATATAAACCATTTGCATGTGATCAGTGAGCTTATAAAGCTTCACTGTCACATTCTTTGAAGAGACATAAACTAACACACTCTGGACATAAAACATTTGCATGTGATCAGTGTGATTATAGAACTACACTGTCAGGCAATTTGAAATCACATATACTAACACACTCTGGACATAAACCATTTGCATGTGATCAGTGTGATCATAAAGCTTCAAAGTCACATTCTTTGAAGAGACAAACTAACACACTCTGGACATAAACCATTTGCTTGAGATCAATGTGTTTATAAGACTGCCCTTTTAGATTATTTGAAAGCACATAAACTAACACACTCCGGGCATTAACCATTTTCTTGTGATCTATAATCTAAGTTGCAAAGCTATGTTAACATTTAAGATTCATGTTAAGTGCAAGGCCACAAACAGAAACTAGTAAACCCATGAAATCACTATGGTAACGTGTTTGTTACTAGTGTTGTTGAAAGTATGAAAATATCTGATAAATTCCGAATAAAAAAATGTTCCCACCTCATTATGTACGGGATGATTTTTACAAGTATCTATTACTGTGAGCATAGAAGTTACATACTTGAAGAAGCAAGTACCTATGTATTTGAACAACATCACTAGCACAGAGTATATAGGTACTTAGAGAAGCCACTCTATAGCATTGAGGTAGGTACGTACTTCGAAACCCCCTTCTCCGTCTTTCTTGCTTCGCTGCCTCAACAAGTACCTATTCGGACTTTGTTCTTGTATGCATGTGTGTATAAACACGCGACAGGCGGGTACACCCACACCACTATATTCATATATTATTATCTGCCCTGATATTATTAATAAATATTATTATTGCTAAAGCTGTCAAAATAAAACGATTAGATTTTGCACAATATTTATTTATTCAAAAAAGATTAGTCATACAATCACAAAAATATAGGTACACTGTGCAAAGAAAAAAAAAATAAAAAACACAAATGATATGGCAAAAATAAACTAAGTAGGTAGATAAACAATCAAATAGGCACCTGCCAGAGAAGATAATATTGTCAAGGACACTGGCATTCTGTATCTGTATTTCTTGCAAAAGTTTTGGATCCCTGATGATTGTCCTGATGATGGTCTGAGGACTGGAAATGTTTATAATATGACATCTATACACTTTACTTTCACTTCCTTCGGCTCATCAGCCTTAAAGGATCCAGGGACTCCTGCACCACAATCCTCCAGGACTCTGCCTTGTGCTGCTTCCCTCCATGGTCCCCACAGATGGTCCCCTCACTCCCAAAACTTCGGCGTCAGCTTCGAAGTTCTCTGCCCACCGCATCCTCGTCTACGTGGTTAACACCTGAGGGGGCACCATCCAAGACAGTTCTGATGATCCTGGAGTCTTCTGCACGTGCTACATTTCCGGACACTGGAGTCTTCTTGATTTCATTAATCTCTACACTCTCTTCAATTGCAGTGAAAATATAACAGTTAATTTCAAATACGCTTGACGCATTGACGTTCACAGAGTTGACGTGAGTTGACGTTTGAGACGATCGACGGCGTCTAACAGGCCGGTGCTAAGCACAGTTCAACAATCATTAAATTTATATTTATTAATCAGTTTTTTATAAAAAAAAAACAGTAATTTAATAAATAATAAACAATACAAAGTTAAATAACACTTAAACTCTTTTTTTAAATGAATAACAGTAGGTAAATATAAATCATTATTTCAATTTTATTTACGCTCATTCTGATTTCAGTTAAAAAAAACCACCTCTTCTCCTTCCTCCCTACTCCTTCCCATTGTGCCCAAGTATGTCCACACCCAAGATGGATTCCAATATGGCTACCGATATTATAAAACAAGGTTACCAGTAGCAAAATACTAGTTAACGGGGTCTGATCACTAGTTCTAGGAATGGCTGTCACTTTCGCGAACAAAATATTTTGACAAACAAAAAATAATTTTATCAACGTAATCATATAGAATAGTGATTAAAGTGAAATAATATTCCATTCTATAACACACTTATTCTCTTTTGTTGGCACGTTTAGAAAATACCCAGTTTGGCATTTATATGATTTTTTTTTCCAATTAGGTAACACACCTGTTGATAGTTGGAAGGTTACCGATAGACTAAATTTGGATTTTTGTATGAGTGGGGTAGCATATTTCTAATTCTCAAAGGATTGATTTCTTAGCCCATCCTTAGACCAATTTGTAAATTTACATAAGCTGCTCTTGGTAAATTTCCTACACTTTGCTAATACTTTAGTTTGTTTCATCCTTATCAATTTCACTTTGCAATTATACTTCATTTAATAATACTACATTTTGGTTTGTGTAGCCTCGCACTACTTTTAAGACTTTAGTTAATCTGAAGATGGCCAAGACGCCGAAACCGGTTAAACTCAATATTGTTTTTTTTTTTCAAACAATTAAAAAGTAATTAAGTAGAATCAAACAGTATTATATTATCTAGGTTTTTAGCAGTTACTTCGTGAAAGTTCATTTTAATAGATTAAAATAAAAAACTTATTTGTTACAATTCACATGAGTTTTTATTATTTTGTAAACACTACCGGTTTCGGGAGAAGATGGGAGGTATTGCTTCTCCCGAAACCGGTAGTGTTTAAAAAATAATAAAAACTCATGTGAGTTGTAACAAATAAGTTTTTTATTTTAATCAAACAGTATTTATTATCATGTTTTAATTTTTTTAAATGGATTTTTATAAAGTTTCCACTGGAAGGAATACTGCTAGAAGTGGAAAACATTAACGATAAAACTTTAACTGTATAAATGTGTGATTTTGAATAAAACAATTATCTTGAGTATAGTACAATTTTATTCCTTCCTTTTAAAAAAACTAAGCTACACATATATTGCAACTTTTTACCGTAAGGGGTCGCATGTGGTGAGTGGAAAGGTAAAGTAGGTACCTACTATCTACGAACACTGGATTCAGAACAAACCATAGACAGAAAATGGGACCTTATTCGGCCGGGTTACTTGAGAAAAGGTGAAGAAATATTTTGTTTATTGATTACTAAGGACCCAAGCCACTAAGATGTGTGACCCAAAGTCCTACATATATTCTTCAGAAGAAATATAAAAAAAAAAAACAATAAATTGCACCTGTAAGTAGTGCACTCTGCACAAATTTGAAATAAGAACTTTTTTCTCAGCAGGCAAACGTCACACTTATCCATGTAAGTTTGGCCGGTCCGTAGTCCAGGTGGTAACACTTCGGACTCGTAACTGGAAGGTCGTGGGTTCGAATCCCGGCGGAGCACAAAAAATATACCATTTATATTTTCCAAATTTGCTCTTCGCTGGGTTGAAAAATTTATAAACCTTTACCAAAGACCGGTCATGAAAAGGTCCATCCAGCCTTACAACAACTGGGTCTTGCTTGAGAATTGGCGCTTTCTACAGCGACGACCAAGCTCGCAGAGGGCTCTTGAGGTGTGATACACACAAAAACAGCGCTCACCAAATAAATCAGCCTAAATTAAGTGTGATATGACTTAGGGAGAACCTTAGTCCCCATATAGTTCTTAGCAACCTATATCACAATATTTGTGATCAGATTCTCCCCCCCCCCCCCCCCCATTATTAAAATGTGTGAAGTCTATTTTAACCAATGATTTTAACCCATTCCGTACCCAAACATTTTGCTTCAATTTGGACCAAGCTACCGGACTGTTTTTAACGCAAATTTGCTATTTTTTCCTTACGACTTTAACACCTTGTAACTATGTCTTTTCATATTATTTTAGTTCCTATATTTATGGTGTTGTTTAAAAAATATATTTTTCTACTCCCATTTGGTAATTTACTAATTACAAAACGGCTAACGCAATCACAATGCCATACATTTCTACACCCGTTGCATAATGTTACATTATGCAACCGGTAACCGTGTTAAAATGAACATGTGCGCATGCGCATTGTCAGAATTGGAACCATTTTTTCATTTCAAATGTCAACCTTGTATGGGGGTATGAAGACCTGTCAATCCAAGATGGCCGCAAGCGATCAGCTGATTAGGCTTCATACAATATTAGTGATATTCGGTAGGTAGGAATTACCGTGGTGATGAGACTTTCAGCCCTGCTCAGATGAAAATAAATAAGTATATTTTATGTGTAGAGTCAAATAAAAATTGTTAATAGTCCTAAAATTTATCGAATTTATTTATCGGATTGCTCCAAATAAAGCTTTCCTTTTTTCAATGGAAAATAAAAGGCTTGAAAGGAAAACAATACGAAAAATTTCACCGCAAAAAATAAACAAACTCAAAAAGTTACTTGCTTAATAGGTGAGTATGAGGTTGATCACCTATGCTGTACAAATTTGGTTCACCTGCCAATACAACTGCAGGGCATATGTTTATTTGAGTTTTGGGTTTGAATGTTTAAGCTTATATGCAGGATGTAAAAGCGCGACCTTATACATATGTGTCGGCTTGTGGGCATGAATTCAATATGAAACCTAAATATAATTTATTTTTACAACTTAGGTTAGATTAGATAATCGAAGGGAATGATAAATCACACGTTTTGACAAAGGTAAGGTTTTAATTACTTCAAATGGACGAGTACATTATAATGACTATTATTCACTATTTTGTTAATTCTCTCATGGTCGTAGAAAAAGTATTGTATGCCACCGCACGTAATTAGTCTTTGTAACACTCGTGCTTTCTATTGTGCCATTCGGCTGCGCCTCATGGCACAAACTAGCACTCGTGTTAAAAAGACTATCATTACTTGGCAGTGGCATAAATAACTATTTTCTACTCCCATTTGGTAATTTACTAATTACAAAACGGCTAACGCAATCACAATGCTATACAATTCCACACCCGTTGCGTAATGTTACATTACGCAACTGATAACGGTGTTGAAATGAAAATGTGCGCATGCGCATTGTCAGAAATGGAACCATTTTTGAATTTCGAGTATCAATCTTGTATGAGGCTATCCTTCTAAGCGACCGATAACAAACTATTATTGGCCGTTTCCATAGCAACCCCGTTTAAACGTCAGCCATTACATGAATATTTTCAATTTATTGATAGTTCCTCCCCACTATGTTCAATCTTTGTTCAAATGAAAATTAATATATTTTATGTGTTGAGTCAAAAAAATGTGTTAATAGTGTAGTAATTCATCAATTTTATTTATCAAAATACTCCAAATTGTAGCTTCCCTTTTTTCGAAGGAAAACAGAAGGCTTCTATAATCAGACAATTCTATCTATACCTAATCTAAGTTGCAAGGATATATTCATTTAAAGCTCTCAGATGTATGCCCACAAACCAACAAGTGTAGTTCGCGCTTACAAATGCTGAATGTGTACTTACAAATAAAATCCAAACCTCAAATGAACATAAGCCCCACAACTTTTGCCGACCTTCCCTGAAACAGGGGTGACATTGGCAAAGTGAACCATTTTTTACAGTATGGGTGGTCAGGCTCATACCAACCTATAAGTCAAGGAATATGAATAATAAATTACATTTAAATATAAAAAAGAACAAAACCTTACAAAGAAATCTATACAAAAAAAGTCAAAAATTTCCTATGCAAAAAATGTAGAAAATGAATACACCAACATTAGAAATCAACATTGCAGATTAGCCGCCACTTCTTCCTGTCCTTGCATACTTCTTTCATTTCATCCAGAGTCATAACCTTTTTCATACAAGTCCTCCTTTTATTATGACTCTGGATATCCCATTCATTCGCTATTTCAGAGATTTGATCCTTCCATACTTTTCTCGGTCTTCCTCTACCACGACATCCATCTATTCTAGCAACATATACTTTCTTCGTCAATCTTTCATCACTCATTCTCTCCAAGTGCCCGAACCATCTTAACATACTTCTTTTAATCTTCACTTTCACACTTTCCCTTACACCACATTCTTCTCTTACAAAATCATTCCTCACCCTGTCACTTCGTTTTTTCCCAATCATACTTCTTAGATAGTCCATTTCTACTGTATGGACTTTACTAATTTCCCTTTCACTCACCGTCCAGGCTTCACTTCCATACATCAAGGTTGGCACTAGTATACCACCAGGCACCGCCAATCTAACATTTTTTGAGAGATTTTGGTTCCTGGCGATGCAAGCGGTCGCACCCAGTACACACCTGCCTTTCATTATTCTTCTTTCAAATTCACCGGCCATTCTTCCATCTTTTTCAAACTTACTTCCCAAATATACAAACTCATTTACAACATCAACATTCATTCCATTAATTTTAAATTCATAATTCATATTTTCATCATCTCTTTCAAAAATCAAAACTTTCGTCTTTCTTGCATTCAACTTCAAATTATTACCTTTCAAAGCTTCGTTCAATCTAGAGAGCATCATTTGCAATTCCACTGCTGAATCAGATACAAGGACTGCATCATCCGCATACAGTAGAACGCTTACTTTGCTCTCTCCTATCATTAATCCACAATCATCAAGTCTAGCATCTCGAACACACTTGTCCATGACTATGTTAAATAGCCATGGGCTCATCACACATCCTTGCCTTACACCCTTAAAAACTTCAAACCATTCACTATACTCACCATCAATACGAATGCAGGCCATACTATTCTCATAGTTCGCATGCACCGCATTGAGTAGAGCTCCATTCACTCCGTATGCTTTCAAAACATCCCACAACATACCTCTGTCCACTGAGTCAAAAGCCTTTTCCAGATCCACAAAGGCCGTGAATAGTTTCCCCCTCACCGACAATTGTTTTTCAACAAGTTGTCGTAGAGTGAAAATCTGATCAACACAGCCTCTACCGGCCATAAAGCCGGACTGTATATCGGAAACCCTTTTGCTAGTAGTCAGAATCACATTTTTTATAATCACCTTACAGAAGACTTTTCCTGGTATACTGAGTAGACTGATTGGTCTGAAGTTCTGACAGTCTTTTTTGTCCCCTTTACCTTTGTAAATGGGAACAATGACTGCCTTCCTCCAATCCATCGGTACTACTCCTGCATTCACACAAAGCTTACATAATTCGTACATCCAATCTATCACACATTCACCTCCTGCTTTCAACATTTCACCATTTATACCATCAAACCCAGCAGACTTCCCATTCTTCAGACGTGAAATAGACACTTTAATTTCTTCTTTCAAAATCTTCAATTCATTCTCTTCATCTGTCTGTTCATAAATTCTTCTTTCACCCTGGCCAAAAATTTCTTGAAAATAGTTCTTCCATCTCTTGCATACTTCTTCATTCTCCCATACCATCTCACAGGCAGCACGTTTGACTCCCGGAGTGGTCAATGCAGAAGATTTATTTCTATCCGCATTGATCCACCTCCAAAATTCCTTCCTACTGTCGGTGAAACTTTTGTTAATCCTTTCATCAATCTTTCTTTGTTCATTCATCTTGCTTTCATAAATTATAGTCTTCGCCATTCTCTTAGCTATCTTATATTCGTCTTCTAGCTTTCTATCATTTCTATCATTCAGCCAATTTTCATAACACTTTTCCTTAACTTTCACAGCTTCTTTCACTCTATCATTCCACCAGGCATCTCCTTTCAATTTTCCACCTTTCGTTACCCCACATACTTTTTTAGCACATTCAATCATTCCTTCCTTCAGATCTTTCCACATGCTTTCAATATCTTTTCCACACACATTCTTCTCAAGTTCATTTACACTTAAAATTTTGTGGAGCTCTGATACATACTTCTCTTTCACATTTTCTTCATTCAGCCTTTCTACTTTTATTCTAGTCATTCTTACTTGCTTCTTGCGTTTCTTCTTTCTTACTTCACCAAGCATTATTTTAGCACATAAGAGATAGTGATCACTGCCTATTTCAGGCCCGCGGTAGACACGGCTATCTCTTACGGCTCCTCTCAATCTTTCATCCACACAGATGTAGTCAATGATTGTGCGACTTCCCACAATCTGCCTCGTGTACAGATGCACATCCTTATGCCGAAACCAAGTATTCGATGCAAAAAGACTGTGCTCCGCACACAAAGCAATCAGATGTCGCCCATTATCATTGACTACACCTCTCCCACCAGGACCAATAATTTTCAATTCATCCCTCGCGCACCTATCCATCCATTTTTATCATCCAAAATTACATCCAAAATTACAATGTTTTCATTCTTCTTCCTTTCATGCACAACCGCATTCAGCTCATTCCAAAAACTCATTCTCACCTCCATACACTCTGAATCAACAGGAGCATAACAGGTCACCAAGAAAAGTTTCAAACTGTTAATTTTGAATTTAACAACCAAAATCCTGGGAGAAATTCTTCGGTAACCCGCTATGCATCCCTTCACACACTCACTCACAATCACACCTACACCCTGCCTTTCATTCCCATCTTCCACACCTGACCAAATATACAATTCACCATTCGCTAATACTTTCTCACCATTCCCTTTCATTTTTGTTTCTGTCACACCCATTACTTTTATTCGTTTCTCTTTCATTACATTCATAATTTCTTTCTCCTTGCAATCATTCATCTTCCTTACATTCCATGTCCCGAAAACCCATTCATTCTTTCTATGAAAATTAGTGGTGGCATTTCCACAATGTACAGATTTAAAATTATTGTTGGTGGCCATTGCTACAAAACAAAATGTTAAGAACTAAAGTGAGTTTAAAAATACAAATAAAAAATACAGCTATAAAACATAAAATAAATAATGGCTTGAAAGTAAGTAAATAATGCAAAATATTTGCACCGCAAAATAAAAACAAACTTAAACAGTTACTTGGCTAATAGGTCGGTATGAAGTTGACCATCTATGCTGTAAAAACTTGATTAACTTTGCCAATGACACCCCTGCTTCAGTGGTTGCAGGGCTTATGTTTATTTGAGTTTAGGGTTTGAATATTAACCCTTATATGCGGCATGTATAAGCGCAACCTATGTGTCTGCTCGTGGGCATAAATTGAAAATGAATCCCAAATGTAATATATCTTTGCAGATTAGATTAGATAATCGAGGGGAAGGATAAATTACACGGTTTGACAAAGGTGG
Organism: Agapetus fuscipes; assembly: GCA_951799405.1. Lineage (NCBI taxonomy): Eukaryota > Metazoa > Arthropoda > Insecta > Trichoptera > Glossosomatidae > Agapetus > Agapetus fuscipes. The sequence goes on from OX637349.1 coordinate 5,271,057, forward strand.
GGTATTAATTACTTCAAATGGACGAGTACATTATAATGACTATTATTTACTATTTTGTTATTTATTTCATGGTCGTAGAAAAAGTATTGTATGCCACTGCACGTAATTAGTCTTTGTAACACTCTTGCTGTCTATTGTGCCATTCGGCTGCGCCTCATGGCACAAACTAGCACTCGTGTTACAAAGACTATCATTACTAGGCAGTGGCATAAATAACTATATTGTTCTCTATGATTTGTTCACATGTCTGTGAAGACGGGGAAATCGATAGTTTCCACCATAGATGTAGTAACTCGTCTATGCTTTGTTACGTCACTAGCCTCAATGATCACTAGTTAACATAATCAGCATTAAAAAAGTCCACTCTACAATTTGATTTTTTACCACTTCCAGCATAAAATATATTTGAAATTTCATATTATGGTATTGGAAATTTCAACATTTTTTTTTCTTTATGGCTTAGGCCGAATCCTCTAACGCATGGGTCGGCAACCTGCGGCCCGCGGGCCGCATGCGGCCCTTGAGGCGTCTTGGTGCGGCCCGCAAGATATTCGCCGCAACGCATGTGCCGGACGATATCATATACATACACAATGGAGTGAAAAAAAAATACAACAAATATCGTAAAAATGGACAAAAAGCGTTTTATTTTTATAACTAAAATACAATGACATGTGCTCCAAGCGTAGGGGCGTATCTTAGACTCGAAAGGTGGTCAAACTTATCCAAAGGGGGGAGTAGAATTTGTGGGTAGATTTCCCTATGTGGGCCGGTGTCAATTCGCGTGGAGTTCCTTGAATGGAGAGATTGCGCGTGTCAGGGATTTCAAAAGTAATACTTGAAATGTGTAAAGTATTTTGTCCTGAACCCGATGAGCCTGGTGGGAAATGAGGAAATTTTAGTTTTCATATTTTAATTCGCAAAAGAAAACGTGTTCCAGATAGCTCAAAACGAAACGCTCTGTGATTGGAGGGGTCGTGAAATCTGTTCCGCGCTAGGGTAAGGCGAGGTAAGGCGACCGCTCAGGGCGCCAGGTAAAATAGGGCGCCATAGGCTAGGTATAAAGGCGCCATATAAATTTGGAAATAGCATGTCTAACCCCCCTCCTTCCGTCGACGATGATTTTGAGAGATGAAATATGAGTACGTTCTCTGCTAGCGACCATGGATAAGGGCGCCTAAGAAATCTTACCCAGGGCGCTGATAGTGATAAAACCGTAACTGGGCTTTAAGACCAGCGTTGAGTTGGCACCACTGTTGGCTGTCGGTAAAAATTTACACACCGAAACGTCAATCCTATGTCAACATCTCGGATTTTTTTAATCGACTATTTTGTTTTGAATGGATAAAAATGGATGAAGGGTACGCAAAAGTGCAGTCGCATAAAATTTCATCAATAAGCAATGAGATAGTGCTGGATTTTTTATCATACAACGGCAGTTTAGAGATGTAAATGTCAAGACTCAAAGGTAAGTCTTTTTTCGTATTTAAGAGGCAAGCTTGGGTTATTTATGCTGTTTTCTTGAAAATTCGTGTATTGCATAACAATATTGAAATAATTCCACGCAGTATTAGTCTTCAAATAGGATTAAACATCACGTTGTCCAACTGTGATATTGAGGTTATGGTTCCTTTTACATACCTATCATTGTCATTTTAATTATTGTGGAAGGTGTTTATATGAAATCTATATATTTAAAAAAAAAACCTCCAAATGAATACAGAACCTAACTAATGTATATAAATGTATTTTCCAGATCTTTACAGAAGCCATTGGCTTTGTTCATGAGGAAAGACAGGCTATGCAACAATAGATGACACCTGAACATAAAATGAAAAAGAAGGCGTATACTGCGGCGTTAGAGGTGGATGAAGAGAACCAAGTCACTAAGTCCCCACATCGCTACCACCCCCTGTCACACTTACCCCCCCACCACAGAATGAAGGAAGATGAGGACAGTGCAACGTATTTTCAGCCAGTTCCATAACGAAGAAAGCCGTCGCGCTTTTATAACTCGCCTTGAGGATGATTTCTACTGATATAATGGTTTTTACAGTTCACAAAACAAGGATGGGAACTGAGCATTCAAGATTTGAACCTTTAGCACTTCTATTTTGATGACTGAAGTAGGAATCTGCTTTTAGTTTTGGGTTTACTCGTCCAATTTTTTTTCTCATTCAGTGTTATTCATTAGATTTTTTAAACCAGATTTCTTTAGAGATCTGGTTTAATTTCTCGATTTAATCTCAATTTACAAAAAAGGTGATTCATAAAAACTTTATAATTCAGTTTAACACTAAACGTGTTTCAAAACATGATCACATTTGTAAACCACCTACGAGTAGGTTTATTTCGTTCTAAACTAGATCGACATACGCAAAATGGCGATCTTCCTCATTCCCCAGCTGATCGTAATGTACGAGATAACTTTCAGAATAAAAGATTTATGAATCAAATAAGAGTTTCAGCAATTACAGTAACTTTAAAACATTAGAATTTTACACTATAACAACAAATCTACGGCATGCAGCAACGAAACAAATATAAAAACTGTGACAAGAAAACAAGTGACAGATGCCGCGTCGTGTTATTTTTCAAGTCGCCAATTTTGTAAAACTGACACTTTTCTTGTAGATAAAGTATGAAGGCCCATCTTTGAGATTTTCTTCGTGATGCCTACAGCCAAAACCTGAAGTCACAATGAAGTCATGCTTTGAAAAATACTTGTTTCCATTTTTGGTTCATTCGAAGTCGCAGTCGACATGAGTTTGACAGCTGGAGTGTCGAGAAACGTTCGGGAGGGGGCGTTTACCTGAATGCTTCCGAATGTCTCCGAAAGTTGTCAAAAATCATGCAAAAACCCACAAAAACTTAAAAAAAATTCATAGACACCTAAATACCTACATAAATGTCGAGCATTTCGTATTTTTTCATACAGAAAAAGCTACCGGAAGTCTGTTTAAGCAGGATTCGGTAACCCAAAAAAAATAATGCACGTATTTCGCTAATGAATCACCTTTTTATTTATTTTGGTTTAGCGGGCTGGTACAAATTTAAATTGGTTTCTCAAAATCTCGCACTAAACAGGTATGGGCGGAATCTAATGAATAACACTGATTATGTTTCATTAATCCTTCTTTTGTAAAGCTCATATTACAAGGTTCATAATGAAATAAATCGCTTTTTCTGGGAAAAAATAATTTTATTGATGTCTTGTCTTGTCTTGTATCCTGCCGCCTTTCCTCTAGGGGTGGCCAGTACCTCCACACAAGTGCCTCCACTTGACTCTGTCCTTGCATACTTCTTTCATCTCATCTAATTTCATCACTCTTTTCATGCATGCTCTTCTCTTGTTTCCACTCTGTAGATTCCATTCATTCGCAATCTCATTTATCTGATCAATCCATTGTTTCCTAGGTCTTCCCCTTCCACGCTTACCTGTTACATTCCCTTTATACACTCTTTTTGTCAGTCGGTCTTCATTCATCCTTTCAATATGTCCAAACCATCGCATCACACTTCTTTGAACTTTCACTTTCACGCTTTCTTTTACTCCGCATTCATTTAGAACCCATTCGTTTCTCACTCTATCTTTCAGTGTTTTTCCTGTCATACTTCTCAGATGGGCCATTTCTACGGTGCATACCTTATTTACTTCTCTTTCATTCAACGTCCATGACTCGCTTCCATACATCAGGGTCGGCAACAAAATACAATTGTGTACCGCCATTTTCATTTTCTTTGGTATCCTTTTATTCTTCGCTATTCTACCAAACGCTCCTATCACGCATCTTCCTTTGCTGGCACGCTTCTCTAATTCTTTCGTCATCTTACCATTCGCCTCAAACTTACTTCCTAAATAGTCAAACTCATTCACTACTTCAACTTTTATTCCATTCAAATTAATTGTAAGTTCCTCACATACTTCATTCCTGTCAAAAACTAATACTTTTGTCTTATTCGCATTTACTTTCAAGCTATTCTTACAAAATGCATCATTTAGTTTGGTTAACATAGTTTGGAGTTCCTCCGCCGAGTCAGCTAAAACTATAGCATCATCAGCATAAAGAAGTACTCCAACTCTTGTTTCACCCACTTTCACTCCGCTCTCTGATATTCCAGCTTCTTTTATGCAACTGTCCATGATTATATTAAACAACCATGGACTCATCACGCAGCCTTGCCTCACTCCCTTATATACATCAAACCAGTCACTATATCTCCCATCCACTCTTACACATGTAAACTGTACAAATGCCTAAAACTCATTAATATAATCTTCCCCTGTGTCGTTATACCTGCGGAGACGTGTTCTGCATTTTTGACGTACAATGTAATATTTGTCTGGAAAGAAAGAGAAACACTTTTATGTAAATGTAACTACATGGAGATAAATTGTAATATTTCAAATCCCAAATCCCCTATAATCTATAATCTAAGTTGCGAGGATATATTAATTTAAAGCTCTCAGATGTATGCCCACAAACCAACATTTTCATCCTCAAAAAATATTTTTGAATTTCAGGAATGCTCTGGGCTGAATATTTGGGTGCCTTTAGCTAGACACATCACAAAGGTTGATCCAGCCTTATCAAAACTGGTTATCGTTAACTGAGCTTGTATATTTGAATGACAACAAGCAGAGTCGTTCTATCTAATCTAATCTAAGTTGCAAAGATATTTTACATTATTATAGTAATGCACATTCTCTGGGGAAAATAGATCGGCGAGTTGAACCTTTCTATTTTTACAGGTAAGGGGGCCGGCCTTACGCCAACCACTTCAGTTGAAGTGGGGGTTTCCCAGCTCCTGAGAGGGCTGGTACGCATTTCTTGTGAAGGCTGAGTAAACCTTGCCGGTATTTTATTGTGGGGTTTGAAATAAATACCGAAGCGGAAGATCGTTTCTGACACCCTCGGTGAGATACAAACCCAAGCTCACGGCTATGATTAATTGATGCAATGTGCGCAAATGCTGAAAATTCTTCAAAATACTCAACTCCTGCATCAGTATACTTGCAGAGATGTATCTTCCATGCTTGAAAGGCACCCTGAAAATCCTCAATGGGAAGGTGGCGAGATGATTTTGGATGTTTTCTACTGTCTAAGTCATTTTAGATATTTTTCTTCAGCTCCATTATTTCAGGTCCCTTCAGGCCTACTGTGGGTATGGATTATCTGCCTGACAGGGTGGCTTGTCTTCTGCTACATCTTCCTCACTCTCGAAATCTGTAAACAAACAATCAAAACAATGATTATAGTTGGAGAGCTACTTTCCGGGATCTGTTGCTTTTTATGAGGTTTAGTATGAGCTGGAGCTTCCGGACGTATTGCCCATGTCTACCATGGGCTTCTTCAGCTTGTAGGTGAAATGTGAAGGTGAAGAAACTTACAGATTCATCAACATCACTTCAACTTCACGCTGAAGAAGTCCATCGTAGACATGGGTGAAATGTTTGGAAGCTCCAGCTCCTACAAACCACAGCAATAGATCTCGCAAAGCAAACTCTCCAGCACCATCAGGTGGTCATGCTCGCCTAGTGCTAGATGGTATATAAAGCCATCAATGGCTTGGCTCCACCTTATCTGACTGACATGATTTCGCCTGTTGAGATGGGTGACACTCAGATCCGCGGCTGATGGTGCAATCAATTTGGTTCAGCCGCACCGTTAGATCCATACAAATTTTGGAGACCGTGCTTCCGTGTTGCGGGTCCGGTGGAGTGGAACAGACTGCCACCCGAAGTGAAGAACTCCAAATCTTGAGTTTTTATATTTGGGTCCACATGCGGCATGTTTCAGCGCGAAATTATACATGTCTGCTTGTGGGAATGCGTTTAATATGAATCTTAATCTTAAATGATATGTATTTTTGCAGCTTAGATTTATATTTAGACATTCAGTTGATTTTTATCTGGAATGGTTTCACAAACAGGTTTGGCTAAACTACAGATAGTAAAAATTCATGTTTGCTGGAAGAAAAAAAAAACATAACCTCAAAAATTACATTCATCAACAAACATGGTAAATGCTTAATCCTAACACAAATAATTTCATAATTGTTACTCACAGCGTGAGTTTTCAACTAAATAGCATAATAAATACTCACACACACCTGGTAAAATCTTAAAACAACTTACCTTTGAGTCATGAGGGGTTTTTGCACTTAGGCCACGAACCGTGCAAAATTTCATTCCTTATGCCTTAATATACAACGGGATGAGGCCTGGTGGTATTATTTTCTAATTCACTTTATTTTTGTTGTTTTTTTTTAATTTACAACAAACAAAATTTGCGGAATATTGACGTTCGTCCTTAGGGATGGGCGTTATATTAATCTCGTTGTAAAAAAAATCGATATTTTCTTCGATATTAAAAATATCGATATTTCGACAATAAATTGTTGATTCTTGAAATGTGTTTCTACCTCTCCCTAATGGTTTTGAACAACAAAAATGTTTTGAAAGTGTTCGTCGCCAGGCACACATTTACATAAAAATGATTTTTTAAATGAATTTCCACCCCTCCCTACCTTTTCATTCCATACCATCTAATTTGTTGAAAATATTCTCCGCTAGCGACTTTATATTGTTTTGAAGCACGTTTCAATAGAATCGAAATATCGATATTTTCCCAAATCTCAAAAGTACGTACGGCTGAATTTTTTTAACTATCGATATATTCATATTGATTTCGGAGAATCAAAAATGGTGTTTTTTCTTCAAATGCGTTTCTTGCTTCGTGGGCGGTAACACTGCAAATCGCGTACTAACCCGTTTCCCCTTGCGATGGTGTTTTCCTGTACCAGCGCGCAGCGACCGGTATTTTTTTCCAGAAATTTTGATGTTTTTTGATAGTCGTTTCAACACTCGAAATTTTCAAAATTTGGACACGTGACCGATACATTTTTCGAAAATTTTGTTTTTTTCGATTTTTATTTTCATCGAAATATTTCGATAGTGTTTGAAAATATCGTTTTGTAATTGTTTTTTTTTCATTATCCCATCCCTATGAAAAGTCAACTTATTGCTTTTTAAAATAGTATTTTGATGGCTACCGACAAAATTGCCAAGCTTAGGTAGGTATATTATTTATTTATTTATATTATTTTCGGCAGTTACTTTGTGAAAGTCCATTTTAATGTGTAATAAATACAATACAACTCACTGTGAACTGTAACAAGGAAATTTTACTTTTAAAACCTTTTAAAAATTGCCAAGTTTCATCATAGACAATAAAAGCCACCCCATCCGGTTTTAAAATGGCCGACTTCCGTTTTAGCCGAAAGCGAACAAAGCCATTTTTGAAAATTAATTCCTCGGTAAATATTGCGAATTTTGAGAAAAAAACGAATGGCTTATGCTTCGGTAGACTAAGACGACAAGGAAAAAATATTTCCAGAAAATGCGCAATCTCTCCATTGCGGGATTCCCAAATTGAATTGGCGGGGATTCTACAATATTATGAGATTTATTATGGGGGGTAGAACCAATATTGAATTTCATTTGTAGTTTGTACGTCAATTAATTAATGTTGTCATGTATGTTCCTTGACTTATAGGTTGGCATGCGGCTGACCACCCATACTGTAAAAAATGGTTCACTTTGCCAATGTCACCCCTGTTTCAGGGAAGGACGGCAAGAGTTGCAGGGCTGATGTTCATTTGAGATTGGGGTTTTATAATGTAGGTCCACATGCGGCATGTGTTAGCGCAAAATTATATATGTCTGCTTGTGGGAATGCATTTAATATAAATCTTAAATGATATATATACTTGCAGCTTAGATTAGATTAGATTAGATTCACGATACATGACGCGGGAGGGGGGGGGGGAGGTAGTCAGCATGTGCTGAAATGCTGACCGTTAGATCCGCCATTAACCAAGTGCGGCCCGCACTAAATCCCACGTAAAATATTTGGCCCTTTTACAACAAAAGGTTGCCGACACCTGCTCTAACGTATTGCTGTTTATGCTTTGTTACATTACTAGAATAATCAGCCTTAAAAAAGTCCACTCTACCATCTCGTTTTTTACCATCTACCAGCACAAAATATTTGAAATTTTAAATGGTATGGAAATTTCAACATTTTTTTTCTCTATGGCTTGGGCCGAATCCGCTAACTTTCATTGCTGTTTATGCTTTGTTACATCACTAGTTAATATAATCAGCCTGTGAATCAGCCTTTAAAAGTCCACTCTATGATTTCGTTTTTTACTGGGGCTTCCACACGCTTGCCAACCCATCTCAAGTCAAGTGCACAGTGTGTCGTCTAGAACATGCTAGCTGGACAAAATGAGTCCATTAGACAAAATTTTGTCCAGCTAGCATGTTCTAGACGACACACTGTGCGCTTGACTTGAGATGGGTTGGCAAGCGTGTGGAAGCCCCATACCATCTACCCATCATCTACCACCTCTGTGAGGGGCATTAAGCTATTTTGGGTAGGGTTCAACGGTGATCATGCCCCCCCCCAAAGAAGTAGGTAATGACATTTTTTTAAACACAATTAATGACAATCGAACTACCTACGCAAAAATGCTAGGCTGGTTTGTTATTGTTTTAGTAAATTTAAATTGGCTGCAGATTGAAAATATTAATCTGAGTATTAAAATCATGTTATTATATAGCCGTTATTATAATGGCGGTAAATTTAAATTTGTGGCAGATTGAAAATATAAATCTTAGTTTTAAAATTATGTTATTAGGTATTATTGCAAAAATGACTTTCAAATTTATTTAAATTGAAATATATTTTCACTAAATTTTGTATTTTTAGTAAGGCTTTTGGCTGGGGAACCGGAAATATATGAATGGTCGTAAATTTAAATCGCTTCTTGTTGCCGCGACAGTCGCGCCACCCACACGCACACTAGACGACAGTCGCAGTATACCTACAATATACTCTGTGGCATGGCTTGCTGCACGACGTCACAACTACAAGTCACGGCGACTGTCGCCGAAACAGCCGCACAGACGTCTAGTCGTGGCCACAGAGTATAGGTACTTAGAGAAGCTACTCTATGGCTTAGGGGTAGGTACGTACTTCGAAACCCCCCTTCCTCGCCTTCTTACTTCCCTTCCATACATTCTGCGTATTGGACTTTGATCTTGTATGCATGTGTGTATTATACACGCGGCACGCGGGTACACTCACACCACTATAATCATATATTATTATCTGCCATGATATTATTTATTAATATTATTATTATTGCTTTAAGCTGTCAAAATAAAACGCTTATATTTTGCACAATATTTATTTATTCTAGAAAGATTAGTCATACAATCACAAAAATACACACTGTAAAGAAAAAAATTAATTAAAAAAACCTCAATGTAAAAAACACAAATGATATGGCAAAAATAAACGTAGGTAAACAATCAAATAGGCACCTGTCTATTGTCAAGGACACTGGCATTCTGTATCTGTATTTCTTGCAAAAGTTTTGGATCCCTGATGATTGTCCCCTGATGATGGCCTGAGGACCGGAAATGTTTATAATATGAAATCTATACACTTTAATTTCACTTTCTTCGGCTCATCAGCCGACAGCCTTCAAGGCTCAGGGACACCTGCACCACTCTGCCTTGTGCTGCTTCCCTCCATAGTCGCCTCACTCCCAAAACTTCGGCGTTGGCTTCGACGTTCTTTGCCCACCGCATCCTACGTCCCGAGTGGTCTAACGCCTGAGGGGGCACCATCCAAGACAGTTCTGATGATCCTGGAGTCTTCTGCACGTGCTACGTGTCCGGCCACTGGAGTCTTCTTGATTTCATTAATCTCTACACTCTTCGCAATAATAGTGAAAATACAACAGTTAATTTCAAATACGCTTGACGTTTGTGGCGCCCATAGAGTAGGGTGGCGCCCCGGGCCAAAATCCTACACACAGTTCAACCATCATTATAAAATATTTTTTCATCAGTTTTTTTTTAATAAAAAATGAGAAATTTAATAAATACTAAACAAAATAAAGTTTATTGGCGCTTAAACTCTTTTTTTACATGAATAACAGTAAATATAAATTATTAATTCAAATTTATTTACGCTCATTCTGATTTCAGTTTAAAAAACGACCTCTTCCCCTTCCTCCTTCCTCATAACCATACATTCCGCGTACCATAGATCGATTACAATATGGCTTCCGAATTATAAAACAGGGTAACCAGTAGCAAAATACTTGTGAACGGGGTCTGGTCGTGGCGACTAGTCGCGGCGACTGTCGCCGACACGGCAGCACACTAGACGACTAGTCGCGACGACTTTCGCGGTGACAAGTCGTCTAGTGTGCGGAGGGTCAAAGAGCAATATGCATTGCAAAAGTTCTATGCTTATAATTGTTTTTACACCAAAAAATAGACACTTCCATTCATCAAATTCAGTAACTATATGCCATTATGTACTGCCATTTTCAGATGGTTGTAGGTAACTACCCAGATAGCAGGTCAGTTTGCTGCAAGTTTGATTTGTACTTGATTTTACATTGTCATGTCAAATATGACAAAATAAGTTTATTGCAATATTGCTGCAAGCTTGCATTTTGCATCATGTTTCAAATATGAATAAACAAGTTTGCTTTTTGTTTGATACAAACTTGCGTGACGGGCTGTCAAAAATACGATTAGCAGTGTTGCCGTTTTATCGATTTTGCTATTTTGCTTTTTTTAAATCTCGCGACTTTTTTCCCAGCGGCAGCACTGATCAGACACGAGTTGACAGATTGTGACGCGCATGCCTAGAAATCTTTGGGCATATTTTGGTTTTGGCAACATTATTTCTGAATTTTACTCTCTCTGTGGCTGTTTCTCAAACAACTTTGAAATGACGTCACGAGAGACCCCCCACGTAGGGCTGCCATACGTCAGGATTTTTAGGCTCTTGTCGGGATTGCGACCGGATTTCGGAAGTATCAGGACTTTTCAATTTTTTAATAGTCAAAGCATAGAAAAATATTTGAAACACAAGTTAGTTTGAAATATTTGTTTTTGCTTTAGCTTTGTACTTTTTAAGTAATTACGCAGTGTTTAATTACGTTTGCAACAAAATGTCAGGACTTTCTATGGAAATTAGGCTTTTTGTCAGGAATTTTAAATTTTTCATTTGGTATCCCTACCCCCACGCGACCGCGTGTGGCGGGTGGACGGCGGGTGGCCGGCCGCCATTATTTGTATACGAGCTCGCTTTGTGAATTTCTTACATTTTTGTTATTTTGCGTTTTATAATGTCCAGTCGCCTTTGTTATGTACCTCATTGTTTCAATACGGAAGTTAAAGGAATCAGATACGTGTTTATTTGACGATTAGTAATGTACTTACGTCTTTTAAAATGTTTCGGCATGGTTCCTACATCATATTTACCAGGTATGTAAAACTATTTCCTTTTGAATACTTAGTAGGACGTGTTTGATGTACTTTTTGTAGAAATAAGAAATGTGTATTATCTAGATTTTGGCACTAACTTTTTGAACTTACGTTTTTATTTATTTCAAATATTTTCACGTAAAAATTTGAAAGTAAATTTCAGCAAAGTTGTTTGTAACCTAAATGTGACATATTCTGTGAAAATAAGTTGCAAAATTAGTTCGATGAAGCCATTTGATGTGTGTTGATAAAACTGGCAGTACTTATTCCTGGCAGTAAAACCTGTAAAACTGGCCTGTGCCAAACAAAACCAAACAAAACTACAAAACTGGCCTGTAAAACTGGCAGTACAGTTCCTTGACTTATAGGTTGTTATGCGGCTGACCACCCATACTATAAAAAATTGGTTCACTTTGCCAATGTCACCCCTGTTTCAGGGAAGGACGGCAAGAGTTGCAAGGCTTATGTTCATTTGAGATTGGGTTTTTATATTGTAGGTCCACATGCGGCATGTGTTAGCGCGAAATTATACATATCTGCTTGTGGGAATGCATTTAATATAAATCTTAAATGATATATATCTTTGCAGCTTAGATTAGATTAGACTTATAATATAATATGATGTCCGTGGCTAGGGAAACTAAGCCCCGGATAACAATAATAATATGGGGATAATTTCTTTGATGAGCGCTGTTTTAGTGTGAATCATACCTCAAGATTTATTTAGAAGCTTCAAAGAACACCCAACAGTTACTGATTGTTATTACACTTGTTTCAGTTCCTCTCCCTTGAGGCCTCGAGGGTTGACAACAAAAATCCCTGAAGAATCTACAGCACTGCCTTTTTGGACATTGTGGCGTCACAGTTTCTTGAGCTCTGTGCACCGATTGACTATGGAGCTGGCGTGGGAGAGACTGTGTCTGTGGAATTTGGAGCGACCTGATAACTTTGTGCAGCCGAGCGAGAAGCTCCCACCTGGACAGGATCGTGAGTAGTCTCTATGAAGGGCCCTAAACAGGTTGAGAACGGGTGTTGGCAGAGCGCATTGTAACATGATGACCTGGGCAATCTTACATCAAGATGGCACCACGCTCTGTGAATGCGGAGCCCAACAGTTCATGGATCATCTTCGGATCTGTTCGGCCTGCCCAACAAGCTGCACACTGGCCGACCTAATAGAGGGTAACGATAGAGCGGTGAAAGCTGCGCGACACTGGGCAAAAATTGTGTAGCGTCTGACTCCATAAAGAAGTATCATCCTATTTGCAATAAAAATAAGTACACAGTTAAAATTTATTCATCGGATATTATATTTTTATGTGTTTCCATAAATAACTCCTTACAGGGCAATCCGATCTTGGTATTTTATAATATTTGCTTTAATAATTTCTAAGAAAACGGAGTACCGTGGAACAAATTTCTAAAAAGAAAATTAAAACTGTTTATAATGAAATCAGTACTTAGTGTATATTACATCCTTAATTATAAATGATTTGTAATATAATTACTAAAAATATCCTTGTTTTTTTGTTACAGAGCCGAGAGACAAAGCAACGGGGCTATGGGGAATAATGTACCTGAGTGTGACTAGAAACATGGCGAAGAAGATATAACTCCGAATTGTATAGGCTGTACCAGGACGCTGATGTGGTCCGCTCAATAAAGGTCAACAGACTGCATTGGCTGGGGCACATTCAGCAATTAGACCATCATAGCCTGGAGAAGACGATTGTAATGACGAACCCGGAGGGACGGCGGACAGTGAGAAGACCACGTTCAAGATAGCTGGATGAAGTCGTGGCGGATTGTCGTGCAGTGGGGCTGGAGGAGGAAGACGTTGGATAGACAGCGGTGGCAGCGGTTGCTGAGGGAGGTCGTGCCAATGATGATGATGATGTGATTATTATAAAACTTTGTTACTACTATAAGCGAACTGTAAATAAAATAAAATTAAAATATTTTATCTTTTTATTCTAATTTTGTTTTTTTAAATATTATAAAAAAATGTATATGATTTGCAGAAGCAAACATTTGGCAAATTTGTCATAACAAGCTTGCGGGAACTTTGTTATGACAAAGTTCCTGCAAGCTTGTTGCTGGGAAACTAGAAAGTTTGATTCAAACTTGCCTCAAGTGTATATACTTGCCATGGCGAACTTGCAGCAAGCCTTCACTTTTGACACATCAAACTTGTTGCAAGTCAGATGCAAGTTTAAAATGCTATCTGGGTATCATTGTAAACTTGTTACAACTATCGTTGTAGACTTGTACCTTCTTGAAATAAAAAGTGAAAGTTGAATTTGTAAAATATTTTTTTATTGCTTTCTTTCATTTATTTAATCACATATTTATTTCAGCCGAGCAAGCAAATAGTATGTACATTGGCATCAAGAAATAAAGATACACAATGATGATACATATTTTAAAAATTAGATTGACGGTCTGGCTATTGAAGACCATCGTCGATGAATCTCCAAACATCTATTATGGCCATCAAGGCCGTAGCCAGGAGGGGATCAAGGGGGATTGATCCCCCCCCCCCCGAAATAAAAAAAAAAGATATTTATTTTAGACTTTTAATAAGTATTCATGAGACTGCAGCTATTATCTACAGTCCGCCCGTCTCACTTTGTTGTTATACACAACATTTCCAAATATTCACAAACTTTTAAAAATCATGGCGACACTGCCTGTTTCTACATGTACTCCTGAGAGGACTTTCTCTTATCTGAAACGCCTCAAAACTTATTTGAGAAATTCCACAGGCCAACAGCTCCACAGGTTTGGCGTTAATGCCCAGATAGCATTTTAAACTTGTATCTGACTTGCAACAAGTTTGATGTGTCAAAAGTGAAGGCTTGCTGCAAGTTCACCATGGCAAGTATATACACTTGAGGCAAGTTTTAATCAAACTTTCTAGTTTCCCAGCAACAAGCTTGCAGAAACTTTGTCATAACAAAGTTCCCGCAAGGTTGTCATGACAAACTTGCAAAATGTTTGCTTCTGCAAATTATATACATTTTTTGATATTATTATAATATTTAAAAAAACAAAATTAGAATAAAAAGATGAAATATTTTTATTTTATTTCATTTACAGTTTGCTTATAGTAGTAACAAAGTTTTATAATAGTCACATCATCATCATCACTGGCACGACCTCCCTCAGCAACCGCTGCCAGCGCTGTCTATCCAACGTCTTCCTCCTCCAGTCCCACATTCCCACTGCACGGCTATCCGCCACCACTCCATCCAGCCATCTTGAACGTGGTCTTCTCACTGTCCGCCGTCCGATTGTGATGAATATAAATTGGGCTGCTGAACCATATTTTCAATTATTGCGTCATCTACAAATAATTGAAAATATTCCAGTGACGTTAAAATTTTAATGGATTGTAAAAAACTGGCAGTACACGTTGTGTCGGGGATATCCAAGTCACGGTGTCGCCAGCGTACTTCTGTCCACAACGAATGGGCCTGATGTTGTCCATCACCTTCCACCGCATTTGCTTCTTCCTCCTGGTCAACATCACTAGGTGCCTGAAAAGAAATAAATAGTTACGTTTATAATATCATCCACAAATAAAATAGAAATTGGAACCATAGAAAACCTATTTTAGAGGACTTTAGTCAATGTCAATGCAGTACAATCTGTGATTAATTATAAAGATACGAGTATAAAGGTACCGATTTATAGCTAATTTGTTGAGATATTATATTTTGAATAAAATGAGGATTTTTTAATAGATAAACAAAAAAATAAAATACATACTAACGTTTATTTTAATGGGCATCCCAATTATCTGGCTCAACTAGTCTGCAGCCATCTCGTCACCGTTTTCGATCCTTGGCTCCCACCAGGTTGTAATTTCGTCATCTTCATCTTCAAGTTCTACATCTGATGCATTTCCATTCAAACACATATTAATCTCTCGAATAGAGTAAGACATCTGAAAAAATAAAATAGTAAGGCTGTTAAAAATGACCTCAAAATCCTGTGTATGTTCAAACCATTGTTATTTTGTATCCAAAAAAAAGTACTAAAAAACATAGAACTTGCTACAAATTATATACTGTTAAATAGTTTATGAACTAAGGAACACGCTAAAAATGATTTTTTTCAATTTAATGTATATAATTACCTTGAAAATTGACGATTTCGAGGAGGAATTGTCAGAGTTGAAACGCAAGCCGGCTTGACAGTTGACAGACGTTATGGCGGTTAAAATGCACTATGCAGGCAGGAAACATAAAGAAAAAATATAATGCTGTGAGCACAACGTTGCAGCAATATTGCAACAAACTTATTTTGTCATATTTGACATGACAATATAAATTTATATACAAATCAAACTTGCAGCAAACTGACCTGCTATCTGGGTGTCAATCCACCGCAGAATTGACATCGACACCGAGGAGGTAATTGATTTGTTCGCTACAAAGAAAGACTAAATTTAATTTTGTAATAACGTATTAATATAATATTTCTGTAATGGTTTTCTAATAAATATGTATGATAAGTAACACCATTTTATTTCTTTTATTAAATTGTATGTTTTTCTACTGTTCCACGAAATCAAACGACCCCCCAAATTATTTTTTGGCTACGGCCTTGATGGCCATCAAGAAAAAGCCAAGGTTATGTCTCGGCATGCCCGATGACATGTTTAATAATTATATCAACAACAATTTCTGTTTCCAAGTTGACGAACGCGGTAAGCAATCTCCAGACAAAGTTGACGCCTTGAGGATGCAAAGCGTTGATTTCTACAAATCTAGAGAGCATACATACAAGGATGGTAAAGTAAAAGAGCATAACAAATTCTTGAAGAGAATGGCAGGAATTTTCAGGTATTTGCTGCAATTTGGGTTGGAATCACTGTCCGGCACATACTCACTGTCTGACTTTTGACTACAGACATCGGATTCAACTGCTGGAAATGCAATGTTAAGATGGCATTCAGCATCTGCCAGTAAGTGTGGTTGGAGACACATGATGGGTGATGAGGCTCTGTCAACTAATGCAGGAGGGTCTGTAGCAGTTGCCTTACTCCTGACGTGCGCCTTCATGTTCACCTGCACATGTTTGTCATGTGCCCTACAGGTGATAGAAGATGCATGCACCTCAGCCGTGGAGGTGGAAGGCCCAGGAGAAGGCTCACATTGCTGACACATTTCTTCAGAAATACGAAGTTTTTTTCGGCGATCAGCAGTTCGTCTATGTCGGAATATCAGTTTTCTAACAGTGAAAAATGTGTGGAACCCATTGAGGTATATATACGTGGAACCACATAGTCTTTGAGATGTATGCACAGTCCCTATACGGACTTCCGATAAAAATAAAGAGTGATATTATGAAAAATAAACATCAAAATGATGGCAATAAAGGCTCATCAAAAGTTCAGTGTAAAGCAAGTTTACAAGTCTACCTAACTCCAAAGCTAGGTAGGCTTGTTAGATTTTGACAGTTAGTTCGTAATACACTTGTTAGATTAGGCATTTTTTTTTGACGTTTTCTACGATAAAGTAAAAAAAGTTGTCAATGGATAGTAGACTTGTAATTGTAGCTTGTTCTTTACAAGTTGTGTACTTGTAGTTTTAAAATACACTAGTTACGTCAGATCTGTCAAATTTTAACAATTGTGAGCTACAATAGGGAAATTTCACAAAAAAAAATTCTTGTGGATTTAAATTCCTTTATATTTGCTTATCATAAAACTTCTTGAATTTTATTTTTACTTGCTTTTTTTACAACGTTATTCATGTTCAAAAAATGAAGTTTGAATTTACGCGCTAAAACGCTCCTTGGATTGAATTTTCGGCTGTGACGTCATTTTCTTTGACTTTTTATAGCCATCGCAATACCAGCAGCGTTGTCGATACAAGAAAATGACGTCACGGGGGCTACAAATTTCGTTGACGGATCGCACATCCGTTTCAAAACCGGTCAAAATTTTCAAAAGATCTTTTTCAAATTTAAAATTATATAAATTTATTTTGGACTTGAAATTAGGCTCTTGTTTATATGCATATCGTAATCTAACAAAATTATACACTTTTTACCAAATTCCTCACTATTGCAAATACCCTATTGTTAACTTGTACGTTGAAAATACAGGCCCTAGGTGTTATGGCAAAAATTTCTTAAAATTAAATTGAAATTTATTTTCACTAAATTTTGTATTTTTAGTAAGGCTTTTGGCTGGGGAACCGGAAATACATGAATGGTGGTAAATTTAAATTGGCTGCAGTTTGAAAATATTAATCTGACTATTAAAAACATGTTATTATATAGCCGTTAGTATAATAGCGGCAAATTTAAATTTGTGGCAGATTGAAAATATAAATCTTAGTTTTAAAATTATGTTATTAGGTATTATTGCAAAAATGACTATCAAATTTAATTAAATTGAAATTTATTTTCACTAAATTTTGTATTTTTAGTAAGGCTTTTGGCTGGGGAACCGGAAATATATGAATGGTCGTAAATTTAAATTGGCTGCAAGGCGGTAAATTTAAACTGGCTGCAGTTTGGAAATATTAATCTGAGTATAAAAATATATAAGAAAACATTCTAAGACAAGTATTTTTAGAAAATTTCAAGTAGGTACCAGAAAAACATTCAAACTTTAAATTGCTCAACTCCAACTCTGTATTGTGTTTTTCTGTAAAATTAATTCTCAATGTTCAATCGGACAAACAATTCTAGTATTCCTCTTGGTAGCCGGTGTTCCATGATAAGTATTAACCTGGCGATAATAATTTGCCATCTTCACGAAATGTACTCTACATGTCTCACACACTTTTTTTTTATCGTTTTAGGTTTATGTGCAACTGGATCCTTGTCGTGCTTACTTCGTATGTGGGCATCACAGTGGGCATAGAGATTCTTTTTTAAGGTACATTTTGTATTACCCCACGCAAATAATATTTTCCTCCATGTCAAAGATATCAGTCAATTTTAATTTACCACCATTTATATATTTCCGGTTCCCCCGCCAAAAGCCTAACTAACAATACAAAATTTAGTGAAAATAAATTTTAATTTAAATTTGAAAGACATTTTTGCAATAATACCTAATAACATAATTTTAATACATAGATTTATATTTTCAAACCGCCACAAATTTAAATTTGCCGCCATTATAATAACGGCTATATAATATCATGATTTTAATACTCAGAATAATATTTTCAAACTGCTGCCAATTTAAATTTACCGCCTTGCAGCCAATTTAAATTTACCACCATTCATGTATTTCCGATTTCCCAGCCAAGAGCCTACTGGCGCGAGTCCCTCGTGACATTTCGACTTCGGAGTTAAGGCTCAGTTTAGACACACGAAATTTTTTTGAAAAAGTTTCGATAGTGACGTCAGACAGCGATTTTTAGCGGCAACTATCGGTTTTCCGTCTCCACACACATTTGAACAAAATATTTTTTGAACAAAACAGAATCTTTTTCTTCTAATGGCATTTAGCTGTTGCGGTTTATTCAAACATCGAATGGGATTAAAATAATGTAGGAATTAAATTATTTTAATACGTGTTAAGTTTAACTATGCGTCGGTAAACAAAAAGAATCATACAGATAATTTAAGATTCATCGTGGTGTTGTACCAATTGGCTGAATATTCCAATGTTAGTTGTGAAAATATATTACGGGTTCTTAACCTCAAAAATATTTTTATGAAACAGAATGCAATATTGCAATTGTGTCATTAATATTGCATTGGTATTTTATATTGTGTTCACATTATATTGTGTCATTGTTTTTGGCGCATATTTGCCGAGACCAACATTAAATTTAAGACTTCCCTTACGACTGAAATTATTTACGACTTATAAAAATAGTTGATGAACATGTTTCTTCCGTGAAAAGTTTCACGGAATCATTTCATAATTAAAACGTTGCAATGGAAAAAAACACCGTCGTGAAATAAAATTGTTTTTAATCCAAAAGTAAGAACAAACTCAATTTAATTATTACCTACTTCCTTTTTCTTTTCAAGGGGTTAACAATTATTTTATATTTTCCAAATTGTTTTTAGTTTTCACAGAAAATAAAGGTTTTCGAGTTTTAAATTAACAAAAAAATTTAAAATACCTACCAAAATTGTCGAGTCCATAGCATTATTGTCTTTGACTTTTCAGACATTTTAACTCCGAAGTGGAAATGTCTGACAACTCAGTCTGACCAACATTACGAAATAAGCGGGTCATGCGGCATTTTTTAAAAATCATCATAATATCAAAATTGCTAGCAACTGTCACTGCGGAGCGGCCATCTTGCTTGACGTCACTATCGAAACTTTTTCAAAAAAATTTCGTGTGTCTAAACTGAGCCTAAAATGTCTGAAAAGTCAAAGACAATAATGCTATGGACTCGACATGGACTCGACAATTTTGGTAGGTATTTTAATTTTTTTTGTTAATAGGGAATTTTCACAAAAAAAAATTCTTGTGGATTTAAATTCCTTTATATTTGCTTATTATAAAACTTCTTGAATTTTATTTTTACTTGCTTTTTTTACAAAGTTATTAATAATAATAATAATAATAATATGCGTTTATTCCAGCTTAGTCATGTGGAGGGTGCAATACATGACCAGCCATAAAAAAATAATACATCAATAGAAAAAGTACATAGAAAATTACAAAAATGTAGAAACATGAAAAATATGTGATGAAATATATGAGAAAAAAGAGCAAACAAAATATATAGTTAAACAGTGAAAGAAAAGAGAAAGACATGGTCATTATACATTAGAATATCAGGAACATATTAAACAGGGAAAAAATTAATGGCGTCCTTGCCCAATGACGCCATATGCCCAACTCCCATTTCAGGCCTCTGATTGCTACGATCAGAGAGTTTTCGCTGGATTCAATTCTGTCTCTGAACCCAGCCATTCGGGTTCGCAGCAACCCATTCCAGGAGGGTAGTTGAGCCGCCACAAACATCCCACTCGCACTACAGCTCTTCCGCAGTCGTAACAATGCTCTATAGCCCATGTTGTAGCAGACTCTCATCTCGTTCATGCTTTGTGCTTTATAGTCACACCCAGACCCCGTTCACAAGTATTTTGCTACTGGTTACCCTGTTTTATAATTCGGAAGCCATATTGTAATCGATCTATGGTACGCGGAATGTATGGTTATGAGGAAGGAGGAAGGGGAAGAGGTCGTTTTTTAAACTGAAATCAGAATGAGCGTAAATAAATTTGAATTAATAATTTATATTTACTGTTATTCATCTAAAAAAAGAGTTTAAGCGCCAATAAACTTTATTTTGTTAAGTATTTATTAAATTGCTCATTTTTTATTAAAAAAAAACTGATGAAAAAATATTTTATAATGATGGTTGAACTGTGTGTAGGATTTTGGCCCGGGGCGCCACCCTACTCTATGGGCGCCACAAACGTCAAGCGTATTTGAAATTAACTGTTGTACTTTCACTATTATTGAAGAGTGTAGAGATTAATGAAATCAAGAAGACTCCAGTGGCCGGACACGTAGCACGTGCAGAAGACTCCAGGATCATCAGAACTGTCTTGGATGGTGCCCCCTCAGGCGTTAGACCCCCGGGACGTAGGATGCGGTGGGCAGAGAACGTCGAAGCCAACGCCGAAGTTTTGGGAGTGAGGCGACTATGGAGGGAAGCAGCACAAGGCAGAGTGGTGCAGGTGTCCCTGAGCCTTGAAGGCTGTCGGCTGATGAGCCGAAGAAAGTGAAATTAAAGTGTATAGATTTCATATTATAAACATTTCCGGTCCTCAGGCCATCATCAGGGGACAATCATCAGGGATCCAAAAGTTTTGCAAGAAATACAGATACAGAATGCCAGTGTCCTTGACAATAGACAGGTGCCTATTTGATTGTTTACCTACGTTTATTTTTGCCATATCATTTGTGTTTTTTACATTGAGGTTTTTTTAATTATTTTTTTTCTTTACAGTGTGTATTTTTGTGATTGTATGACTAATCTTTCTAGAATAAATAAATATTGTGCAAAATATAAGCGTTTTATTTTGACAGCTTAAAGCAATAATAATAATATTAATAAATAATATCATGGCAGATAATAATATATGATTATAGTGGTGTGAGTGTACCCGCGTGCCGCGTGTATAATACACACATGCATACAAGATCATAGTCCAATACGCAGAATGTATGGAAGGGAAGTAAGAAGGCGAGGAAGGGGGGTTTCGAAGTACGTACCTACCCCTAAGCCATAGAGTAGCTTCTCTAAGTACCTATATACTCTGTGGTCACACCACAACTCGCTGGTGTATTGTTGCGTACATAGAACGAGGAAGAGCCTGTTTTTAACGATATCCGAGCATTGTGCGAACCGCCGGGCTAGCATATTAGCTTTCCTGCAGTGCGAGCGTAGTTGTCGTTTGATGTCATTGTCATCAGTTAATGTTTCATTAAGCACGTGGCCTAAATATTTAAACTCCCGCACTCGTTTCATCTCTCTGCCATTGACACTGACTGAGGGTACATGAAGGTTCCACCCCTTTGGCTTGAACACTAAAACTTCGCATTTTTTTTCATTATATATTAGCCGTCTTTCATTGGCGAACTCTTCACAGACTGCCACGAGCTTACGCAGCCCTGCCAAGGAGGGTGCCATCAGCACCATGTCGTCTGCATATGATATAGAGTTGATGAGCTTTCCATCCATGAAGCAGCCCACCCTAGTATTTATCAGCCTTTCATGCAACGGGTCGATATACAAATTAAATAAGCATGGTGAGGATATTCCACCTTGCTTGAGGCCTCTTTTGGCTTTAAATTTGTCCGATATAGCTGATCCCCATTTTACTCTGTATAAAAGATGGTTGTTCAATGTTTGCCACATTTCACCAACCTCCTTCGGCAGGTTTTTGACCTCCTGTAATACATTTTGCATTATGTTGTGACTCACCGTGTCGTATGCTTTTTTCAAGTCCATGAAACATGCATATATGGGCGTTTTCTTATCATTATACCTTCTGACTATATTTTTCAGTACAAATATCGCCATTTCAGTACCAGAGCCACTTTTAAATCCAAATTGATTATCGGATGTTGTTAATTTCTGATTGGCTTTCTCCATCATGATAGACTCTATACGGTGTTATTCTTACTTGTCATATTTCGCCATCGGCCTAACTGGCGACTACTTAATCTGGGTACAACGCCGGACTAGACCAAATTTGAAATATTGATTCTCGTTCATAGTGTAACGTAGGAACAGTTGAGCCTGCGACCAAATTTGGACGGCTGAAATTACGTCCGTTCAATGTCGTATTTAAAAAAAAAATCTGTTCTGGAGATGTCACTTTATAAATATTATTTAAAGAATAGGGAATTTTCAGTCGTTTTTAAATAATTATTAAAACAATAACCATTGACAATAACGCAAAAAAAAGATGAAAAATAAAAGCAAATAATCAGTTTATAAATTTGTTGTGCAATTTATAGTTAAAACAACTTTGAAAACAATTGATTAGCCAAAAAAATCCGTATATTTTTTGTGGATCGGGAAAAATAAACCAAAAGTAGGGAATATGCGTTTGGGATGACCACACAAATATCGCTGACGTCACAATGGCGGAGGGCTGACTGTTTTGTTTGTACACAGATCATGTCGGCGCGAAATGCAAGTAAATATTTTATTTCAGATGGAAAAAGTGTCTCATATGTGTTCGTAGAGTGTTAAATATTCTCTTCACTTATTTTAAACTATATACATAACTTCAGTTTCGCGGCAAATTTTTCATATTGAGACTTTTGCCGCGAGCCGTGATGCAATCTGTCAAATGATTTATTTTGCTTTTTAATTTTGTGTGTTTTGTGCCTCAAAAAGCGATTGATTAGTAAAAAAGTGCTGAATTCTGTCAATTTGACCAAAATGACAAAACCAAATCGCAAAACAAAACAGTAATAAAGCAAATATTTACTATTTAATATTAAATACGGCAGTTGTCAAAATCGATTGTACCACAAAACCCTCTCCGAGGCGGTTTTGTCTTGGCCTAACTTCGCATACATTTGGAGGTTAGATTTGGGCGGGCGTTGAACTCGAGACGCAAGCCTAACTACTTCAGAAATGTTCAAGAATCAAAATTAAGCAAAACGTGGGTTCAAAGGGCGACGAAAATGTCTAAGAATAACACCGGTATGAGTTTAGCTGCTGTCGTGGCAACAGCTATCGGCCTGTAATTGTCTATTGACATTATGTCAGCACTTTTGTTTTTTACGATTGGACAGATGAGTGAGGTGCATACATCATCCGGTAGATATGCATGTCGAAACATCGCCGTGAAAGCCAAGGCCCACAGCAGACTAACTTTGCAGTGGGCGGCCTTCACCATCTCAGCCGTGACTCCATCCACCCCAGCTGCCCTATTGCCCTTGAGTCTGCGAATGGCACACTCAACTTCACTTACATTGATGGTTAGGTTGCTTTCGAGCTTATCATTGAGATACGCCTTGTCATCGCCATCTTTATACAAGTCGTTGTAATGATTTTTCCAAGAGGGCGCAAATTTATTTTTCACCTGTAACTTTGTTTATAGTCGTTGATATAGTCGATTTCACCGCTTTCATTCTATTGGTATGTTTCCAGAATGATTGAAAGTCTGCAGTTATCATACTTTTAGTCATCGCATCGGCTTTAATCTGGTTCTGGTTAATGCGCACTTTGCGCATATTTTTTTTAAATAATTTACGCGTCTCAACTCTTTTTTGGAAAATAGGTCCACTATTAACTTTCCCAGATTGAACCCACTCCAAAAAGGCTTTTCGTGCTTCCTCGTGTGACTCACGGACATATGCATTCCATCCGGGTGTGTTCCTCGTCAAGACATTATATGTTTTCCTTCGGAATATCTCTTCAGCTGCCTGCTTGAGTGCATTCACCGTATCCACATAAAATGCTTCAATTTCTTTTCTATGTGCTTTACAATTTATGCCATTGCATTTGATCGCTTCGTACGGGATTTCGATGCCTTGACATAATTTTTCAGTTCGTTGGGTATACTGCAAGATTTTATCTTTTGAGTTATCCCACTTCACTTGAGGTTCCTCTTTAATCTGTGCATGAGTCATCGTTCTCGATATGCCTTGCATGTCTATTGTTACAATCAGTGGATAATGATCCGACATTTGTAGGTTTGTGTCCACATTTATGTTGAGTATGCTCGATTGAAAGTTAATTGATGTTACGCAATGATCGATCCATGATGTCGTGTTGTGTGCCTCGCTACAAAAAGTAAAGGTTTCCTCTGGCAGGATTATCCGATCAAATACACAGAGGCCATTGTTTTGACAAAAAACTTCCAGTTCCTTTTCAAACCTACTTTTCTTCGGCGCATTGAAGTCTCCCATCAATATGATCGCCGTAGCTTGAGATTCCTCTATGACAGCTTCCACACGACTAAGCGTGTCAACAAAAATTGGAAAATTTTCATCCATGTTTACAGGCATATATACTGTACAAATCAGAGTTAATTCACTATCATGCTCTATGGTTATAGCTGCCAATCTCGGGTCCTCGCAATTTACTACTGTTACCCCTTGTATGGATTTTCTCCATAGAATCGCTACTCCACCGTATGGTCTACCCTTCGTTATTCCTTTTTCAGTATCCATCGCGGATGTACCAATGGCAGTAAAATCATTATGTACATTTTGAAGACAGCTCAGGTCATCTATGTTAAGCCAGGTTTCCTGTAAAAGAACTATGTCTGAGTCATCACATAATTCTTTTATTGATGGGCTTATTCTATAAAAAGACTTTAAGATATTATTTTCATTTCATTCATTTTTGATGCCTATTGAAGTAAAATCTTCGTACCAAGGAATGTCTTGGCCATAATTCTGCCTTTAGAACTGTATCATAGTCAGATTCCAGTACTCCTATTTTAAAAGTTTTTGAATCCTCGGACAATGTTTTCATTTCTTCACAAGTGCTATTTATCTTTTTGGATTTTAAGTAATTTTCGATCATTTCCTTCTGTGTTTCCTTGCATAGTCTTGAGACGACGATGAATTTTTTCGCTTCCATTGCCTGTAATTCCGTTGAAATTCCACTACCTCTCACAACATTTTTCTTTAAAAATCTTTTATCTCCCCTCCATTCTGGGTTTTTAATTATTTTTTGTTTCTTCTTTTGTACAGTCCAAGAAGAGCCATCTGTGGATTTCTTTACAATATCACTATAAGTTGTAACTTTATTTTGAGCCACTAATGCGGGCGTCGGTAAAATCGATTCCATTACTTGCATATTAATGTTTTTGTTTTGGTGACTGATTGCCTGTTCCATAATATCGATGTTATTGGATTCATTTTTATTTTTATTTTTGTCGTCTGTACAGGATATTATGTTTTTTAAATCCTTCACCTCTTGTTGTAATTCCTGAATAGCTTTGCCATACTCCTCTTCCTTGTTTCTGACAACTTGTAAGTTCAGTTTGCGTACTTCATTTTTAACAATCATTAACTCTTTCAAAAGTGAGGTTACGTCAATGTAATCAAATGTGACCGGCGGTAGTTTGTTTATATCTAGTACCGCGAATTTTGATAGGATATTTGGGTCCGACTCCCGGAATATTTTGATAATGTCAGCTATATTCCGTTTCTTTCGCCCGTCTCCCATCCTTCGAGTCTGTGCTCCAGTTGCAGGTACATAAGTACATAGCATATTTTTTGCTACCTCAATATCGTCTTCTGTAAAAGTATCACAAATCTGCATCAAGCTCACTTCATCCATTACATCCATTTTTTGTTGGATAAAGGCCAATATTTCGTTTATTACAATGCCACACGGGCAATTCACACCGTTACTATTCATTTTGAATCACTTGGTAAGCTTTTACCCGTTATTTACTCGTATAATATTTTTTTTTTCCACTTTACAAAAAATCACTCCGTTCGCACATTGACAGATGTCAACTTATCTTCACGTTCAAAAAATGAAGTTTGAATTTACGCGCCAAAACGCTCCTTGGATTGAATTTTCGGCTGTGACGTCATTTTCTTTGACTTTTTATAGCCATCGCAATACCAGCAGCGTTGTCGATACAAGAAAATGACGTCACGGGGGCTACAAATTTCGTTGACGGATCGCACATCCGTTTCAAAACCGGTCAAAATTTTCAAAAGATCTTTTTCAAATTTAAAATTATATAAATTTATTTTGGACTTAAAATTAGGCCCTTGTTTATATTCTTATCGTAATCTAACAAAATTATACACTTTTTACCAAATTCGCGTTTATTTTTGCCATATCATTTGTGTTTTTTACATTGAGGTTTTTTTAATTAATTTTTTTCTTTACAGTGTGTATTTTTGTGATTGTATGACTAATATTTCTAGAATAAATAAATATTGTGCAAAATATAAGCGTTTTATTTTGACAGCTTAAAGCAATAATAATAATATTAATAAATAATATCATGGCAGATAATAATATATGATTATAGTGGTGTGAGTGTACCCGCGTGCCGCGTGTATATACACACATGCATACAAGATCAAAGTCCAATACGCAGAATGTATGGAAGGGAAGTAAGAAGGCGAGGAAGGGGGGTTTCGAAGTACGTACCTACCCCTAAGCCATAGAGTGGCTTCTCTAAGTACGTATACTCTGTGTGCTCAAGCTAGCTCCCCGAACACGGCCAAGTGAATTGTTGCATTAAAAGAAAGAAGAATCGTCAAATCAAAAGTCAAAATAATGGCCGAAAATATTTTTGAGCACGCGAGTGCCGCACGAAATACAATTAATATATCAATAATATTATATTTTATCATCGAAGTAATACATTTGATTGAATGATACAAAAAAAAAATATCGTGTAAGTAAGACATTCTTGATTCAATCGTGTTAAAGACATTGAGGTTAAAGCACTAAAATGAGTAACCCAAAAAGAGTCAAACGAAACGAAAGTGAAGAATTCGCAGAAGAATTCCAACAATGCGATGGTGAAACTCCGGAGTCCATTCCAGTCACTTCAAGATTCTTTGCAAATGAAAACGAAACTCAAATCATCAAATCAAAGTTTCAAAAATCTGATGACAATAATGATATCAAGGATTCATCATTATTGAAAGAGCTAGCAATACCTGAACAGTTTTTACAATGTGTTAGTGAACTGAATAATAATCTGTCTAATTTAAAGTTTTCTAAGCCTGTTAAGGTCATTTATAATCCAACCATTTACGCCATAGATGCTTTTCAAAACTACATTACAAAATATTGCAATGGACCCAAAACTGTCATGTTTCTCGGAATGAACCCTGGTCCGTGGGGAATGTCCCAAACTGGAGTAAGTTGAATAATTAACTTTTGTTCCTTGGCTAATAGGTAGGTATGAAGCTGACCAGCCATTCTGTATTTTTTGTGCTCTTAATTTTTCCCTAATGGACTTAGCACAAATTTAAATTTGGAACTTTTTTTCTCGGCGGACAAGTACCAAATTTGTACGAGAGTACAGTCGGCAACACGTTACATGCGGGACCCCTTGGGGAACAACTCGGTCAGGAGTCGCACTATATGTGTGTTTTTTTCTTTTGCATTGCATTGCTGTACCAAACAAAATCCTCTTTATTTATTTATTAGACATTTTTTCTTTTGCGCTATATTGTGACAAATCCCCTCAATGGCACTTTATATCCTTGATGCAAATTGTTGAAAGTAAAAAACTATAATCACAACTTATGCAAAAAACAAATATTTAATTCAATCACACCAATGCAGGGCAAAACAAATCCAATCAAATTATATATCAATTTAAAAAATATAATTAAATCCAATATATAAATTATAGTTTGAAGCTAATGATCAGAAATTTCATAAAATTGACTACCTTAGATCTACCATCAAATACACAGGGGATTAGTCTGGCAGCACTCAACTCTCATCCACAAAATCCCTGAAACCAACCCTCATATTGTGTTAGATATGATTTTTCCTTACAATACCCGGCCTTGACCAGAAATGGGAACCTGTGCCTTCGGAAGCATTGACAACCTCTGTGTCAAGTTCTTACGAGCTTTATTATTGTGGGTATTATTAGATTCCATAAAAAACTGATTTGACATATTATTATTTGTTTGAAAAATAATCAGTTTTCAGGTTCCATTTGGGGAAATAAAAGCTGTACGAGATTGGTTGAAAATAAGCGGCAAGATATCAAAACCAGATATAGAGTTACAATCTAGACCAGTTTTGGGATTTGAGTGCAAAAGAACCGAGGTAGGTAATTCAAACAGTACATTTTTTAATGCAAACCAAATATTGCGTATCATAAGTTATCAGGAAATCATTTTTTAATTATAGAATACTGAATAAGTTATTTTCTTTATAGTGTAATCAAATGAGCAATCTTTTCTTAAAAGTTTGAGTGTTTGGGAAAAATATGATAATGAAATCTGGTTTCTTGACTGATACTTAGGTTGATAAGAGCCTGAAATTTGGATCACTTTTATTTCAAGGAAAGTCGACAGGGGTCACAGAGTTAAATACCGTAGCTTCAAAAAGTATTTTTTAATTTACAGGTCAGTGGTGATCGATTCTGGAAGCTGATTCAACATTTGTGTGAAGTACCTGAAAATTTCTTCAGTAATTGCTTTGTGCACAACTATTGTCCATTGCAACTGATGACTGAAACTGGCAACAATGTCACTCCAACTGAATTAAAGGTATATTTGACAAGCTATTTAAAATATCTGGAATAATTATTTTGTTGTACTTATATCTATGGTTTTTCCTATGAGATCTTCTTGGTGGGCTGGTGGTTCAGGAATTCTAGGCCCAATTCAATATCTAAGTTTGAAACTCTTTTATTTCTCCATTTTCATGCTATATAATCAGTGCCAGTTTAAGGGGGGTCCGCAGTGCCCGCAGCGGACAGGGCCCCAAGGCCCAAGGGACCCTTTTGGGTTAATTTTTTTACAGTACTTAGCTCCTCTTGAAAAAAAACATGAGAAATAATTCTTCACTATAAAAAATAATTAGGTAGGTATGTACTTTTGAAAGAAATTACAAAAAAAATTATACCTATTGCAAAAAATTGTTGTATAATAAAACAATGTTTTTACGTGCGGCCTTACCGCCAAGCCGTGGATGTGAGTCTGCTGCCACGCCATACCTAGTAAGTAGGTATTACCTACCCGTACCACGCTGCACGCCAAACCAAAACAATAACAAACCAGCCTAGCATTTTTGCATAGGTATATCGATTTTCATTAAATTGTGTTTAAAAAAATGTCATTACCCAAAATAGCTTAAAATGCCCCTGGCTATAATTATATCATTCACTAGTCTGATACTAATCAAAGATATCTGTTTGAATTCCCGATTTATTCCTGAAAATATAGACAGTAATACTTTCCATGCCACTAATACATCTGAGATCTGTCAGTTGAACCACTGAACAAGGTATTTTATTAGTCATTAGACTCCGCACATGAATTAAGGGTCGCCAACGCGAATGCAAAACACCGCTGCGGGCGATCGCAGCGCCTGTAGAGTGTGCTAAATTCAATCATTCAAACCGTGAACTTTCGTGCTGCCATATGGGTGCTTTTATCATTTTTTTCGATTCGAGGTGAAACTTAAAATCCATTTACTTTATCCAGCATGTACATTCTGTTTTTTTTTTTAATTTTTCATATCGCTACCTAAAAGGTAAAACTGAATAAGTACAGATTCTTTGTTTTGAGATATCGCAGAAAGAAGATTGTAATGTGTATATCTTCTCCTAGTTCGTAAACCAATCATCAGAATGAACTGTTTTTTTTGGTCAATTTAGCAATGATTGTAATTATTTCGTCTGATTTGATTAACTCGCACATTTTTTTTGCACATCTCGCCGTTCCCTGAACCGGGGTGGCATCGGCAAAAGTGAACCGATTTTTACAGCACAGGGGGTCAGCCTCACACCAAAATTCAAGGAGCACAAAAAAATATAAATGATGTACAAAAATTCTTAATTACTTATACACATAACAGATCCAGATTAAAATAAAGTAAAATTAGACTTAACATTTAAATTAAATGGGAATTGGTTTTGTTTTTAGTTTTCATGTCCATACATATTATTATTTGTTGATTTAAAAAATGTAATTTGTTGTATATGTTCCTGAACTTATAGGTTGGTATGCGGCTGACCACCCATGCTGTAAAAATGGTTCATTTTGCCAATGTCACCCCTGTTTCAGGGAACGACGGCAAGAGTTGCAGGGCTTATGTTCATTTGAGATTGGGTTTTTATATTGTAGGTCCACATGCGGCATGTGTTAGCGCGAAATTATACATGTCTGCTTGTGGGAATGCATTTAATATAAATCTTAAATGATATGTATCTTTGCAGCTTAGATTAAATTAGATTAGACCCCTGTTCCAGGGAAGGTTGGCAAAAGTTACAGGCAAAAGTTTGTTTGTGGGCATGCATTGTATATGAGCTTTAAATCCATATATATCCTAGCAACTTAGATTATAGACCTCTGTGTCAGGGAAGGTCGGCAAAAGTTGTAGGGCTTATGTTCATTTGAGGTTTGGATTTTATTTGTAAGTACACATTCAGCATTTGTAAGCGCGAACTACACGTGTTTGTTTATGGGTATGCATCTGAGAGCTGTGAATGAATATATCACTGCAACTTAGATTATATATTATAGATTATATTATTGTATCTGTAAACCGACACAATATCCTTAGATTGGGGTTTTATGGTCCATATGAGACATGTGTAAGTGTGAACTTATAAGTGTCTGCTTGTGAGAATGCTGTAATATATCTTTGCAACTAAGATTACAGATTTAAATCCATTTTTATTTTTTTTGTTTGTTGTTTTTTTGATTTGTATCAAATAAAAAAAAAAAAGACTTTCGAATTTTTCCGCTAGATGTCTATTTAGTCTTTTTGCATTTTGCGTACATTTTCTAACATTTCCATACAAAACAAAAAGAGGGTTAAAAAAATGAAGCGGCTTTTTAAAAAATACTTTTTTCAGAAATTATGATTACTTCTACTAAAAACTACTGTTTTTCGAAAAAAAAAAATTTTTTGTAAATATTGAAAGAAATTATAGTGTACTAGCAGACTGACCGTGCTGCGCACGGTTGTCTGCTAGGCCCTTCGGGCAGTGTAAGTCTGGCTTCGCAATAATTTTTCCTCACACCTCCTTCATAGTAATTAAATGCTTTAAGAAGTAATTTGAAAAAAAAATTGCGGTAAAAGGGTTATTTAGTTCTTTCATGTTCTGAGTATCTTGTATGAAGCATGAGGTATGAGGCTGACCTCCCATACCTAAAAAAATGTTCACTGAACGAATGTTTCTCTGTTCCTGAAAAGGTCGGCAAAATTGCAGGGCTTATGGTCAAGAGAGGCTGAAATTTTTATTTGTAATTACACATGCAGCGTTTGTAAGGGCAAACTCACTCATGTCTGCTTGGGGGCATGCATTCAATATGAATTATAAAATATATGTATGCAACTTAGATTTATATTCTAAAATTAAAAACATCAAGTGCCACAATTATATGTTAGCGTGAAAGAACATTTGCCAGCTTGTGGGTGTGCATTGTATTTGAATCATCAAAACTCTTTTTGCAACTTAAGATTATAAATTAAGATAACCGTTGTTTAAGGATTTTTCAAACCCAAATTCCTTGACCTAAGGGTTAGTATGAGGCTTACCGCCCATATCGCATAAATGGGTTCACTTAACTAATGTTCCCCCTGTTTCTGAATAGGTCGGCAAAAGTTGCATGGCCTATGGTTATGAGAGGCTGAAATATTTATTTGTAATTACACATGCAGCATTTGTAAGCGCAAACTCACTCGTGTCTCCGAAGAGGAGTGCATTGAATATGAATTATAAATGTTAATGCGTCTATGCAACTTAGATTGTATATTGTAATAATACTTTAAAAAAATTAAATGCCGCAATAAGTACGGTTTCATATAAAAAGTTGACCTAATCGATCGTCATTATTTCTAAAAAATACATGTTATAACTGGTTGAAGTATAATTTTGAAATAAATAAAGAATATAGGTATAAAATGTATGAATGCAACTTAGATTTATATTCTAAAATTAAAAACATCAAGTGCCACAATTAAATGTTAGCGTGAAATGACATTTGCCAGTTTGTGGGCGTGCATTCAATTTGAATCATCAAATAACTTTTTTTGCAACTTAAGATTATAAATTAAATTTAACATTGTTGAAGGATTTTTTAAACTCAAACCCTTGACGGATAGGTAAGTATGAGCTTGAATACCCATATCGCAAAAAATGGTTCACTTGACAAATGTTTCCCCTGTTTTTGAAAAGGTTGGCAAAAGTTGCAGGGCTTATGTTCATTAGAGGCCTTAATTTTAATTTGTAAGTTAACATGCAGCATTTATAAGCGCGAACCCACTCATGTCTCCAGGGGGGCATGCATTGAATATGAATTATAAAAGTTATTGTATCTGTGCAACTTAGATTATATATTCTAATATTTAAAAAAAATCAAGTGCCACAACTATATGTTAGCGTGAAATGACATTTGCCAGTTTGTGGGCGTGCATTCAATTTGAATCATCAAATAACTTTTTTTGCAACTTTAGATTATAAATTAAATTTAACGTTGTTGAAGGATTTTTCAAACTCAAATCCTTGACTTATAGGTAAGTATGAGCCTGAATACCCATCTCGCAAAAAATGGTTCACTTGACAAATGTTCCCCCTGTTTTTGAAAAGGTTGGCAAAAGTTGCAGGGCTTATGTTCATTGGAGGCCTTAATTTTAATTTGTAAGTTCACATGCAGCATTTATACGTGCGAACCCACTCGTGTCTCGAATATGAATTATTAAAGTTATTGTATCTGTGCAACTTAGATTATATATTCTAATATTAAAAAAAATCAAGCGCCACAACTATATGTTAGCGTGAAAGAACATTTGCCAGTTTGTGGGCGTGCATTCAATTTGAATCATCAAATAACTTTTTTTGCAACTTAAGATTATAAATTAAATTTAACGTTGTTGAAGGATTTTTCAAACTCTAATCCTTGACTTATAGGTAAGTATGAGCCTGAATACCCATATCGAACAAAATGGTTCACTTGACAAATGTTCCCCCTGTTTTTGAAAAGGTTGGCCAAAGTTGCAGGATTTATGTTCATTAGAGGCCTTATTTTTAATTTGTAAGTTCACATGCAGCATTAATAAGCGCGTACCCACTCGTGTCTCCAGGGGGGCATGCATTGAATATGAATTATAAAAGTTATTGTATCTGTGCAACTTAGATTATATATTCTAATATTTAAAAAAAATCAAGCGCCACAACTATATGTTAGCGTGAAATGACATTTGCCAGTTTGTGGGCGTGCATTCAATTTGAATCATCAAATAACTTTTTTTGCAACTTTAGATTATAAATTAAGATTACCGTTGTTTAAGGATTTTTCAAACTCAAATTCCTTGACTTAAGGGTTAGTATGAGGCTTACCACCCATATCGCATAAATGGGTTCACTTAACAAATGTGTCCCCTGTTTCTGAAAAGGTCAGCAAAAGTTGCAGGGCTTATGGTCATGAGAGGCTGAAATTTTTATTTGTAAATACACATGCAGCATTTGTAAGCGCAAACTCACTCGTGTCTCCGAAGAGGAGTGCATTGAATATGAATTATAAATGTTAATGCGTCTATGCAACTTAGATTGTATATTGTAATAATACTTTAAAAAAATTAAATGCCGCAATAAGTACGGTTTCATATAAAAAGTTGACCTAATCGATCGTCATTATTTCTAAAAAATACATGTTATAACTGGTTGAAGTATAATTTTGAAATAAATAAAGAATATAGGTAGGTACTCAACGGAATTCAACCGAAAAAGAATCGACTTGGCAATGGCAACGATGGCAACTTTGAAGTGCTGGCAATTTATTTGAAATTCGAATGTCAAAATGAGTTTTGTTTCTCGCATAGGTTTTACATAAAAAGGTGTTGTGATTGATCATGTTTATTTATTTAAAAAACAACAATTTAAAATCTACTAATGATGAGGAAGCACATCCCAAGTCCTGAACAATATTTGTTGTGAATATGACGTGCATCTGTTCAGGAGTTCTTCAGTTTGAATGCCATTAACGCACAACTATTTTGTATGGGGAGGCCGTTGCATTTTATACACATACATGAAAGGTACTGTTTTGCAGCATATATAGAAAATTTTATTTTCCTTAATCGCGAATGTATTTCATCTGCTGTGATGGCATTAATTTTGAAAATCGAATGTCAAAGCGAATGACGACGGTCTGGGGCCTGTATTTTCAACGTACAAGTTAACAATTGTAGCTCACAATTGTTAAAATTTGACAGATCTGACGTAACTAGTGTATTTTGAAACTACAAGTACACAACTTGTAAAGAACAAGCTACAATTACAAGTCTACTATCCATAGACAACTTTTTTTACTTTATCGTAGAAAACGTCAAAAAAAAAGCCTAATCTAACAAGTGTATTACGAACATAAATGAAAGTCTTACAAAATTGTTAATTATTAACTGTCAAAATCTAACAAGCCTACCTAGCTTTGGAGTTAGGTAGACTTGTAAACTTGCTTTACACTGAACTTTTGATGAGCCTTTATTGCCATTATTTTGATGTTTATTTTTCATAATATCACTCTTTATTTTTATCGGAAGTCCGTATAGGGACTGTGCATACATCTCAAAGACTATGTGGTTCCACGTATATATATATATATATACCTCAATGGGTTCCACACATTTTTCACTGTTAGAAAACTGATATTCCGACATAGACGAACTGCTGATCGCCGAAAAAGACTTCGTATTTCTGAAGAAATGTGTCAGGAGTGTGAGCCTTCTCCTGGGCCTTCCACCTCCTTGGCTGAGGTGCATGCATCTTCTATCACCTGTAGCGCACATGACAAACATGTGCAGGTGAACATGAAGGCGCACGTCAGGAGTAAGGCAACTGCTACAGACCCTCCTGCATTAGTTGACAGAGCCTCATCACCCATCATGTGTCTCCAACCACACTTACTGGCAGATGCTGAATGCCATCTTAACATTGCATTTCCAGCAGTTGAATCCGATGTCTGTAGTCAAAAGTCAGACAGTGAGTATGTGCCGGACAGTGATTCCAACCCAAATTGCAGCAAAATACCTGAAAATTCCTGCCATTCTCTTCAAGAATTTGTTATGCTCTTTTACTTTACCATCCTTGTATGCAGTGCCGGTTTTAGCACTACCAGCGCCCTGGGCGAGATTTTTTAAGGCGACATTTATTCTGGTCAACAATGTTTGCAGATCCGCCTGAGTGTCAGCGAATAGGACTGTGTCATCGGCATACCGCAGGTTGTTTACCAGCTGCCCGTTGACAACAACGTTGACAACCTAGCCTCATTAAGTGCTTGCGCCATGATACTTTCTGAATATAGGCCGAATATAGGCCGATTGGAAAGTCTACATAAATTGAAGAATATCTTCAAAACTAAAAGTTCTATAACAAATAATTGCAAGAATAAACGTCAAGATAATCTTCCCATTTTATTTACAGTGAAGGTTTATAAAATAAATGGTTTTTATTTTATTTGAAAAATCGATGATTTTTTAAATGAAAAATGGGCTATTTTCTCAATTAATATAACGTCGATGAACCTCGCTTTCCCGTTATTTTATGATCCTGAAACTCCGTGAATATTTTTTTTTAGTCAATTGGCACATTTTAGGAGGCGGCAATCGGAAAAATAAAATAAAATAATCGTTGTAACCATTCTAATGCCCACAAACAAACACGTGTAGTTCGGGCTTACAAATGCTGATTGTGTACTTACAAATAAAATCCAAACCTCAAATGAACATAAGCGCTACAACTTTTGCCGACCTTTCTTTAACACAGGGGTGACATTGGCAAAGTGAACCATTTTTTACAGTATGGGTGGTCAGCCTCATACCAACCTATAAGTCAAGGAATACAAATAATAAATAACGTTTAAGTATAAGAAAAGAACAAAAACTTAAAAAGAAATATATACAAAAAAGTCAATGATTTCCTATCCAGAAAAAGTAACAAGTTAATAAACCAAAATTACAAATCATCAATGCAGATTAGCTACCACTTCTTCTTGTCCTTGCATACTTTTTTCATTTCATCCAGAGTCATAACCTTTTTCATACAAGCCCTCCTTTTATTATGACTCTAGAAATCCCATTCATTTGCTATTTCAAAAATTTGATCCCTCTATACCTTTCTCGGTCTTCCTCTACCACGACATCCATCTATTCTTGCAACATATACTTTCTTCGTCAGTCTTTCATTACTCATTCTATGCCCGAACCATCTTAGCAAACTTCTTTTAATCTTCAATTTCACACTTTCTCTTACACCACATTCTTCTCTTACAAGATCATTCCTCACCCTGTCACTTCGTTTTTTTCCCAATCATACTTCTTAGATAGTCCATTTCTTAAATCATCTTCCTTAAAATAATTTCAGTCATTCATAATTAAAACATTTACTTAACGAAATAAACAACAAGGTCGTGAAATAAATATGTACCTTTTTAAAGTAAAAAGAAACATACCTAGCAATAACAAAATAAAAAATATATTTAATCAATGTTTTCATTTCTCTTTCTAAGAATTTATCTAACAATTATTTTACAGGTTCAATTTTTACTGTTTACGAAAATTAAATATTTTCGAGTTTTAATGCCCCAAAAACTTCAAAATTACTAAAAAATATAAAGGGGCGCCTGCGGCGCCCCTTCATACCTGGCGCCCTGGGCGGTCGCCCGACCGCGCCCAACCCTAACGCCGGTACTGCTTGTATGTATACTCTCTAGATTTGTAGAAATCAACGCTTTGCATCCTCAAGGCGTCAACTTTGCCTGGAGATTGCTTGCCGCGTTCGTCAACTTGGAAACAGAAATTGTTGTTGATATAATTATTAAACATGTCATCGGGCATGCCGAGACATAACCTTGGCTTTTTCTTGATGGCCATCAAGGCCGTAGCCAAAAATTAATTTGGGGGGGTGTTTGATTTCGTGGAACAGTAGAAAAACATACAATTTAATAAAAGAAATAAAATGGTGTTACTTATCATACATATTTATTAGAAAACCATTACAGAAATATTATATTAATACGTTATTACAAAATTAAATTTAGTCTTTCTTTGTAGCGAACAAATCATTTACCTCCTCGGTGTCGATGTCAATTCGGCGGTGGATTGACATTAACGCCAAACCTGTGGAGCTGTTGGCCTGTGGAGTTTCTCAAATAAGTTTTGAGGCGTTTCAGATAAGAGACTTTCAGATAAGAGACAACTAGTCGCCACGACTAGACGTCTGTGCGGCTGTTTCGGCGACAGTCGCCGTGACT
The DNA here is from genome assembly GCA_951799405.1 of Agapetus fuscipes. Taxonomy (NCBI): domain Eukaryota; kingdom Metazoa; phylum Arthropoda; class Insecta; order Trichoptera; family Glossosomatidae; genus Agapetus; species Agapetus fuscipes. Next base: position 5,308,826 of record OX637349.1, read on the forward strand.
TGTAGTTGTGACGTCGTGCAGCAAGCCATGCCATAGAGTATATGGGTAGGTATACTGCGACTGTCGTCTAGTGTGCGTGTGGGTGGCGCGACTGTCGCGGCAACAAGTAGCGAGCGGGCACGACTCCCGCAGCTAGTCGCCGAGTCTCGGCGTCTCAGACGCCAAGTGTGCGGAGCTTTGAACAAAATGTTTGAAAACTGTCGGCCGCAGCCTGTCGCCACGACAAGTCGTCGAACTGTCGCTGTCGCCTGTCGTCTAGTGTGCGCCTAGACTTAAATACATCTTTTAAAAATGAGCAATCTCCTTCAGGCCGATGCCCCCAATTCCCGAAGTCAGCTGCTTTTATGTACGGAATGGTGGTTCCGGTGCCCGCCATTACTGGTCTTTTCCAGGAGCATTCAACAGAGGTTCTGCTGGGCTCAATACTTCTGCGGTACAGCCAGTATAAAAAAGCAACTGCGTGCTTACAGCCACCTGTAACAAAAAATCTTAATAAATGAATATATTGACTAATGATTCAAGCAGGAATGACAAGTATCCCGCAACTCGATCATCTGACGTCACAATTATCTCAATTCAAGTGCGGACCCTATTACCCCAAGCAAGATAATATGGTTCTCAACATTTCATCTATCAGAATACGTGCCTACCTTACTCATGCACAAAATGAAATATTCAAGGAATCTTAAATTTTTATGATTCTTAATTTTATTCTAACACTAGACACCAGGCACCCACGACAAATCAGGTGATGAGAGATATGTATATGTGGTTGAATAAAAGCATGTCGTTAAGGTACCTTGGGATGCAGGACAGTCTTCATCCTGACATGATAATATAATCTCCTCCGCTTCATTGATGATGGCAGCCACTCTGTATGCTTGCTTGTGGATTTTGTGTTTGGGTGTTATCCGACATTTTGTGACGCACAATTCACTTTCCCTTTTAGCTTCCACATATCCAACAGCACTCGCTGTAGTCTCCTCTCGTAGATCTGAAAAATATGAAAAAATAGTTGAAGTTTGAAAAGAAGTGAGTTCTGCAGTGAAAAAATGGCACTCATATAACAGATAAAAGTTTGAGTGAAAATATGCACTGCTTCGAAGGCAAGAGTTAAAAGATTTGAATTTACTTCAATCCTATCAAAAAAACCTATTATCCTAATGTGAGGTTAGGTTTTAGCTTGCCCTTTTTTATCACAATGAGGACCGCACGTGAATTGGCATAGAAAAAAATGTGCCTTATCACGGCCGGGTTGCTAAAGAAAAGGAAAATAAATACTTTGTTATTGGTTGCTAATGACTGGTGTCCCATACAAGTGTGACGTTTACCCGCCTATAAAAAAGTTCTAAATTCCGATTGGCTACGATTCTATTCGTATAAAAGTTTTTACAACTCCTAAGCTATATGATTAAAGTGTAAAATAAAACTATTTAAAGCCACACAACAATCAATCCTTGAAACTAAGGGTCATAGAAATTGACAAACTTACCGGTTCACTTTGACACCGCGAAGTTCCGCGTAGCAGAAATCAGGATTATCCGTGAAAAACACACTTAACATCTCTTCATTTATAGTAGGAACATTGTCTGATTGTCCTTTTGCAAATCCTGAGTCCATCATTTTTACATTTACATGCAAAATAAACATGGTAACTTTAAAATACCAAACGCTCCCACAGCACGCATACAGTATTTCAAACTTTGTACCGCTTTGTACTTCGCCTCACCAATTAGCAAGAAGTGAAACGTCTCTTTGCATTAAATTTTCAAGTTCTTCTTTCGTTTGCGAATGATAAAAAATTATGGTATCGTCTGCATATAGTTGTAGGGTACCTCGTATGTCCCATATAGTTATATCAACACAATAACATAACCTCAAAATGTGCACAGCATAGAGCAAAGTTTTTTTTTTCATAGTGATATTACCAAAACTTGTAAAATCGTTATTGCAGACTTGTAAAACGATGAGACTTGTAAAAAACAGAAATACCCATGAAAATGGAATGTTAGAAATACACTAGTAATTGTAACTTGTTAGTTACAAGGCTTGTTACTTGTAAATTGTAACTTGTCAACTTGTACGTTGAAAATACAGGCCCCTGGAGTAATATAATAAAGGATTAAAAAATATATGTATAATAAAGTTATAAATTAACATAGATAGATGACAGTGACTGAACTGTCAGGAAATAGTATATAATTGACCAGAACAAAATATTTGAATCATGAAGCTACCTTAACAGACAAGTATCTCATCACTGGCAAAAAATGGAACAGTTTATATAACAAGACATCTTGTTTGTCGAAGTGAACTGATATGTCAATGTGATATGATAATCCTCAATTAATCCTTTAATTGTTTCTAGATAAATGACCGTGAGGCATTGTATAAATATTGTGATGCTGCCCTGTTACAAACATTGAAAGTATTTGAAATCCAGGTGGTCATCTGCATTGGAAAGTTTGCAGAAACAAGAATCAATAAAACCTTAAATAAGGCTGACAAACCTAAGGTTACATTATTTTTGTATTAATTTGTTGAAAGTATGTTTATTATGTGAGTTATCCTGATCATCTCAATAGCATGGCAACCCGGGCTGGATTTTGGCGTCCTTGATCAACCGCAGCCACCGCTGGTAGTCCTACGCGTTCCTTCTCCAGTCATATACTTCTACCTACGACGCCGGTCTGCCGCAACTATCCAGCCACCTTAATCTGGGTCTTCCAACTGTCCTGCGCCCCTTTAATAAATAATAATATTAGGATGATTTATTTGGTGAGCGCTGTTTTTGTGTGTATCACACCTCAACAACCCTCTGCGAGATTGGTCGTCGCTGTAGAAAGTGCCAATTCTCAAACAAGACCCAGTTGCTGTAAGGCTGGATAGACCTTAAGTGACCGGTCTTTGGTAAAGGTAAATGAATTTTTTACCTAGCAAAGAGCATATTTGAAAATATAAATTATATATTTTTTGTGCTCCGCCGGGATTCAAACACACAACCTTCCATTTACGAGTCCGAAGTGTTAACCACTAGACTTTATGTCCGTTATCACTACTGTCTTTTCTATGCTCCAATGATGTGAATAATATAATATTTAAACATATATTTTTAGGTTTACAGTATTCCCCATCCCAGCCCTAGAGCGGTAGGAAATCAAAACTGGCAAAGTAAGGCCATTAAGGCTTTGGAAGATCATGACTTGATGCATTTTTTCAAGAGGCAATAAATAAACAAAATATAATTACAGTAAATAAGTTTTAACTGAGTATTAGATACGTCCGATGAAGAATCAATAAACATGGACGATGAATATTACATGAAAATATCCTTGGAGTTGGCGCAAGAGGCCCTGAATGCACAAGAAGTACCCGTGGGTTGCTTGTTTCTGGTTGGATCTGGCATCATTGCCAAAGGAAGAAACACAGTCAATGAAACAAGAAATCCCACTCGACACGCAGAATTAAACTGCGTGGATGAAACTATTCAATATTGTGTTAAAAATGGACTTAACGCACAAGATGTCTTTAAAAGTATAACTGTTGTCGTGACTGTGGAGCCTTGTATCATGTGCGCTGACACTCTGCATAGGATGAAAGTACAGAGAGTTGTCTATGGTTGTGCCAACGATCGATTCGGAGGGAAAACTGTTTTGGACGTGTCTGGCTTTCATCAGAAAACGTATTTACAAACGTCTGGTATTCTGGCTGACTCGGCTATGCTGTTGTTGAAAGATTTCTATAAAGGAACAAACCCGATGGCTCCACAACCAAAAATTAAACTTAAGCATTCCAATAAGTAAGAACTTTCTATAAAGGTAGCTTTTATACATTACAAATGTTTATGTTTTTTTTATTTTATAATGGTTTATTGTGGTATTAAGTAGAATGGGTTATTCCAACAGGAAATGTATGCACTTTTCATATGAAGATTACAAGTTGCATAACACCACATTACCTATTTTTTTAAATTGTATACAGATTTTATTTTATAGAATGAATAAATTTTATTGAAAGGTATTGTAAGGTTTTATTATTTTTAAATTTTAAATCTAAGAAATGCACAATAATAAAAGCTAAAGAAGTTCCAGGAAATAAAAAGTAGTTCTGACTATTTTAGCAATAATTCCTGAGAGTTTTAGGTAAGGGGCTGTCCAATTTCTACAAAATATTATGTAAGTAGTATAACATTATTAATTATTAAGCTCATCCATTATTACAGCAAGAGGGGGGGAGGGGGTCATTAGATAATGACTATAGGATGATTGTAAGGAAGGGGGGGGGGGGGGGGGGTAATTTATGGACGGCCCCTAAGTAGGTTGTATATAAAGTGAAAAATGGGGTGTGTAGGTACTTTCAAAATTTCCCTCTGCTGTATGACTTAGCATTAATTGTCACCCAAAGGAAATAAATAATGGGATTCTTGATAATCAAGGATTTTTTATTGTTGTAATTATGACAGATAATAAAAATTCAGTATGTAGCTCTTTAGCGTCTCCAAGCTGCCTTTAAAATATTCGGTGTTATTCACACACAGCTAATACATGGCTCAACCGCCACCTGAAATGAATTTGACTCACAAAAAATGATCCATGGATAAGCTATGGATCAAATATGATGTGAATAACCCTGATAGTAGTTAAGTGTGACTTAATGCCCTGTCTACAGTGCAATATTTATTTTGTATTAATAACTGCATTAGGATGGTAGAGATAGAATTAAGGTCACGAACAAACATTCAACTGATTGAGTCTGAATATTTTTGCTCAGGTGTACAAAATCTGTTTTTTTCCGCAGGCAGGTTCACATTTATGTAACTGGGTCCTTAGCAACAAATTACTAAATATTTGTTGACATTTGTCACTGAAATTTGGCTTTATGCCAATTTTTTATGTTTGTAATATATGTGAACTAAAGAAGTTTCATTACCTAGAAAAGTCAAAGGATGATGGTGCATTGGAATATTAAAAAGAAAATGGATGGATAATTTGTTAAAAGAAAACACAGTATAATGTGGAAAATTATAATTGACATATTTATTCAATATTATTGATAGTCCATTCCCATTAATATTAAACAAAAATATCTTTAAAAACTTTAACTTAAACATTAAAATATAGTGATAGTCAAGTATAACATATTATGTAAGTGCAATTAATAAGGATCATAAATAATGAAGTATGACTCCCTACAGTATACAATAAATAAATATATGATAAAGAAATACATTTCCAAAGGATGTTTTGTACAGTGGCAGTACTACTAATACTCGTATTCACAGACAAAACTATGAAACTTTATTATGAGATCTCATAGCATTGTTTATGAATACGGGAGGAAGTCTTAAACAATACAACCTATCAATTATGGGCTTCGTCACTAAGAGGACTGAGCCCCATCTCACTGGAATGATCTCCATTTCCGTTCCCGTTCACTGCTTCTGTTATGTTCACTGTCTCTTCACAATCACTGTGTCCGTTCAACACAGGCGGGGGGGAGGTCCCGTTGGAATAGCCGTTAACTAGAGGTGGATCCGCATTGGGGCAGACGTTCCCCACTTCGAAAGATCCCTGACTGCTGCTGCTAGAAGAAGAAGATGAGCTATCACTCTCCGAGTCGGCACTTGAGCTTGTAGAGTTAGAAGAGCACTGTTGCAAACGTTCATTCTGTAATCTCAGAGACTCATTAGAGGCCTGTAGCTCCCTGATGCGGTCCTCCTGCTCTTTCAGCTTTAAGCGCAAGTCTTCCATGCATCTAGACTCCCGCTCGGCTTCTGCCGTGGACATGTCGGTATCTAGGTCAGATTCATTTGTCGCCGTGGAACGACTTATCAAACGTTTGGTGAGAGATTCGACTTTGGATTCCAGATGGAGATACTCCTGCATTAGTTCAGTTTTGGTCATGTTGGACAGGCGTTCACTATGAGCGTCTTCGTAAACGCTTGAGAATTCTTTCGTTAGGAATTCTTCTTCGTCTTCTGGAAGCGAATAGAAATAGTTTTCTTCGGAGTCGACACTGAAACTGGAGTCTCTAGTTCTTGCAGAAGGAGCTCTGGGTATTTGAAATATTCCCTCAGATTCTGGCATGTGGACTTCCATCAGAAACTGATTGGTATTGTACGGTGCGTGAGTTTTCGCTTGATTCATAATTTTTCTGTTTCTGTATATTTTGTTTTTCATAATTGGATTCCTTCTTTGTTGCCAAGGGATTTTCATGTACGGTTTGTTAACTTTACGTTTACGGCGAGTTTTTTTCTTCTTGATGACCGTGTCGCCACCTGTCGACATCACGGGCATGTTTTTATCTTCCTTGCTAGGTGGGAGAACTTCCATTGCGTTTGTTTGTTGTTGACTGCCATCTTGGTTGATCGACCGAGATTCGGAAATCTCCATGATGAGAATAATTTTCAATTAGTTTTTTAACCCAGGAATCTTAATGTGCGTTAAATACGGTTCACTTTATTAAGTATGATGTCCACCTTTTTATTTTTAGGCACTAGAAACAGTAACAAAATTGACACACCCTTCGTACGTACGTGCGAGAATTCTCATCTCGCGATATAAAAAATAGGGCAAGGCTGGAAACTTTAAAAAGAGAAACGAATTTACTATAGTATTTTATTTAAATATATTTTTGCAAAGATTACTAGAGCTGGTATAATTTTAAGTGAAAAATATAAATGAATGATCACTGCACTGCATATTGTACAATAAAGAACATTTTTATGAAATTATGGTACCTATTTGCTGTGGGTATTTTTGTTCATATGGTATCACAAAATGTCAAATTTGTGTATGTCTGTCAAATCAATCGAAATTTGGTATAAACATTGGAATTCAAGATTAAAATAACAAATCAAGTTTACCTGATAAAATCGTCAGGATGGCAGATGAAACGCTTTTTGATTTTCTTCATAGTGAAATAATCAATTATGCTCTTGAACAGAATAACGACAACAAGAACGAAAAGGTGTAGATTTGTCTCTTGCACTAATCTAATCTAATCTAATCTAATCCAAGCTGCAAGGATATATACCATTTAAGATTTATATTAAATGCATTCCCACAAGCAGACATGTATAATTTCGCGCTAACACATGCCGCATGTGGACCTACATTATAAGAACCCATCTCAAATGAACATAAGCCCTGCAACTCTTGCCGTCCTTCCCTGAGACAGGGGTGACATTGGCAAAGTGAACCATTTTTTCACAGTATGGGTGGTCAGCCGCATACCAACCTATAAGTCAAGGAACTCATTGATCAATATAGAAGACTTAAGTATTATGTTGATCGATTAATATAAAAGAATTAGATGGAGCATCCCAGGGCATCAACAAGGTTTTCTTATAACCAGTTCCCAGGCAACCGTCAACGTGGACTGTCAAACAAAAATCATTGTCACATCTCAACTTATGGTGTTGTTAAATATGTAACTCAAGTATAAAACATTCCGGAAATTCCCCTTGATCGCATGAATAGATAAAATGTTTGAAAACTACACCATTCTTTAGGGATGCTGTTGTATCTACCATACATTTGAAGGGATTTACTTTACACTCATTACAAGGGATATTTAAGCAAAGCTTTACATAGGGGGTATCTATGTACCTATGTATATACTACTTAGTGGATGAAATAACAAAAATAGATATATCACAAGACTGTAAGCAGTGGAGGTGGGAGCGAAAGGACTGCCAGCCAAATTGGTATATAATTTTCTTAAGGATCTGGGACTTGAAAGATCCCAAATAAATGGCTTTCTGAAAAGACTGACAAAGGCGGCCATCTCGGGATCAACCCACATTTGGTTACGAAGATCCGAGAGCCAGGACACCTCTAGGCATGCAATGTAGTAAATCGGATTCACATATTGGGAGGAATTGGGAACGTTGTCATGACAAAAGGATCCTTAACCAACCAGAGACAGGTCGTAAGTCCTGTGACTCCCATCTCATCCTGACTCTGTGCGGCGGGCCTGAGTTCAGATCTTGTTGTTTTTAAGAAATTAAAGACCTGACTCGGTGGTTACGTGGTACATACGTTACTATGGGATAAAACACCCATACGTAATCTATATTGATGGATATTTACTATAATAATAACTACACTGTTAAAATTTATCTATCGGATATTACACAAATCGTTATAAGAGAACTTACAATATTTTCGACGTAGCTAACGTCTTCAGGAGACACCCTCTCTGCACGACAACCTACGTCGCTAACGAAACATTGAGAATAATGTAAGTTCTCTTATAACCGTTTGTGTAATTTCCGATAAATAAATTTTAACTGTGTAGTTATGATTATTGTAAATATGTCAAACGACCGTAATTCCAACCTAAACCTAACTATATTGATGGATGCTTGCTTTATTTATTAGAGACCATTTAAAAGAGGTCTCAAGACTCACCTCTTCGTCCAATCATACGGACAAGCGCCTTTGTAGTGACACACTGTCATAAAAGGCGCTATACAAATTTTGTCTTATCTATCTTATCTTATTGACTACATTTTCTGATTTTTTATACAGCTTTTACATTTCCCAGGATGCTGATCTCTCCGTCATTGAGTATATTGGGTTTTCTGCTGGCTACAAGATCATGGAGAGACTTACAAGGGAATGGCCCAGATTCAAAGACGAACTTGACACGGTCAAATTCATCTGCACAGATTTCTGGACGTGCATCTATAAGAAACAGATTGACAATCTCAGAACAAACCATCAGGGAATCTATGTCCTTCAAGATAACTCATTCAGATTCCTTTCTAAATTTTCCAATGGGCATCAATATTTGGAATACGCTCCGAGGGTAACAAAACAATGATATTATTTTTCTTTGCATATTTTCAGACTCGCTACCGTCGACGCTATTTATTGTTGGCAAGAAAACATTTGTGGCTCTTTACAAACTTTGAAATTTTGTTGATTGTAATTTTTGGCTCTTCCGACTCAAAAGGTTGCCGACCCCTGGTCAAGGAGCATTTGCAAGCTACCAAAATATTAATTAGAATTCAGTATTCACCTCGGCAAACTGGCTGTGTGAGCCCTCTGCGAGCATGGTTGTTCCCATAGAAAGCGCCAATTCTCAAGCAAGACCCAGTTGGTGTAAGGCTGGATGGACCTATGGTGACCGGTCTTTGGTAAAGGAAGATTAATTTTTCAACAGCGAAGAGAAAATTTAAAAGATGAAATATTTTATCATTAATTGATGAGGCATTCACTTTGTAACCTTTCATTTTTAAAAAATTAAAATAAAAAATAAAAAACAAATTGTATTAGGTTACGGGGCGAGTAAAATTTAATAATGTACGACCGGTTTCGGAAACAATGTTTCCATCGTCAGGTACAAAATATTACTGACTAACAAAATAAAATATAAATTAGTGTAACATTCTTTTAAGGGGTGGTAGTAGTAGAGGGTGGGAGGGGTGAGGAAGGGAACAGAGCGCTGGGATTGTTGATGATAGATTTATTATTATTTCTAGGAAACAAGGTCAGGAGAGGAGATGGATTAGGGATCAGAAAGTTATTTAGTAAGGAATTGACAGTACTTGAATTTTTATTAATTTCTATGGTCTCGAGAGCTGTTAATGTCGGTCTGTATATTGTGTTTGTGTGAAGAAGTTTGGAAACATTGTTTCCGAAACCGGTCGTAAATTATTAAATTTTACCCGCCCCGTAACCTAATACAATTTGTTTTTTTATTTTCTATTTTAATTTTTTAATAATGAAATATTTTTTCATGCTCCTCCGGGATTCAAACCCACTACCTTCGAATCATGAATCCAAAGTGTTAACTACTAGACCAACCCTCCAAAATTCTACTCGCTTGCTCGCGATTGCAATTGCGAGTGACTTTTGTTTGGTTGCGAGTGTGCTTTTCTTTATCTGAAAGTATCATTTTGCCAGTTAATAATACCATTGATAATATTCCCAGTGAAAATAATACTGAGATGTTTTGAAAATTGTATGTGGTAAATCTAAATCCCTTTTCAATAAAATTTAATTTGGATGGAGGGCGGCGGATTCTTTGTTGTTCGAGTTGTTGGAGTTTTTTTTAACCCACGCGAGTTGCAATTACGAGTTGGTCAATGGGTGATTTTTGGAGGGTTGTACTAGACTACAGATTGGTTATGTTTGTTGTTTCCAGTTTGTGGCATACACATGTGGCCTGGTGAGAGGAGGGCTGGCCAACCTGGGCATCAACTGCATAGTGACCGCAGAAGTGCAGACCATGCCATCTTGTAAATTTCACATCCAAGTGCAAGCCTAGTCTTAAAACTTCATTATATTATTCACTATGTACACAAACTTGTATTCCATTACTTTGTAATAATGTTTTTATTTATTTATCTGTTAACAAATCATAGTCTCTGAGAAAGACACGCTGTTTCATTCCTTGTTTGGAGTAATGATTCCTTTCAAACTGAGGTCATCTGCAATATGAGACATACAGAATCAAACGTGGCAGTCTACGATATTTTCTGGAAATGGGATAAATATATTGAAATGATGTAAAAGTGATTTCCTTTGTTTCCATATATTTATCTTATTTTAAAAAAAATAGATTGCTGTCTTTGACTCTATGCGACTCATTTAAAAAAAACAAAGATTGATTCATGTACCTTCACTAGGCTAGTTCAATTACAGAAATAATTTATTTTTTATCTGGATATTGTCCAGTATCATGTCTCCTTCTTTTATTATAATAGTAAAGGAACTTTGTACTTTGGTGACGTTATGAGAAATACCACCTTCTCCATCTTATCATACAGGGTAAGATTGAGGGGAGAAGGACATTGTGACTGAAAAACCTGCGGTAATGGTTCAACAAAAGCACCAAGTTCCCATTTCGAGCCACGGCATCCTAAGTCAAATTAGCCATGATGTTCGGCGTTCTTTAATGGAAGTGGCACCAAAAGAAGAAGAATTAGAATATCGTTCATGGTTGGTTCTTTTGTATTCTGTTTTTTTTTAATTCAAAACGGCCAGCTCCACATCAAATTTGGTTAAAAATGGCTTCCTTGACTGATAGGTTGGTATGCGGCTGACCACCCATACTGTAAAAAATGGTTCACTTTGCCAATGTCACCCCTGCTTCAGGGAAGGTCGGCAAGAGTTGCAGGGCTTATGTTCATTTGAGATTGGGTTTTTTATATTGTAGGTCCACATGCGGCATGTGTAAGCTCGAAATTATGCATGTCTGCTTGTGAGAATGCATTTAATATGAATCTCAAATGATACATATCTTTGCAGCTTAGATTTAGATTTAGAAATGGCAATATATCTTTGCAATTTAGATTACAGACAATACAACAAATAAACAAAACAATAGTCACATTTGTAAAATAACTCTTTATTTAAATAAACATAATTTGTCTATGAAGTACTGTAAACTGTTAATATGGAATATCCAGGAATGCTGTAAACATTAACAACCACTGCGTCTGTACATCAAGTAACAAAAAATAAAAGTGTTGTGTAGGAATGAAATGGCTACTTAAATGCTTAAATAAATGATGTATTCAGTTTAATCGTTCCTCGGCCACGCCATGGTCCAGAAAAGTTCGGCAGTCATTCCCAGTCCGACGAAGACCAGACCCCAGGTGATGCGCATCAGAACTACATCCACCACACCTCCCTTCAGGTGCACGGGGAGATCATTGTCAGCCTGAAAAAAACAAATCATGAGAGAATCAGAGATGGTCCTGGACCATTAAATGGTGCCACAGGAAAAAAACCATCCATCATCATCACACATAACTTAAAACAGTACACAAGTAAACTACACATTTTTTTAATTGAAAAAAAAAACGCAACTAAGCTACACATATAGTGAACTTCTTGCATGCGTTATCCCCAAAGGGGTCGCATGTAGCGCTTCGGGACCTATTTATTTTTACAGGTAAGGGGGCCGGCCTCACACCAACCACTTTCAGTTGAAGTGGGGGTTTCCCAGCTCCCGGGGGGGCTGGTTCTCATTTCTTGTGAAGGCTGAGTAAATCTATGAGATTGAACCCTTGCTCTCGACATGGAATGCAAGCATTCTACCAATTGAGCTATCAACCTTTTTACGAGCTTGATCGTCGTCGCTACAAAGCGCCAATTCTCAAGCAAGACCCAGTTGCTGTAAGGCTGGATGGACCTTTATTGAAATAATTTGAAATTGACTTAAGCGAGTTGAAAGTACTTGAGGTGAAATAAATGCTGAACTTGTGAAAATTAAACCCAACATTTTTCTTCTTAATTTTATACTTCTCATAAAAATGGTTTTTACTGTGTAAATACACAAACATTTAGTGTAAATTAACTGTAACTGTAATGTAACTCTGTAGCCATTCCGCTAGGGGTGGCCAGAGCCTCTGCAGAGCTGCCTCCATTTTTCCCTATCCTTACATACATCTTTCAATTCATTCATATCCATCACCTTTTTCATGCATTTTCTTCTTTTACGCTCACTTTGTATATCCCATTCTTTCACAATATCCTCAATCTGATAACTCCAATTCCATTGGTAAATTCTTACTGCATGTGGCTAGTGAAACATATTTACTTTGAGAGGTAAGGGGACCGACTTTACACCAACCACATCAATTGAAGACTTCCCAGCATCGCAGGGATCATTTCTTGTGAAGGCTGAGTAAATCTTGCCGCTTTGCGCAGGAAGGGCATCTGTCAAATAAGTATCACCTGGGGGTGTGACCATGTTCCTCAGGAATATGGTTAAGAAATGAGATGGATTGGGTAAACTGATGTTTAACTTGATTTCACCAACCAATGGAGTTGGAACAAACAGTAAAATTGTGACGCTACCCTACCGGTTTGTAAGAATAAAACTAACTTATATTTTACTATTGATTGCTAAGGACCCTAGTTTCCTAAATTTGTGAATCCAACCTGCCGATAGTTTTTAAATGTAGAACTTCACTCCGACTACATTGTCAAAATGGAATGACAGTTCATCTTACCTGGAAACGAACTTGCTGTGCTTTGACTAGGGCGTAGCCCTTGGCAGTTTGCTCCTCGGGAGAGAGTTTATTCAAGGCTCTGGATGTGTGAAGTTGTCTGGCACGCACGGCCAATTTCGCGACATTCTGAAAAACATTAAAATGGTCTGCATAAATATCATTACGTAATCATATCAACATGGTTTTGACATTGATGTAATGCGATTGTGGATTTTAAATGTAGGGCGGGGCAACAATGAATTTAAATTACCTTGATGGAGTTCATATTTGTGAGTTTTGATAATTTTATATCAAATCGAAAATCAGGTTCACGTTCCGTCAAAAATATGAATGTCAAATTTTAAAATGCGTAAGAATCGTAGAGAAAGAACGATAGCCGTAAAGGAAAAAAGATAAGCAAAGAAAAAAACAACTGCTTTACGTTCATTATTCTTTTTTGAAACGTTTGAAGGTCCTTTCTATCAGAAAAATATACAAGTTAAATCAGATAGATTTTTGGATATGGTAATTACATACCATTTTCCGTGTCTATCGTCGAAATAAAAGATCATGCTAGGCTTAATAAATAGGCAATGATGTGTTAATAGTTACACCGCGTTTCAAAAGTTTTGAATATTTTTGTCTATGAACGTCCAACAAGAACAAACTTTAATTTCGCGGTCTTTTGACAAGCGTTCGTTTCCGGAAAATGGCTTCGGCGGAGTCGGTGACCGAGCAATTTTCTGCATTTGGTGTTGATGTGGATGGAACAGTTCTAAACAAATGTAAATATCGCCGTTTCCTTTCTGATCTTTGTATCCATCATTTATTTTCTGCTCCAAAGCCCGTTGTTGGGGTTTTTACCTTGTTTGAAACTTCAAGGTTGCTCACGCGTTTAATTTTTTTTTCACTTTCTAGGCGTTGACTTGTGCATCTCCAATGGCTTGGACCCTGAGACGTTTGTGGAGCAGTGGATGGCATTCAGCATATCGCATCACAATGGCGCGGCGCCTTCGCTTGATCTGCTCGAGGCGATGGAGCGGAAAGAGTTATCCAAGAAAGATCTCACCAAAACCTTTCACTATCAGAGTCCCATGACAGAGAAAGTGCCGGTTTACAAAGATGCTGATACTGAGTATCCTTTCAAAATATCATGCTTTTAATTATGAGATCTGCATGTGAATTGGTATAGATAATATTATGTCTTCATTGGGCCGGGTTGCTTGGGAAAAGGCATACAAATATTTTTGGATTGGTTGGGAATGCAACCTCATAAAAGACTTGACGTTTGTTCGCTGAGAAAAAATTTTCAAATTCTAAAATATCCAGATCTCACCATAGATAAGCATACTATAAAACTACATATCAGACCGCACTTTCTTCATTTTGTTCCTCCGTCCTTCATGAAATTTTAGCATTTTCTGTGAAATTGTTCCGAGGTTTGCAGATACCCCAAGTCAACCAACGCTGTAAGTTGTTGCACTTTACGTGTAGCTTAGTTGCGTTGCGAGTCGTGACCACCTTGGTAGCCAATGCTTTATGCCCGCTTTCCACTGCGAGCGGAGCTGACTCCGTACGGACTCCGCTCGACTAGCAACAGTAAATTTCATAGAAGTGCTTCCACCGACAGCGAGTCAGCGGAGCGGACTGAGCGAGTACAAAGAGTTACGAAAGTGGTCGCAGAGTTGAGCGAGTTTCCAGCGGACTCCGTACGGACTCCGCTCGACTAGCAACAGTAAATTTCATAGAAGTGCTTCCACCGACAGCGGAGTGAGCGGAGCAGGCTGAGCGAGTAAAAATGACTCCGCTGTGTCATGGTCTCGGCCGCTAGTTTTCAACTGACTTCGCTCCCCCGTGCCCCCCGCGCCAACCCGCGTAGTTGCGTGACAGCGATAAAACACATCATACATGATTTACAAAAACACATCATACATTATTTTATTAATTTGAAAATATTAAAATGTATGTTTTATTTCAAACATCTACATTTTATGTTTAAAGCAAAATAATACATTACTTTTTATGTTTCGAAACAAAAAAAAAATCTTTTATTAATAATTGAAACGTTTGATCTGGGCGTAGGCTGCAACGAGCTGTCACACACTGCACATCATACATTATTTTATAAATTTGAAAATATTAAAATGTATGTTTTATTTCAAACATCTACTTTTTATGTATTAAAGCAAAATAATATTTTACTTTTTATTTTTCGAAACAAAAAAAAAAACTTTTTTTACTAATAATTAAAACGTTTGATCTGGGCGTAGGCTGCAACGAGCTGTCACACACTAGTTGGCTCCGCTAAGCCAGCTGTAGATGGAAGGCAAACAACTCTTTCATCTGACTCATCTCATTTCTCGCCTAGCTCACTCCGCCGAGCTCGTTAGCTGTGGAAGGCAAATACCATTATTTTTTAAAACTCTTTCGCAATGGAAGGCCAAAACTATTTCACTACGCTCCGCTCAGCTATTTCCCGCTCCCGCTCAGCTATTTCCCGCTCGCAGTGGAAAGCGGGCATTATTATAGCCTCAATGAGAGATGATGTCATCCAGCCAGATTGCTAAGAAAAAAGCTTTTTTTAATATTTTTAAAGCGCCCTCGAAGTGAAGTGCCACATGATGGGACTGTAGAAATTACCAAAAAAATAAAATTAAATTAACTTGGTATTGTTTTCTTGAATTGTGGGACTGACCACGCATACTGTAAAATTTGGTTTACTTTTGCCAAGTAGTGATTTTGTTAGTAGCTACACATGCCTCGCATACGAACACAGTTACGCATGATTACTTGTGGGCGTGAAATCAATAAATGTGAGTATAATTTTTCATTTACTGCGCACTTCTATACTTCTTCACTCAATTCAATACTTTCATATCGTACTTCTATATTTGCCTTGTTTTGAAATATTATTTCATCCTTAACATCGCACTCAGATCCCAAAACGAGGACTCGTTGGCTGACTACTACTGCACCACACCTAAAGTGAGAATTCCTGCTTTCTTTTACTTACATGTTATTAGTTGTATATTTATGGCCAGGCTAAGTAATACATCAAACAGGGGTTCCTAACACATACTTCATTCTTCTGTGTCTCAATCCTAAGATAGGAATCC
Organism: Agapetus fuscipes; assembly: GCA_951799405.1. Taxonomy (NCBI): domain Eukaryota; kingdom Metazoa; phylum Arthropoda; class Insecta; order Trichoptera; family Glossosomatidae; genus Agapetus; species Agapetus fuscipes. The sequence goes on from OX637349.1 coordinate 5,324,894, forward strand.
AGCAATGTTCATCCTTCTTCACCTTTTACATTTACGCAGCAAGAAGTTTCACTATATGAGTGACTCAGTAGCGACCTTTGTATGAATGCGATCCTTGTGAGCTCCTCATAGGAAGAAATGCACATATCTGCCGATATACACTTCCAGAATTCTCGGCGTGGTCGTCCTTGATATTTACTCCTCCATCATCCCTTAGATTATGGAATGCAGGAAACTTCCTGGCGTATTATGTGTCTTAACTATCTTGCACGCTATTGAGCAGTACCCGTAGTACGAGTTTTTTCACTTTACTTGAAGTATTGAGTATTCGGGAAAAATGTATGTGACGTTGTAAAACACCTCTGGCAAAAAAAGGTTCAAAACTTGTTTTGCCAGAGGTGCTTTCAAGTTCACATTCATTTTTCTCGAATACTCAATACTTTGAGTAAAGTGAAAAAACTCGTACTACGGGTACAGGTGTTTTTCACAAAATTTATACAAAAATACGATTCTACTTGTTGACATTTCAAGACGAGATGACAAAATAATTCTACCCTGTTTTTGATTCACCTGTAATCTCCATCTTATCATACAGGATATAATAGTATTGTAACAGATTATGTTATGCTAGAGAGTTGCTTTCCGGGATCTGTGAGAATTGGAAACTCCAGCTCCCATAGACCTCGGCAACACGTCCCGGAAAGCAGCTCTTAAGCATCATCAGCCAGCTGTGTTTACCTAAAACTCTTATTGAAATTATGTGATGTTTCCCTGAATGGATTCCCTACTATGTTTTTCTCCGCAGACATGATGTTTTTTACACAGTTGTTATACCCAGCGGGTGGAGGTCTAGTGCGCGGTGTTGTTATCATGTGACTAGATCTACACTCGTTGAGGATATCAACTCACAGCAACTGGACTATGTATGATGTATTGATTAATATCTTAATTTCGCACCTGTGCTGATGTTTCTGCGTAACACACTTAAGTCCTCAAATGTAATAAAATATTAATGTTGTAAAAAAAATATTAACATAATTAATTACATTTAAAACAGTGTCTGGGTGAAGGGTCTTCTCCCAAATATTTAGGGGATGGGAGTATCATGTAGTTGTGTGTTTATTCAGCATATGGAGTTTGAATGAAGGCCCCAAAAGGTTACGACCAACGGAGGGTTTACTGGTATAAATGTTATTAGAGAAGTTGGCCTTTTAATTGATTTATTTCACAAAAAATACAGGTATTATCTGCTTAACTGTTCTATTATTGTTATTGATGGTTTGTGAAAAGAAATGATGTAAGTTTGATGGTAATTGTGGGCGGGTATGCGTTTAGTTCACATTATGATTAAACTGTGACTAGATACATACTCGTCTCCGGTTATCGTCGTTATGGTCAACACTGAGTGCTCATCATGGCAACATCTGACTTTCACCCAGCTTTTGCTCTCTAGAAATGAATATTTAATTTCACATGTTATTCTGTTGTAATTTATATCAATGAAAATTGTCATGTGCCATGGAACTGCAAGTAGGCAATGAAAACAGAGACGCAAGTGCCCCGAGTATAAAACATTGCTTGCGTAAAACTCATCTCAATTGTGTAAATCTAAAATGCATTAATTCAACGACGGTACTCCTAGAGGGAGATTTAGTTTTCATACATTTTTCAATTCACACAATCGAGTTGAGTTTTACGCAATGCTTTATACTAAGGGGTAAAGATACAAGTGTCATACGTCAAGAAAAAAGACAAACAAATAACAACAGCTTGTGTACTATGACACTACACCTTAGGTGTAGTTATTTTGACACGCCAAACTCTCTTATACACCATGTATTTGCTATAGTTTGCTAAACATGTAAGTCAAAATTTTTGGTAGTAAGACTAGTGAATGTGAAATATTTTCAGAGTAAAAAGCTAAGCGATCACATAACCCCAAAATCTGCAAGAATGAAAGTTGAAGGCACTCCCCTGTCTTCCCTGTGTCCTGCCACACACTCTCCATCTATGTAAGTTTCCTATTGACAATTAAATGTACTATTTATTTGAATTTCAATTCACTGACATCTAAAATAATCATTGTGCTTCTTATTGATTTATTTCGAATAACTGACATATTAAGCTACCATGGGCTTCTCAGATAAATGCACCTTTTTTTCTACTTTCTACTAGAGAACACAAATGCTGTCCCTTTGTGGCAATGTGATAGTAAGTTGCATAATGTGCAACTGAAATGCATTTTTTTTTATTATCCAAAACAAACATTTATTTTTACTGTAATTTATCCATTGAGCAATATAAAAGACATAGGATGGTGTGCGTTTATTTCTTTCCATAGTTACAAACATGCCATAAAACACAATAATAGGTAAACAATGAGACATTATATATATATATTTGGATGACTTTTCTTCTTTTGGGCGCCGTTTAGTGGCTCCAGCCACCCCAAGGGCGCCCACCGCTCACTCTCTTGTGAAGATGGTGGTCTTCAGCTCCTTCCTGAAGTGCTCCTCGCTGGTTTCCGTCCTCAGCTTCAAAGGCAGCCGGTTCCAGCACAACGGTCCCGCCGAACTGAACGCCCTATCCCCAAAGCCCGTTCTGCTCCGTCGAGATGGCATTTTCAGCTTGTTGATAGCATCACTCTGCGCCGAGCGAAGAGTGCACCGCTTATCAAAAATCTCGTCAAGCTTACATAATTTGGCTAAGTAAGAAGGGGCCGTTCCTCTGAGTGATTTAAATACCAACAGGCACATTTTGTATTCCACTCTCTCTGGGACACGCAGCCAGTGAAGATTCTGCAATAGAGGAGTGACATGGTCAGTTTTACTGCCTCCCAAAATCACATTAGATATTAATGTAAAAAAAGAGACATGAACATTACGGTTGCCTGGAAACTGATTATATAACAATAACACATTTGTATGAAGAGGACACTCTACGGTGCACTCTTTTTGGCATACCAAAGGGCTCTGACGCTCCTTCTATACTGTTTATGTTGATCGATGAATTTAGCATTATCATTGCAGAAATCTATCTGACAAGTATGCATCTCGGACAAATTCTGGAGACGTGGTGTGCAGCTTTGGAAATCCCGGCTACTTGGAGTCTTCTGTTTGGTCAAATATGGTGGATGAGACGTGTCAAATCAGACAATTACCCAATCACTCCGGTAACATCCTGACAACCAAGGCAATGTAAGAGATCATCATTTGTAACTGTAACTCTGCCGCCATTCCGCTAGAGGTCTCTGCAGATTTTCCTCCATTTTTTCCTATCTCTGCATAACTCTTTCAATTCATTGATATCCATCACCTCTTTCATACATTTCCTTCTTTTAAATTCTCTTTTATATCCCATTGTATCGCAATTTCACACATCTGATCCAGCCATACTTTTTAGTCTTCCCTTTCCTCTTTTCCCTACCAGATTTCCTCTGTACATGCACTTTGTAAGTCTTTCATCATCCATTCTTTCTATATGTCCATTTGTAAGATTATCAATATACATTTATTAATATTTTTTAATTTTACAGAACAATTCCAATAAAACACTGCTTTATTTTCACTTAAATATAATTTATTTAAAAAAATATATATTTACTATATTAGGTCGGGGAAAAGTTTATTCGCATTTTATATGAAAATTCAGGTAATTTGTTTTCAAAGTTGATTTACAGGAGACAGATGGCGCTTTGAGCTGCCTGACGTTTTTGTGTTTTACTCCGACTATTTTTATCATTTTTAATTCTCATTTTACTGTTTTTGGCAATTTTATCTGTTTGAATTGTGACAAGCTTTATAAACTTTGTTTTTTGAGTGTTAGTTTATGTTTTTGGTCAGTTTTATTGCACGTTTTTTCATTTTGATTTTGTTTTTGACAGTTAAGTTTTTATATTTGACAATCAAGTTTTATTGTTGCCAAGTGCTTGTACAAGTAGGTACGTCTGGCTTGTTGTTGTGTTTTGACAGCTGTCATGATGGTGTTCACGTATGGACTTGAGGAGCTACTTGTTCTTCGTACCATCTCAGTGCCGCCGAAAGTACAGGTCCTTGAAAGGATACAATCCATGACTGCAGTACAGCGTGATGTGACTCTGAAAAGAAGGCCTAGAGGGTGCAGAGCTGGGAGGAACTTGCGGAGGCGCATCCCAGTGCTGGTGAGTGCTGGAGACATCAAGGACTACAGTGCCCGTGACAACCTCCTGCTCCCCGCTATCTTGTCTGCCGCCCTGTCTGCCCTGATGGTGCTGGGTGTGCTCTGCTATGCGCTGCGCAGGAGACAGAGGTGCAGGAAGAGAATCCAAGAGATCGGAAATTTAACGTCAGAGCTTCAAGCGGAAGACAACGCCATCTTGCTTACTGCCGAGAACCCTTTCAGAAGAAGATTAGAAATAAACTACTTATTTAACAAGTTAATAGATTTCAAGCGAAGCCTAAAGACACACCTATTTGAGAATTTTTATAATATTTGACTATTTTTGACTCTTTTAATTTAATTTGTATAATTTTTTACTTTTTAATTTCCTTGTTTCATTGTTCTGTTATTTTAAAGTTGTTATTAGTTCTGTTTTCAATTTTATATTGTATTATATTTTATTTTATAATTAATATTTGTAAAGCGCCCTCGAGGTGATATCACATGACGGCGCTGTATAAATTACCAAAAAATTAAAAAAAAAAAAATTAAAATTAAATTACATTTAATTACAGTACATAATATGTACCATTTTGTACGTAGACTATCTGCCATCTTGTAGGTAGAGACATGATCCCGTTGCTGTAGAAATTTTGGGACTTCTGATCAATGACCTGAATTTTCATATAAAATGCAAAGTAACTTTTTCCCCGACCTATTATTATCATCGTCCAAGTCAATCAACATACCTTTTTTTGGGTTCAGAAAGGGCGAAGATAAAACTTGCATTATATCTCTTTTTTATTTAAAAAAATGATTATTTTAAGGTATGGTTTTGAGCTCCTGCAAGAAAAGGCAAGCCTACTCGATAGCAACATACAGTATCTGTCCCAGCACATCTTGCACAAAGCTGATGTAAAGGAATCAGTTTCTGTGAAGGCCAAAAGTCAGGTATTATTACTATTTTTTTTACTCCTGTTGTGTCAAAGGAATGGTTGTTTTTTTATGCAATGGTTTGTCATCTTTTAGTATCCAGACCGACCCCCAATACCCTTTTATGTTAACTTTTATAAGACCTGGAGGTCTGCTCTACATACACTTCTTTGCATTGAGGTATAACTTCAAAAGGCTGCGTGGAAATTATCCACAATTCAAGCATCATGTGTAGCTACTTTAGGATACCAGCTTCAGGTGCCTGGAAACCAGGTGCAACGGGTCCCTATAGTAAAACACATCTAAGCTACACATATAGTGTAACTTCTTGCTGCGTTATCCCTGAAGGGTTTCGCATGTGGCGAATAGGAACCTATTTTTACAGATAAGGGGCTGGCCTTAGCCGGTAAAGGCTGAGAAAACATTGCCAGTATTTTATTTTGGGGTTTGAAATAAACACCGAAATGGGAAATCATTTCTGACACCCACGGCGGGATTCGAACCTGAGCTGACGGCATGGAATGCAAGCACTCTACCAACTGAACTATCGACCGGACTTACTCTTGAGTGCTCTCTCATGAATTCATCAACGGCTGACAGTCCCATCCTGTTGGAGAGCTACATATTGTGTGTGCCTGACGACTACACCTGAGGGCGAGGACATGACTTATTTCATGTACTGAAAAGCTGTACTAATGTTATGGGGCAACACCCTGTGACTCGGAGTGTAAAGCTCTTAAATAAGTCTAATAGGCATTTTTATGTTTAATTTAATCAGATTTAAAAATCTAAAAATAGAGCTCTTCCCAGCATGTTGATAGCTGTGAGGTTGCCCTGTAATAAGGGTAACCTGTTGTGCACAGAAAAAAAATGTGGAAAACTCAATAAATAAAGAAGTATTTTTCTTTTTAGATACCAGTGACAGTTGTGGGACGCATCGACTGTGATTCTAACGGAAGGTTGAATCCCAAATCTGTGTTGCTGCAAGGGACGTGGAAGGACTCCACAGGACATGTCATTCCATTAGACTTGGATCAGTAAGTATCCGGAAATATATGTGATATTCACATTAAGACCTGGGTGTTTCAAACTTAGCCTAGTGATATTATACTGATTGAAAAAGACAAACTTAAAAGCATTGAGCAGAAAGTCAAAAAACCGTTTTCAAACAAAACAGGCGCAGTCGGTAGGGTTGTAGATAATCTGCCATCCTAAGAATATTGATTTTGATTCATCAAGAAGAATACGGATCATCGAGGGCATATCGATAACAATTTAATTTTTGAACGAGTCAAAACTAGGCAGGACGATCTGTAGTGGAGTACAAGACAGTTAATCGAAAGCCTGAGACCCTGGACCAATCACCAGAGTGAAGTTCAGTTCTTTACGTCACAAAAAAAGGAACAAGGAGAACAGAACAAGTAAAAAGGAATGTCAAGGGTAACAAGTAAGGAAGAAAGAAGAATCAGCTATGATGCTTCAAGTGGAGATTTGTGCGGCAATGTGAGCTATAAAAAACAATTATTCATTTGTCCACTAAATCCTTTATCCATATAATTTACTATTACATTTATTTTAGTAGAGTAGGAAAAGTGTCACCAATCACAGTGATTACTATTTTCCATAAACATGTTCTAGATGAAAAAATAATGTATAAAATACATTAAAGAATTAGATAATGAAGAACCATTAAAATTTGCATTGTTTATGTTCCATATGAATTTTGACGGATTGATAGGCTTAGGGCCGGTCTTATAAACATCCGTTAGTTCAATGTCGTACCAAATTTACCGAAATATAATACAAACGTCACATGTTTCGTCTTATAAGAATCCGTTTGTTTTATTTCCGTAAAAGTTACCGACAGATCTAACCGACAGCCGACCCATCGATTAATGGCAGATACCGGCCGGTTAGTTAAGGTTTGAGGTTAGGTCAGCTGTCAAAGAATTGTTTCTTTGCGGTGAGTTTTGCGTGTCATTGGACTACTACGCTCTATCCAGTTGAAGATAATTTCTTCCGAAAGTGATAGATAATGCATTAAAATTGCGCTGTCTTAGTCGTTTTCGTATTTGTCAAAAGCAACTTTAGGTTATGTTTCGTCTTTGACAGCAAACGGATGACGTATGTTCATGAATGCACGCAAAAAAATCATTGAAAATACGAGTGCATTATTGAGAACTAACGGACGGTTAAAAAAGCTTTATAGGACGACCATCGGTAAGATCAGTCGGTAAACGTCCATCCGTTAGTAACTTGCCGAGATACTTACGGATATTTGGTCTCTCGTATAAGACCGGCCCTTAGACATATTGCAACTGAATGCTCAAATTTATTTAAAAATCAACATTATAGCAACCCTTAATATTGTTATGCCTTTACTTTTCAAGCCTAATTATATGTCAAAATGTAAAAAAAAATCCTGGTAAGACTTCAAAAAAGTGTAGACTACCAGTCGATGTAGAGAAGGCCACAATGCAAAAGTGCAAAATGTTATCTTAGCGAAGTTTCAAGAAGTTAATTGAAATGCTTGAACCTAACCATTTATTAATAACAACAGATGTGGAAATGAAATCAGATTGTGGAATTAGAAATATAAATCTTACTGGATTATAAATGATAGCTTTTAATAATTGTTACTTTGGGGAGTATTTATTGTAATAAGATTTATTTTCTTTTTTATTGTAATATTTTGTAAATATTGATAAAAAACAATAAAGACCTTATTATTATTAGGGTTCAAATCAATTAAATTATGGACCCAAATCTTGTAGCTGTTTAGAAGAAAGATCTGAAATTAATATCTAACATTTTTATTCCAATACTAATCAATAATGGATTCTGAAATCTTCAATGAAAAATTACTAATACCTAATTTTAAGAATAAAGAAGAAATAGATATAATAATTGAGTCCTATAAATACAAACGCCGTCAACTCCTTACGCGATGATTTTGAGTAAAATAAACTTGTGTTTTGAACGCAATTTGGAACCAGTTGGAGATGACGGCGTTTGCACAAAATCATACTTTTTCAATTAAAGTTACGACGGATTAAGTGAGGTTTTCATCACATTGCACATAGCAAATGATTTGTTGCACTTCGCAGAATTAAATTCAATAATTATCTCAAAAATCATACAATTTGGAGATGACGGCGTTTGCAGTTATACGACTCAATTCTTTATACGAGCATAATTTTATATTTTATACATCAATCTTGATTATTTTTATGTACTTTATATCGATACCTTAAAGGTAAAACCGAATAAGTGACATATTAAGCTTTCATGGGTTCCTCAGGTAAAATGCATTTTTTTGTATTTTCTACCAGAAAAAGCACTAAAAAGTGTAAAAATCCTGTAGTTTAGGACTTTTTCACTAGCACTTACTCATAATTATTTCAACCTACTATGAGAAGTAACTTGCAACAAAAGGTTAAATACACGATTTCTCAAATCAGTGAATCAGCCCTTATTCAGATTTACCTTTAAGGTGGCAATATAAACCTGTGGCGACACGAAAAAGGTGTCATTCCATATTACCACTTAACATCTTCTTCCTGTACTGTAAAAACTATATTATTTTAATATATTTTTTTTTTTTTAAAGTAAAAACACTCTTTTCTAACAAAACTCCCGCATACAATATGCTAGTCACAAGCTAAGTTTGAAACACACCGGCCTAAGTTAGTGTTTCTCTGTATTGTGTAAGTTAAATTTCAAAAAGAGTTTAATCAAAAGTGTATAGAAAATAAAGCCAGCGCCTCAAGATAATTTTTTAGTTTCAACAGACAGTACTGTCGTAAAAATATTGAATTGAATAAATAAATCACTATTCGTCCCAAGTACCCCTGAGTTTAGTACATTGTGTAAATACTCACATAAATAGAAAAAAAAATATCGACGGTTAAGTAAAAGGTAATAGGGCATAAGCGACAAAAACTAAATTGTTCAGGAGAGCAGTTTAAAGTTGAGATTGCAGAAAAATGGCACTTTTTTTTTATCATATTGTTAAAATCAAAACATCTGTAAAATTTAAAAAAATAAAGGCATTTATTGGCATTCCTATTAATGTGGTTTTACGATTTATTTATGTCACAAGCGCCTTTAGGACAATAAAAGACAAAATCTTGTCGGTTACACCAAAACCATAAACACAGTTGTTTGCTTGGGCATTAACAACAAAACAATCATCGTAGAGCTTTGGCAGTTAGCGTATTTGAAAGAGCGGAAAAATTTAAGTAGGATAGCATTCATAACTCATTTTTTACCAAAATGTCGCTTACTTCCTTTTAACCGTCGATATGATGACTATAAGAGAAAGACAAGCTATGTCAGCAAAAATAAGAAAAAAGTAAAATCTAGTGGCATCTGTGTGTATCTAAAGCTCTGCAAAATTTGTAATGCAACAACAGTCGCTATCACAGTTTATGGCGGTATTTCCGGTTCTTTATGATGGGCAATAACCATGATTTAAAATTTTGATTTACTTATAATTTTCTTCAACTGACATTCCTTGTTCTTTTCCTGTAGTCTTCAATATGAGAGATACAACAGCGCCTGTAGGGAGTGTTGTACCTTGCATACATTTGTTCTTATATTTACACAATTGTTTAAGTAATTACGCAATGTTCAAAGAGGCTCTGGCCACTCCTAGCGGAATGGTGACAGAGTTACAGTTACTTATACTGGGGTACAGATTATAAGTTAATGGTATGTTTATGCTGTTGTAGACTGAACCAGTACGCCTTATTCCCCGGCCAGATTGTTGCCATGAAAGGCTTGAATCTGAGAGGGGACAAGTTCATGGTGCAAGAAGTTCACTACGATGCTTCTTACTCTAAACCAGTCAAGATCGATTCCGAGGAATCAGTTTCAGGTACGATGAAAACAATGAAAAATATCACTGTCTGTACCTCCTACTCTTCTTTCTTCATTATCAATGTCTACTTCGCAAATGCAACTAAGGTCTAAGCTACACATATAATGTAACTTCTTTCCGCGTTATCCCCGAAGGGTTTCGCATGTGACAATTGCAACCTATTTACTTTTACATGTAAGGGAGCCGGCCTTACGCTAACCAATTCAGAAGTGGACCGGCAAACTTAAAAAGTCAGTTCACCTTGAATAGAAACCTTCTGGATGAAGCCTATTACACCAAAGATGTTTTTTTTCAATTAAATTATGCATATTTGTAATAACTGGTCTTAGGTCTAGTGGTTAACGCTTTGAACTTGTTGAGTTGGAAGGTTGTGAAATTGATTCCCGGCGGAGCACAAAAAAATATTTATATTTTCAAAAATTCTCTTTGTTGAGTTTATTTTATTTTATTTTTATTTATTTTTTATTAGGAAGACCAACAGCTAAATTTACAGGATTAAAAGTATGAATAGATATAAGGAGCCAATTATAGGACTTCGCGAATAAAGATAATTTAAATTAACCTACATATAAAAACAAAGGGAAAGAGTATGATTGTACAAAATTAAAAACAACAACAAAAAAAAATAGACTAAAAATAATAATGATGGAGGGTGCGATTACATAAAAGGAAAAGAGACACAATCTAAGATACAAAAAAGTTTTGCGTCATCCACTGTTGAAAAATTCATTGTCTCAACAAAAGGTCCATCCAGCATTACAACAACTTGGTCCAGTCTGGTGCTCTTGAGGTGGGATTGCACACGATATGAGTGCTCACCAAATAAATCATCCAAAAAAAAGTAATGAACCTTCTCTATAATGAAAAAAAATGACCAGTCCATAGTCTAGTGGTAACGCTTCAGACTCGTAATGGAAGGTTGTGAGTTTGAATCCCGGCGGGGCACTATAAAGATCTTATTAATATTTTCAAATATGCTCTTCGCTGGGTTGAAGAATTCATACCTTTACCAAAGACCTATCACCAAAGGTCCATCCAGCCTTACAGCAGCTGGGTCTTGCTTGAGAATTGGCGCTTTCTTTAGCGACGACTTGAGGTGTGATTCACACAAAAACAGTGCTCACCATATAAATCATCCTAATATTATTCTCATTTTAGGTACCTTACAGATGGTTATAGCTTGCGGACCATATACAACTTCCGATAGCCTCATGTACGAGCCCCTGACTGATCTGATAGTGTACATAACCAAGCACAAGCCGCACGCTGTAGTTATGATTGGTCCTTTCATGGATGCAAGTCACCAGATGGTCATGGACAATACCATCGCAGAAACCTACAAATCTTACTTTGAGAAGTTGATTGATAAAGTGATGAACGCCGTTGAATCAGCCAGGTATAATTATTTTTTTCCATCAAGTCTTGAGTAGTGAACGGTCTGTAATCGATTGGTTAATGGAAGGTCGTGAGTTTGATTCCTGGCGGAGCACAAAATAATGAATTATCATTTCATTTTCAAAATATACGCTGGGTTGAACTGTTTCAGGGAAGGTCGGCAAAAGTTGTGGGGCTTATGTTCATTTGAGGTTTGGATTTTATTTGTAAGTACACATTCAGCATTTGTAAGCGCGAACTACACTTGTTGGTTTGTGGGCATACATCTGAGAGCTTTAAATGAATTTATCCGTGCAACTTAGATTATAGATTATATAGATTGAAACTTTAATTTGCTTTTATTAAAGACTGGTTTGTCCGAAAGTCCTTCTAGCCTTGCAGATGCAGCAACTACGTCGGCAATATAATTCAGGGATAAACTTTGATTATTTTTAAGGCTATAGTATATTGATTCAATAAAAGTTTATTTTAGACAACTATTCCTTGCTATATATACAACTATATTCCTTAACTCATAGGTTGGTATGAAGCTGACCACCCATACTGTAAAAAATGGTTCTCTTTGCCAATGTCACCCCTGTACCAGGGAAGGTCGGCAAAAGTTGCAGGGAAGTCCGGAAGCTCCAGCTTCAATAGACCACGGCAACAGATCCCTGAAAGCAACTCTCAAGACCGATCCGTAGTTCAGTGGTAACACTTCGGACTCGTAAATGGAAGGTCGTGGGTTCGAATCCTGGAAAAAATATACCTTATATATTTTCAAATATGCTCTTTGCTGGGTTGAAAAATTCATTTAACTTTACCAAAGACCGGTCGTCAAAGGTTCATCCAGCCTTACAGCAACTGTGTCTTGCTTGAGAAATGGCTGGGGCTTTCTATAGCGACGACCTGGCTCGCAGAGGGCTCTTGAGGTGTGATTAACACAAATTAGTGCTCACAAAATAAGTCATCCTAATATGATTATTATATTATTACCTCTCCCAACATCAATAGCGGGCCGTGTAAACCTAAAACTCCTATTCATATTTTTGTTGTTTCAGTCGCCACACCCAGGTGATCATGGTCGCCAGTTCCAAGGATGTTTTCCACACAAACATCTATCCCACTCCTGCCTTCAACATCCGCAAGAAGTATCCCAACCTGACAATGCTGCCTGACCCGTGCTGTGTGAGCATTGGAGGTGTCACTATGGGCATCACCTCCACCGATATACTGATGCATCTGAGCAAGGAAGAAATATCTCTGTGAGTCCCAGTCATAGAAATACTTACATTTTGATGTTTGTAATCACAATTCCATCTATGAAATGAAGCTTCACTATCAAAATTACATGTTAACTAGGGGCTCCGCCCCTGGCTGCTATGCAGCCCAACCCCTTAACATTAGGCAATGTGTATACTGCACATAGTTTTCTTGCGTTAAAATTTATTAGAAAACATGTAAAATAAAAAATGCAGTTTTTGTAAAATAAAAAAAAAAATTTAAGTCTTTTAACAAAAGAAAGAAAACTAAAAGCAAATAAAAAACGAAACCGGTTTTAATTTGCTCCATCATAGTCCTTGACTTAAATGTTGGTATAAGGCTGACCACCCGACTCTGCAGAGGCTCTGGCCACCCCTAGCGGAATGGCGACAGAGTTACAGTTACAGTTACAGTTACCCGAACTGTTAAAAAATGTTGCACTTTGCCAATGTCACCCAACAAAAGAAGAGCCTGTATGAAGAAGGTTATGACTCTGGAGGAAATAAAAGAAGTATGTAAGGACAAAAAGAAATGGCGGTTGAGCTGTAATGTTGGTGGCTATCTATCTATAATCTAAGCTGCAAAGATATGTTAACATTTAAGGCTCATATTAAATGCATGCCAACAGACAGGCACATGTAGGTTCGCGCCTACACATTTTGCATGTGTGCATACAAATAAACAAAACCTCACGTGAACATAAACCTTGCAACTCCTGCCGCCGTTCCCTGAACCGGGGTGTCATTGGCAAAAGTGAACCGATTTTTACAGCACGGGTGGTCAGCCTCACACCAACCTATCAGTCAAGGAGCACAAAAAAATATAAAAAAGATATATATCTTTGCAGCTTAGATAATATTAGATTAGACCCCTGTTCCAGGGAAGGTTGGCAAAAGTTACGGGCAAAAGTTCCTTTGTGGGCATGCATTGTATATGAGCTTTGAATCTTTATATATCCTTGCAACTTAGATTATAGACCTCTATGTCAGGGAAGGTCGGTAAAAGTTGTAGGGCTTTTGTTCATTTGAGGTTTGGATTTTATTTGTAAGTACACATTCAGCATTTGTAAGCGCGAACTATACGTGTTTGTTTATGGGCATGCATCTGAGAGCTGTAAATGAATATATCCTTGCAACTTAGATTATATATTATATTAAAGTATCTGTAAACCGAAATAATATTGTTAGATTGGGTTCTTATGCTGTACGTCCATGGGACATGTGTAAGCGCGAACTTATACGTGTCTGCTTGAGGGAATGCATTTAACATGAATCTCAAATGCAATATATCGCATGTTTAATAATAAAGAGCAATAACTCAAAAAACAAGAATGTTGGGAAATCACGTTTAAAGTTCAGACAACCAGTACAACTTGTATGGGATGAAAAAGGCGACCGTTGTTTTATCTTGGTCATATTCATCCAAATTGAACGGCTGTCGCATTCCAACTATTCTTCTCGCATTGTTCTTGCGTTTTATTACAAAATCTCGATTTTCCGAATTTTCGAGTTATTGCTCTTTATTATTAAGCGTGCGATATCTTTGTAACTAAGATTACAGATTTATATCCATTTTTATTTTGTTTGTTTGTAAATTTTTTGATTTGTATCAAATAAAAGAAAATAATATGGTTAAAAAAAAACTTTCCATTTTTGCCGCTAATCTTTAAATAAGTTTGTAGATTTTTTGATTTGTATCAAATAAAAGAAAATAATAAGGTTAAAAAAAAACTTTCCATTTTTGCCGCTAGATGTCTGTATTTTCTTCATACATTTTCAAACATTTCCATACAAACAAAAGAGGTCTATAAAAAATAGAGCGGACTCTTTTAAAAATATTTTTTCCAGAAATTATAATTACTTCTACTAAAAACTACTATTTTACAAAAAAAATTTTTTTTTTTGTTAATATTGAAAGAAGTTACATGATATTATACGTGCGTTTAAAGCTGCTTGTCAAACACATATGTGAATGGTATTGTTCTGCAGCATATATACAAAAAATAATTTGCCATAGATCAGGAATGTGTTTCATCTGCTGTGATGGCATTAATTTTGAAAATCGAAACTCCAAGCGATTGACGACCACGAAGGACAATATAATTTACATGTTAATACAGTCAAACTCAGTTATTTCTATTGTGGCTATATTGAACAAATACTTATTGTTCCTTTTTTTTTTTTTGAACATTTCTCTTGAAATACACTTTTTATTTTAATATACATTTTTTAGACTTATAAGAGAAACCCACAATAGGCATAGCCTGTGCGTGGGTATACAATTGATTGGGTATACCTTGACTAATAGGTTGGTATGAGGCTGTCCCCCATGTTGTAAAAAAGTTGGTTCATTTTTCAAAAAGGCAGCAGGAGTTGCAAGGGATATAATTATTCATGTTATGTTTTTCTTTTGTAAGTACACATGCAGCATGTGTTAACGCAAACTTACACGTGTCTGTCTGTGGGCGTACATTCAGTATAAGCCTTAAATGTCAACATATCTTTTTGCAATTTAGATTGTAGATAATATGGAAGTGTTGCTTTGATGAATTCAACTTTTAATGTTTATACTACCATCACTACAATAACATTAATTATTGAAATAATTGCATCTTTGTTGTAGACCTGTGCAGGGAAGAGACAAGCTGGGCCGCTTAGCCGGCCATCTTCTTAACCAGCAGAACTTCTACCCTCTCTGGCCGCCCAGTCCAACTTTGTCCGTGGACACGGCTCTGTGGAATGAGTTTGCTCACATGGCTGCCACTCCTCATGTACTTGTGTTGCCATCAGATCTGAGATACTTCGCTAAGGTAATCTATTAACTGCTTTTCATTAATTTAATGTTTTAAAAGAATAGATTATAAACACAATATCAGTTTATATTGAATCCCCACTTCAAGTGAAGTGGTTGGCGAGAGGCCAGCCCCCTCACCCGTGAAAATAAATTGGTCCCAAATCGCCATATGCGACCCCTTCAGGGATAACACAAGCAAGAAGTCACACAATATGTGTAGCTTAGTTGTGATTTTTTTATAAATCCACTTTGAATTTACCTATCACTGTGGCCATCATATCAGAATATTTTGCTGATAGTGACATCTATGAATCTACAATTTATATAAGATTCTTGAATGAACCATTGATATATTTAATGCCATTTACGCAACTAAGCTACGCATATAGTGTAACTTCTGTGTTATCCCTAAAAAGGTCGCGTGTGGTGAATCAGGACTTATTTATTTTTACGGGGAAGGAGGCCGGTTTCACTCCAACCCCAGCTTCCAAGGGAGCTGAATCTCCTGCTTTTTGATGCTAAATTCATGTTTTTAATTACTACCCTGGAATGGGTCATGGCCAAATCCAGGATTCTCCTCCACTCCCGTAATTCCATCGCCTTTGCTTTTCTGGCTGCACCTGCGTTAACACCCTCCATCCATTGCATCTTTGTTATTCCTGGTCTCCTTTACTGTCTGATGACTTTATTTAAGAACAGTTTAATATGCTTTGGAGTAGGGAGAGGGAAAGGTGGAGGCAACTCCTCAAAAAGGCTAAGCCCTAAACCAAATTTTAGCGCCAATGATAATGATGCATTAAGTATTTGGTTGTTGCAGGATATCAATGGTTGTGTGGTGATAAATCCGGAGAGAGCCACTAAAGGTATTGGTGGAGGAACATTTGCACGTGTTCAGTTAAACCCACACTCCGACACACAGGACATTCTGTGCCAAATACTCAGATTGTGAAACATTCCATTCATTATTCAATTAATAAAACCATATCTTCATTGATTTAACTTTATTTAAGGTATTGTAATGTGTTTTTATAATTAAACAATAAAAATATAAAAAAATAACTTCTTTCAACTTAATTTTAGAGTCATACTCAGACTAAAGTGGATATGTATATTATGTAAAAAAATAAAGCTTTTAATGATGTAACAAAAGTTTAATATGACACATAAACTGGGTCCCTTATGTGAACCGTTCCGGGTTGACGCAATACAAGATGGATGCCCATCACAGGAGACTTTTCAATTTTTGGGTATGTTGGGGTGAGCTTTTCCAATAGACGATACCTAAAAACATACATCATAAATTTTAGTTTAAAAGTTCATTTACACGACATGAAAAAAATTCAGATAAGCAGGAAGCTTTCAATACTTTTTCAAAGTTGTCAGAGGCTCAGTGTTGACGTCTTTTTCACCACTTTTATGGTCCACGGTTGTCAGTATACATCTGAAAGTAAAACAAATTCTAAGATGTTACAAATAAGGATAGTTTGATGTTTAGGTGTATATTTTTTAATAATATCTCACATATTTAAAGGCAGAAGAGACAACCAATGTGTGAGCTGAAATAGACAATTGATGAGAAATGTTCAGGGCGAAGGATCAAATCACAAAAGCCGAGGTTCTTTCCTGTATGAATACCAGAGCTGTTGCTCAACAAGAGACAAAATTGGTGTATTTCAACGCGTAATGAGAAATGTGTATTGGCTTCTACATGTCATCATAATGGAAGAATGAAGAGATGATCGGCTCCAGGTTGAAGGAGAAAATTGTGATTGTACAACCTGGCGCAGTGGTTCGGCAGGAGCTCAAGATCTATCTTTCGTGCATTAGTAACAAAAATACAAATTGCCATCATGATTATCTATCTTCACAGAAGAATGAAAAACTCCCAAATGATTTGAATCAGGACATCAAGCACCGCATCATCAACACCTCTGAGGCACTACAAGTGTCATAGATCCCTAGAGGCTCTGAAAAAAGGTTACAAACGTACCTGGTGCACAGTTTGGCAACTTTAAATACGACATCACCAATTTTGACCCATCTCCAATCATCCTCCACGAGTGGGAGAGGTCCTTGAACCACCAAGTTAGACCTGAATCTTTGTGGATCAACTATTGTGTTGGTCATCCTGGCATTCAGGTCATCCACAGAGGCCTGGTTAATGAGCAGGTAAGCCGTGAGATCTGGGAATGCTCCCTGAAATATACAAATCAAATAATGTACAGTTCTGTATAATAATTATGTTAAAGAGGTTATGTATAGATGCCCATGATAGGTATAAGATGAACATAATAATGGAAATGCATAAACAAATAACATAGGTCAGTATGGAAGTCTCCGGAGTCAACTCTGACCTCCAAGCAAGCAACATAAAACTATTGTAGAACAGACCACCAAATGAGAAACACTATGGCAGGGATCGGCTCTTTGGAAATGAAGCTACTATTTTATTGTCTCAAAAAGAAAACACTTAAAAATTGTTCTGAATTGATTAACGAAGATTAGGCACCAATTCTATCTCTCAGACACTTATTTCACCTCCTCCCACCCCCGCTCCCTCTGGCGATACTGTCATTTATGCGAGTACTATTTAATTATTGGCTCTCCTGACTCAAAAGGTTGTCGACCCCTGCACTATGGCATCTCTAACATCTTAATACCACAGAGGCTCAGAGGTCCAGTTGAGAAATATAAAACCATAATGTGTAAAAATGAACTAGGAAAGAAGATACTAACTGAGTCTGTATCATCCACCAAGGACAGCATTCTACTTCTCCTCATATTGTTAGAATCTTGAGGATAATGCATCAGTCGCAGGCCATGATCTGTCTTGAGAATGAACCTAAAAACATTTTCATTATTTAGCTCAAATATATGAGTTGCATAAAATCAAAGAAGGTAATCCAGGATACTTTTAGAAACGAAAATGACATCTTCTCTGTTTACATGAATTTATCTCATTTTTGGGACAATCCTAAGTTTCAATCATTGATTGTATTTAACTCATTTGTTAGATTAGACAATTCACAACATAACTAGAATTTTTTTTTTTAATAAGTACAAAAAAATATTTTATCTTGCATTTTCAACTGTCAAATTTTGAGTCACCTTTGCTGATTTTATTTTATTTTGAAGGCTAAAAGAGTAAAGTTAATCAAAAAAACTTTTTTTTGTAAAAGAAAAAGTAAGATTATAATAATGCCTTGCTAATTTCTTGTTTCATTTGAAAAACTAATTATTTACACTAATATGGCTCTTATCTGTGATTTGTGAAAGTCAGATTATTGTATTACCTTGAAACCCATTCTGCAGCTTCATTTCCACAATCAATGCAGCTCACAGACTTCCCAAACAGTGTGCATTTAGCGGAGCCCTTGGAAGACATTATTTCCTTCAAGTTGATGCTCAGTGTCTCCATCTCCGGGGCGTCCAGGGACATGATTTCATTGCTAACTCGGGGCTTTATCAAAATCATCTTAGGGTAAACTCTGGCAGATATGAAGTTACCATTCTCATTCACAATCATGAAATCTCTAAAACAATCAAATAAATAACTTTTTATTAAACAAAGTTGCTGTTTTTACTGTGTAGATTCAGTATATACTGAGTATAAAGTTCATAATATGAAGACTTGGAATAGGACTGATGAACCTGCACATCAGAGTTTATTAAGACGTTGACCGCGTTGTGGGTAGCCCAGGGCTGGAAGTCGCATCACCATGGTAATTCCTACCTACCGAATATTAGTAATGATTGTATGAAGTATAATCAGCTGTTCACTTGCGGCCATCTTGGATTGACAGGTCTTAAAAAAAAAAAAAAAACGCAACTAAGCTACACATATAATAATAAAATAATATTAGGATGATTTATTTGGTGAGCGCTGTTTTTGTGTGTATCACACCTCAAGAGCCCTCTGCGAGCTTGGTCGTCGCTGTAGAAAGCGCCAATTCTCAAGCAAGACCCAGTTGTTGTAAGGTTGGATGGACCTTTCAGTGACCGGTCTTTGGTAAAGGTTTATGAATTTTTCAACTCAGCGAAGAGCACATTCGAAATATAAATGGTATATTTTTGTGCTCCGCCGGGATCCGAATCCACAACCTTCCATTTACGAGTCCGAAGTGTTGCCACTACGGACTACGGACCGGTCCAATATAGTGTAACTTCTTGTCGCGTTATCCCCGAAGGGGTCGCATGTGGCGAGTTGAACCTATTTATTTTTACAGGTAAGGGGGCGGCCTTACGCCAACCACTTCAGTTGAAGTGGGGGTTTCCCAGCTCCCGAGGGGGCTGGTACTCATTTCTTGTGAAGGCTGAGTAAACCTTGCCGGTATTTTTATTATGGGGTTTGAAATAAACACCGAAATAGGAAATCATTTCTGACACCCTCCTCGGTGGGATTCGAACCCGAGCTCACGGGGTAGATTGCAAGCACTCTACCAACTGAGCTATCGACCGGACTACAAACCAACCGGAATCAAACCGAAATACAAACCAATACAAATCGACCGGACTCTTCATACAAATATTACCGATATTCGGTAGGTAAGAATTACTGTGGGGATGAGACTTCCAGCCCAGGAGAGTTCAACATTAAGTAAATATGAAAAAACAAAATAGTATGATTTATGAGTAAGTACTCCCCTCCGCAATGACGATTTTGACTCTTTAAACTCAGGTGACTAACTTTTTGAACTCAGGTGACACTTTGTGAATGTTCTTGATATTCGTACACAAATATTCACTTTCACGTTACTGCAGATACTGGCTAGACTAAGACCTGTATTGTGGGTTTTGCAGATGTAACATTTTAAGAAAAAATAAATATTCTTCTTGTTCCTGTGCCTCTTCAATGAAGATTGGCGATCATCATAAGAAAATAAATAAACCCACCTATCTCTCAAATAGCCAGATTTTAATCCAAGATCCGTGCATTCCATCTCATGCAGGCGTATGACTCCGCATGATTTGATTGGGAAGCACATCATGTCGCTGAGGTTGCCCACTTTCTGCCACTCCGTGGGGATCTTCTCTACCCTGAGCCACTTCCAGAGCGCATAGCACGCACCCGCGCCCAGCACACCTACAGTGGCCGTGGTAGCAAGCAGACGATCTGGAAATATTAACAACAAATACATACAGAGGTTTGTGGTCAAAAAGGGAGTAAAGGTGCGACATTGATATCCAAGTGGTGCTACGGCAAAGTGACCCAGTCACCAGATAATGGCAGATCAATATATCACTGGCTGGATCAAACTTCTGCAGTTCACTTAAACATATAATGGAGTTGCAACAATCTTTACCTCTTTTATTATAATCTAAAGTGCCTGAAAGAAAATTGTAGGGTCACCCTGCCAATGTGCTAAGAAAATAGCATTATGCATTTCACTTTTGCCTACTCAGGACTCCCAGAGCTGTAATGTCGCCCGGCCGAGACAAATTTAAATTTTGGATTTGAAACTCCATTGGGCAGTAAGGTCCGCATATGAATTGACATAGACAAAATTGTGACGTTGCGTGGCCAGGTTGTTAGTGAAAAGTAAAAAAATATGTTATTGGTTGCTGTGTACCGTAGTCCCATACAAGTGTGACGTTTTACGTGACGAGAAAATAGTTCTAAATTCAATTAGTGCCGAGTCCATTGAACTGAATTCAAAGCCATTACACACAATGCAAGTAGCAAGTGCATTAGTACTTAATATGTGTTTCTGATTGTAAACACATATCAAGATCTCGTACACTGCACACAAGTACAAGCTATGTGTATGCATATCTCTCTGAAATACATTAAGATACTAGTTACTCGCTACTTGCATTGTGTGCAGGTCCCGGATTAAGCGCTAAAAAAGTACTGTTATGTAAATATGAAATATAAATATTTAAAATAAGTAGGTATTTGTTATAGTTATAAGAATTCTGTATTGTATTGTGTGGGTAGGAATCATTGAATAACAGAAGCATCGAGAAATAATAATTACTATGCCTTTCTGGAACTGTCTAGCAAATATAGGTCTAGATTGTACTGTGTTAAAGAGTATAAGAAGGGTGCGAGTGGCTTGCAGGGCCAGCAGTATCATACGACATTTACAAACACATAGAACTAACTTGATCAGTGAACAGAAACCAAGTGGAATAGTCGAGAAAGCTTTGTGAAAATAAATTATTTAAAAGTGTAAAATAAACAACTGTATAAGAAGACCTGTGTATTTTAATTTGAAAGACTTGAACCCTAATTTCGTAACAGTACCTATATTTTACAGTTTTATGTTACTGAAAAACAACCAGCTTGGTTGTCCAGCAAACCTACCTACATAATTGTATTTTTACTTTCTATATATAGCTATAGCTGAAGGCTATAAAGAAAGTTTTGATTTAGTGTGAAAAAAAAATTTCGAGGTTTTCACGGAAATGAGTTGTCCTGGTGCAGGACATGCCAAAAACACTATCTTTCAAAAACGTCCGTCTGTATGTGTGTGTGTGTATGTGTGCGTGTGTGTGTGTCACTTTCCAAAGTATAAGACCTAGAGATACCAAATTTTGGCTACATCAACTTTTTTGGACATGTTTTAGGTATGAATAACATGGCATTACACCAACTTAAAAATTCAAGATGGCTGCCATACAAAAAAAACATAAAATTGCACTTTTCTCAAAAACGGCTCCAAGAATTTTTCTTAAATTTTCAGAATTGCCACTAATTAGTTTTTAACTTAATAAATTAGTTATGGCAACACTCTTACTAATCTGTGTCTATGGGTTGCCATATGAAAAAACAAACGATTGTGATTTTCTCGAAAGTTAAGGGGTCAACAAAAATATAATGTTCTACAATATTATAGACAACATAAATTTCTACAAAATTAAAAAAATTTTTTTTTGAAAAAATAAATATAAAGCACCGTTTACACGACCTGAAATTTTAAATCGAAAATATTACAAAAACCTATTAAAATGCAAGATATTTAAATTTGTTTTAGATTTGGTAGAACAAACAAGTTTATCACTTTAATACGTAACCAAAGATTTTGTACTTTGTTGAAAATTCAAGATGGCTTCCGAAGAGTTGAAAATTTAAAATGCGATTTTTTCAAAAACAGCTCCGACGATTTTTATTAAATTTTCTGTGAATCCGTTTATAAAATAGTGCTATCTAATGATTATAATTATTTTTTCATCATAATCTCGGTTTAGGGAGTTGCCATATAAAAGAAATAAATAATGGAAAAATTCTCGGCAGTTAGTGGGTTAATAAAAAAATAATGTAGCACAAATGTAAAACAATAATGGTAACCTATATATTGCCATCATTATTTTTTTCAAAAATTGAATCAAAAGTATAGCCACCATACAAAGTGAAATTTTTTCCATACAAAATGTTTTCGTAATTTTCTTGGTAGTCAAAGGGTTAAAATTAGAAAAAAGGCTGTGATTCTTAAACTTTTATAAATAACAATAATAATCAGTCGTTACTTTTTCAAAATGTAACTAAAAAGTTTACCCACACTACAAAGTCCTAGTTTGCATACAGAAGGGTACAATGACCATCTACAGTAATCTAGAATATAAGTTGCAATTTATATCTATAAAATAGAATGTATGTGTGTATGTATGTATGTATGTATGTATGGCCTTTATAGACTCCTAAACCTCTAATTCGATTTTGACAAAATTTTCAGGAAACATGTCAAATATTCTTAGAATGGTTCCTGTAAAGTTTGATGGTGATCGAATAAAAAAAGTGACCTATTTTAAACTTTTTAGCAACAAGGTCGGTAAATTTTGAAACCACCCGATAGAAGAAGACCATAATATTCATCAATAATAAATTGTATAATGTTTAATCTAAGTTGCAAGGATATATTAACATTTAAGAATCATATGAAATGCTTGCTTACAAGTAGGCACGTATAAGTTCGCGCTTAGAAATGCTGCATGTGTACCTACTTAAAATTTAAAATCCAAATCTTAAATGAACATTAACCCAGCAACTTTTGCCGGCCTTCACTAAAAAAAGGTATGGTGGCCGGTCTTACGCCAACCACTTGAAGTGGGGGTTTTCTAGCTCCCGAGGGGGTTGGTACTAATCTAAATCTAAATCTAAGCTGCAAAGATATGTATCATTTGAGATTCATATCAAATGCATTCCCACAAGCAGACATGCATAATTTCGCGCTTACACATGCCGCATGTGGACCTACAATATAAAAAACCCAATCTCAAATGAGCATAAGCCCTGCAACTCTTGCCGACCTTTCCTGAAGCAGGGGTGAAGTGAACCATTTTGTACAGTATGGGTGGTCAGCAAAAGCTGAGTAAGTCTTGGCGGGATTTTATTTTGGGATAACTCGTCATGCAACGAAGGTATTCTACCAACTGCGTTTATCGACCGAAATTTTTACTCAACTAACGCTTACGCAACTAAGCTACACATATAGTGTAACTTCTATGGAGTGAACCAATTTATTTGAACAGATAGGGGGGCCGGCCTTACGCCAACCACTTCAGTGAAGTGGGGGTTTCTTAGATCCCGAGGGGGCTGGTACTCATTACTTTTGAAGGCTGAGTAAGGCTTGCCGGTATTTTATTTTGGGTTTGAAGAAAACACTAAAACGGGAAATCATTTCTGACACCGTCGCTGGGATTCTAACCCATGCTCGCGGCATGAAATGCATGTACTCTACCGACTGAGCTATCGATCGGACTTTTTACAAATAAAATAAATTAACGGTCCAACAACTTTTTCATATAATGGAGCATCTAGGATATCTGTTGGTGAATCACCAAAATCCTTTTAAGTACTTACAATCTTCAAACACGAGCAACAACAATTATTCTTGACAAAATGCGCGTCTTCGTCATGGAAGATACACATTTCATGATGAAATTAGATGCGACTTCCACGAAACGTTGAGAAATTCGCTATTCTCTTCACAATGGTTCGCAAAATTGGTTTTCAATTCTAACTTTAATTGATGACTTTGGACACGATTTGTCAAAACGCTAAAAACCACGATCTTCTCTTTATCGCGGTTCTAATCTAATCTTATCTAATCTAAGCTAATCTAAGTTGCAAAGATATGCTACATTAAAGATTCACATATGCATTCTCACAACCAGACACGTACAAGTTCGCGCTTGCACATACCGCATGTGAACCTACAACATAAAAACCAAATCTCAAATGGACATACACTATATTAGTATTTTTATTGAAACCTTCCAGATGGTTCGTTCATACTTTTAATCAAGATACATAATATTATGTTTATAAGTGTTTTTTTTTTGTCTGATGGAGGATGGAAAGATGGAGTCTACATCAACATCATTATCATCATCATCATCAATATTATGTTTGTTTTAAAAAAAACAGTGCATTTCTTTGTAAATGTCTTTCTGCTATGCGACAATGGTCCTAAACAACCAATAAAAAGAAATGATTTGCCTTTTCGCGAACGAGCGACTTTGCAATTTTTCTGTCTATGAAAAATGCTCCATTTGCATTACCTTCTGATTTAATCTAAGTTGCAAAGATATGTAACATTAGGGATTCACATTATATGCATTTTCAAAAGCAGACACGTATGACTACGCGCTTAAACATCAAGTCCACGCATGTGGACTTAGGTACAATATAAAGACCCAAATTTTAAATGAATTAACGCCTTGCAAATCTTGCCGAACGTCCCTGGAACAGAGATAACATTGGTGGCTGACCACCTATGATGTTGACAATGGTTCACTTTACCAATATCACCTCTGTTTCAGGGAAGGTCAGGAAGAGTTGCAGGGTGTATTTTCATTTCAAATATAAGTGGAAGCACCGAAATTGTTGTTTCTTATGACTGGCCTTACCGCTCAACAGTTTTAGACCAATTATTCAGAAAATGTGAAGAATACTCTAGAAAAGAATTGTGAATTTTGATTCCGATTGGATTACAACATTTTTTTGGTTCTGTTGTTGGTAAATACTGCTTCTTTTATCTGTGGAAATGAATCGATTCCACATGCACAAATGGCGTTGTGAAACACGCCGGGTACTGCTAGTGAAATATAAACATTCAAAACTCATATCAAATGCATGCCCACAAACAGGTAAGTGTAAGTTCGCGCTTACGAATGCTGAATGTGTACTTACAAATTAAAACCAAATCTCAAATGAACATAAAACCTGCAACTCTTGCCGACCTTCCTTGAAACAGGGGTGACATTGACAAAGTGAATTATTTTTTACACTTTGGGAGGACTGAGAAATGTCAGGAAATTGAGGTAAGACTGAATGAAACAAGAGTGGAGGTCGTGAAAGAATTTGATTATCTGGGAAGCAAGTTTGAGTCTAATGCAAAATTGACAAAATAATTGGAAAAGCGCGCTAGTAGACTGCATAAGCTGGTAAGTAGATGATTATAGCTTTACATACGTCATACAGTGGGTTAATTTTTGCAAGAAAGTCGAGTGCAGATTCTGTGCAATTTATTTATCATTCTTATGCTTATCTCTCAAGCTATTTATATAAAAATTTCCTTCCCCAGAAACAATATTTTCAAAGCAAAAATTTTTAGTAAAATAAATTTAACTGTGTTATCTCGCCTGGAAAAACATAACTCTTAAGATTATAATCATTATTGATAGCTATGATTTATGATATTTTATCAAACAGGTAACTAATGATCAGACCTGCTGATATGGAGGAAAGAACCAACAAGGTTGCATACATTTAATAACTACCTACTAGAATGCGTGCTAGACGCATGCACATTCAACAGCCATTAAAAAAAGTAAAGTATACCTTTTTGAAATTGGAATGCTCGAGTATTTTTAAATGAGGTTGGAACATTTTTGAATTTGGAACTTTTTTCTCAGCGAGAACACAGTCAGTCTTGTATGGGACTACCGTCTTTAGCAACCAATAGCAAAATATTTGTATCCCTTTTACCTAGCAACCCGGCCGGGTGACGCACAATATTGTCTATGTCAATTCACTTGTGAATCTCATTCTATTATTTAATTTGCATCTAATCTAAGCTGCAAAGATATATATCATTTAAGATTTGTATTAAATGCATTCCCACAAGCAGACATGTATAATTTCGCGCTAACACATGCATGATAGAAAATATTTCATTTTATATCATTACTGTTATTGTAGCATAAAATAGCGGTTATTTCTTAGATTTATTAGTAAACTTTGGAACATGTTATTGTTCCATTTTTATCCTTACATTATAATACGAGTAGATTAAAAATTCTTACTCGACATTTTTGATGTTTCAATTTAATCTTAGTAAATGCAGTTCATACTATGATTAATTGACAGTCAATTAATACAATTAACAACCCAGTGTATTTTCAGCTCACTTTCAGCAGTCCACGCAGTAACAAGTTGATTTAAAATTGACATTGACAGTTGGTGACGACGGCCTCTTCATTTTCTTATAGATAAAAAAAGTGAGCATAAATTCAGCCAACTGTATAAATTTCAGGATTTTGTTACTGCTAGGTTGCCCACTTTATTTTTGACAACTACAAAATAAATAATCGTTCGCGCGGTTTTGTTGTTCGTAAAAAATGATGATTGTTAATTAACTACAGAATAATGTCTGAAAGTTCTTGCTACATCCTGGATAATGGCGCTTGTACAGCAAAAGTTGGTTTCGCAAATTCCAAACCTAAAATCGTTCCCAATTGCATAATGAAAGCGAAATCTGAACGCCGACGACCGTTCATCGGCGACCAAGTTGAAGAATGCAGGGACGCTTCTGGCTTATATTACCTGCTAGCTTTCCAGAAAGGGTTTCTCATTAACTGGGACATTCAAAAGTCTACGTGGGATTACATGTTCAGTAAAGATTGCTGTCCCGTTAACTTCAACGAGACTCCTCTCATAGTAACTGAGCCTCTATTCAACTTCATATCCATACAGGAAGCCATGACTGAAATATTTTTTGAGGAATACGAGTGTCAGTCTCTCCTGAGGATAAATGCCACCGACCTGTGTGAATACAAGTACAGAAAAACCCACAAGGAACCACTAGCAACACTCGTTATAGACAGCGGGTATAGTTTCACATACCTCGTTCCTTACATCAAAGGAAAAAAATACAGGGAAGGTATTCGCAGGATAGACGTGGGAGGCAAAGTCCTGACTAACCATCTGAAAGAAGTGATTTCATATCGGCAACTTCACGTTATGGATGAAACGTACGTCATCAACCAGGCTAAAGAAGACGTTTGCTTCGTGTCGCAGGATTACATGTCAGACATGGAGATAGCAAAGAAGAAAGGGACGGAGAATACTATAGTGAGAGAGTATGTGCTTCCGGATTACACAGCGATTCGTCGTGGATACGTTAGAGATCCAAATTCCAAGGATGAGCCGGAACAGCAGGTGTTGCGGATGAACAATGAGAGGTTTAGTATTCCGGAGCTGTTGTTTACCCCGTCTGACGTGGGGATCCAGCAGATGGGCATCTCGGAGGCTGTGGGGGAAGTGGTGGGGGCTTGCCCTGAGGAGACGCAGGCCCACCTGTACGCCAACATTGTGGTGTGCGGGGGATGCGCAGCCTTCCCCGGCTTCAGAGACAGGCTGTATAAAGACGTGAGAGCCATGGCGCCAGATCACTTGAATGTCAAAGTAGGTATTTATGTAACTACTGTAACAGCTATTACACACAGTTTGTCTATGTTTTTTTTCTGCTGCCGAGTGGGAAGTTGGTAGCGCATGGGAATGTATGGAAGCTTTCATATAGTTTGTCCGGTAATTCATAGATAATCCAGGTAGAATTTGTTGTCTGAAAAGGCCCTAACTCTCTCTTGTAATTTTTATAGGAACAGCCAAGGCCTCTGCAGTAGAGGTGGGCTAAACCGTTACTTGAATGTAATCGTTACAACGATTCCAGTTACTTTTGTGTACTGATTAAAAGTAACGGTTTCGGCTACTAATGATTACTTTTGCAGGCGTAGCAACCAGAGGAGCGGGCATTGACTTTTCAAAGAATTTATTCCTGTTACAGCTTACAGCTTGGGTCCTTAGCAACCATCAAACAAAATATGTTTTCACCCTTTTTTTAATTTGTCGCCATTATAATAAGGGCTGTATAATCCCATGATTTTAATACTGAGATAACTGATTTATATTTTCAAACTACAGCCAATTTAAATTTGCCGCCATTCATGCATTTCCGGTTCCCCAGCCAGGAGCTACTTTTGTGTACCTACCTACCATTGGTACCTACTGACTTAAAGAAACGGTTTCGGCTACCAATGATTACTTTCGTAACTATTTATTCCGGTTATAGCACATATTATTTGAGATGATGATAATGAGTTGATGATTTTTTTATAGTGCTGTTTTTTGATGTACTTAGTCACTTCAAGGAGTACTTGAGAATTGAGATAAAAACGCTTCTTTATTCAGTGTATATAGGTACCAATAATGATCTCAGTAAAAGTAATAAGGTTTTGCAAATAACCCTTAATAAAAACTGTGGTTTGACTGTAACTATAACTAGCGCGGCCCTGATGAGCCTCCCGCCGCCAACCGTCACCTCTTTTGGGGTTAGGATTCCGACAACTGACAATTGGGGCTCCTTTGAGGTTAGGCTGCGGGAGGCTCAACAGGGCCGCGCTCCAATCTGTTCATTACACGTCACCATTCTGCTTGGGTTGGCCAGAGGCAGAGCCTTTGCATTTCTTCCTATCCTTACATACCTCTTAATTCATTTAAATATCCATAACATTTTTTTGCAATTTTGAACAAAAAACACCAAGATCAATAATAACAAAATTTAATGAATTTATCTAAACCTCTTTACAGAGTTAGAATAGTAGTGGGAAACATCGGTTTATTCACAATGTACAGAGCTTAATATTTTCATTTTTTTGGCGCCACGGTCAGGAGAGTTTTTAATATAGACAATCACAAAATACTGACCTCAATTATTACGACTATAAGACCGTAAGCCCAATAAAAGAGAGCTAATAATAAAATAAGATAACCTACAAATTCTAGCCGATTGTTTACATAACTGTTTGCCGAGTTCTCCACTCGGCGACGGGCGTTAGCAGACAGAAATTAGCATATAAGCGATTCCGATTACTTTGGAATCGTTTGTGGACTCGGAATGGTTTCGAGCTAAACGATTCCGATTCCGATTACTTTGGAATCGTTTATGGACTCGGAATGGTTTCGCGCTAAACGATTCCGATTCCGATTACTTTGGAATCGTTTGTGGACTCGGAATGGTTTCACGCTAAATGATTCCGATTCCGATTACTTTGGAATCGTTTGGACTCGGAATGGTTTGCAGTCACGACGGCTACTTGTAACGATTTAGCTGGAACCGTTTCTTTGAGAATCGTGTAACGATTACTTCTGCACCAATCAAGTAGCAATTGCAAAGAAACGGTTTCAGTATTTTGGACTCACCTCTACTCTGCAGAGTTGCCTCCATTTCTAACTATCCTAGCAAACGCAAAAATGCAACTAAATTGCACATGAAGTATACAACTCCTTTTTTTCTTAGATAAAGTTGTTAAGAGGAATGCAATCTAGCAACCATTATTGTAAATTAATAATTTTGTATTTTAATGAATTATTAATTAGTAATCACCCAATGGCATCTGATGAAACAGGGTAATGTTATCGTCAGCTGCCTCCTCGGGTGGCGTAAGGCTGGCTCCCTTACCTGTGAAAAGTTCCACTTGCCAGATGCAATCCTTGTTGAGAACAATGGTACGAAGTTGCAATACCCGTGCAGCTTATTTGCTTTAGTATTAATAACCATTATTTTGAAGATTATTTTTTAAAAACTTTTTATAAAAAACATGGTTTTATTATCAATTTATTTGAGTTAGTTTGATTGCCTAAAGACTTATTCGTCCATCTACAGAGGCTTACTTAATTGATACCTCTTGAATACTTCTACAGGTGTAAACTGGAGATTGGCACAGGAGGACACGCAGAGCTGGAGACAGAAGTTAACCGCCCTATGCATATAAATGTACGCGATACGCAAACTTTGAGTACCTACCTTCTGCTACATCCCGTATCGCATGTACGTGCTTGAGAAAAAATTATATATTTGAAAAGTACAAACCGCCTGGCGTCCACCTGAGTGCAAAAGTCATGTCATTATAAGTCTAGACAAGTTAATTCCTCAAGGGCAGGCTAACTTTGTGTTGTTTGTTTGGCGTTTCGTAATTTTTCATAATACTCTTAAAAAGTCAGGGAGTATGTGCATTGTGGTTTTGATACCCGATTATTTTTTGCCTATTTCTCGGAAAATAACCTGAAGGTAGGGGGGTAAAGGAGACCAACGTTGGAGTTGGGCTGTAGTGCCATTGAACACTAACCCCCGTATTCACGATCAAAACTGATTTAAGTGCCTTACTCAAGCGCTACACTTACTCAAGGGTCGACATTCTGGAGCGTTTTGTTTCACAAAGAACACTCAAGCAGTAATCAGCGTAGTGCCCAACCCCCAGGAGACGTACGGGTTTGTCATTGGCTCTCGAAAAAACCCAGCTCTGTAATTGGTCAGTACCTTCCGACCGATATTCGGCGTACTTCACTCTTATCATTGCCGCCTCTTTCAAATTTCAATGTCATATCAACTTTGCATAAAACTTGACAACAAATAAGTACGTATAACGCAATTACTACTTTAAGTAAACCGTAAGTACGAATTTGTTTGTTTACAATTTCTATTAGTTTTTAAAAATACATTTATGTAATATCCAATGTAAAGTGTTTTGATCGATTTCAGCGCCAAAAAGATGTGGTTTTCTCCAGCGGAAAAGGAGCTGCTGGTGGCTCTGATTAAAGAAAAACCTGTAATAGAAGATAAAATAACAGATCGAAGAAATCGTTGGCTTTGCAACCCTCAATGAGCAACGGCAAAACTGTATACAGAACGACGCATTTTTTCAATCAAAAACGTCTTCTAAATTCTTCCTCTTCGTAATACGTAAATGGGTCTTTACAGTCTCTGATATATTTTCTTGGGACACTATTTTTGAACAAAACAATGTTATTATTCTCGTTGAAGTCAACTGTATCGAAAGAATTCATTATTTTATGTAAATAATTCACAACCAAACAAAAAATGTGCAAACAAAAAATCATACCTGATGATGACCTTCTAGGTCGAAAACGTTCGTAATTTTGTTTTAAAGATTTTAATCTTTTAAATAAAGTCTATAGTGAAAATAAACAGTGTTTTGCTTGAAAAATTTCATCCAAAAATTATAAATTGAAAGAAAAAAAAAATGTGCTGATGAAATGCGGCGGAATATTTTGACAGTTCATCTGTCATTGCAGTATGGTCCTAGACCATACCGGAGAACAAACCCAATTCTGATGGTCAAGCAATGTAAATGAACTCGTCAAAACAATGTTAATACACTTGTAAAAATCATGTTTATAGTAAGAATTCATTTTTTCATGTAAATTCACAATCAAACAAAAAATGTGATAACAATGAAATATGACGGAATATTTTGACAGCGCTTAAGCGTTGGTTAATATACGTGTTGACCTTACTTACCTGAGTGCTAGTTTTTGGAGCGCTTAAGCGCTAATTTTACCTTAAGTATTGTTCTTGAAATGAATTTCCCCAATCTAAGCGCTGGTTTGCCCTTAAGGAAGTGCCAGTTTTGATCGTGAATACGGGGGTGAGTCACACTTCTCTTAATTGTTGCTCCTTCCTTGCAGATAACCCTGGCTGATGATCCCGTTACTTATGCATGGAAAGGCGGCAGCCTGCTCTCCCGGGACCCTGACTTCTACTCTCTGTGTGTGACGAGAGAAGAATACGATGAAGAAGGAAAGGCGCTGGCTCACGAGAGATTTGATATCTGACGTGTTAAGTTAAACTGATACTTGAGTCGTCTATCCTATCTGCAATAAGTCTGCTTTGATAAAATATTGGTATGGGTACCAACAATTATTTTGAGATCGCATATTTTGTTTCACTTTATGGTTAAATTATTTTAAAAATTAACTTTTTAATAGCCCATATTTCAATACCTCAAAGCTAAAACTGAATAAGTGACATTAAGCTAACATCGGTTTCTCTGATAAATGCAACTTTTCTACGAGAGAAAACACAAAAAAAGTGTGAAAATCCTGTAGTTAACAAGTTTTTCTCATGAACACTGCCTTATTAATTAGTTTACTTTGAAAATGTTTTATCAACAATTTCTTAGTGAATCAGCAATCATTCAGTTTTACTTTTAAGGTGACAATTTCTCAAGTCTACGATCTAAGTTGCAAAGATAAACAATTATTCAAGATTCAGATTTAATTCCTGCCCACATGAAAATATATGTTAGTCTGTGCTTACGCAGGCTGCATGAAGTGGTCAGTCTCATACCAACCTATTGGGCAAGGAAGTATAAAGGTGTTATTAAACCAAAATACAAATTTTGGCTTAGTGGACTTATCTGCATATCTTAGGAAGTAGATGGCTCTTTTTTCTAATGTGTTTTGTCATGATTTTTGTTTCTGTGATAATAAAAATCTATTGTGTAAATTTTGGGTTTTCTTTCAAATTAGATTAATATTTTTAAGCTAGACAGATAGCATTTATTCTCTGCTACGTAGAGAGCAACTAAAACCTGAACCTTAAATGAACTAAGATTCCAACTAGGCAGAGCTTACTTTTGATACCGAAGCAATCAGCTTTCCAGATAAACAAGCGATGGATTACCCAAAAAGAAAAAACGCAACTAAGCTACACATATAGTCTAACTTCTTGCCGCGTTATCCCCGAAGGGGTCGCATGTGGCGAGTTGAACCTTTTTATTTTTACAGGTAAGGGGGCCGGCCTTACGCCAACCACCTCAGTTGAAGCGGGGGTTTCCCAGCTCCCGAGAGGGCTGGTACTCATTTCTTGTGAAGGCTGAGTAAACCTTGCCGGTATTTTATTTCGGGGTTTGAAATAAACACCGAAACGGGAAATCATTTCTGACACCCTCGGGATTCGAACCCGAGCTCACGGCATGGAATGCAAGCACTCTACCAACTGAGCTCTCGACCGGACACAATGTTCAGTAACTACTTACGAGTACTTGCATCCAATGCCGAGAGCTTGGGTTCCATCTATAATCTAAGCTGCAAAGATATGTTAACATTTAAGGCTCATATTAATTAATGCAAGCTCACAAACAGGCACATGATGATGGATGATTTCTTTCCTGTGGCGCCATTTAATGGTCCAGGACCATCTCAAGGGCGCCATGGCTTCTGGAGAAAAGCAGTGTCTTCAGTCCCTTTCTGAAGGTGGTGGTAGGCTGGTTCGCGCGAACACCGACGGGCAAATTGTTCCAGGCAACCGTCCCGGCCACCGCAAAGCTCCTGTCTGCAAAATTTGATGTGCTTGCTCTTTTGGGCACTATGACCTTGTTGACAGCAGTGAGGGCAGAGCATAGTGGTGCACCTACATGTAGGTTCGTGCCTTCACATTCTGCATGTGTGCATACAAATAAAAATTATAAAACCTTGCAACTCCTTCCGCCTTTCCCTGAAACCGGGGTGGCATTGGCAAAAGTGAACCAATTATTACAGCACGGGGGGTCAGCCCCATACCAACCTATCAGTCGAGGAGCACAAAAAATTGTACCTAAATGATTTAAAAAAAAAATACTTTAAGATAAAACTTTAAAATGAAATGAAAGTTAAAGATGAAGTTGAAATTAAATGCCCTAGCCCACAACAATGTAAAACAACCGCCATTTCTTTCTGTCCTTAATTCCCGTTTGAATCTCACAACTTGAGGATGTCAGCAAATGATTTCCTGTTTTGCTATTTATTTCAAACCCCAAAATAAAATACTGGCCAGGCTTAAAATCAGCCTTCACAAGAAAAGAGTACCAGCCCTCTGGAGCTAGTAAACCTCCACTTCAACTGAAGTGGTTGACGTAAGGCTGGCCCCCTTAATTGTAAAAATAAGTAGGTTCCACTTATCAAACGGGACCCTTTCGGAATGAATGCAGCGAGAAGTTACACTATATTGCACTAATTGGGTGAAAATGTTTTTTCCAGAATGGCAGTATTTTGCAGAATAGGGTATTTGCAATAGTGAGGAATATGATAAAAAGTATATTATTTTGATAGATTTCGAAAAATCTAATAATAATATGTTGATTTGAAGCCGAAAATATTTTTTTTCGATTTTATATTTAAAAAAGAAAATATAGGTTTTTGGACAAGTTTTTAAACGGATGTGAGATCTGCTTCTTGTATTTCGGGTAATGTGACGTCATATGTTGACGTCACGTTCTTTTATTGACATTCCATAGTCTGTTAACTTGTGTTGTTGACAACAGAAACAAATGAAAACAACAAAAACAAATGATATGTTCTTAAAGAAACACACAAACTTCTTGAAAAAACACATCCGCAATGGTGTAAGCATGAAAAAGCGATGCTTGAATGACATTAATGTGAGGGCTGTCAGTTGATACGGCGATGTTTACAAGACCGTGACGTCACGCGAGAAAATTTCATCTAGTAGCGTTTTGGCGCGAAAATTCAAAGATCGATTTTAAAATGGATAAATGATATTCGCACAAACTTGTGCGAACAAGATGGGAACGGCTATTCGCACAATTTGTGCGAATAGCCGTTCCTATCTTTTTCGCACAAGTTGTGCGATAAGCGTCGGAATGGCTATTCGCCCAAGTCATTTGTGCCTAAAAGATGGGAATGGCTATTCGCCCAAAACGGTCATTTTTGCGTACAAGATCTGGGAAATGATCTGAATGGCGCCACACGGCTCTTGTGCATTGTGTACACAATACGGCGATTGCTATTTACACTGTACACAACTGGTTTGTACGAAACGGCGTTGCCTATTCGCACAGCGCACACACCATACCTAACCCATCTGATTCTTAATTTAATCTTATAATCTAATAATATAATTTATATAAAATAATGCAATATTTAAAATTAAATATAAATACTGCAATTTATACCATTATAGTTGCGTTGCGTATATAATTTGTATTATCTATTATTTCATTGAATATATTAAGTACTAGAACATTGTAGATGTAAAACATTGAAAAAGCCGAGAAAATAAATAATTTGCTAGCTGATTTGCGGCTGTGTTACTAGATAAAAGGCAAATAGATATATTTTTATTGGTTGCTAAGGACGGAAATCCCATATAAGGCTGACGTTTGTTCGTCGAAATATATGTTCTCAAGTAAAAAATGTTTCGAGCATGGAGGTTTCGAGTCCATTTGATGCAATTTAAGATGATTACATATTATTTAAACGACAGGCAAGTAATGGTGCGTATCTATTGATTGCTCTTCCTATCAATGGTGCGTATACTCAAACTTCATTGTTCAAAAACCAAAATGACGAAAAATGGTCGCATCCAAAACGTTTCAGGGCTAAAGAGTCAACCCTGTGCAAAAAGCGTGTAGGTACCTATGTATTTTACACAAGGTACCTCCTCAAATGCGTCTGCCTGGCAATCCATGCCTTTTTTTATTTTTTGTGCCTCTTGGTAGTGGTCACCTCATTGAGGGGTCACCTGCACCTGTGGTCAAAACACATCCACAACGCTTCGTAGAATCAGACAGTCCTGTTCAAAAATCATGTACCTTCCTCGACACAGACCACGTGCCTAACCATGTCTCTGCCTGATAGCGGTTGACGTAAGGTTAACGACTTCTAGCTACAGCCACAGAGGCTACAGCTTGTGTACCTACCTACAACCCATGCAGATGCCTATTTTCATGAGGTTGATTATCCATACTGAAAATAATGACACACTTTGCCAATGGCCCCCCTGTTACAGATAAGGTCGGCAAGAGTTGTAGGGCTTATGTTTGGGGTTTTTATGTTGTAAGTTCATATGTGTCATATGTAAGCGGGAACTTGCAGGTGTCTGCTTGTGGGCATACTTTAGTATGAATTCTAAATGTTAATATCATGTTTGCAACATAGATTTTCATAGATAGGTAAGTACATAGAATTTTTAATGTTAAAAAAAAAATCCAACTAAGCGACACATATAGTGTAACTTCTTGCCTGCGTTATCCCCGAAGGGGTCGCATGTGGTGCTTCGGGACCTATTTATTTTTACAGGTAAGGGGGCCGGCCTCACACCAACCACTTTCAGTTGAAGTGAGGGTTTCCCAGCTCCCGGGGGGGCTGGTTCTCATTTCTTGTGAAGGCTGAGTAAACCTTTGAGATCGAATCCTTGCTCTCGGCATGGAATGCAAGCATTCTACCAATTGAGCTATCAACTTTTTTACGAGCTTGGTCGTCGTCGCTACAAAGCGCCAATTCTCAGTTGCTGTAAGGCTGGATGGACCTCTGGTGACCGGTCATTGGTAAAGGTTTTATGAATTTTTCAACACGGCGAAGAGCAAATTTGAAAACATAAGTAAATGGTATATTTTTTGTGCTCCGCCGGGAATCGAACCCACAACCTTCCCATTCAGAGTCCGCAGTGTTACCACTGAGCTACGGACCGGTCAAATTAATGGATATTTCAGCAATAGATGTCTGTCTATTGTATTTGCTAAGTTCATTTGCTTAAAAATACTGGTGATGTTACATTTTAGGACTTTATAGGGTGCTTAGCTAATATGTTTTAGTAGTTCAAGAAAGAAAGCTATCCAGTGAAGGTAGGTATTTACATTGAGCGCAAATGAAGTCTGGTCTATAGCTCAGCTGGTAGAGTGCTTGTATTCCATGCCGAGAGCTCGGGTTAGGATCTCATTTTGCTGTTTATTTTAAACTCAAATATAACACCGGCAAGGCTTACTCAGCCTTCACAAGAAGTAAGTACCAGCCCCCCGGCAGATGGGAAACCCCCCCCCCCCGACCCCTTTTCTGTGAAAATAAATAGGTTGCAATTGCCACCCCTTCAGGGAGAACGTAGCAAGAAGTTGCACTATATGTGTATTGCATAACTTAGTTGCGTTCAAATGATTGATCTTTCTTATAAGCTCCCATCTTTTCTTTCTTATCTATTTCCAATCCCACGCCGGTTTCAACAGTTGCAAAGTTTAAGTTCATTTAGTGCCTGCTTGTGGGCATGCATTAAATGCCAATATACTAGATGGCAATGAAATATACTTACTTCATGTGTAGTCGTGTAGCTTCAGAGAGGGGAAATATATTCGACAATACAGCATCAACAGAAAAATAAATAAAACCATCAATTCTATTTTTCTCATTTTATTAAAAAAACATATAATCAATGATAAAAAAGCTCTTTTATTGTTCATTTATTTCTAAATATGGTTTTACTTGAATACAATAATATATAAGAACGTCAAAAATATTACAGACCAATATATGATTTAAATTCTAGTAGAGATTAATTTTCAGTGATGATAAAGGCTTGTGTCAACGACAATACCATGTTGAAAGCACCGGTTCTCATCAGATTACTGAAGTTAAGCAACATTGGGTACGGATGCTACCTGGTTGGGTGACCGCTCAGGTACACCGCGTGTTGTTGGCATTTCTTGGACCGGTCCGTAGTCCAGTGGCAACACTTCAGACTCGTAAATGGAAGGTTGTGGATTCGAATCCCGGCGGAGCACAAAAATATACTATTTATATTTCTAAATATGCTTTTCGCTGGGTTGAAAAATTCATAAACCTTTACCAAAGACCGGTCACTGAAAGGCCCATTCAACCTTACAACAACTGGGTCTTGCTTGAGAATTGGCGCTTTCTACAGCGACGACCAAGCTCGCAGAGGGCTCTTGAGGTGTGATACACAAAAACAGCGCTCACCAAATAAATCATCCTAATATATATATATATTATACTGTGCACATGTATGCCTTTCATATGATTTTCATCTGATCTATAGCATGGTTGGTAGAAAGCTTCTTTATTAAGACTAAAAATACGATGGATGGACGGTATAGGCCGACATATGTAGCTGGAGAGCAAAGGTGATGGACAGGTGAGAGTGGAGGAGAATCCTGGATTCAGCCAAGGCTCACCCAGGGCTGTCCAGCTCGTGATGATGATGATAGTGCGGCTGGACCAAGTCCACCATCCCAATCTATAAGTTAAAAAACAAAAATATTAATACACTTACAGTAAACAAAACAAATCTATAAAATAAAATCAGAACAGACAGATTGACACCGCAGTGCCAAACGAGGCTACAGATAGACAGCACCTCTTGGAACAAGCTGCTCGCGGCTGCAGCAGGCTATGGGGATAGCAGGGGCAGTTGCGCAAGCCCATTCTCATACCCGTTCCGTTTGTACACTTCCATCCGGGGAAGCGCATCACAGAGCGCTCATGCAATGCTATATATTTTTTGTGGCGGAAGGCCTTCCCGATGGTTGTGACCCGACCCAGCAGTGATTCTAGATCTACCTGTTCGTCCACTAAAGAAAACTAAGCAAAATCCGAAGTTACTGACTCGATGCAACTGCATCGGGATGCGCTCCTTGGTATTTCGTGCACTCTGAATGAACGTCCAGTTCAGGGTCTACGTCAGAGGTGCAAAAGCGCCTGAAGGCTCGATAGTTACTCCTTGTGGACACAAAATCGGCGTAGCCTATCGGGCCTATGCCCGAGCTTACCGCGGCAAAGAGCGCAATCCGATCGGAATGTCGCAGCGGGCAGTCCCACAGTATGTGAGGCATATTCTACGTGACCCCGCCGCATGCGCATTCCGCCGTGGAAGAGATACAAAGCTTAAAGAGGGTGAAATTGAAATTCCCATGTTCTGTGAAAAACTGATTTGTATAGAAATCTGGGGTGAGCCATATAGCCTCCACGCGGGACCTAATACATGGGAAGAAGAGGTTAGTTATCCTCTCAGAACAGAGAGCCCAGTCTCCGCTGCCAGTGCTGTATCGCGATGTCGCGGAGGGAGTCTTTAACGGCTCGCATGACGCGCCCCTCGGGGAGTTCGTCAATTGTATCGAGGGACATTGCTGAGAGACCACGTCTGAGGGTACTGATGGCAGCAGAGTATGCGATGCGCTTTCGATGTCAGCGCGAGATTTTGCCTCTACGGTCAGTAGGACATCGTCCGCGTAGGCTCAAAGTTTGCAGCCGGGCGGTACGGCAATAGACAGAAAGTCGTCAAATAGGATGATCCAGAGCAGAGGCCCAAGGACTGAGCCCTACGGACACCCTCTCGTCACAACCCTGTTAAAATTGTGGGGCCTGCTTCCATATTGACACGGCGGTCCGAGAAATATGAAGCAATGCAGTTATAGATGGTTGACGGTATCTGCCTGAGCCTAAGCTTGGACAGAACCATTGGCCACCAAACGCTGTTGAACGCGCCTGCGATGTCTAAAAGTACCGCCATAACATGTTTTGACGCCGAGCTCCTCGCACCTCTAGGGCCGACGAAATGGCATTCTCCGTCGAGACACCGGGTCGGAAACCATACTGGTGGGAAGAGAGGGTTTCTGAGAGAAGAGGGGCTTCCACTCGATTAGCATGAAGTTTCTCGAGTATCTTCCCAAGGATCGGTAGGAGTGATTAGGCGGCAGGCTTTGGGATCAGTGGGTGGTTTGGTGGTTGAGGAGGCCAAACTTCCAGCAACCGGGAAAGATGCCTTGCTGGATACACAATGAGAGCACGGCAGTCAGGTCGTGGGGGGCTGTTGCACAGACTGCTTTTCTATGGGATGGTTAATCCGGTCAATGCCAGGTGCCTTCCGCGATGAAAGCTGGCTAATGATTTTCCCTATTTCGGCGGTGGTAGGGAGTGACGACACGGGTGTACCCAGAGGCAGCGTGGCAGTTTCGCGGTGTCGTCTGACGGCCTATCTACGCTTATAAGCGCGTCAAGGAAGGCGGTGGCCGTGTCCATTAGCGTGCCAGTGACGCCGGTCCTCCCGGGCGCAGCAATTCCGCTCAAGATCCCGCCCGTGCATACGCAGGACGTTACTGTGCGGTATGCTGCGCCCCATGGGGCCGGGTTTGCACTGGCAGTGATAAACTCGCGCCACTTTTCTTTTTTCCGGCAGAGAAGTTTATTTGTAATGCGACAGAACACGTGAGAGAATGCGCTTGAGGAAGATCACGGGGGACATTCCATAGGCGCCCGATATCACGGTCGAGTTGCAGCGCGAGCAGTTTTAAAATACGCAATGCAACTAAGCTACACATCTAGTGTAACTTCTTGCCGCGTTATCCCCGAAGGGGTCGCATGTGGCGAGTTGAACCTATTTATTTTTACAGGTAAGGGGGCCGGCCTTACGCCAACCACTTCAGTTGAAGTGGGGGCTTCCCAGCTCCCGAGGGGGCTGGTACTCATTTCTTGTGAAGGCTGAGTAAACCTTGCCGGTATTTTTATTATGGGGTTTGAAATAAACACCGAAATAGGAAATCATTTCTGACATCCTCCTCGGTGGGATTCCAACCCGAGTTCAGGGGGTAGAATGCAAGCACTCTACCAACTGAGCTATCGACCGGACCAGACTTCTGCAGAATAGCTTCCTGCAGCTTCTGCCTCATTGTAGAAACCCTGCTGGGCGTAGCGGTCAAACCGCTCCCCTGGGGCAGCACTGAATCTCCCGATACAATTTTTTCCGGCTGCAGGGGCAGTTGCTATGCCCACCAGCCGCTCCCCTGAACGCAGCAGAAAGAAAAGCAACGGCCAGCCCGGGAGCAGCGATACGAGGAATGGCAGCAACCAGCCTACTACCATCAGACAGAAAGGCATTCACAAGTAGAATAGCAGTCACAGCCAAGCCAACAGCAGAAAGGAAACACACTGTCATGTTTGCACTGTTCAGGGCCACACCTCAACTGCTTCTGCCCCAACCGAGAGGGAAACCGGCTCAACCAAAACCAGACTTGGATAGGCAGAGATGAAGGTGTGCTGAGGTCATAGAAAAGGAGAGAGACCTTGGCTCTCCACCACGGATCACGAGAAATTGTGTGATGAGCTCCAAGCATGCAATACAGCGGGCAAAGTCGAGGGGGTGAGGAAACCCCGAGGCTCAAGATCTGTGGGCTCCACGAGTGTTCAGTAAATCCTCCACAGCAGGCATTGTACGACTAAATGCCAATTCAGATATAGACGGCAGGCCAGCAGTCTGCTTTGCCAACATAGCAGTGCCAACGGCCAACAGCGGCATAGTGTGGATGCGTCTAAGGCCCTCCGCAAACCGGGCGACTTGTCGGCGCGACTCTGCGACAAGTGTGCGGAGCTTTGAACAAAATATATAAAAACTGTCGGCCGCAGCCTGTCGCCGCGACTAGTTGTCGAGCTGTCGCTGTCGCCTGTAGCCCAGTGTGCGGAGGGCCTTCATATTGTATTTTAGTATTTCTTTGTACAGTCCAACCATGCGGCCCTGAATGTAGTACAAAATAGATCATGTGGCCTGCAATACCATTTGAGTTAGACATGCCTGACTTATAGAATAGTTTACACATCTTTAGAGTGATAATACGTACGATTGTGGCGGGTGAATGCCTCGACCACTTTCAATCCTCTTGATTCCGCCAAGCTTGCACGTGTATTTGACGTGCTTGTGGACCAACGAGTCTTTTTAAGGCACCCAATCTATTCGGAAGGGCAGCTGGTTCCCATTGTGAGAGATCAATGTTTGTCCACGCCTTTCTGAACTCGGCGAAAGTTGATAATTTCTGTCCCTCATGAGGCCAGGCTCCATCTGACTCGGACATTGTCAAATACCTGAAAATCAAAAGGCATTTCAAAATTAATGCATGAACAGCAAGCGATGAGAAAAGGGATGCATCGTGACAGGTAAAATACATTTTATATTTCAATATAGACGAATATGAGTAATACATCAGCATTTGCGAATGAAAAACATACCTGTTAGAACAAATCAGCAGCCTTTTATTTCACCGCTTCACTTTTTACTAGTTTCTTTACACGTTTTAAAGCAATAAAATGAGGAACAAAATATGATCCTTCCTATGCCGCGTGGTCGTGTTTGTGTGACGTCACGTGTGTGGGGTGAGGGGGGTAGGTGGGGGACGCGCGTTCTGTTCACGGATCAATTTGTTCCGTTCACGGATCAATTGGGCGAATAGCCATTCCCATCTTATTGGCACAACGGTTTGTGCGAATATCCACTACCTTTAAAATGCTTATAACTTTGCTAAAAATACAACTAAAATTAGAATTCAAGAAGTTTTGGGCTAATAAAGCATAAAAGAATTTAAATCACAAAAAAAAGAAAAATGTGAAAATACCCTATTGGGTCTTTTCAGAATGTCGTGACAAGAAGGTCCACATCACCAAGGATCATGATCTTCGGAATGATGGCAACCCTCGTCACAAACCTCACTAACGCCCGTTCACACTAGTCTTGTGCCAGTGCACTGAAGTACCACATTATACCTACTCTGAACCAGGCATAATGAGGATAAGTGGACCACAACTAAGCTGCACATAAAATTTAGCTTCTTGCCTGTGTTATCCCCAAAGTGATCGCCTGTGGCGAATCGGAACCTATTTATTTATACAAGTAAAGGGGTCGGTCACATGACAGCCACTTTATTTGAAGTGGGGGTCTCCAAGCTACTGAGGAGGCTGGTTCTCATTCCTTGTGAAGACCGAGTCAACCTTGCCAGTATTTATTTAAGGTAGTAAGCACTAAAATGTGAAATTAATTTTGTCACCCTCAGTGGGGATACAATCCTTGCAAGCATTCCACCAACTGGACCGACCTTTTAACAAGCTTGGTCGTCGCTGCAAAGCGCCGATTCGGAAGACCCAGTTACTGTAAGCCTGGATGGACCTTTGGTTCCCGGTCTTTTTAAAAGACCGACTACAAATAATAAGATGATGCCAATCTCTGCTTGTAGTTTACACCAGTCTATACAGATGATACATTATGCAGTCTGGTCCTTTCATTTCCGGATCATCTTTGTTCATGGGAAGAAATATCTCGACGTGACATAACTTCAAAAACGAGGAATCAAGTATGTAGTGGTATGCTCTGTGGTGGTATGTCAATGTGGTATGTACAAGATAGATCGGTACCCATTGTCGGTACCTATTTACCTATACCCAGGTATAAAACTTTCCATTAGCGTTTTACAAAAAATGTACAATAACTAAAACGCTCATCAGAGGCACTTTGTTAGTTTCGATACACTTTGAAGGGCGCGAGTGTTCCGCTTTAT
The DNA here is from genome assembly GCA_951799405.1 of Agapetus fuscipes. Taxonomy (NCBI): domain Eukaryota; kingdom Metazoa; phylum Arthropoda; class Insecta; order Trichoptera; family Glossosomatidae; genus Agapetus; species Agapetus fuscipes. The sequence continues at coordinate 5,368,380 of OX637349.1, forward strand.
TCAGGGATATTGTGTTTAGCAGGGGCGGCGTAGGGAAGATATAGTTTTTCAAGAAGAAATTTGGTTTCTACATATATAAATAAAAACTTTATTGTGTATATGTAGATACCAATTAAAGAAAACTGAATTAAATACCTGGTAGGGTATTTTTTGAGTAGGTAAGCATATTTTTTTATTCATATTGGCGTATTTTGACTATAGATATTCATTTTATCGGATTCGTTGTAGTTTTTATTTAAAATATATTACATAATTTATGTCAATACTGGGTATCAAGGTAGGTGAGTACAAATTTATTAACTTTTGAACAACTAAAATATTGTTAAAGAACCGATAGTTGTTTCACTTGAATTAAGTTTGTGTCAGATTACACTAGCGGTGAAGACGCTATCGGAATATTCAAATAGCTGCGTCCCAAAGACAACAAACAATACATAAATATTTATTATTTATTTAATTTATTGTCGTTTACTAGTTCCCATTATCACTTTTTCCTTTGTCTTGCTAAACATTTATACGCAGATGGTTTCAAAGTTATTTCACGTTGTTATTTATGAAAAAAGTATTTTGATACAACAATATGACAGATTTAAATCTAAATCTAAATCTAAGCTGCAAAGATATGTATCAATTGAGATTCATATTAAATGCATTCCCACAAGCAGACATGCATAATTTCGCGCTTACACATGCTGCATGTGGACCTACAATATAAAAACCCCAATCTCAAATGAACATAAGCCCTGCAACTCTTGCCGACCTTCCCTGAAGCAGGGGTGACATTGGCAAAGTGAATCATTTTTTACAGTATGGGTGGTCAGCCGCATACCAACCTATCAGTCAAGGAGTACAAGCAATTAATACAAACAAATATATAAAACAAATAAATTCTAAGCAATTAAACAGTAAAAAATTAAAAAAAACTACAACACAAATTTTTTAAATTTAAAAGCCTCAGCTTTAACCGCCAGCATTACAGATCAACCGCCATTTCTTTCGATCCTTGCATACTTCTTTTATCAGATCTTTGCACAGATCACCATTTGAAAAACAATTATTATGAATTCCCTCGCATTTTTTGTTTGAGCAATCGGTTAATTAACTTAGGATTAGGCGCGGATGTTTTAAAAGTAACTCATGTATTTTTGAGTTGAAAAATTCTAGCTGTACGATTGTCATAAGTTGGACCTTTTCATTTAGTATTAAGTCACTAAACTAAATTGAAAACACGCGGGCCCGAGGTCTGCATTTACAAAGGTCAAAATAAAAAGCAGTAGTTTTTTTTTTTAAGTTTTTAACTGTGTTAGAGGTCGCGCCATGTAAAAAGAACGCTGGCGGCGAGCTGCGTAGACGGCGATTTAGCGGACTTTTTGGTACTTGCGCGACTGGAACCCATGCGCAAACACACCCCCTCCACTTCCCTTCAGCGTTCTTTTTACATGGCGCGACTTATACTTTTAATTAGATACTAATTAGTTAATCAAAACCTTATTTATGAAGGAAATCCTTCCACCTTTTGAAAATTATTATGCTGGAGGTCGTAAAGAAAAAAATGGATTTGAAAATATACCTAATATCGTGATCATTCGTACAATAACCATAAGAATTTGCCGTAATTAATTTAATTCGGATTTTAGTGGATACTTCCGTGCGAATACATGGAAATATGTGTTGAATTAGCTTGGTGATCGCGTAAACATTGCGGAAAATCTTTTATCTTGAATTAAAAATATGGTAATTTATTCATCATCGTGTCCGTGTGAATTGAACTTTCCTATAATATGCGAGGTAGGTACAACAAAAGTTGACAACAACAGAAGTATATTATTTCATTGTCATGAACGATGGTTGAGTGACAAACTAAAAATATGTCATATTATACACAATGATCATTTCATAATATAGGTTCATAGGGTGACGGATACAGCTAATGACCGGCTAGAACTTCATTTTTTCTTTGAGCATTGATTATTTATTTTAGCTAAATATGAGTAGAAGTATTTTTGTGAACACTGTTGTAATGATGATTCAACCAGCATGGTATGTGGCTGACCACCAATGCTGTAGAAAACGGTTCACTTTGCCAATGTTACCAGTGTTGCCACCTTAGCCCTTTTGGGGCTAGATCTAGCACTTTTTACTGTAGGTGAACTCGCGCGCGAGTTCACCTATGTTGTTTAATGATTTAGCCCGAAAAGGGCTATCTAGACCTTTTCAATAACTTAAAAATATTGTACGAAAATCTGAAATTTGCGCCATGCTAACATCGCGATAACATCAAACTTTCGCGATTTTTGTCATATAAATTGTTTTTTTTTTTGTAGATACCATTTGTTCGATTATGGCAACATATCTATGGCAACTAAATGATTCTAAACGGAAAATTTGTTAATTTTAGTTTGTAAAATAACTAATATTTTTAATTTTTGAACCTAATTTTTAAAAAAAATTATTGTGATTCAAACTAAAAAATAAATACATAATTGAAATCATTAGTCCAGGTGTTTTTTTAGCCTTTTTTTACACCAACTCTTTTTGTGCTCCTTTTAGCCCGATCTAGCCCTTTTTAGCTTCTTCAATTGCCCCCATTACTACAACTAAGGTGGCAACACTGAATGTTACCCCTGTTTCAGGGAAGGTCGGCAAGAGTTGCAGGGTGTTTGTTCATTTGAGGTTTGTTTTTTATGTTGTAGGTTCACATGCGGCATGTACAAGCGCGAACTTGTGCGTGTGCGCTTGTGAGAATGCATTTAATTTGAATCTCCAAAGTTATACATATCTTTGTTACTTAGATTAGATTAGAAGATAGTTATTTGAAGAATTATTACAATGTAAAAACCAGTATTATCTTCTTCTCAAAAAGGAAATGTAAAAGTAAGTATTTTTTTTACTTTGTACAAAGTTATTGGCCATCCATGTTACAGATATTAGGCCAAAAATAACATCAATGAATGATTACACAATCATATTCAAAGAAAACATGAATTAGGTGCAGGTACTTTCATTTATCAATAGACCATTTATAAGTGTATACTTTAACTAGCGTATCCTTACTCTGTAAGCCAATTCACAATCTTCGATACCTACTGACACTATAATTACTGTTTTTAGGCTTTCACGGCCGGATCTAGATGCTTGATTTTCTGGTACCGGGTTTTGACCGTGGTCCATGTTTTTGCTTGTCTTCTTCTTTTTTCTTTTTATTCTTTCTTGAAGACTTTCAGCTTAACAGTAGCGAGCAGAACTCCGAAGAAGTCGCCGACAGAGGAGACGAAACGTAAGCTGAAAGTCTTCAAGAAAGAATAAAAAGAAAGAAGAAGAAGACAAGCAAAAACATGGACCACGGTCAAAACCCGGAACCAGAAAATCAAGCAACTATAATTACTGTTATTAAAAAAAATATTAGCGAATTTGTGAACTAGAAAATGTTATTAACGACGAGATAGACGACATTTTTAATCTTGTATATTATGTCTAACGGAGACCGTGTAGATAATTCTTATTAATTCGGGTGTCAAAAAATCCGATGACCAAACACTTCACCCTATTGTACATCGTATTATGATAATATCCATAGGTATATATAGTAATTAGTAAGCGCAGTCTTGAACTTTGATAATGAATGACCAACAGCAGCTAATCAATTCTATGTGGTTGACGAAACATACTTTCTTTTGAACGCTTATCGCTTATTGCTTAGAATAATATATTGTTGATATTTGTGTTTTTTTATACGATCAACTATATACTTTTCTTAATTTTCTGATACACGACATGTACTCGCATCCCTATTCCGCGAGTCAACACGCAAACAAATTCACCTACCTGCTCCCCAGCTGTTGCATCGTTCACGGGAGCGTAGTGTTGTGCAATAAAAATTCAAGAGTGAAACGATACAAGTTCAGCTGCCGTTGAAGATGTACTAACTCCGGTTACGGAACCGTCATACCAAAATAATATTATCATTTTGTGTGTTGGAGTAGGAGTATTGTGTGGACAGAGTAAACTATACAGACGGTATTGATTAATTGAATGTTGCGTGGAGCGTGGAAGTGATCACTTGTCCTGTGTCCATTACACGGCGACCGGCGCGGCGACTTTGGATTATTTTGTTATTGTGACTCAGTGAAACAGTGCACCTCGCAACAATGTCCTGTGGATCTGTCGCTGTAACGATAGCTATCCGAGTTGTGGCTTCAGTGACGTTTGATCGCTTTGCCGGCGAGGTCTAGTAATACAAGAATTACGAGTGCGCCCGTAGCCGGCAGCGGAGGACCGTTTGGTGTATGCTAATGAAGAAAGTGATTTCGTAAATAACGCAACGTGAAAAGTGTTATGTTAATTTGATAATACAATAAGTAGGTAATGATATTATCAACACTTTAGTAGGTACATAGGTAATGATTGTTGATTGGTTTACCCTCAACTGATTTTTTGTTATCTTGAAAACAAACATCCCATGGAAATGGATTGATACGTTGATAAATTTACTGATAAAATAACGATTTTCTTGAGACTTCTCCAAAATGTGGGAAAAATTATAAAAAGTAGCATTTATGTTAATTCCTAAAGTAGTAAGTATTTGAAAAATTTAGTCAGCAAGTAAGTAATATATTTTTATAATTACTTCTCAATGACTTACTTCCAATAATTTTAACTATCTTTTAGTCACTAACGGTGCTATTCTTAGACAATTTAGTCGTCCTTTGAGCCCACGCTTTGACAAACTAATGATGGATGATGTATGAAGACCTGTCAATCCAAGATGGCCGCAAGTGAACAGCTGATTAGTCTTCATACAAATATTACCGATATTAGTTAGGTAAGAATTACCGTGGTGATGAGACTTCCAGCGCAGTCATCATTAGTTTGTCAAAGCGTGGGCTCAACGGACTACCAAAATGTCTAACTATAGCACTGTATGTGCTGACATAGCACTGGTGTTTTTTTGTGCAGATTATTATTAATCATTGGGACCTATTTTACATGTTACAGTGGGTACCACTATTTCTTTTAATTTTTTTGGCGATTTCCCTTTTATAATCCAATTCTTTTTCCTCACGCTTTCTTAGTCCACACTTGGTCGCAGGCCTCCTCCAAGTTTATCCAGTCCTTTCAATCAGCTACTATGTTTAGTATTTTTTTTTAAATTCTAAATTTCGATGGAGAGAGCTAGCAATAAGTCACCACGATTACCAGACGGGCTGGTGACTACCTGTTTGTCCTCTGTGACTATCTCATCTCATTCCTGCTTTCTAGGCAAGCATTCCCCTATCCGCCACCTTGGGCACGCGTTGTTAGGGGCTACACGTTCCTTTGCCAGCTAAATCAGTTGGGTCCATTTACATATATACGAAACATTACTTAATTGTTGTTTTTTTTGCCAAAAGTACGCTAAAGTTAGCAAAATGGAAAAATGACAGTTGGCGGACTCAGGATATTACTGAAAGAAATCAAGTTAATTGTTATTGAATGTTGTCACGCGTTTACTCCAGACCTTGCTCTGAATTATCAAAGCGTAACATGTCATAATCCAAATAAGTAATATTGTTTTCATCACCATGTATCACGATTTGAATAAGCCACATAATGTTTTCTTTCATTTCGATTACAACTTATGTACGGGGACAACAATTTTAGTCATCAATAGAATCCGTAATAATGTCAAAGACAAAAAAAAATGGCGTCACTCGATCAATTTTTAGGAGGAATGTTATCTTATATTAACAAATCGGCAACACAAACCTGTGATGTATGTCCGCCGAAAAACGTTGAAAATTTAGAAACCTGTTTCAACTCCATTATTTGACTTAATGTCATGTGATGTAAGTATTTTTAAAAACTGTTGTTTTATATTTGACGTAAAGTATGTAAAAAAATCGATTAGGTACCTAATTACAAAAAAACTATGAGTAGAATCTTACATGAGCTTTACTATTGGAGGACTCGCAAGCCCAGACCAATTTCCAAGATGGCTGTAGGTATTTTTTCTGAATAAACTCTGTCCTATTTGTAATATCATTTTGTAAGTATTATTATTTTTTTCAAAGATAATTTATTTTACTGCGACATACCTACAGTAGTTTTTTTTATTGCCAATTTTCTTTAAATAAATCTTCAATGATAATCACGAAAAAAATGTATGTTTCTGGAAACCTACTTACATATTTACCTAAATACATGCTTAATTAAAATAAAAATGAAATGTCATCATATTTGCCTCATTAATCACAGAGAAAATAATGATCTATTACACATGCTGGAAAATGAAGCACAAACCTCACACAAACATAAACTTCCCAATTTTTAATAATCCTTTTTGATAAGTTTTTGACTTATATATTGGTATGAGGCGAACATCCCATATCGTAAAAATGTGTGATTGTTGAAGAAAAACGGCAAGAGTTGGAGAGTTTCATTTTCAGTGAGGTTTGGGTTTCAATGTGACATGCAGCGAGTGTAAACACGAACTTGACAACCACAGATGCTTACAACTTAGATTATAGATACTGGTAGGCAATATTAACATGATGATGATCCATAGACCATACCGTCGCTCATTATTTTAATTGTATTTTTTTCCATAATAAATAATACTAAAACACTATCGTGATGCCATTTTCTATCTGATAAAAATCTGTGATTATTAAAACAATGAAAAGCGAAAACAAAAAAAATATTGCATCAATACTCTGATAATCCTCGTACCTATCCTTGCATTGATGTTAAAAATGAAAATGCGTCAGGAAAATGCTCATAAAGTATTTTCCATAAGTACCTTTTGTATAATGTAAACACAATAACCTAATGTATGTAAAGACGCAGTGGCGGAGCTCGAAGTTAAAATTGAATCCCAGACCCAGAACCACAAAATTTAAAATATTCGTAGAGTTTTTTTCAAATCATAAATTACTCCCAAAAACTAAATATCTGAAGAATATTTTGTGTCGGTGTGTTAACATTTTTACTGTTTTTTTTTTTTATTGTAGCATGAGGTGGCAATAACATAAGTAGTTACTTTCGATCGGAGACAGTTCTTTTTCATTTTCTTTGCTTAGGTAACCCTTGGCATTCTTCTCTACAGCACTTTTCTCAATGATCATTTTTATCTCGTGAACTATTTTTTTTATCAACCTCTGCGCCCTTCCATAGTGTCCATTGTTGGTTATTTTATATTTTTCCTGATATGCTGAAAAAACTGGATTATCCATTTTTAACAGATAGGCTTTTAACTGCTAGATTTTAGTTATTTTACAATTATACGAGTATGTGTAGGTAGGTACGTCAAATCATCGCTATCGAGTATCGTACTCGTTATAAAAAGTACCTAAAGTATTTTATTGCATGTAACAGATTGTAAATTAATGCACGGTAACTGAGTGAGTACTCACTGTACTCACTGCACCTACCCTACAAGATTATTTAGAGGAAAACCAGTTTTTCACTTAAACACTTGTTATGTAGATATTTATATTTTGCAATATCTGCAACATGTTTTGCGTAAACTTTCTGGGTACTACGTTGATGACCATTCCAGTTGCATAACATAATATACACCCTGTAATTTTCAATCTGTCCTCCATTTTTTTGTTAAAAAAAAGCCATTTTCTTAGATATACCTACTTATGAGTAGTAAATCGTTTTATTGCCACTTGAATGTTATCTTTAACCCGTATAGTTTACTGTAAAAATCTTTCAGTGACTTAAGTACACATTGAACTTCGTCCCATCACTCCCATGTAGGTACTGCATCTGTTCTATGAAGTAAAAAAATAATGAATCATTTCTTATCTAATATAATCTAATTTAAGTTTCAAAGATATGTAACATTTAAGGATTATTTTCACCAGCAGATACGTATAAGTTCGCGATGCCGCATATGGACTAAAAAACCCGAATCTCAGATAAACATGCACCTTGCAACTCTTGCCGACCTTCCCTGAAACAGGGGTGACATTGGCAAAGTGAACCATTTTCTACAGTATGAGTGGTCAGCCGCATACCAACCATTTAATCAATTAATATCAAATTCAATACCAATGAAAAAATAACGAGAGTTGAATAGCCGTATATACCTCATACATTGGTTCCTTTACCCCTCCTCCATATCCGCCACTGCGTTTTTCAGAGTATGAGTCATTAATCGGCAGTCTTTGATAGATTTTATTTTGACACACCTAAACTGTTATCAAAAGTATAAATATTTTCCTTATTTTAAAAATAACAAATAATAGTGAGATAAATCTCAAGAAGTACACACGAAAATCAGTTATTTCTCATCAATCGGGCAATAAATAATCTTTATTGATTCCATTAATTAATAGCGATAACAAATATGAAATAATGTTCACTAATCAATTGTTTACTATCGACAGTTTGCGTTACGAGTGCTTTCCTTGCTTGTCTCTTTGAGTAAGGTACGAAAATTTAAAAACAGTATTATTTATTTTTATTTCTGCTTCGTTTTGATAAATGCATAAAAATATAATTATATTTTATGTATGCGATATAGCCAGCTCGGTTTATGACAATATTTATTATGTTTGACCTTTCACCTCTCATCCGCGTTCTCTGTAGATTTATAATATAATAAAAATATTCAGTGCGTTATAAAAATTAAATAAAAAAAAAACAAAATTGTTTGTGTTCATTCAATACAATCATAGTTCAAGGGACTTCTGCCGTGACTGAGGTTACAGGCTGAATTTCAAAGTTCCGATTAAAAAATAAACAACAATAATATCTAGTGATATTTGCTCAATTTAGAAAAAACTGAATCCCTGGAGTATCCATTATACTTACAAATTAATACATAATATACAGATCAGTGATTTCCTAACTAAAGTACGCGGACCACCAGTCGTCATGCAGCAGCCATGGCCATAGGACATACATCGTAAATAATTAGATAAAACGTTTTTAAGGCGTGTTATAAAGCTAAATCTGCCGTTTTTGTTTCTTACACTTTATGGTCTTAGCAAAATAGTTACAGTAATGAAAAAAAACAAGCATGTTTAGTTATTTTTTATCTTAATTATAAAGCTTGCACAAAAGATATAACTTAAGAATTGACACCACAAAAAAATATTTAAAAAAATGAGTTTTATTTACATTTTAAGCTTTTTTTCGTGTGTGCTGTATTTTGGATTTTTGTTTTTGCTTTTTAATTACAAAACCATACATTGTTTAGGTTCCGTATTTAATTTTTTTTTATAATGTCAATAGTTTTTGAGTAAATATGGAAAAACTGAAACTACTAAATGAATTAAATTTTAATTAAATCAACGAACACAGTTTTTCCATATTTACTAAAAAAAACTGTTGACATTATAAAAAAAATGTTAAGTACGGAACCTAAACAATGTATAGTTCTGTAATTAAAAAGCAAAAAAAAAATCCAAAATACAGCACACACGAAAAAAAAGCTAAAAATGTAAAAAAAACGCGTTTTTTTAAATATTTTTTAGTGGGAGCAATTATTAAGTTATATATTTTGTTCAAGCTTGATAATTAAGATAAAAAAATATTAAACATGCTTGATTTCTTTCATTATTGTAACTATTTTGCTAAGACCATAAAGTGTAAGAAACAAAAATGGCAGATTTAGCTTTATAACAAGCCTTAAATTTCGTGCTCTGACACGAATTTGTTTACAACCATGCATCTCTGTGAGCAGCTGAGCCAAATATTTCCTCTCTTGTCTCGAACATGCAGCACTATTTTTCGCACTAGTGGTATTGATTTTTTTTTCTATAATTAATGAATAAACATAATGTTGTCATAAACAGTTGTTGCAATTTTTATTACTTTACCATTTTGGACGATTTTTTTTTTAATGTTACACTTCAGTGGTACGCTATTTATTTATTATTTCGTGAGTGGTACGCGAAATTAAAAGTTTGGGAACCACTGATATAGATGATATACTGACAAAAATATCCTCACGCTTTCATAAAATATGATTCTGAATGCCATTGTGCCATGCTTGGATTGAGATGAGGATTATCAAAACCTCAAACTTTGTCATTAGCAACGCAACTTAGCCGCACATGGTGTGAAACTTTTCACCGCTCCGTCCCTGAATGGGTCGAATATCGCGTGTGGAACCTATTATTTTTTACAGGTGAGGGAGCCGGCTTTTGCCAACCACTTCACTTGAAGTGGTCGTATCTCAGGTCCCGAAAAGGCTATAGTTCTCTTTTATTGTGAAGGCTGAGTAAACCTTGCCGGTGTCTTATTTTGGGTTTGAAATAAACACCCAAACGGAAAATCACCCTCGCTGGGTATCGAGCCACAGCTCTCGGCATGGAATGCAAGCATTCTATCAATTGAGTTTTCGAGACTTTGATGTAGGTATACTTTACCCGCTGACAAAAGCATTCTTTAGTTTTTAAGCATGCAAGTATTTTGATCAATCTAGCAGTCTTTAAAAATGAATAGGTACCTACTTTGCTACATTTTTACCCTAATAGGATCCGTAATCCTGGTAAACATGATTTAAAAACATTTTACATCTCATCTTCAAAGTTTTCGGGTAAGGCTAGGTTATTTTTCTTCTTCGTGTGTACCTAATCCAATCGTTCAGATAAGTATGTACTAAATGCATTAGAACCGTCGAAATATCGTGATCTTAGCCTTGAATATAAACTTAGAATGCGGCATGGGCAGTGAAGGGAGACTGAGTACTTTAATTTCACAATCATCGTGAGTTGGAAAATCTCTAGTTCGATACACCGCAGGTGAATTCTAGATCAGCTAAGCATCTAGATATCCTGCCTATACTGAGATGTGAATTACGTAACTTATAACCTGTTACTTGTGATCAAGTCTTTAAGCCGGTTGTCCCTATGTGGCTTCTTATGCGATGAATATAAAACCTGAGGCTTAATATGACAGATACCTCCTACCTATGCTCTTAAATAATATGACCAACGTGTCTGTATCTTTCGAATTGAGCCATTCATTCATTAAGATATGAAAGTTTAGAGAAACGAGAACAAAATATTTTTCGCATTTTTACTTTGCTATACTTACAGAAACTTATGACCCATTTGAACCATGAACATTGCTTCGAAATCAGTAGGTTTGCTCTATTTGTTTTTGAGTTGATCCTGACAGTCAGTAGGTACGAATGTTCCAATTTTTCTCTCGAAGGGCACACGTGTAAATAAAAAAACGCAACTAAGCTACACATATAGTGTAACTTCTTGCCACGTTATCCCCGAAGGGGTCGCATGTGGCGAGTTGAACCTATTTAACGTGTAAAGTTCATTTAACTAGGGTCCTCAATAATCAAGAACAAAATTTTGATTAGAGTTTTGATTAGAGTTGAACCGAGCTGTGTGACGTTATTTTTTTTAGTCTATGTTTGTACGGGCTCCAAAAAGGTGATTTATACTAGCTCAATTATAGGTAGACTTCCTAGATTGGGAGCAATATAGAGCCGTGTAGAATCTTCTCTTTTTCACACTTACCAATTAAACTTTTCTCGGAAAATCCCGAAAGGGTGTGTGAAAAAAAACTAGTCAAATAATGATTCGTCACAAATCTTATATTTTGTGTATGAACCATTGAGTATGAACACACCTACCTTGATAAGTCATGTTAGATAATAATTAATTTACTGGATATATTTTTTAAATAACTACCTTTTTAATTATGAACATTCGATAATGGCGTGAGGTGAGGCAATTGAGATAATAAATCGATGACACACCCAACGTGAGAAAAGTATTTTTTTGAAAATATTGAAATATTGCAAACTCCCTAGATACGCCTCTGCACATTTAATAACTGCTGCTACTACCCTAGTAGCTGTTGTCATTTTTTAATGTACCTACGAACTATCCCCTACTCTGTGGAACTGTTAAAACAAAAAAATGGATACAGATTTTGCACGATTTTCAAAGACAAGAAAATTGTGACGTCAAAGTGAAAAGGCAAACTACAGTTTTTTTATTGATCTTGTCACATAGACCTGGTTGCCCGTTCAGAAAAAAATATAAATTCAAATATTTTGTGCCAACTTGACATAATCCCAAGTAAGCGAAAATCCTGCATTTGGGACATTGTCATTATCATCCTCATCATTATATTAGCACAACAACCTATATTTTATTTGTATCGATGCTGCCACCACTCCATTCAGCCACCTTTCCCTGGGTCTTCCAATGCCTTGCGCCCTTGTGAAATTGTCCTTACGATTCCTTTTTTTAAGCTTTGATGGGGCACAGGAGGTTTATTTTTATTTTTAAGGAGTCCTGTGCGGGAGGCTCCCCAATTCTTGAAAGTCTTGGGGGTCTATGTAACCTTGGGAGGGTGCCGCAGAGGTGTTGCTTGAGTTGTTGCTTCTGGTCTTGTCATTTTTTAGTTAAGCA